>CP126892.1:187250000-187953333 GCA_030440675.1 Furcifer pardalis | reverse complement strand
AGTTCAGGGGTGTCCAAACTTTTCAGGCCATGGGCCAGTCACATGGTTCAGGGGACTGGTCACTATGGCCTATGTGATGGATCCGGCCCATAACACCAATTCATCCAGCTCACGAAGCCTTCGTCGCATTTAGTTCTAGTGGTTATTAATACTTTAGTAAAGATAACCTGAAGGGACTGTATTGGTTTTGTGGTTAAGATGCTGAACTCAACAATTGGAAGGTTGGCATTCAAGACCTGAATGCTGCACAACAGAGTAAGCTCCCAACTCTGTTCCAGCTCCCGCCAACCTAGCTGTTCAAAAGCATGAAATTGCAAGTAGATATATAGGTACCACTTCAGTGGGGAGGTAAACAATGTTCCATGTACTCTGGTGTCACCATGCCTGCCACACTTCCATGAAAACATCTGCAGACACAGACACCAATGCCTCTTTGGCTGTAAACAGAGATAAGCACCAAGCCCTAGAATCAGATATGACTGGCTTTTGAGCAAGGGTGACCTTTACCTAAAGATAACCTAAGCCAGGAGTAGCCAAACTATGGCCTGCAGGCTGGATCTGGCCCACCATGCCATTCCATCTAGCCCATGCTGCCCTCGCCGCTCCCAGAAGCAGAAAACGCACCTGCACATGCGTAAAACGCTGCTGTAAATTACCCATTGCTGTCATCAACATGTTTACAACAGCCATGGGTGCATTTACAGCAGTGTTGTGCACATGTGGGCACATTTTACTTACACTTCCAGTGGGAGGAACCACATGACCGGTCCGCACCCCAAAGTTTGGGCACCCCGACCTAAGCTTTATAGGCTAATGTATTTTATCTGAATGAAAAACAACTGTTTGTTGATAGATTTAAGTTTCTTTTTTTCAGAGTTGAGGCAACTTAGAGCTCTTGATAAGTTCATTCCATGTCACATCAAGACAGGAGTTGGAAAGCATCAATAATTATGAGGCTGTTTTCGAAGCTTCAGTGCTCCTTGCAGCTATTTATTCTTCTATCATCTCCGTCTCCGTGGCTGTTGCAATGAAAAGTTCCCCTTGTGAAAAGGGCAAGCCTCTTTTCCTTTGTAGAGCTCTACTTCCAGACGTCAAGCTTCAGAGAATTCCCTTGGAAGCCTGCAACAAATGAATTTTATCCTGGCAACATCATCTTTGAATTCATGATGTGCATTGATGTAATAATTGTTTACGGCTATAAATTCTATTCCTTAGATTTTACAAAATGCAGTGAAAATTCCTTTCAAATTGTATTTTTATGACTGTGTTTACTGAACTACACAGAAAGAGCCTCCTCGAATACTGTGGTACTGTATTTTTAGCCACAATTGGCCATACCCTGGCAACGGCAACCTTGCGTTGCCAGTTAATCTTTCTCACACTGGGCCACTCTGGGGAAATCTTGCAAAACAAAATGCTTCATGCAAATTAGTTTCATGCAAATTTGCTGAATATATACAGAGTACAGAACTGAACTTTTTCTTGGTGCAGAATTTAGATGTGTTAAAATTAAATAATGAAAATCTGGAGAGATAAAGCGTACACACAACACTAGAAAAAGGGCATTTAAGGAACTGGTAGCCCCCTCCCTTATTTAAGGTCTCACCCCCCCGCCCCCAAACTACTGGTACTACCGTACATTAATGTGCTATATAAAACTGTTCTTTAACATCCAAATCTCAATGCAATTGGTGGGTCACAATGATACAAATTATAGGTTTCTTACTCAAGTTCAAAACACCTATGACCTTAGCACTCCAGGTGTTTTTGGACTTCAATTTCCAGAAGCCGCAGGTGAGCTGACTTGGGCTTCTGGGAATTACAGTCCAAGAATGCCTGGAGCACCAAGGTTGGCTATCACTGTAAACATAGACCAGTGACAGTGAACCTTGGCTCTCCAGGTGTTCTTGGACTTCAATTTCCAGAAGTAAACCCATTCGTGTGGATTCACAGAGACTTGGGCTTCTGGGAATTGAAGTCCAAAAACACCTGGAGTGCCAAGGTTCGCCATCACTGACCTATGACCAGGAATGTCTTCGGTTTGGAAGCACTGTCACTTTTCAAACACAAGAGGGTTTTTATTTATTTATTTTTATTTATCTAGATTTATTATCCCACCCTAATCAGGCGAACCTGACTCTAGGCGACTTACAGAAAAAGAGAAAGATTATACATAATGAGTGCAAAACAAACTAAACAACCCCACTATACCCCTACACATTCAGAAATTAAAACCTTAAGGTTCAAAATTAATTTTAAAAAATTTAAACTATAATTTACAAAAAACTTAAAAAAGGATTTAAAAGGTTAAAAGGTTTAAAAAATTTAAAAGAGCGAGAGAGGGGTGGCTGTCCCATCAGATCAGCCACCCAACATGGGACCCCATATTACTGGAGCCCCACACCTGCCCTGCCAGCCAGGTTTTTAGGCCCTTCCGAAAGGGCAGGAGCGCTGTCTGTAGACATAACTCAGTTGGCAGGAGGTTCCAAAGGGCTGGGGCGGACACGGAGAAGCCCCTCCTTCTGGTGCTAGAGAGATGTGCCTCTCTAGCTGATGGAATGATAAGAGAGCCTCTACAATCTGCCCTGGTGAGATGGACAGATGTTCTTGGGGTGACGCGGTCTCTTAAGTATCCTGGCCTACTACCATGTAGGGCTTTAAAGGTAGCAGAAAATAGTAATACGTACTGTATTTAGCAGGAAATAGTAATACACTAGAACATCGGATAACGTTATGACTTGGTTCCACAAGTAATGACGTTATCCGATTTTTAGCGTTGTTTGATGCATGCATCGAACGCTAAAAAAAAAGCTCTGAATTCAGGGCACCGAGCGGGCACCTTTTCTGCCAAACCTACAGGATTCTTAGCAAGCGCTAAGAGTCCCACAGGTTTTGCAGAAGAGGTGCCCACTTGCATGCGAGGAGGCGCCGAGCGGGCATCTCTTCTGCCAAACCTACGGGACTCTTAGCAAGCAGATCAGCGGGGCATTTGGGAAGAGTGGGAAGACCTTTCCAGTACTCATCGCAAGCGCCCCACATGCAGGGTACAGGAAAGGTTTCCCCCTCTTCTACAAAGCGCACAAGTGGGTGCCTGTTCCCCTCACCCCACTGGCCCCTTAGCAATCGCTATGGGGCCAGTAGGGTGGGGGAAAGAGGCACCCGCTCTGTGTCCAAAGCCCAGCGGCTTTGGACACAGCCCGCAAGGGCTTTGGAAAGCTAGCCCAGCCCAGCTGAGCAGGGCTAGCCTTCTTCCGCAGTCCTTGCGGGCTGTGTCCGAAGCCGCTGGGCTTCGAACACAGCATGGAACAACTTCAGAAGGCTAGCCCAGCCCAGCCGGGCTGGGCTAGCCTTCTTCCACAACCCATGCGGGCTGTGTCCGAAGCCCAGCAGCTTCGGACACAGCCCGGACAGGCTGTTGACGAAGCCGAGCAGTGCTAGGGCTAGCTAGCCCGTGCGCCGCTAGGCTTCATCCAGCAATTGCTACTACTGAACTAGGGTCAGGGGGAAAGGCAGGAGACCCTAGTTCAGTAGCTGACCCTAGTTCAGTAGCAGCGATCCATCGCGGGGGGTGGTGGATTGGGTAGATGTTCTACCCAATCCAACACCACCACCCCACACACAGATTGGCTCGGATAACGCTAAAAATCGTGTTATCCGATGCAAGGTTTTTCCAAAAATCTTGCATCGTTATCTGATTCTAACGCTATCTGGTCCAATCATTATCTGGTGTATTACTGTACAGTAAAACACCGGATAATGATTGGATCGGATAACGCTAAAATCGCATAACGTTAAGTAATCTGGGAGAATTGGATCGAATAACGTTAAGGTCCTATGTAATGGATTGGATAACAACCGCTAGAGCCTGTGCGGTTACAATGTATCTCTATGGAGCTTTAACGTTATCCAATCCATCCCATAGGATTTTAACATGCATCGGATAACACTAAAAATCGACTAACACCAAGACTTATGGAACCAAGTTTTAGCGTTATCCGGTGTTTTACTCTACTGTATTTGTGATTCTTCAGGGGTATTCAAATAAACTTAAATTTGTTCATTAAAAGTGGCAACCTAATTAGAAATTCCTAATTAATGACTGTAGTTACTTACCTAAAAGCCTACTGAACTGCTTAATCAAGAACAAACATCAGGTCTTACCATACTTTCCATATGTAATCAGTTCCTATCCTGCATATGCTAATGCTGGGTGCAGGTGAGCAAATACAGATATCAATCTTTTTAAATATGCAAAAGAAAACAGAAGACAAGGGACCAAACCTAATGTATTTTATATGGCGGTTCTAAAGTTTTTTGACATTACAACATTTAAGGAGCAGAGAGTCTCTAGATACAGCTGCTCAGCAAGGCAGGGTAGAATAGCAATATAAAAGCAAAATATTCATTCTAATTAATTTTTAATGTCTAACACTCCTAAATTAGGAGGAAAAAATAGTCAACATCTTCCATTTAAAAATAGTGCTCTAAAATGTGACTTCAAGAGTACAGCTTTTGTAAATTGGGGAAACTTCTACATCTACTTTCCATTATTTTTAAAATTTACACATGTATTAGAAATTGATTTAACATGAATTGATCCTTTACGATGTGCACACAAATGGCTGACTGAATATTAAGATTCGTAAGAGATGAGCATACAAGAAATGAAGGGTTTTTTTGTAGCCAAGTCTGTAATTACATGAATGAGTATATGATGTTAATGAAGTAAAGGACAAGACACAATTGACCTCCACAGAATTAAATGACAGTAATGAAAATGCAATAGGGCATACTCATGAATTGTACATCTCAGCCCGCTTTTATCACTTTAATATGAAATAGGCTAAAAATATAAATACTGTACTGTAAAACCTCAGATAACACTAAAACTTGGTCCCACAAGTCTTGGTGTTATCCGATTTTTAGTGTTATCTGATGCATGTTAAAATTCTATGGGATGCATCGGATGTTAAATAAAGCTCCATAGAGATACATTGTAACCGCACAGGCTTTAGCAAATGTTATCCGTTGCATCCCATAGGATTTAACGTTATTCGATGCAATTTCCCCCACCCCGATTGCTTAACGTTATGCGTTTTTTGCGTTATCTGATGCAAACATTATCCAAGGTATTACTGTAAATGAAAACTGCAAAGTGGGGGTGTGAGAGTTGTATTTTCATGAAATACCACTATGTTAGATGGCTGGCCAGACATCCCACTATGGTAATGGAGTAGACTGTACAGCCAGCAACTCAACATCAAGTGTTGGGTGGCAATAAATAACCTGACTCCTCAAAGGAACCAACAGCTATGGGTGGATGAGCCCTTTTAGGTGGGGTGATGGTCCCCTCAGTGGAGGAAATGCCACTGGAAACCATCATATGGGGTCCAACTGCAAAAAGAGTGGAAGAGGAACCACTTCACTATTCTGATTCCCAACATGGAGGCAGAAGAGGCCATGCCAGATGGACTGGCTGTGAAGGCGCACCTGGATAATAGACTCAAGGCTGCAGGAGTCCATTACAGTCCTGGTGTGAAATCCTGCATGCCTCATTTCATACCTGTCTCAGCAGATGGCACCAAGATCAATGTGTGGGTCGCTTCATGGCAAGCTGGGATCCACCTTAAACAAATTCACGTCAGTGGCATTTTTCCTGACTAAAAATAATTTCCAGGGGAAATGTATACTTGTAGCCAATGATGACTGTGTTAGAATTACCTTGTGGTACTCCTTTGCCATGGAAGTAAAAGCAAAAGAAGTTTCATTTGAGTTAAAACCAGTGCCACATGCAAGTCAGTATCATGAAAAGGCACAAATATCTTCTGCAATGAGATATGAAGTAACTCAAGCTAATTGATACAGACTCACCAGAGGAATTTGAGACATCCCATTAGACAGGAAACACCTTTGCACTGTAAAGTGTTACAACAGAATAATAAATGATAGGGTCTTTGAGGAGAGGAAAAACATGAAAGAGAGCACCAGGAAACCATTTATGCAATGCTAAACCTGGGGAACATAGTGAGAAACCTGGGGAACAGAGTGAAAAGTAGAGACATCATACTGCAAACAAAAATTTCTATAGTCAAAGCAATGGTATTCCCGGTGACAATGTATGGTTGTGAGAGTTGGACCATTAGGAAAGCTGAGCGCAAAAGAATAGATGCCTTTGAGATGTGGTGTTGGAGAAGAGTTTTGAGAGTCCCCTGGACAGTGAGGAGAACAAATAGGTCAATCTTAGAAGAAATCAAACCTGACTGCTCCTTAGAAGGTCAAATAGTAAAGATGAAGCTAAAGTACTTTGGACATCAAATGAGAAGAGAGGGTTCGCTTGAGAAAGCCTTGATGCTGGGAAGAGTGGAGGGCAAAAGAAGAAGGGGGCAGCCAAAAATGATATGGCTAGATGGTATTGTAGAGACAATGGGCACAGAACTGAGCGAGTTGAGGAGGATGGTGGAGGACAGAAGTGCCTGGCGGACAGTGGTCCATGGGGTTGCAAAGGGTCAGAATCGACTGTGCGACTGAACAACAACAAAAATTGTAATAGTGCTTTACAAGGATATCAACAGCCCTCCAATTTTATTTTATTATAAATGTGAAATAAACACTATAGCTAGGTAAAAAATAGTTTATCTTCATAAAAATTTTACAAGCTTTTTGACATTACAATAAACATTGAAAAACATCAACACACATGTTAAGGACCAACACATTCTATACAGAGTTTGAGGTCTAAGTTTTCAGGAGTCACAAACCTGGTAATGCCTTTCGCTGAACAAAAATCTGTTGCTTTGTAAGATACAAGATGCATTGCTTTAAGTCCAGGGGAAGTATATTACAGCTATATCCAGCCATGTTGTTGAACTGCAACTCCCATGAGCCCTAATCATCATAGCCCGATGGTGAGAAATGTTGGGAGTTTCAAACTCTACAACGTCTGGACTATTCCCTGTCTCCCCAGCACATTGGGACCAGCACCATAAAGACTTATATAAGCAGGACCTATTGGCAATGGTCTTGCAAATTACCATGTCATTATGCATAAAGGTAAGCTTTGATTCCTTCCCTAATAGTGCCCTGAAGGTGGTGAATGACAGCAGACCTGGCACCCAAAAAGGATGGCTGAAAAATAGGAGGAAGGGTTCAAATGTATTTGTGAAACCCTAAAGTTTGAAGGGAAAGGAGTGTCAACTACAGGGGGAAATTAGAGCACATGATTCAAATGAGAAGTTTGGAAAGATTGCAACAAAATCTCTATTCTATTTTGTTCCAGCACCCACTTGTTACTTTAATAATAAGTTGCATATCTTGTCACATATAAATGTTCTTGTCCCCCTAAATATTTTCTATGTTGTGGAATAGCAGCTACAGAAAGAAGAGGATACATCACATTTTTGAAATCCCAAACTTTCAGCAGCTGTCAATACTTGCCAAACCAAAATGATACAATTTCTAAGGAAGCTAAAATCAGTTCTAAACACCTGTATGCTTACTCCCCACTTTTATGTGTTTATAATAAAAGTTGCCATTTTAAGAAATATAATACTTTGTAATAACTAGAGAGTAATTTTTTCATATTCAAAGATGAGAACTAATACAGCACATGAGGGAATAGCCCATCATGCTTCCACTGACATCAGACGTTTGTAGCAGAATATTTTAAAGCTCTCAGCCACATATACTGTAACTATTTGATAAACAAACAATGAAATAAAGATGAATAACATAATCAAATTCTATTACAGTCCAACAAGTAAATGAATTTAGTGCATTAATAAGAATACATTTAACTACTAGTATTCAGGTTCCTGCACTTCATTAAAAAAAAGTTACAGTGTATTTCAAAATATGAATTTTCCTTCAATAATGGCCAGTAAAGTTACACAAAAATATTATTCAAATGAAATAAGCTTGATATTAAGTATTCATTTCACATTCAGCTTTTTTTCTAAGTAGTCCAGGTATAATTTCCCCCACATTATGGCTCAGCCATCAGCCATTTTATAACACTGGCCACGACCCAGGACCACACAAGATCTGTAAACCTAAAAGTCTTGGAGCTGGTACTTCCTGAGCAACTGTCTATGCTGCATAGAAAGTATATGCTCTGCATATACAGAGACTTCCAAAATCGATCTGTGGTTTTATAACCTGTAGTATAAAGAGGAAAGGAAGATAATGGTGCACTCCTGATATCCTCATGTTAAGCCCTTCATTGTGTCTACATAGCTCTTTAAATAAGAGTGTAGCTATTCTTTTGAAAGCAATATAATAGGAACTACAGATGGCTAAGGTTTATTCCCATTAGGTAACTTTGTTTAGAATAAAAGTTTTATGTATCATGTTCAGTTTTCAACTTGTATGTGTAGTGTGTGTAAAACATGATTGTCAAAATATTTAAAAATGCAAGAGATGAAAAAAGGCACATATAGATTGTCATCCATCAGTCTTTTGAAAATAATCACTTCTGAGTTTTGTAAACAACTTGTTGTCACACTTTTAAAGTGAGGTTATTGCCTACTCCAGTATTGCTACATTCACAGTTCAGCAAAAAAAAATTGAGATTAAGCATAACAAAGTATGCCATTATTTATAAAGTATAAAATACCTTCATTTTTATCTGACCTATTTGAGGTTTGAACCTGCATACAAAATTCATTGCAAGAACTGGTCTTTAAACATTCTTAACAGTATGTTTGTTTTCCTGAAAAGAATTCTTTAAGCAGGACAGCTTCAGCAATATGCTCTTTCTTTCATGAAGATCCTTCAAGCGTCACATATTTTCCCAACATCTGTCTTGTTCAGTTTGAAAATTTGGAGCCTGAAATGATCACCTTCTTTTAGATCTTCTTTCATAAGTATCCTGTATGCTTTTTGTTAGCTGCTGTATGAACACTTTGTATATTCTTCCACAGTAAGTATGCTGTGTCTTTTGTAGTTCCAATTCAAGAGGTAGAAGCAATGTGTGCATGAGGTCATCACCAAATGAATACTGGAAGAACAAATTAGAAATGATGAAATAAATGATGAAATAGATAAATAAATGATGAAACCATTTTTCTTTCTTACCGAGAATACTTTTTTTATGAAATTATCTCTCTTTAAACACAAGTTATACATAACAAAGAACAAGTAAAAGCTTGACTTTCTTAATATAGTAGAATGCATAGTCTCTGCTGGCAAGTTTGCAATATATTTTGATTATTCAAAACATTCAGTTGCTGTCAACATCAATTAATGCAAAATGGGTTTGCCTTGAGAGAGAGAAACTTTTTAAAAGTCAACATAAACATTCAGGCAAACAAATCTAAAAATGAGTGTCATGTACCTAAATTATTGAGTTAATTTGCATGATCACATGCCTGCCACATCGAAGCCTCGGTCTGAAATATGTATAATTATCCCAGTATGCCATTCTTTATAATAATATATGGCTCTTATTGAGTTGAAACAATACAAGAAGAATAATCTACAGTACCATTAAAGACAGGGCACTTTCATTAAACTGAATTATGAACAAGCATACACAGTATTTAATGGAAACTTGCAGTAAAAACAGTCATTAATCCAGAGTTACAAGTTATTTTATTATATTTAAAAAAACAAGTAATATGCAAACTAACACTTCAAAGTAAAATAATTTTGCTAATTTTGCTGGTATCAGGTCAGTATAGATCTATGTCTTTTCTGAATATTATGCACAAAATTAAACTGATCATAAATAAAGCAATGGGATTTAAACTTTTTTAAAAAATTCTGGCAATACTCTAAGGAACAAAGAAATTGTATTTTTATGAGATTGCATTTTCTTTCAGTGTAGGGTAGTCTAAGGCCCCCAATAGTACTTTTCTTCATTTTTATACCTATGTGACAACAGGCAACAAAGTACCATGAAAATATACCATTGATCCTTGAAGGTTATATACAAGATAAGATTAACATTAAAATAAGCAACATTGCTGCATTTTACAGCTCTTCAGTGAATAGGCTGAAGTACTAATAAATAGTTTATTAGAAACCTTATTTTCTGAACAAGAGAGCTGAACAATTATGCCAAATGTGAAAAACTTGCACATGCATTTATACATTATGAACCACACAAATTAAAATAACTAAATTATACAGATATGTGATGTGAATAAAAGTAGGAGAAAAATAAGAAATAAGCTTTTCAATATTCAAGCATTGCTTACTAATTTCAGCAATAAATAGAGAACTGAAGAATTTTCATGGGGCATCTGACAGCAATATTTCTATCAATATGCACACATATACTACACAACCTTGCCCACTGAGCTTCTAGAGCAATGTTTCCCAACCTTTGATTCTTAGACTTCAGTTCCCAGAATCCTAAGTCAGTACACTGACTGATCAGTGCATTTGGAAATTGAAGTCCAAGGATCAAAGGTTAAGAAACACTGTTCTAGAGCAGTGTTTCCCAAACTACATTCTGTGGAACACTGGTGAACTTCAGTTCCCAGAAGCCTTAGTCAGTACATTGGCTGATCATTGCTTTGGGGTATTGACATAGGCTTCTGGGAATTGAAATCCAAAAAGGGTAGGTTACCTACCTGTACCCGTAGTTCTTTGAGTGGTCTTGTGAGCATTCATACTAATAATACTAATCCCATTAGTATTGATGCTCATGGACTACGAAAAAGAACCAAAGGTTGGGAGACAGTGGTCTAGAAAGCCACACTTTTTCTAGGCCTATTCTATTTCCTATTGGTGTCCTCTTGAGCCAATATTACATGCTCCATTCTCATGTTGAAACTTAAAATTTATCCAAAGTTGCCAAATGGTATATGCAAATTTCTGCATTTTTTCAAGGGAAGCATGTGGCAGAAATGCTGTGATTTAACATAGTGAGTAGCACAGATTAGGTCCATTAAATCAGTGGGGATTTGGTGAGTCAACTGTGTGATGCCTGGTCATATTTAAATGTGTTGTTTATATGGTATGATACATATGCAATGGGAAGAAGTGAGTGAGACGCAAGGAATATTGGTGAAAGTGCTTCTAATTGGCTGGGTGAGAAACCAGATAATGAGGGAAAGTATGCAGGACAGATCAATCTTGAGGCTGATGTAGTGAAGTCCAAAGTAAACAAATGAAAGAGAGGGCAGTTTTAGAGTCCCAGGTATGAGACAGAAGTCTGAGAAATGAGGGAGGGAGAGGGGAATATTAATAGAATAAAGCAGTGGTCCCTAACCTTTGGGTTTTGGACTTCAATTCCAAGAAGCCCAAGTCAGTACATTGATTAATCGGTGTTTTGGGGAATTGACTTAGGCTTCTGGGAAGTCCAAAGCCCAAAGGTTGGGGACCACTGGAATAAAGGACTGTGCTTGGTGAATGTAATGTCAAGGAGTAAGCAATATTCATTTTGGAATTGTTAATTAAAAAAATATTTGTTCTATTTAAGTTGAGTGATGTGGACTTCAACTTCTGAGAACTGTTTATGTGAAGAGTGTCATTAGTGCCTCGGTGAAGGGTTAAATATATACCTTTAGGGAAGCAGCTACTTAATTCAGTCACATTGATTAATAGTAAGTGAAGATTAGTTTTAAAAACTCACGTTTATTCCTATTGTGATTTAAAGTAAGCCACAACTAGAATAGGCCTATTTTTATCTATTAAATTTATGGAGAAGCTGCATCATCAATTTTTCAGATTCACTGAACCTACTCTAGTGAAACTATACTAAACAACAGATTGTAACCACCATGTTTTCCAAATGGAAATAAATACATAAATATTCACTATCAGAGCCTACTCTAAATGTACACATTACAATTCTTTTAAGTTCCTAATTTTAACTCTTTTCCAAATGTATCTAATAATATATACTAGCTACTGTTTCAGGACATTAACATCTTTTGGAAAAGATGTTTTCTAAAGCTTCAATGTAATACAGTCATACCTCGCATAACAAATTTAATTTGTTCTGCGAGGCTGTTCACTATGCAAGTTTTTTGCTATGGTACTCAAACTTGCATAGCAAAAATTCCTATGGAAAAACTCACATAACGAGCTTTTGTAGGGGGAAAACTCACATAGCAAAAAAAAAAATTGTTATGCGAGTTTTCCCCATAGAAATGCTCGTTATGCGAGTTTTCCATAGGGAAAGTCCGACTCGCATAGAGAATATTTTCACTGTGCGAGTCCGACTCACATAGCGAAAAAATTTTTGTTATGTGAGTTGTCCCCACAGAAACACTATGTGAGTGTTTCCATAGGAAAAGTCTGACTTGTATAGTGAAAATTTTCGCTGTGTGAATCAGAGTCACAGAGCAAAAATATTCATTATGCGAGTTGGAGTGATTAGCGAAAAACCCGGTCGTTATGCAAGTTTTTCGCTAAGTGAGTCACTCGTTAAGCGAGGTTTGACTATATTTTTGAAATAACTGTTGGTCAAACAGTGTTCACTAAAAAATTTTTTAGAGGGTTGGTATATAAAAATAGAAACAAGTTTCAAATATTAAATTTTAATCATGGAAAGTATTATTAACAAAGATGCTAATTCTTAAATGACATAAGAGATTTAATTGCTTACATTTTTTATTGCCTCATATACAGCTCGAAAAGCTGGTTGTTTATCATCATGGTAAACACCTCTGTTTCCATGAAGAATGAATATTCCATCTTTTTCTGCCTGCTGGCAATTGCTTCCATAAATACAGTGGTCAGGTCGGTAGTTCCATTGGCAGGGGAAGACAAAAAGAGTTTCTGTAGGGGGGAAACCCCAAACACAATGCACAATAAAGGCAAAAAGTTAACCATACTGCAATTACTGTATAGATCAGGAAGGGAGATTATTATTTTTTACCCAGGGGCTTAATACTAACTTGTCAAAAGTCTGTGGATATTATATTCTAGGAATAGACAGGGTTACAGGCATTCAGGCAGAGCCAGGTGTAATTCCAATTTGGACATTTTTGCACCAAGCACACGTAGCCCAATCTGATGCTATATAATAACTGTGTCCCAGTGTAATAGCTGGAAATCAGAATTCAAGTGCATGCAACAGCTTTCTAGCATTCAAGTAGCTTTATCTCTCTCACTAATAATAATTTCAAGTCAGAAATTATTCTGGTTTGATTTTTTGCAGAAGAAACTCCACTCAGGGGATGCCCAAATTAGGCTACTTTCATGTCCCCAAAAGCAGGGACAGAGACAGGTGCTCAATCCATCAAGCAGTACCCGGGTCTCGAACTGCCGACTTGCCGGCCTTCCAGCTAACAAAGCAAGCTTCTTAACTACTAGCCACTGCAGCCCCTATCTCTCTCACTAACGACTGGAGATAACAAAAGAAGGATGTGGAACTCCAGCAGGATGCATGGACAAGTTAAAGAAACATGCTAACATGGCAAAGTGAACTTATGGAAGTCTTATATTCAGATGACTATGTAAGTCACAGGAAGAATGGGACACTGATTTTGGGGTTCGGTCACATTGATTGGCAAATACAAAATTTGGTTTGTCATATTGGAAATTGCAATTGTATTTTTTCTATATATATATTTAAACTACCATATAGAAAACGATTACTGTACCTGGATTATGAAAAAACATAATGTTCAGAAGATCCTGGTCACCCCATGTTATATTCAACTTATATTTTTTCAGCAATGGCATGAGAATTTCTTTCCACCGTAACTGTACTGTTGTCATATCATTCTTCAAAATGAAAAACAAAAGACCAATATCAGAATTGCTACAACACTGAATAGCTTCTTTACCATAATGAAATATGTTGAGAACTCCTGCTCTATATGATTTTTTACTTCTATAGTGCATTTTTATGTGGAACTGTCCACAAAGGACTATCTAGAAGTTACTAATAGTCTGAAATGCTGGTAAAACATCTGGGTATCTATTTTGGTTTGTATTACAGTTTTGCTGGTTTTAGCAGCACTGGGATACTTCAATGGTGTTGTCGCAATTTATTAAATTTTCCTTTGACACATAGTGGGGCATAAATTGCATGCACTTAAATGTTGCATTGATTGCATTTCTCCACATTCACAGAAAATGTGTTCTGTATGCAAGTAGCCTCGTTTTAGTTGATTAATTACTGAACATCCTACTTTCTTTTGAAGTCTATTAAGTGACTTTCAAATGGTCCAGCCGGAACTTTTTCATGGTGGGAGATGCTCTTCAGCATTCTTCTACTCATCAAAGTATTATTTTTGCTATTTGTAGGTTTAGGCTAGTGCCAGGGGTGGCCAATCTTGGCTCTCCAGGTGTTCTGGAACTTTAATTCCCAGAAGCCAAATCAGCAGACTTGCTGATCAGGGTTTCTGGGGAATTGAAGTCCAAGAACAGCTGGAGCATCAAGGTTGGCCACCCCTGCCCAAATCTATGCAGGTTTGATATTTAGTACTTGAGAACGTGCAGAAAACTTTATTTAAATTTTAGCCATCAGCTAGGGCAGGGGTGCTGAAACTGTTGCCCATGGGCCACATCCGGCCCCCAATGCCAATTCTTCCAGTCCGCGAAGCCCTTGTTGCTCCCGGAAGCAGAAGTAAAATGTGCCATATGGGCACATTTTACTTCCGATTCCAGGAGTAATGAGGGCTTCATGGGCCAGATGAATTGGTGTTGGGGGCTGGATCCAGCCCCTGGACCATAGTGAACACCCCCCTGAACCATGTGACCAGCACACAGCCTGAAAAGTTTGAGCACCCCTGAGCTAGGAGGTTAGTGAAAGACAAAAGGATTTAACATACTTCATTTGAACACTTTTTATCTGTGGAATAATAGGTATGAAAATGCAGTATGAGCTGTAATGCTATCATATTTTTATGATAGGTATTACTTTTCCTCTGGCTGCTTTGGCTGTTCTGACTGTGCCTTAAGCATAATGGCATCTCCTCAGCAAGCCTACCAAATAGCTGTGGATCCCACAGCTGTTTTTAATTAATGAATATAATGAACCTGATTAAGTTTTTTATTCTATAACAATTTTATGTTGTCCTCAATATCTCCCAATTAAATAAATAAGGCACAATAATTTAAGCCATGTAAGAGGTGAATTTAAAAGTCTGATTTAATTTATTTTTTAAATTAAAATGGAACATGAAATAAAATACAATAAAATATTACATCTGCATCTTTGGGTTTTTACCCAATTTGGCCACATCCATTTGGGAAGCATGCTATTACATCAGTTGGCTGATACAGTATGTATCTTCAGTTTTATTTTGTCTATGTGAACTTCCACTCATTCGTTTCAGGTGGGTGAATCACACTTATTTGCTATTTTAAGCTGATATAGTTGATACCCAGCCTCTGGAACAATTATGTTGAAAGCGACCTCCAACAACCTCAACTTTTTTACAGGAAAGTTAAAGGCTCTTTAGGCTCACATTGGCTTTATAGACTAATTCAGCCTTCTACTGGTTTGCCCTTCTTTTTTAGCAGAAGGTTGGTTTTTTTTAAAGTTCTCCTTGAAATTTATTGCAGCAGATTTCTTTACTGTAAGAGGCATTCAGCTGTAAAGTAAGTTTCTTTTAGATGAGATTTGCATTTCCATTTTGAAACATTATAAATATTAGAGCTTTTATGTGGAAAATTGGATTTCCAAATCAAATATACAGAATTATTAAGGCCAGAGTAGGTTTTTTTACTACATTCTCTATTTTTGTTCTCAATAAGTAGAAAAAGAAAAGGAGCCATGTGAAAACACACAAACTGCAGCTTCTTCTCCTTTTACTACTGGAAACTGTCCTCTTTTACTAATGCCTCTGAAAAGAAAGTTCTTCTACCACACAGCAGTGCAATGGATTCCTGCAGCTTTCCAGCCAGCTTTCCAGCCAGTCAGGAAATTTAAGCTATTAAGCCTGAAGAACTACATTACATTTCCTGCCTTTGGAATGACCAATTTCAGAACAAGCCTGTCACCATAATCAGTACAGTATATCCAGTGATGCTGTTTAATCATTATTTAATCGCATCCTATAAAATATACCAAATATCATAAATGTCCTTGTGAAATTATTCAGTATACAGTGGTACCTCATACAACGATTTTAATCCGTTCCACGAGGCTCATTGTTGTATGAAACAATTGCAATACGATCCATGCATCATATAGCAATTTTCCCTATGGGATACATCGTACAATGATTATTATTATTTTGCTAAGTGGTTTTTCCCATTGAAAAAATGTTGTATGATTTTTTTTTCCATAGGAAAAATTGTTAGGCAGGATGACATTTCCCCCAAAACCTAATTGTTATGCGATTTTGTTGCTATACGGAGTGATTGTTGAATGATGTTCCACTGTATACTTATTTTAATATTTCACATGTACAGTACAGTACTAGTTTGGAGCACTGCAGCAATAAAATTATCGGAAATAAATACAATTGCTATAATTTAAATATTTCGTTTGTGAGTGTGTTAAGCAAGTGGTTTCAAATACACACACACCCACGCACGCACGCACGCACGCGCGCACACACCAAGGAAACAGTGTATTCCACAGAAATAAGAACACAATTTTATTAGGTGGTCTAGTAGCACCATCTTCTGGTCAAAAAGCCATTCAATATAATATATTGGGCTTTCTTCCCCACTCCACCATATATATATATATATATATATATATATATATATATATATATATATATATATATATATATATATATATATATATATATATATATATAGAGAGAGAGAGAGAGAGAGAGAGAGAGAGAGAGAGAGAGAGAGAGAGAGAGAGAGAGAGAGAGAGAGAGAGAGAGAGAGAGAGAGAGAGAGAGAGAGAGAGAGCACTGTGGAATATGCAACATAATAAGAAACAAATGTTGTTGTTTTTCTCTTAGAAGAGAAATAAGATTGAGCATTACAAGTAAGAAAACCAGGTTTATGAAAATTAGAAATAAGTAAAAAGACTTTCTCCAAGAAAGGAACAATTATGGCAGGACCGAGAAAACACTATAGTTCTATGCACATGTTATATTCTGTATCTTTGTAGGCCTTTAAGTGGGTGGAGACGTATGGACAAAGGTCCTGCCTCCTACGTCTGAAAAGGTGACTGTTAGTGTAGCACAGATTTCCCAAAATGCAGCTCTGGAAACATATTAAGATGAAATGCACTTACAAATGTATAAAAACAATGAATACATGAAATGACTTCTGGATAAAGGAAATGTTGGCCATGAGACTTATATGCCTGCCTTTATCTCTCCAGATAGTCAAAGCTCAATGTTGTTCCAGCCCAATGGTGGCAAATTTATGACATGCATGCCAGAGGGGGCATTCAGAGCCCTCTCTGTGGGCATGCACACCGTCAATGTTCAATCTTATTTCTCTTCTAAGAGAAAAACATTTGTTACCCCTCTGCCCAGCAGCCCAATGGGAACACTTCCTCCTTCCCCCCAGCCCAGTGTTTACCCCACCCCTCTGTAGCACAGACAGCAGCTTCTTGAGTTTTAGCACTCTGTCTCTAAAAAGTTCGCCATCACTGTTCCAGCCTATAAGACTTAAATTGGGCTGACATGTGACTGTTAAGAGGTCTCAGTAAAACAGAATGCATACAGTGGTGACAGCTAGCAAGTATATCTTTTTAACCTATAGTTTTAGAAGTACAGTGGAACTTCATACAACAATTACTCCGTATAGCAACAAAATCGCATAACAATTAGGTTTTGGTGGGAAATGGCGTCCCACATAACAATTTTCCCAATGGAAAAAATCGTACAGTAATACCCCGGATAATGTTATGACTTGGTTCCACAAGTCATGACGTTATCCGATTTTTAGCATTGTCCGATGCATGCATCGAACAACGCTAAGAAAAAAAGCCCTGACTTCAGGGACAAATCACTTTAGAGGCAGGCAGGGAAAGAAAGAGACCTCCCTGCCTTTAAAGCCACCCCCCACGTGCAGCTCGGCCACGAGAGAATCCAGCCTCATCCAGCCTCACCCTGCTTACCTTGCTGCACGCCGACAGCCAGCTGGATATTTTTCTCTTTCACTTCCTGTAAACAGGGAAGGGGGAAATAGAGAGATATGATTGGTTCTCTAGAGATTGGTTCTCTAGAGAACCCATCATATCTCTCTATTTCCCCCTTCCCTGTTTACAGGAAGCGAAAGAGAAAAATCTCCAGCTGGCTGTCGGCGTGCAGCAAGGTAAGCAGGGTGAGGGTGCATTCTCTCGGCCAAGCAGGCAGTGGGGTGGGGGGGTGGGGAGTCCCCAAACTTCTGGGGGTGGGAGGGGGAAGGAGGGAAGTGGCAGGGAAAGGAGCTTTGGCCTCCTTTACTTCTTTATGACGATGGATCGGATAACGCTAAAATGAACGTTATCCGGTGCAAATCTTCCCCCAAATTTGTCGTCATTGTGCGGTTTTAGCGTTATCCGGTGCAATCGTTATCCAGGGTATTACTGTACAACAAGAGAAAAAAACCACTTAGCAAAAAAAATTGTTGTATGATGCATCCCATAGGGAAAAGCGCTTTACGATGCATACATCGTATAGCAATTGTTTTGTACAACGAGCCCCATGGAATGGATTGAAATCATTGTATGAGGTACCACTGTACTGGGAATGTGAAAGAAGCCAAGATCTCATACCTTGAAATATTTTCTTCTTATGCGGGTCATATTCATTAACATCACCCCAGAGTTTATTCCAGTTTTTCCATAATATGGATGCCTAGCAAAGCGATTGTACCATCCAATACGAGGCTCCTCGTGTTCTGGTGCCATTGCAGCAATTTGAGAAGAATTAAATTTGTTCAGGAAAGCCCAAATATCATCAACAGGCCTTAAGAACAAGATGTCTGTGTCAACATATAGCAGAGAGTCCACATCACTGAGAATTAACTGCAAAATAGAAGATATTTTTTTTAGGGTGGATTTTAAGATGAACAGTCACTGTGTGACTCTTTCTCTGTAAAGAGCCATTGCTGGAAACCACTGCAATATCACTGGATCATTGTTCCTTCCTGGTAGATAAACTGTTTGAACACTCTTTATAGTCTTCACATCTACAAACTTGTTACGGAATATTTAAAAAGTAACTGTGTAACATTGGCAGTTCTTGTTCATTATGATTCAGCATGAAGTAAAAATTGGTGGCAACCCAAACTTAAAATAGTACAAAAACACAACAACAACCCAATTTTGAATTATGTTTTGACATTTTGATGTCACCACATTCATTTCAGTATATTGTACTGGTACTGTTGTATTGCTTTTAAATCTAGAAATTACAAACAATTCATGGTAAAAACAGAAAGTAAGTCACTGGCTGAAATCTTCTTCCTTGACACTGTAAATCAAATATAGGAGGCCCATTTGAATAAATGGACTAGAGTGGTTGAGTCACCAAATCTCTACTAATTAATGGGCCTACTCAGTATAACTTACTACATTAAGTGACATGATTTCAGCCCCTATGTACCATATATGCCGGGGTACAAGACGACTGGGCGTATAAGACCACCCCCTCTTCCGCACACCTTCCACACACCAAATAAAACGTAAAAGAACATCAGATTTGATTTCAACATGTTAATTTATATTCAAATGCTTATGACATGCAGAAAAACTGTCACAAGGCTGTATGTTATCAAACATGTACAGTAAACATAAAACAGTGCAAGTTTATTAAACATAATTCACCAAAGACAACACACTCCTCTCCTCCTCAGCGCAAGCAACACTCCAAGTGGACCCTATGGACAGAAGGAAGGAAGGAAGAAGGAAGAAGAGGAAGAATATTAAACAGAAAAAGGAAGGAAGAAGAGAAGAAGAAAGGAAGAATAATAAGAAGGAAGAAGAAAAATAAAAAGGGAAGAAGAAAGAAGGAAGAAGAGGAAGATAATAAACAGAAAAAGGAAGAAGAGAAGAAGAAGAAAGGAAGAATAATAAGAAGGAATAAAAAATAAAAAGGGAAGAAGAAGGAAGGAAGAAGAGGAAGAATAATAAACAGAAAAAGGAAGAAGAAAAGAAGGAAGGAAGAAGAAAGGAAGAATAATAATAAGAAAAATAAAAAGGAAGAAAGGAAGGAATAAGAAGAAAAAGGAAGGAAGATGAAGGAGGAAAAAATGGAGGGAAGGCCCAGTTCCACCACTGAGTCTGGACTAGGTGACACGAACAACCCAGGAAAGCCTAGCTTGATGCAGGGGCTGGCTGTTTGGTACAATGATCTGCAGTGGATTGGGTTCTTTACTTAGGAGGGAAAAGATGTGGGTGGGTGGAGAGGCAGTAAGGGCTGAGTTGATGGGGGAGCAGGGAACTTACTCCCGAGTAACAAGGTACCTGAAAAGTCCTCCTTCCACTATGAGGCAATTGCCCCCCCCCCCCAGCAACAATGCCCCCTCCCTCCTCAGCCTCCACTGCGAACCTTGCACATGAGGCCATTGTGTGACCTTTCGCATCCTGCTCGCTACTCCCCCCCCACACTTCAAATGGACATGCGATTGCTGCCTTTTGTGTGGCCACTGCAGAGGATTCTGTGAGGTGGTGTGCTTCCTTCAGAGAAGGCTCATGCATAAAGCAGTGGATTGAGCCCCTTACTTCCGGGAAAAAGAGACAGAGAGACAGACTCAGGCAGAGAGATGCCAAAAGGAAGCAGACGGGAGAGTGTTGCCTTGGATGCATCATTGGAAAAAACAATAATACCGGTAAATAAAAACCAGGATTGCGACTCCTCCCTTGGAAAGCAACAATTTCACACACAACTCCCGTTTGCACACCCCTTTTGGCTTCTCTCCTCCCGTTTCTCCATTTCCTCGGAAGTAAGGGGCTCAACCCACTGTGGAGCCTTGCAGGAAACAGACCAATCGTGCCGAGAGAAGGGAAGCTCCAGCTTTGCAAGCAGGCAGGGCGAGGGGGGGAGCAGGGAGAGTGCTGGTGAATGGTGCGCACGGCATTAACCTCTCCCCCTCTCATGCACACAAAGACACACACACACATCTGTGCCTCCCTCCCCCTCTCCCCTCCCCGCAACTCACCCACGCCTGCTGCCCTGGGCTGGGCTCCTCCTCCTTGGCGTGGGGCGAGAGCGACAACCAGAGCAGCTCGGCGCACAAAAGGAAGCCCAGCTTCAGCCGCATCCTCCTCCTCTTTGCCGCCTTTCCTCTCACCACCCCATCCCCGCCAGCTTCTTCCCACTCCCCCTTCCCAGTGCCTGGTGTGGAGCTCACTGAAGTGCACCCGGCATACAAGACGACCCCCCCCCCAACTTGGAAACATGGTTTTCAGGGGGGGGGGAAGTCATCTTGTACGCCAGCATATAAGGTAATTCCTTTCAATTATGCATGGAACCAAATTATCTACTCCCTTGTCGTTTGAAATGTCACAAGAAAGGATGACTGATTAGTTTGTATTTACTGAACTCACTGTTTAAAGCAGATATGGTGTGAGACCACACCCATCACCCTTATTTCTGGTACATACAGAGCTGCTGCATACTCCAAAAGTCCCCAGACACAAACATTTGCCCCCTCTGCTTTGGACTGGTATGAAGCAAGACAAAACGTCATGCCTAAGATCCCAATAGATTTTGGGCTGCCAGTTCTTGAACACTGGTTCCACTTTGCCAAGCCAAGCAGCCATCTCCCTTGCACAGAATGAAACAAATAAAACTGCTGCAGCTGAACTATGGTCAGGATCCTGTCGGTATATCATATTTGCATAACTCAATGCAGTGAATTGCTACTAAGTAACAAAGTGCTGTTCATAATACTAGGTAAGGATTGCCCTTGCTAGAAAGCCAGTTGTATCCAACTCTAGGGTTTGGTGTTCATCTCCATTTATAGTCAAAAAGCCAGCACTGTCTGTGTCTGCACCAGAGAGCATTGAACGTTGTTCACCTTCCCACCAAAGTGGTACAGTAATACCTCGGATAACGCTAAGACTTGGTTCTACAAGTCTTGGTGTTATCTGATTTTTAGTGTTATCTGATGCATGTTAAAATCATATGGGATGGATCGGATAACGTTAAAGCACCATAGAGATACACTGTAACTGCACAGGCTTTAGCGGTTGTTATCCGATCCATCCCATAGGACCTTAACGTTATTCGATCCAATTCTCCTCCCCAGATTACTTAACGTTATGCGATTTTAGCATTATCCAATGTAAACGTTATCCGAGGTATTACTGTACTTATTTATCTACTTCTCTTGCTTTCAAACTGCTAGGTTTGCAGGAGCTGGGACAGAGATGGGAGCTCACTTTGTCGTGCAGCACTCAGGTCACGAAATGCTGACCTGCTGACCTTCCAGTCATCAAGTTCAGCATCTTAAACACTAAGCCACTGCACTCCTAGTTCGTATTACTAGACACATTATTAGGTATTGCCTTGTAATACAAACAATGTTTGTTAGTTAGCATAATTCATCATGGTGTTTTTAACCTACATACTATATAGACCACCAACAGAACTTTGGCCTGTATTTAATAAAACAAGATTATTATTTTTAAAACACATTGCCAGCATTTCCATGACAATCAACACCACTTACCGGCAAGAAGAGCCTTTGAGAAGCACAGGGTTTGAACAGTTTCTTCCATTCTGCAGCATTCTCCGTTGGAAATGAGATGGGATACAGCGTATAATTAAATTTTTCTTGGTATGACAAACTATCAAGCTGGGTGGGGGGAAAGATCACCAATATTAACATTCTATTAAAGATATAGAATAATAAGAAAAACTAACAAGACAGCTTTAATTTATATTGCACTACTTCCCAGTTTGGTTGTTACATCAAATGTTCTCAAAACTATAAAATAAATCAAATATTTGTTTAAAATGGTTAATTAAGAGAATTGGGAATCTGAAATGTCACTTGTGAATTATGATGGTGTGAAAGAATCTCAGTGTTTTGTCATCTACCTTGCCTTCCACTACAATTGTTCCCTATGTGATTTTCATCAGACCACCATATTCCAGAAGGTTGCTACAGCATCCCGTCAACCCTATCAAAACCAGAATCCCCCTTCCTTACTTCCACAAGTCTGAAGCTCTAAAACCATAGTGTTAATTACAGTAATACCTCATATAACATTAGTATCGAATAACACGAAAATCACATAACATCAAGGAATCTGGGGGGAAGAATTGCATCAGATAACATTAAGATCCTATGGGATGCTTCAGATAACAACCGCGAAAGCCTGTGTGGTTACAATGTATCTCTATGGATCCCATAGAGGATCAGATAACACTAAAAATCATATAACACGAAGACTTGTGGAACCAGGTTTTAGTGTTATATGAGGTTTTACTGTATATCCAGTGTGAAAACACCGCTCTCTGTCTCAATTATTAACTAAGAACGTAAATTGGCATGGCACTAATTATCTAGCCATCACAAACCTCACCCAATAAGCCTCTCTTCTCCCAATTCTAATCTGGATCTGGAGGGGACCAAAAGAATTAGCCTTATTTGGCACTCATAATGCCTGATGTACACAAATCCAAGCTGGTTACCTTTCTTAGAATAGATTTGGATGTAGAAGGTGGAGTTAGACTTTGCTAGGAAAGGGCTGGAGAGGGACACTGCTAGGTTAGCACTGCAGGATAATACCAGGTTAACCAAATTACATTAACATATCTCTAAATCTTAGTGCTGGGAAGAGCTGGGAACTGCTGCTGATACAAGGAGTTATACAACTGAGAGAAGATCCATTCCTACATCTGTAGTTCCAAAACACCTGAGCCTAGCAGTAAAAAGGTTGCCAATGTCCCTGTGTTAAAGGTAAAGGTTTCCCTTGCTCAAAAGCCAGTCATAGCCGACTCTAAGGGTCAGTGCTCATCTCTGTTTCAAAGCCAAAGAGCCAGCGCTGTCTGCTTCTGCAGACGTTTCCCTGGTTACATGTTTGTTTTTGGCTTGCCCCAAAGATACTGCATCCCAAACTGAAAGCAAAGCTTTTCTCAAATTCAGATCCACCTGGCAAATGTATTACCTCTTTAAGCCAGTGTGGGAAACAGACAATTGTTGAGACAATTTTTGATAGCATCTGCCAGTTATGCTGGCTTCTGCTGATAGGGTTCTGGGTGAAAAACATCTTAACAGTTTTGCCCTTTGAATACCTACCATATCTCTGAAATCGTGATGTAATGGATCTTCTGCAAAAATATGAAACTGTAGAGGTTTGATGCTGAAAATGATGGCAGATCTCAACATAGTAACCGTTTCTTCCAATCTTTCACCACAGGCTACCACAGCTAAGTGCATCTTCTCAGAAGGCTCAGTTTTCACAAAACTGTATCTAATACAAAGAAAACAAATAGTAATTTTTCAAAGTCCAATATTAAATATGACTATTTTAATGTTACAGTGTATGATCAATTTTATTTGTACAAGTTGTAAATTCCTTATTTTTGCATACACATACAATATTAAGATTTCAGGGAAATTCAAAGGAGTAACATAAATATGGAGAGAAATGACATAGGGAAAGATATCTTCAACTACTAAAGAGTTGTTTTTATGACAGTTATTTTTAGATCTATTTCTTTTTAAACTAAATGTATTCATCCTTATGCTATATTTTTAGAATTGTTCACATAGCTCTGAGTCGCTTTGGCAAATAGAGTGGCATACAAATCCAAAATAAAAATACAAAATTTATCTTTTTGGACTACACAGGCAGCAAGGCCATAAATGCACATCTCTAAATGTGTTTGTATGTATGTGCAAGCATGCGCGTACGTCCGTGCGTGTGTGATACAGTATTTTACTGACTTTGTACACAGCACATCTTTACTTAACAATTTAATTTCTAACTACTAAAAATAGCTTTTGTTGTGGTTATTGTTATTGGAGAAGTAGGCTATCTATTCTTCTTTCATTTCCCGATCAAACCCTGGACTGCTAAATGAAGCCATTTTCTTCGCTCTGTTTTTCCAAACTTAAGTCCTTATTGGTGCATGCTTCTGGCAGTAATAGTCAGACCAGTCATTGTTGTTGTCCACCAGCAGCCCCCACTTGAGCATGGTGGTCTTGTATTTAGAGACTTCAACCCTCAGCCTATCCAGGGTCATCCAACTGATGTAGGGGAAATTGAATTCCTCAGCCATATCCTCCTTTAATTTTATTCCTCATCCACTGAGCACCTTCCTTGATTTTCTAATTTGGTTTTGCTCTTGTGTACCCTCGAGAATTTAGTTCTTGCCATAAAGCTCTTCCTAGATCTGAACTGGCAGATTTGAGGCTCATATCCATTCAAAGGATGTCAAGGGTAATTCTCTTGCTTAATTTTCTCAGTGTCTAAAGCTACTTCTCTCTTTATCTTAGGCAGAGCAATATCAACAAGGCGGTATATTTTCTCAACTGGTGTAGCATCCTGTCACTATACACATGGCTTCAATAACAGTGATGTCAACTTGTTTTGCATGTGTGGATGTGCTCCATACTGAAGCATCATATTCTGCTGTGAAGATGCTTAGGGCCAAAGTTGATGTATGTAGTGTGGATGGTTGAGCTTCCCATTTATAGTTTGTGACTTTCCTGATAATTTTGTTCCTTGTACTAACTTTGGCTTTGGTATTCAGGCAGTGCTGATTAAAATAGTGTCCTGCAGAGCATCACTCTTCGGTATTTTGGTGCTGAACAATGCCGTAATCGGTTCCTTTGTCATGTAACATCCAACTCAACCCTTGCCTCTTGGTTTCGAAGGTGGAAAGCACACACTTGAGTCTTGCTTGGATTAGGTTTCAAATGGTTGATGTTATAATACTGTCCTAATTCTTCAAGTGCTCCAGTAAGTTTTCTAGCTACCACATCATCATCATTATCATCATCATCATCATCATTATTATTTTATTATTATATTTAAATTAGATTTATATGCCGCTCTACTCACCTCGCCGAGGCGACTCAGAGCGGCTCACATAACATAAGCAACATATACAGTATCACAATCTCAAAGCTTGATCCTTGTACGGCCATTGCTGCGTCATCCGCATAGATGAACAATTTTGTATATATAAATATAGTACAGTGTTGGGGACAGTACACTTCCTTGGGGGAATCCATTCTTCCGCCACCTCCATCTGTTATTCTATCCATTCATTGCCACATAGAATCTCAGATTCTGAAGAAAGCTGCCAATGATTCTAGTAAGCTTGTTATCTCTGGTAAGATTGTTTATTTTATGGAGCAGAATCCTATGATTGACAGTATCGTATACTCCAGTCAGGTCAATGAAAGCAACTCCCATAATTAGCTTCATTTGAAGCCATCCTCAGTGTGTTGCACAAAGTTATGAATTTGACCACAGCATGACCTACCCAGCATGAAGCTTGCTTGCTCCTTCATGATAGATAGGTTATCTATTAAAGCCAGTTCAAAAGTGTATTACAATAGAAATCTTGATTATTAGGCCATAAAAATGGGCATGAACACAGTATCAGGATATAAAGTGCTGACATACAAAATGAAGAGTGAAATAATTCCCAATAAGTGCTTCAATTTTTTCAAACTTTCATTGGCAGAATCAACTAAAAACCTATGATACTGTCAAAGAGATAAAGTCACATGCATATATTCATCCAAAAACCATTTGATTCTCGGCTCAGAAACTAACTTTTTAGTGCTGCAAGTTTGTTTCAGATACAGTATTATAAATTCAGTGCCAAATACTGCATATTAATCCCTTTTTAACTAAGGAAGTCATCCTGCAAATGTTCATTATACTATCACCACATATTTTATTCTGTAACTCATAAGCTTTTCATTTTGAGAATAATTCCTGGCATCTTTCAAAGCCACTGAAGTGTAGAAAAGGAAATATGTCTCATAATTGCTTCAGTTAAACATCTAAATACACTGAAGTAGTGTTGGAGCCAACCCAACTGCAAAAAACAGACTGTCTCAGAGCATAACACTAGGTCAGTGGTTCCCAACAAGGGGTACACAGCCCACTAGTGGACTTCAATTCCCAGAAGCCTCAGTCAGTACATTGGCTGATCAGTGCTTTGGGGAAATGACTTAGGCTTCTGGGAATTGAAGTCCCAAAACCAGCATTTGGGAAACACTGCACTAGGTAACTAAACTGTGGTTTGACTCTCGTTCAAACTCTTGCTATTTCCACTGTTTGGATAGCAGGAATCTCAAGATTGGTTCACTAATGGAATTCCTACAGACAAAGGGAATGAATCAAGAATTATTTACTCTAATCTTCTGCTTAAAGGGACAATTAAACATAACTATGTAACTCATAGACCCTGTTCTCTTTTGTCTTTATTAGCAGTTCCAGCTCAGATCTGCTTTGGTTGTTTACCACACTCCTTCCACAATAACAGGAAATTGGGAAAATGGCTAGATTAACATAGTCAAGATTAATAGGGTATCTGGGATGCACCATGGCAGGAATGATATAGCTCTGACTTTTGATCAATTCCTTTATTCTTTTCTAGTTTATTTCTCTGCTATATAGATCATGATAGTGAATTTTAATGAAGAAAGAAAGGGGTATTTCAAGATTGTAGTCACATGTACTTTTTGAAAACAACAGTAACAATGGGACATAACCATTAAAGCTGGGCTTCAAGGATCAACTTGATTTATGTCCCACCCAAGCATATTAGTCCCACAAGGTATAAGAACACTTTCGAGGTACAAGAACACTTTTAAACAGCAAAAGATTTATAATCCATGGAATAATCAAAATACAGTAATATCTCGGATAACCTTTACATCAGATAACGCTAAAATCGCATAACGTTAAGCAATGGGGGGGGGGGATTGCATTGAATAACGTTAAGATCCTATGGGATGCATCGGATAACAACCGCTAAAGGTTGTGCGGTTACAATGTGGAGCTTTAACGTTATCCGATGCCTCCCATAGGATTTTAACATGCATCGGATAACACTAAAAATCGGATAACACCAAGACTTGTGGAACCAAGTTTTAGCGTTATCCGAGGTTTTACTGTACAGAACTCTGAAATCCTCATGCTTGTTCACAATCATTCAGTTTTATAATATTGTTCTGTCCTCTTGCATTACTCTCCACTTCCTCATTCAACAAGCACACTGGAAACTAGAAAATAAATGCATATTGCAGAACAGCACCAAGATTCCATAGTTTCTGCTTTATAAGAGAACAGCTGGTTGTACTGCACATCTTTTAAATGTTTAATTATTTGGAGACATACAAACTAGATTGATAGCTGAATAGTACTGTATCTGACAGTCTATTCTGAAAGATTTGTTATGTTTGACAGAGAACCAGCAAAAACATATGGGGCTGAAATCCTGTTCAAGCTGGTATAATGTAAAGTTCTTTCTGTGAAAGTATGCCAGGCCTTACACTCAGACAGCCAACATTGCATGATTTTAATCACATGACTTGCATCACAATTCTGTGTTACGTGCTGCAGTTGTGCCACTGATTGCACAGTTCATGACTGTGTATTTCACACCATGCATGACTGAGTGCAAAGTTCATGTCTATTGCACTATTGTCTTCAAAAGTGCTTTGTGGAAAATAATTCCATTCTGCTGCATTTTTTCTACTGCTTACACAGCTTTCTGCTATGTACGTCTAGCTAATCAACAGAATTTCAACCACTGACTGGGATACATTGCAATAAAAGAAGAATTTGTCCAAAACAGTAATCAGTAAATCATTTCCAAAACATTCACTAGTAAAGTCTTCCTGAATTATCCTAAGTGAACATTGTACTAAATATGGTTACTGACATGTCAGATAGGTACCCTAGTACTAGTAGTTTTAAAAATCCATAAAAATATAAATCACTTTACTAGCGCCTTTAAAAGTCCTCAGTACAAACAAACAAATAAAATCTCTATCTGCTAATCCAGGGTGGTGGAGGAAGGGCAAAATGGCTGTCCGGCCCCCAAAGCTGTCTGAAACAGCATGACCCAGGCTGCCACTTAAAAAGGTTGAGAACTCCTGTGCTAAACAGTACAATTTATAAGCATCTCATACTACTGAAAACAATATACCTTATTAAACTAAGATTTTAAAAATTAAGAAGTTGCTATGCTTCTCTCTCTCCCTGTTCTTTCTCAAAAAGAAAGATTAAGCTGAAATTTGAATATAAAAATATTGAAACTTACTCTTTCAATTTTGTTGTTCTTCAGTCGCACAGTCGATCCTGACCCTTTGCAACCCTATAGACCATTGCCTGCCAGGCACCTCTGTCTTCCACCATCCTCCACAGCCCACCCAGCTCTGTGCCCATTAAATCTACAATACCATCTAGTCATCTCATTTTTGGCTGCCCCCTTCTTCTTTTGCCCTCCACCTTTCCCAGCATCAAGGCTTTCTCAAGTGAATCCCCTCTTCTCATTCGATGTCCAAAATACTTTAACTTCATCCTTACTATTTGACCTACTAATGAGCAGTCAGGGTTGATTTCTTCTAGGATCGAACTATTCATTCTCCTTGCTGTCCAGGGGCCTCTCAAGACTCTCCCCCAACACCACATTTCAAAGGCATCTATTCTTCTGCACCCAGCTTTCCTAATGGTCCAGCTCTCACAACCATACATTACCATCAGGAATACTATTGGTCTGACTATGCGAATTTTTGTTTGCAAAGTGATGTCTCTACTTTTAACTATGTTCCCCAGGTTTCTCATCACTTCCATCCCAAGCATCAGTTGCCTTTTTATTTCATGGCTGCAATCACCATCTGCAGTGATGTTTGATACTGTACTAAGAAAGTAAAATCTGTCACTGCTTCTCCTTCTTCCCCATCTGTTTTCCAGGCACTGATAGGGCCTGTTGCCATTATCTTGGTTTTCTTGATGTTGAGTCTCAAGCCAACTTTTGCACACTCTTCTTTCAACCTAAGCAGCAGCTTCTTTAGGTCCTCCTCACTTTCTGCCATGAGGGTGGTATCATCTGTGTATCTCAAGTTGATGATGTTTCTCCCAGCATTTTTGATCCCAACTTCTGATTTGTCCAACCCTACATTGTGCATTATGTGCTCTGTGAATAAGTTGAATAAGCAGGGAGGCAAAATGCAGCCATGTCTTACTCCTTTTCCTATTCCAAACCACTCCGTCATTCTGTATTTTTTCCTAACTGTTGCTTCTTGACTCATGTACAGATTTCTCATGAGGCATATAAGGTGTTTTGGTATTCTAATCTCTTTAATTACTTGCCACATTTTGTTGTGGTCCACACAGTCAAAAGCCTTGGTGTAGTCAATGAAAGAAGTAGACTTGTTTCTGATATTCCTTTGTTTTCTCCATGATCCAACATATGTTGCCAATGTGATTTCTAGTTCCCCTGCCTCTTCGGAACCCAACCTGTACTTCTCGTAATTTTCTCTCCATGTGCTGCTGAAGTCTATCCTGTATTATCTTGAGCATAACCTTGCTAGCGTGTGGGATGAGCACAATTGTTCAATATAATTTGAACATTATTTCGCATTACCTTTTTTTTGGGATTGGAACATATACTGATCTTTTCCAATCTTGTGGGAATTGTTGTGTTTTCCAAATCTGCTGGCATAAAGAATACAATGATGTGATTCCATCATCTTTTAGGGATTTGAAAAATGCATCTGGGATACCATCATCGCCACTGGGTTTTTTTTAAAAAAAAAACAATTTTGGGCTCCCTGACCCCCTTGCCGGGTCTAGGGAGGTGGGAAGACCCGATCCAAGCTGTTTCTGGGCTTCCCTGACGTCCTCAGCAAGTGCAGCAAGCCAAAACGTCAGGGTTCGAACGTCAGGATTGCTCTACTGGCTGGGGACATCGGGGAAGCCCAGTAACAGCTGTTGATCGGGTCCCTTGCCTGCTCCAGAGAGATCAGAGGACCCGATCTACTGCTTCAGGGTGGCTGGGGAAGCTGACGGGAACTCCCTGTCGGCTTCCCTAGCCACCCGCCCTTGCCTCCGCAGCTGTGGGGTGGCTGGGGAAGCCGATGGGGGAGCCCCCCCCGTCAGCTTTCCAGCCACCCCACCCCTGCCTCCATAGCTGCAGGGTGGCTGGGAAGCTGAACGGAGAACCCCGTTCAGCTTTCCAGCCACCCTGCTGCTAAGAACGACTGTATCGGATAACGCTAAAAAGAACGTTTTCCAGTGCAAATCTTCCCCCCAAATTTGTCGTCGTTATGCGGTTTTAGCGTAATCCGGTGCAATCGTTATCCAGGGTATTACTGTAATCTTATTCCTCAGGTTAATTGCCTACATTCAGCCATAATGCTACAGGTTTCAGGTACTCCTCCTCCTCCTGCTTCTAGTAAGCATAATGAACAACAATAATAATTGTTTCAATGCCTTTCTCAAATATGTATTACGATGTCTAAAGTAAGCTGAGTAGTCAAAGCCTACCTAATAGCAGCTTCCAAAAAGCAGTTCTTCCCACAAACAGCAGAGGGCAGCATCCAATAGGAATTCCAGTAAGATACAGACTCATCCTTACACCTAACAGGATAAGACAGAAACAATCCTGTGTGAATATTATTTGTTTTAATTTAATTTAAAGCTGCTTAGTGTTTTGAGACAGAGTTACACTCAGTGTTTATCATTAGTCTCTACAAAATGATAGACCGAATGTCTTCGGTATGGATCTTGAACATGAAGCCTAAGGGCAGTTCTACTAATCAGCAATGCATGGTGCACTGCTTTGAAAGTTCACTCAAAAAGCTGATTTTACTCTTTTCAGTAATGATTTACTCACATATAAGATAGCCCAGGATTGCAACCTTAGTACTAGGCATTTTTTAATGTTCACAATAAAGCTCCTTCTTTAGTGAAAGCTTCTAACTAAAGACAGAAAATAATTAATATTACAACTGCAAACTCAACTGCCACATTTTTCATAATCAGGTAACTAGTTGGCAAGGTAACCTTGGCAAGAAACAAAATATCTCATTTTAAAAGCAAAAATCTTTGGAAGAGATTGTTATAAAAAAATGAAAGCAGGAAAGGTGCTATTTTACACCAGAAATATTATGTCCACAGAGATATGACTGTTCACTGAACAGTATCATATGTGTAACATTTGTCGTATACATTGCAGAAGGCATAGCAAACTTTGGTAATTGTGAACAACTTTTGAAAAATCCTATAGAACCTGAATAGATTTTCACTGTCAATTCTGCAACTTTTCACTGATGTCTTGAAATTATTGCAACATACTATAACTCTAATGACTAGTTGTTGGAGATAAAGGTAAAGGTTGCCCTTGCTCAAAAGCCAGTTGTATCCGACTCTAGGGTTCAGTACTCATCTCTGTTTATACCCCAAGAGCCAGCGTTGTCTGCATCTGCAGAAGTTTCCATGGATATGTGGCAGGCATGACTAGACACTGGAGTGCACAGAATGCTGTTTACCTTCCCACCCAAGTGGTCCCTGTTTATCTAGTTTCAATTTCTTGCTTTCAAACTGCTAGGTTGGCAGGAACTGGGGCAGATGGGAACTCACCCTGTCGTGCAGCATTCGGGTCTCGAACTGCCGAACTGTGGACCGTCTAGTGGTGAAATTCAATGTCTTAACCACTAAGCCACCACAGTTGTTGGAAAAGTCATGCAAAACCTGATGGGAAGGGAAATTGCAGAAGAGGGCACAGTTTCACAAGGACACTGAACAGCAGCTCATTACACAAAGCTTTATTATAGGTCCCACCTGTACACAAAGAGATGGATCAGCTACAATTCCTTCCCATATCATATCTAGAGGTGTTCCATTCTCTTCCACCACCACCACCCCAGAGTCCCAACTCCAGGAATTTGCTTAGAATTTCCCAGATTGCCTTGGCCACTAGACCAGGGGTTCTCAACCTGCGGCCCAAGGGCTGGATGCAGCCTGCAGCACCACCACCATCATGTGACCCCACCACCACCTCCACCACACCAGGAAGTGCCATGTGGTGGAGGAAAGGCAAAATGACCATCCGGCCGTCAAAGCTGTCTGAGGGAGCGTGACCCGGCCCTTGGCTTAAAAAGGTTGAGAACAGCATTAGACTCTATTAGAAACCTCTTCCACAGACCCAGAAAATCCAATACCTCCAAGGAAGTACTGGGGGAGTTCCGTTTATGTACATAACGTACAGTGATGGGATGTAACAGGTTCTCACCAGCTCGCCAGAACCAGTAGTAACTTTTTCCAGTGTCCCGGAGAACCGGTAGCAGCTTTTGGGGAAAACCACCTTCAGTTTAAAAGCTCTGGTTGATTTGTGTTTGGGGTGGGTAGGTGTATTTTTATTTTATTTTATTTTATTTTATTTACGGGTTTGTGTTGTGGGTGGGTGGGTGGGTTGAGGTGTGTGTGTGTGTGCTTATTTTTATTCTATTTTATTATTTTTTATTTATTTATATTTTTTCTTTGGCCCCACCCATGTCATTATGTTGGCTCCACCCACATAATGATGTCATTACATTAACTCCGCCCACACTGTGATGACATCACAGTGGGGTAGTAAAATTTTTGACATCCCACCACTGATAACATAGCCCTGAAGCAGCCTGAAAGAGAGATACAGTAAGTGAAAGACAGGTTTGTGTCTATGAGCAGAAATTCTCAGGATTCTGCTTTGGCAATTCTTGGCAGAATTCTGCAAATTAGAAGTTTTTTTTAAAAAGGAGTGCCATACTTTTAAATGAATGCCAAAAATCCATGTTAGTTACAAACTCTGATGGGCTATTAAAAAACCCTGTCAAATTAGCGCCATAGTCACAGGCTGTTTCATGCCAGATGTCCTGGTGTTTGGCTCCCTCATCATATATTAGGCTAAAATAATATACAGATATAACGTGTGCCAAATATCCATACTAGTGATAAGCTCTTTAAAAATTATTTAAAAATTAAACAACAAGAAATTACCTGGGGTAATTTCCAGTGTGGTATAATGGATAGAATGATGGACTAAGGCTTTGGATATCTGTGTTCAAACCCCTGCTCAGCCACAAAAACTCGCTAGGAGAATGGAACTGGGGAAAAATACTCTTTAAATAACTCACTTGTCTTGAAAGCCCTATTAATTAAAGTTGACTTGATGGTATATCACATATATATACTAATAGCTGATTTGTTAATTTGCAATAAAGAACTGTAAAAGTTTAGATGTTTTCACAATGAACTGCAATTAACCTTAAGGAATGCAACCCATCAAAAAGCACAGATTCCCCACTGCTGACCACCATATAGGCTTGCTAAAACACACTTAAGCCATTTAGAAATGCTGTCACAATGTGCTGGGTACACACTGTCATGACTCACAATGCCAGTATGAACAAAGACTCTGAAAGAGAGGTTATGATTTGCTAGGTTCTTTTCATAAACATATAGTAAACCACCTTGCAAAATACAGGTCAATATAAGCTGAAAACAGTTGTGTTTGATTTGATACAGTTTTAACGATAAAGCTGTTTTCATTACAGGAAATTGTCAAGATGCAAGTTCCCATTATATACTGGTAGTACTGAGAGACAACCTGACCATTTCCCCTGCTTCTTCCACAAGTTAACAATACTAATAATGTAGAGATGCCAGACTCTGCTTATACATAGAAAAGTATCAATTAAACTAAGATACACCTCTCATAAGACAATGATTGAATATTAAATTGAAAATCACTTTATTCATCATCATAACTTGCTGCAACAGGGGTACGGGTGATAAAGCTTGACTGTGCAGCTGCATCAATCATATAAACTGCCATGACTGTACAACAGCTCATGAAATCAAACTTTTATCTCTTTTAAATTACAGAGCTCCAGCAAGTCAATACAAGGATAGTTTAAAACAGACAACTGCAGAGGTGGAACAGCAGCAGGAGCATGTTTTATGTCTTTTCTACAGCACACAGCAAGCACGGAATCAGATTGACCTCAGGCAAGTTTCTGACTATTATGTTAATGCTTTTGCAAGAGTTTGATGCCTTTCTGCTAAAAAGAACTGGAACAGCAATGATAGCATTACATCACTACGTTCATCCAGTAGTAAGAAATGACTGAAAAGATTTGTATAAGCATGAACAAAAACTTGGCAAACGAGTTTAACCTCAATCCTTACCTCACTTAAGAATACTGACATAATCAACAGAAAAACTCTCTGAAGTAACATGAGACTCAATTTCTAATACACAATGGCAGGAAATCATAAACTAATTCGTAAAAGAAAAAAGAAGAAATAAACTTCTTCAAATAAAGGGTGGATTACAATATTGATCTTGAATAGTGTCACTTTCATATCTGTAGCAACAGTTAAATTAATAAATATGAAAAGTAATATTTATCAATACCCAGTGTGGTATAGTGAATATTAGGATAGCTACGAATCAGTTCTGATTTGAGAATATGTAACAATATTATGTCTACAATGTTGATGTTTTTCCAAAAGGGATACAATATCAAATATATATTAATATGTTATAACATTGGCAGGAGCTGGGACACAGTTGGGAGCTCATTCCATCATGCAGTGCTCAGGCCTAGAATTGCTGACCTGCCACCTTCCAGACAGCGTATTAACCACTTGAGCCACTGCAGTCCCTAAATTTCAATCCATATAGTTTAGCCCCCTTCATGCCAAATGAGAACTGATGAAGGAAAATTACAATCCCCTCAAATTATTGCCAGCGCTGCTGCACTTGGGTTTAATGAAAGCTAAACACCTTATTAGACAATGAATCTAAGATACAGTAATCACATTCCAAATGGACAAAGCCTATGTCTTGTATAATCCTGTGAAAAGGAACATTGGAAAACCTTAATTCTGTCCGATTATATATTTCACTTGGAAATTGCTATATACGGTACCATAAAGTTTTCATAGTGGTCTGGTTCAATGCACTTCCTTCAATACTTCTAGAAAGAAGATATTTGCACATTCCAACAAATGCTGTTTCTGCCACTGTCAATTTGGCATGGTGGAAAACTGCTGACTAGTTCCTTCTATGTTCACAGTTGATATTACATCCATTCTAATAATCTTTTCAGGCAGATCAGAAAGTTTTACACCTATTCATTTCCTCTATGATGCTGCATGAAGAACTACTATCAATGTGGCAACATTCTTTGACATGTATAACATGGAAGCGTTAGGTTTAATACCATTAAGCAGAGCAGGAAACATCAGAGTCACAAAGAAAATACAGCACAAACATCCACAGTATTTTCATTGCACTTGTTTGTTGCATTTATAATATTCGTATGTGTGATATTTTTGTCTCTAAGGCTGATTTAAGATTGTAATAAAGTTATGTGTCTAAGCATTTAAAGATTTGTGCATCATGAAATTAAAGAAGGAGGGTGTTCAGAAAAAAGCATCACAATGGGAAAGTGTCACACTTTTTTATTCTTGCTGTTGTTTTGATGGTAAGATTCCTACTAGTGATTTAAGTGTGCATAAGTTAAATAGTATAATTCACCATATTGAACCACTGCTAACTAACAAGGCAACAGCAAAATTACTATTCACACACCTATTACACGACAGAACATATGCCTTCTAAGGTGACTGGTACCTTGTCAGTTAATAACAATTCAACATGGCGATTTATGCAATTTAAATTATGTATTGCAAATCACCAACAGGATTCTGGACTGTGCTTTTCAATCATTATTCATTTAACCTGCAAAAACAGGACAACTTGTATAGATCAATAAGATCTATAGAGATCTAAGATCTCTAGATCTATAGAGATCTAAGACAGTTTCTGCCCTTGGGCATACAAACTAATCAATACAACACAAAATGAAATGGTTGGAGAGATGGGGGGGGGTAGAGATTCAACTTAGAACTAGATCTTACTAACAAAGTTCTTGCAAGCGTACTTTCTGGTAGGAAGGAGAGGAGCAATCTCCTAATGGATGCTTCTTTTCTGTCAGTGAAAAGGATGGAGGACAAGTCTTTCATCTTCTCTTGATACTCTGGGAACAGGGATAGCAGCTCACTCTTGCCTCTTGGCCAAAGCAGAGGTCAGAGTTCACTGTGCTCAGCTTTTCAAGAAAACATTTACTTCTGAACTGCCGAGCTCTGATTACATTTGATCTTTCATCTCCATCGGCAAGTTCATACAGTTGTACCTCGCTTAAAGAGTTCCAAAGGATTGCTCTTTAAGCAAAACACCATTGTAAGTGACCAATTGTGACTTCTGGTGGGGGGGGGGGGATTGTGAACCCTGATTTAGTTGTTAAGCAAGTTTTTGGTTGGTTTTAGTTGTTAAGTGAAGCGACCATTCAAAGAAAATTCTGCTCTTTAAGTGAGTTAGTCTTTAAGTGAGGTGCTCTTTATGCGAGGTTTGACTGTACTTTAAAAGAATTTAATTTATTCTTAGGTCTGCTTGTCTTAGAATGTAATTCCTCTAAAAGCTCCTCTTATTTGGTTCTTACTATATTTTATTCCTGCAATATGTTCATTCTAAGTATGAGATGCTTTGGAAAACTAGATGGAAAATCAAGGTACAAATAATAAACAAGATAAAAAGGATTACAACCCAAAAGCAAGTTAAGGTCGACTTCAATAGTGCATGTCTGATAAAGTGGACTTAATCCATGAAAGTTAACATTAAAATACAACAGTTAGTCTTTAAAGTGCTACAACGTTTTTGTTTTGTTTATTCTCTGATATGCTTGAAACACAGATTTACACAACTAGTATTCCAAAAAATTCAATAGGGGATAATCTATAAACTTCAATACAAATGCAGGAACAATGAGATATTTTCACTGGATCATTGCAAAAACCAAACAATACACCAGCTTCCATGATTCAAAATCTCTTCTTCAGGTATGCACTCATTTCTTGAGCAGACTTCCAAAAATATTGATGCAGGACTCCAGGTCTTCATGTTTCCTTCTTCTCTCACCAAACAGGAACTCACCCCCAGTTTCAAAAGAAGGCCATGGGGGAGGGGAATTTGGCATAGATCTGGTTTCCTGTGTTTGAGGAATGGGGAATGATATCCAACCAAAAACTAAAGGATGCAGCCAGCTTTTTTTCTAACTCATCTTTAAGTGGGGGAAAGACTGTCCCAAACATTTGCCATGAATATTTGGAAGTCTCATTTATAATTTTCTTCTACTATTCATAAGAAATTGGTGCATGCCCAAAGGAATGATACTGAATCACAAACACTCATGTAACGTTTGATATTTCAGAGATCCAATAAAGGTATCAGCTGTCTCCTGCATTTGTGTTGTCAGAGGACACCTGCAGTGGCTCAAGTGGTCAAGACATTGACTGGCAGGCACTCACTGGAAGGCAGCAGGTCAGCAATTCGATGCCTGAATACTGCAGGACAGAATGAGCTCCCGTCTTTGTCCCAGCTCCTGCCAACCTAGCAGTTCGAAAGCAAAAAAATGCAAGTGGATAAATAGGGACCACTTCTGTGGAAAGGTAAACAGCATTCTGTGCGCTCTGGTGTCTAGTCATGCCTGCCACATGACCACAGAAACATCTTGAGAAGCAGATAGCGCTGGCTCTTTGGCTATGAAACAGAGATGATGAGCACTGAACCCTAGAGTCAGATATGACTGGCTTTCGAACAAGGGTGATCTTTACCTTTACTTACCTATGGTGAGTGGAAAAATAAAATGTTTCGACTAAACGTCAAGTCACAAGTTTGATTTGAAGTGCTTTTTTAAAATTGTGTTTTTATAATATACTCGAGTATAAGTCTAATTTTTTAGCCCTGAAAATGAGGTCCAAAAAAGGGACTCAACTTATACTTGGGTCAACAGCCCCGAGTATCCCAAAAACAGAGTGGTGCAAATTCAAACATACATTTTTAAAAAGCACTACCACTACCGTAAAAACTCAAAAACATTCCCACACAAATGTCTGAATTAATTAATTTTATCGTATTTTCATGTACTGTTGTACCTCGCTTAAAGAGCATAATGTGTTACGCAGGATTCTTCTTTAAGCGAGTTTGCTCTTTAAGTGAAACACCATTGAAAATGACTAATTGTGTGGGGGGGTTGCGAACCCTGATTTATTTGTTAAGCAAGTTTTTGGTTGGTTTTATTTGTTAAGCAAAACGAACATTCAGAGAAAATTCTGCTCTTTAAGCAAGTTACTCTTTAAGCGAAACGCTCTTTATGCGAGGTTTGACTGTATTTTGATTACTGAAGAACATGCCTGTAAGTTTCACTCTTTGTCTGATGAAGTGGACTTGATCCACGAAAGCTAACAATAAAAATATAGCAGTTAGTCTTTAAAGTGCTACAGTGTTTATTTTATTTTGTTTATTTTGTTTTGTCTTCTGATATGCCTGAACCACAGACTAACATGGTTACTATTCTAAAAAAATGAAACTCACTAGCTGCTGCTGCATTTTCCACCCCCGACTTATACTCGGGTCAATCTATTTTCCTAGTTTTAGAGATTCAAATTAGGTACCTCAACTTATATTCGGAATGACTTATAGTCAAGTATATACGGTATTTCTTTAATGCCACCAGCCACAAGAGTTCACACCTCCTTACCTTACACGTTGTGGTTTCTAAAGAGGTGGAAAGACAAACAGTTTCACCTAAATCGTTCAATCACTTCCATCCTATAAAGGTCTAAACAATAAATCCCCCTGAATTTAACATGACTTACTTCCGAGTCAACACAGTTACTTGTTGCTTACCCTTGCTCAAAAGCCAGCCATATCCGACTCTAGGATACAGTACTCATCTATGTTTACAGCCAAAGAGCCAGCACTCTCTGAATCTGCAGACATTTCCATGGTCGTGTGACAGGCATGACTAGACGTCAGAGCACACAGAATGCGGTTACCTTTCCTGCCGATGCAGTACCTATTTATCTACTTGCAATTTCTTGCTTTCGAACTGCTAAGTTGCCATGTGGAGTGCTGCACAACGAATCTTGGGGAGATGAAAGGAGCCTCATTCGGGCGGGCGTCTCCTGAGTTGAGTTTCTCCAGCAAAGATCCTTTCAACCCAGAGTAATTTCTGTCACGAAATGTATTACTATGTGGAGTCAGCCCAGCTCAAAATGAAGCATCCACTCACTCACTCTTCCTCTGTGTGTGTGTGTGTGTGTGTGTGTGTGTGTCACTCACACTCCCTCTGTGTGTGTGTGTGTGTGTCACTCACACTCCCTCCCTGTGTGTGTGTGTGTGTGTCACTCACACTCCCTGTGTGTGTGTGTGTGTGTGTGTCACTCACTCACTCTCTCTCCCTGTGTGTGTGTGTGTGTGTGTGTGTGTGTGTGTGTGTGTGTGTGTGTGTGTGTGAGAGAGAGAGAGAGAGAGAGAGAGAGAGAGAGAGAGCTTAGTTGAAGCCTCACAATATTGACTGGGAGGTAAAATAGAGCAAAAGGGATGGCGAACCGCCTAATAGTTATTCTTACTGAGGTGGTGAGTTCGAAACTACCTCGCCCCCACTCGCCTCTTTCACACATTTTACAGGCGCAAGGAAGGGGAAAAAACTCTTTCCTTTACATTTGCAGGAAAAAGTGTAAATTTTCCTCTATATATCTGAAACAAACAAAATTCCAACCCTGCTCTGCCCCTCGCTTCCACCACCACCACCACCACCCCCCACAGAAAAAGCCCGGGCAATACCTCTCCGGCACCCGCTTTGGCTCGCCGCGGCCTGCGCTTCCCGCCGCGGCCGCCCAGCCCTTGCCGCCGCTCAGCTGCCTCCCGACGGGGAAGGCGGCGCTGCCGGGCCTCCGCGGCGCCTCCTGCTCGAGGGACAAGGCCAGCTGGCTAACGGCGTAGAGCAAGGAGCAGAGCCCGCAGCCCAAGCCCAGCAAGGCCACCCGCACCAGCCGCCGCATCCTCCCCGCCCGGCCGCGCTTTGCAACCGGGGGCCCTGCTTACTACCGTGGCGCGGAAACGGCGGCGGGCGGCTGGAGGAGGAGGTGGCGCCACCCCGCCGGGCCTAGGAGGGAGGGAGGCCGCGCGGCCCGGATAGGGAGTCGTCGAGGGCCCGGGGACACCGAAGGGGTGGAGCCGGGGGCTGCCTTAGGAGGAGAGGCCGGCGAGGCGGAGCTGTCGCCGGTGCAAGCCGGGGAGCCGTCGGGGTGGTGGGGGGGGCTCGTCGTCGTCTCCCAGTTTCTTTCGAGGGAACGGGTTCAAAAAGCAACGGTCTTACTCTTAGGGTCTCTGAGAGCAGGGCTGTGTAGCCAGAATTCTTGACTGAGGGGAGGCGAGTATTTTTTTCAGGGTGGTAACAATGTCACACACGTACAGTACATACATCGAAGCATCCTGGGGTGAGGGGGGCCTGTTAGCTGGGGGGAGGCTGATCCCCCTTGACAGCCCCCTGGCTATGGCCCCGTCTCAAGAGTTTACTTCGGTTTTACTCTGTACAGCAGGGGTGCCCAAACTTTGTGGGCCGATCACTAAGACCCAGGGGCCAGGTGCGGCCCCCCGACGCAAATTCATCTGGCCCATGAAGCCCTCTCTCATCACTCCTGGAAGAGAAAGTAAAACACGCCCGTATGGACGTGTTTTACTTCCGCTTCCAGGAGCAACGAGGGCTTCTTCGCGGGCCGGGTGAATGGGCGTCGGGGGCCACACCTGGCCCCCAGGCCTTAGTTTGGGCACCACTGCTGTAGAGAGTGCCCGACCTGAGATGCCACACAGCAGGGCCATAGCCAGGATTCTAGAGGGGTGTTTGTGAAATTTTTCAGGAGGGGCAACAATGTCACACTCACATATATAACATTGGCACCATGGGGTGGGGGGCTGTTAGCTTAGGAGGGTTTTTGCCCCCCCAGAGCTCCCTAGCTGCAGCCCTGTGCCACAGTGTTTATTTTGTATTCATTTACTAACCATCTCCCTGCCAACCTAGCATTCGAAAGCAAGAAACTGCAAGTAGATAAATGGGGACCACTTTGATGGGAAGGTAAAGTGTTCCATGCACCTTGGGAGGACGGTGGACAGGAAGTAATGGGGCACCTACTGGGGGCGGGTGGGGATGTTGGAGGAGAGTTTTGAGAGTCCCCTGGACAGCAAGGAAAACAAATAAGTCAATCTTAGAAGAAATTAACCCTGACTGCTCCTTAGAAGGTCAAATTGTAAAGATGAAGCTAAAGTACTTTGGACATCAAATGAGAAGAGAGGATTCACTTGAGAAAGCTTTGATGCTTGGAAGGGTTGAGGGCAAAAGAAGAAGGGGACGGCCAAAAATGAGATGGCTAGATGGTATTGTAGACACAATAGGCACAGAGCTGAGCGAATTGAGAATGGTGGAGGACAGAAGTGCCTGGCGGACAGTGGTCCATGAGGTCGCAAAGGGTTGGAATCGACTGCGACTGAACAACAAAAAAGTACCTGTTATGTATAAATTAACATCATGAAGTCTCACTCATTTGACAAATTGGAATTGATCTAACAATAGCAATAGTAACTATACTTCTATATCACCCCATAGTGCTTCATGCCCTTTCAGGGCTGTTCACAAGGTAATTAGTCCCCCCCCCTCCAATACTACTCATTTTACTGACCTCTGAAGGATGGATAGGCTGAGTCAACCTTGAACTCCGTCAGAATCAAACCTACATCAGTAGTTTGGGCTGCAATATAGCAGCTTAACCACTGTGCCACCAGGGCTCAGATCCTAGTGCAGGGGTGGCCAATCTTTTTACGTTATAGGCCTGACCTGCTGAGTGGACCGGACCATGCCCCTGGAAGCAGAAGCGGGTGGATTTAGGGTTGTCATAAATGCGCCCGCTTCCACTTCCGGGTGTGGCGGAGGTGGTGATGGGCCGGATGGAATGGAGTCCAACCCACAGGCCGTAGGTTAGGATCCCCTGTCTTAGAGTATCTGAGTTTACTTTGGTTTTATTCTGTACAGAGAGCCCGACCCAAGAGTTGTTGTGTTTACCCCACCCTACAGACATCTCAGGAGTCTTCTTATTGGAAGTCTAGACAGAATGGGGTGGCAGATGTTAAAGGTGATGGGTTTTAGGCAGCTGTTTCTTTTGCACTCACCTCTGCCTTTCCACCACTCTGTTGGAGGTCAGAGTTGATGCATGGGGAAGGTGGTAACCCCGTTGTCCCCACTGATCTGAGGTTCACTGGTGACTAGCATTCTGTACTTAGAAGCAGGGATTCTTAGATCAGCCCCGTGTACCTGAAGATGAACTTATTAAGGTTTGTGTGACAGTACAGGAGTTGTTCCATACACAGCCACTTAGCAGTGTCTTGATATGGCAGGACATTTTGTGAAATGGTTCATTCATGGCAGTACCACAAAAGCACAGCACCTGAAATATGAAAATTCAGATTTAACAATAATTACACAACTGTCCATAACTGCTTTTATTTTGTTTTGCTTTATAAATTCAGAACCATAAACATAGAGCCCTTGGATTTTTTTTAAAAGGACTAACTGGGCACAATATACTATCACAGCTATCCCGTGAGATCAGTACTACTTACAGGTAGTGATGACTATGTACACAAGAAAGGAGGTAAATACTTAAATGTAGTTCCTCCTATGCTATATAACATATTGGCCGATGAGATTTCTCCAGCTAATGAGAACGATTGCTGGTTATTCTTGTTTCCGTTGCAATAAAACTAGCACCCAAACCTCTTTCTCTTCTGGGATTGGGATCAGCAAAGGAAGTGAAAGCCGCTTTTAGAATTTTGATCAGCTGGACGTATGTCTAAGATACACAAAACCGAAATCCTCTTTAGATCCTACAGTTACACCAACAAACATTATCTATTATATGCTAAAGATACTCAATATTGCAAAACACTGCTGTTCTTACAATGCCTGGATCAATTGATTAGTCACAACTTGTGAAGTAACGCAAGACAAAATAATTTTGTTTTAGAAACATCTTTAATATGCTGAGTTCAGCTTATTAAAATGAAGCAAATTATCCCTCTAGAAAAGCCAGCCTTGCATCATTTCATCATACCGCCTTGAGGTGCAATTAGTCAGATGGATAATTAGGAATCAGGAAGCTCTTCTTTTTTTATTCTACTGAAAGTTGAATCACCCTTTAAAACATCAAAGCAGACACACTGTCCACTGGTGTATCTGTGTGGTGCACTGTGACAAACCGGATTCCTGCCCATTTGAAAAGAATTGTTAAAAGATGGGTTTTTTTAATACATTACCCTGTCAAGAGTCATGTTACTTGGTTTTGTCAGTCAGACTGAGTTCCTGAAAAGTAGGTATTTTCTCTGGAATGTAGATTCAGGCACTGCTGAAGATAAGTCACATGTCTCCATCACCAAAATGAAATATACAGAGCCATCGAAAAGCCAGTTATTCTGAATACTGAATCATTCAGCTGGTTAGCCATTTTTATTGTTAAGAAAGGCAGTAAATACTCAGGGAACGCCAGTCTTTCAACAATGATTAATACTGTGAAAAACAATACATGTACAGTTAGCACTTGGGTAGCATTACCAAATCTATGTACTTAAAATTATTGTGAATATTAAAGGTGGTTTTCTATATAAAGATTTATTGAGCTAATAGTGGCCCATTTTTGCTTTCCTATCTCATTCCAACAAGCTCTAGAACGGGGTTCTCAACCTATGACCTGTGGGCCAGATCCACCCCATGATGCCATTCCATCCAATCCACGCCCTCACTCCTTCGGCCACCACTGCCCTTTCTCCCTCTGCTTGGCATGTCCCTAATGCCGATCTGTAGCAGGGCAGAGTACAGAGTATTCAGAAGCCCAATTTCCTTTTCTGGTGGCACCTTACGGTTGTCTGTGCAGCTTGGCTACATCTACACAAACTGGCTCTACTCCTGGGGGACAAAGAAAGAAACTGAACTCCTAATCTCTGGCTGGTCAGCCAGCTACCTTACTCATTAAGCTATCCACCCAGCCAACTAAGCCACACAGTTTAGCCATGGAGTTTTATTTGCCTCTGTAATATATTGTATAAAATTGTGACATAGGTGATGCAAAAGTTAGTATGCCTGACTGCTGGATTAGATAAAAGCATACATTTGAACTTTAGCATCCCCCCCCAAAAAAAATATGATTCAATTATAGTGGGTTCCAGCTAATTTGCTATTCTTTTAAGCACCATGTTTCTTTACAAAGAACCAATAGCTCTCAAATAAAATTACAACAATTCACCATGTTTGGAAAAATTATTCTTACATAAATTTCATTGAGTATCATAGCATTAATCACATTTTCTATTCAAATACTTCAGGAGTTGGAATACTGTACTGTACGACAATAGTATGAAAATCCTTTTTGAAGTCAGGTGTTTTAGCGTGTTGCTATTCTTGTTTTAAATATTTCTTAGCAAAAAAAACCCTTTCATTATTATTTCTTCCTCATCCTAAATTCCTTTTAACATTTCCTTGCCTTTTAGAGGTTTCAACCTGATGAGATGTTAAAATACGTATTTAGCTCTTGGGACAGACAAGTTAAAGACAACTCTATAGAAAAGTCATTAAGGAAATTATGTTTTCAGTTACTTTTATGTTTAGTTATACCTTTAAAACTAGTAATATACTTTGGGCAGCATTCATGATCAAGGAAAGTATTACTAAAAGGCACTGCAAACATGTATTTTTTCTGATCAGGAAATAATGATGATGGACATCCCATAACTTAGTGCAGTTTCAGTTTCCTGAAGACCAATAGAAAATAAAATAACTGGCTATTCCAAAACATTTCTGTACGTGAAGTATGTACATTTTAATCTTCCTAGAAATTTTTCAAATTATATGAGACTATCTAATATGTGGATTAAGTCAGTTTTGACTAATGGCAACCCATGTCAGGGTTTTCCTAGGTATAAAATACTCTGATGTGTTTTACCAGTCCCTTCTGGAGGCATGTTAAGATTATGTAGTTTGACCATGGGTAAAGAGGTATTTCTCAGGAGACTCAGTGGAAAATCAGACTCCCAACCCTGGGTTTTGCAACCAGTTATTACAACTCTCTGAGCAATCCAACCAGCTAGATTACCTACAGCAAATTTGTGGGGTCTTAAAATAGTTTACCAAAATTTGGAAGAAATATTTATACTGGTCTCAATGTTAGTGCTAAAATTAATAATAACAACGAGATATATTATTTAAAAGCCAGTCAAAAAGCACCTGCTTCACAATGTCTTAGTTTAACCATGTCAGCAGTAGTCAATTCCTGTTAGTGTTAGATTATCGGACAGCAACATCAAGAAATGAGGTATGCACATTTCAGATATCACATCAGACTTTCATTTTGTGCAACTAAGTGTATTTCACAACTAACATTGTACAAAATTGACAGTACCATTGTGCCTGTAGAAGTACTGCAGATTAGAACAGAAAAATACATTACTACAAGAAACCAGCAAACATCACAATTGGCAGGGGCTACAAAATGCCATTATTCTAGCTGAAAGGCTGTTATACTTTATTTACTATTTGGGGATTAGAATTACTATAAAAAATCCCACCTACTGAATCACAAAATAAATATTTTCAACGAGGACATGTGAATTCCTTGCTAGAATGCAAACTGTGCTCCCTGCAACAATACTTATCTGGACTACCAAATAAAAATGTACACAACCCCATCCTGTGTATATATTCTTATATATTAGTTCTATTAACTTTAATGGAACATTTTCCCAGATATGTGTGCATAAGCCTACATTCTAAAATAGAAAACCCAAATATATAATTTAGCCACACATTATCTCTTATAGCTCTTTCAGGGGTCTTGCTGCTAATGGCCCTTAAATAAAGCAGTATATAATGTGTTGAGACCTTAGTTCAGTCCTGCATATTAGAATATTTTTAGCTATAATCGATTAATGAGGGCAAGTGTGGGTGAAATATGCTGGTATGACTAAATACTGGGGAAAAGACAAAAATAGCAGTTTTAGAGTGGTATGAATTAGGATGTTTTCACAGCTACTGTAAATAACATTGTGCAGTGTAATTTAAAGTTTATTTAGTTAGAAGTAAGTTCTACTGAGTACAACAGGCTTACTCCCTACTGAGGACTGCAGGTGTGGGCTGTTGAATCAGAGTGTACAGGATTGGACTGATTTTAGCCTGTAATCCATGGGGATTTTGGCTAACCATAAGAATAGTTGAACTAAATGGCACCTTTTACAGCACACATGCAGAGCATTGTGCTGTCAGTTTTAATGCATGATTCCTGAACAATCAGAATGTTATAAAAGAGAAACAGAAGCACTGTTAATAGAAATGTTTGTTCTGAGCAGTGGGTGTCCTTCATTTGATTGGTATATTAATATATATTACAACACCCTTAAAGTTACAAACCATCTTCCCTCCCATTGTATTTCTAATTACAGTTCTAGTGAAAGAACTATTATTTAATTTGTGCATCAAAACATTTAACTGATTGTAAACAAAACTGCAAAACCTATACTCATAAAAATACTTTATTGGAAAGTTTACATAATACCGAATGGGACTGCAAATCTTTTTGTTCCGTATCTATATATTGCTAAATGCATAAATGTTGACAGCTATATCAGAAACAACTGCATTTTCCTATGATATTATCTATAATATTTAATAAAGAATTTTTTTTAAAAAAAAAAGAGCAAAAGGCTGATAGAGGAGCAAATGTTAAATATATACTACTTTGTGTATTCTCTCCGGTGCAACATTTAATATCCCTGGTGTGGTTCCAAAAGACTGCACAAGGAGATTAAACTCTCTTTCTCTCTCTCTCTCTTTTCTCTCTCTCTCTCGTTCATTCCTTGGCTTACACAGCTTACCTTTCTCAGCTGTAGTCCTCTTCACTGCCCACTTCCAAGACTCAGAAGATCTTTGGAAATGGTCTCTGATGCAGTGCAAAGAGCCAGGGCTGAAGAAGGGAAACTATAAACCTGAAAATAAACTCATTTCCAATACATCTGGAGAAGGAAAGTATAAGCCTAACACAAACAGGACCATGTTTCAATGGTAAAATATCAACCGTAGCTAGATACTAAATTCTAGATTTCAAAAGAAAAGAAAACAGAAATTGCCTAAGAATATAAAAACAAATTCATGTTCTGTATATCATAGAATACCAGTGTATAAGGACAAGGTAGTACTATACTTGAATTATAAAGCTAAACAGCTAATGCTTGTAACAAATTTACTTTCCTTTGCTTGTAAGCATCACAATAAATGTTTTAAGTGTGTGAAGAAGATATTAGAGAAGCCAGCAACATAATTCAGTTAACAATAATCTAGTAAAATGTGTCAGACATTGGCAAAAATTCATACAAACATTTTATTTAATAACATTTTTCCTATTCAACCACACCAAGTACCAGCAGGTGTCTTAAAGATAATCATTACGAAAAGTCTTTTGCAGCAATAGTTGATTAAATTGATCTTTGACTTGCATACATATAACTATGTTTCACAATTCTCAAATAATACATATTTAGGCAGTTTGAACTATGTTATAAAAATTTAATTCAGTACATGCCAATAGTATAGAATCAAAGAGTTGTGTTAAAATTCACTAAACTAAAGAAGAAAATGGACTTACCAGTAACACTGCATCAAGAACATTCAAACCACATTTTCATGGCACCTTTGTATATGAAAATTAAAAATTTGATCTGAAAATGTTTAGTAGATTGCAATGAATTTTAATTCCACTGCTGTACTTTGCTTGTACAAAACTGCATAAATCATATTTGAGTAAACATACAAACCGTGCATGGTGGATTACAGGTCATGAAAATGTGGTAACTGTTAGCAGAAGTTGTATATATTTTGCAAGTTTCAGAGAGGAAAGACTAAAGAACCTGAAGTAAATAAACTTTAATGAGATTCTCCATTCAGTGATGAGGCTTCTCCTCTAGGCGAAGATGACCTGGACATTCCCCTCTCTGTATTGTCAGAGCTAGAACCACTCTGGCTGTGCTGATCTGCAGAAGCTGCACTGGAGGCAGGCGGTGACTTAGTTTTTTCTTTAAAGTCTGTAATAATGACTGTCAGATCACCAACAGTGACTTCCAGGTGTTGGGCGCTACTTCGGTCCACGTTTTTCAACCTTGGCCTACAATAATGAAAATACGAACACTATAAATAATCCTGTCCAAGAGAGAATGATCCAGCCAGGGAGATTAGACCATAAAAAGAGCGGCTCTATATTGGACCAAAGGTCTACCCAGTGCAGAAGCCAACTTTCCAATGGCCTCTAGTATTTCCAAAAAAGTTACGTGCCAGACACCAAGAAAAACCCTTTTCCCCCTTGTTTTCCCCCCAGAAACTATTCTTATTCCCAACAGTCATGGAGGCAGAAGAAGGCATGCTAGATGGACTGGCTGTGAAGGTGTACCTTATTAACAGCCTCAAGGCTGTGGCAGTCCATTGCACTCCCTGTGTTAAATCCTACATGTCTTGTTTCATATGTGCCACAAGAAATAGCTCCATGATCACAGTGTGTGGGTCACTTCATGGCAAGCTGGGATCCACCGTAAACAAATTCATGCAAATGCCATTTTTCCTGTTTGCCATTCTTTTTTCAAATGAAAATTATCCCCAGGGGGGGAAATGTATATGTGGATACGAGTAACAGCTGATGACGACGATACCCCAGAAATTAGAGGTACACAGGGGTTTAGAAACTTAAGTATTTAATAAGTCATTTCTGATAGGAGAGAAAGTTGAATTAGGAAGTTTTTTGAATTATGACAATGTTTGGCAAAGTAATCACTGACAGCATGGGCTTCTTCTGTGCCAAATTTGAGAAAGTACAGTTGTACCTCATTTAAAGAGCGTAATGTGTTCCACAGGATTGCTCTTTAAGGGAGTTTGCTCTTTAAGCAAAACACCATTGTAAGTGACCAGTTGTGACTTCTGGGGAAGGGGGGAATTGTGAACTCTGATTTATTTGTAAGCAATTTTTGGTTGGTTTTATTTGTTAAGCGAACGACCATTCAAAGAAAATTCTGCTATTTAAGCGAGTTGTTGTTGTTGTTTCAAATTTTTATTGCCGCCCACTCGCCGTAGCGACTCAGGGTGGCTTACAAACAATACATTACATTACAATACTGTACATTACAAAAGAGTTACTCTTTAAGCGAGGCACTACAGTATTTATGTGAGGTATGACTGTACTAAATTCTTTTCACTATTCATGATCTAATTTTCCTAATATTTTTTCACAGCTAACAGCAAATTCAATGAGAATTTCCCAAATGCCTGCTACTGGTACCTGAAAAGAAAACTACTGTATTTATGTTTGATCATTTTTTCCCCTTCTTAATTTGAAGTTGTTCTGTCCTGTTGTTTAGAAGATACAGGATGTTGAAGACGCATGTTTTGCATAGGAAAATGTCCACAAACTCTGGTTGGTTGCACATGCTTATTGAAGCATTCCACAGCAAGTGCCCAAACTTTTTGTCAGTGTTTAAGGAAAGTAATGAATCTCTTTGAGGTGAATGGGGCTTCTTTGGCAGGATAGTAGATTGGCATTTCTGCCTTAATAGAGAAATATGCATCGTTCAGCAAATGAACAGAGAGAGAGAGAGAGAGAGAAGGGAAAAAAGAGTACATGTATTAAAAAAGGAATAAAAATAATAGAGGAGAGAAAAAGAGAATGAGAGAGAGAGAGAGGAGAAGAGGGGAAGGAAGAAAAGGGGAGAGGAGCCATGTAGAAAGTAAAAAAGAGGAAGGGGAGGGAGTGAGAGAGAGCCACAGGGAGAGAGAAGCCACACAGATGTAGAGAGGAGCAACAGAGAACCATGGAGGGAAGGGGAAAAAGAGCTGGGGGGGGGGAGGAGAGCAGAGCCACAAAGAGAGAAGTGGGGAATGCAGAGGAGTCAGGCAGGTGAGTCATACAGGAAAAGAGAAGGAACAGAGGCGAGAGAAAGGAGAGTCAGAAATAGACAAAGCGATCCAAGGAGAGAGAGAGGAGCCACAGAGATAGAGAAATGGCTCATGCTATGGCACAGTCTGGCAAAAGCTGTTTCAAAATCCTACAGAAGATCACAAACCATGCCAATCCTGCTTCGTGCCCAAGCTGTACCTTTTTGGACCAAGATAACTTTTTGGAAACTGGGCTGGAGTGGCTCCTATATGTACATCTAATCAGATGCAATCGTGCTGTCTCATCACACCCATAGAGAGCTTCTCAACAATCTAAACTAACTGTTCCCTCACCTTAACTCCTATCTTGCCTTCTTGAGCAGTTAAGACAGATAAAGCCAGCTGGTTACTTTAAGGTAGCTGCTTCTTCTTGTGCCGTATCTGATTTTGAATATTGGCAATCATCATGGTGATCATCAGCCATGAAGACTGTCCTGCAGTCTTGTGTGTGCCTATTGCCTAAACTTCCCAATATTTCTTGAGGGTATTATTTGTTAAACTTCTATGTTTAAAAACTAATTCAATTTAAAAATATCTGTTTAATTAATATGGAGTATTGTTTCTGTGTCCACAGTTCAAAAGTGAGGAAGTGTTCTGATCTTTTGTTAAAATATCATGCCCACATTACCAACAAGAAAAACAATGCAAAGTTTACATAGCAAAAGTAAGGCAACTAGTGTCAGCAGCCAAGTGGTCTACAGGAATCCATCATTATCACCCAGAAAGAAACACAAAACAAGAAAAATCCCAAAACCTGGCTCATTTTTATATTCATGCAGGAAGAAGACGATACTTTTGTTGGATCACTCAAAAAATCAACCATTGTGCAAGCTTTCATGATTCAAGATCACTTCATCAGGCAGGCAGGCATCAGGAAGATCAATGAAAGTTCATGGCATGATGGTTCTGCCAAGCACTCTTCTTAGAAATGAATGTAGGGGGAAACAGCAGGATTGTATGGTACCTGCTCCCCACAAGAAGCCAGGTGTCTGCTTATTGCTCTCACATGGCCTTTGAAGCTCTAGCTTCCTTTTGTGGTCAGACAAATTTTTATATTAATTAACCATATTGCACCTGAACATAAAGCAACTGTCATGGTTGTTTTTCAGTAAGTTATCTAGATATTTATAGCTTGCGTAGAAGAAATCCTCTGTGTAAGTAAAGTGTCCTGGTTTATCATCAAGCACTGTGCTCAGATTATTTATAATTTATTTATTAATCAAATTTATATCCCACCCTCATCCAAATACTCAGGGCAGCTTACAAAATTAAAACACAGTTAAAAACACATTAGTTTCATAAAAAGGTTTTAAAAAGATTTTTAAAAAGTTAAAAGGATTCAAAAGACAACAGGGAGAGAGGTGGGGGTTATTTGAAAGAGCCAGCTGGCCGAACTGACCGTCTGGCCCGCACCCCACACATGCCCTGCCATCCAGGTCTTTAACCCCTTCCTGAAGGGCAGCAGCTCTGTCTGGAGACGCAACTCACTTGGCAGGAGGCTCCATAGGGCTGGAGCGGACACAAAAAAGTCTCTCCTTGTAGTGCTAGAGAGGTGAGCCTCTCTAGCTGATGGCACAACCAGAGAGCCTCTCTGGTCCACTCCGGTAGGATGGACAGATGTTCTCGGGGTGACGCGGTTTCTTAAGTATCCTGACTCACTACTATGTAGGGTTTTAAAGGTAATAACCAGGACCTTGAATTGCACTTGGAAGCATACTGGGAGCCAGTGCAGTTCTCAGAGCAGTGGTGAGGCACGAGTATAACATCCGCAGCCCATCACAACCCGATTAGCCGCATTCTGGACCAGCTTCAGCCTCCAAATGGTCACCAAGGGCAGCCCCATGTAGACAACCTAGGGCCTCAAGATCAAGAGGGGCCTATATTCAAATAAGTGTTCTCGACTTTTTTTTTAATTATCCGTGCCACATTTTTTATAAAGGTTAGTACCAATCACAACATGTTTCATTTAACATATTGATATATATCACAGTAATGATGTATTTTATTATCTCTCATGTAATTTACAAACTTAAAAATGGGAGGTGAAAGGGCCACATAAGTGGAATAGCCTAGGGCCTCTTTTCATGTAAATCCGGCACTGGTTGCAGCAATCAAGTCTGGAGGTGACCAAAGCATGTGTGATCATGAGCAAGACTATTAGATGTTTTCTAATAGTCACGAAATAAGGGGTTGCAACCTACAGCCTGTGGGCCGGCCCCTGATGCTGTTCTATCCGGTCTGTGGCAAATGGGCCTGGCATCAAGGAAAACACACCTGCGCATGTGCAAATGCACCCACCACCAGCAGGGGGAAACCAAGTGTCTGGCCCATTCAGCTGTCAGAGGGAGAGTTGTCCGACCCGTGGCGTGGTAAGGTTGAGAATCTCTGCACTAAATCATCGTGCCTAACTGGTCCAATTGATTAAGATATATGTGTTTCTTCGTCTTTGATCTGACTGCAGATGGGTATGGAACTGAGTGACTTTGACTTCAGATTTCAGCTTCTAGACTACATGGCTTTAGATAACAGAGTTCTTAGTCCTTTTAATTTTTCTGTCTCTGTGAAGAAGCGTCCTCCTATTAACTGGCCACTGGTAGCAGCAGAACTTAACTATCATAGCTGCTGCTCATTATTTCAGTCTGGCGTGTCATCAATGAGGATGTATACATTTCTATATTCTAGAAAAGGCAAGAACATTATTGACATTATTGACTGTTCCATAAGTCATTTCAGGCAACAGCAAATGATAATTCTGCAAAGTGGAGATGAAAAAGTGGTATATACAGGGACATGGATTCTGAAACACAATAGTTCAGACAACCATACACCTAATTCATGTGATTTTACTTCCTTCCCGAAGGTTCAAGTAAAATCCAAGTAGGCATTCTTTGGCAAACAAAGACCCTTCACACAGCACATACCTGAGACTGATTGAATACTATGAGAGTTTACAACAGATAACAATGTACAGTATTCCTTTCACGCTCTCTAAATCTAGATGTTTTGTGCCCCACTGTTGTGTCTTAAAGAACATTTTGACCTGAATACTACAAGAAAGAGAGCCAATGTGATGTGATAAATAGAGTGTCACTCAGTATGACAGATGACCTGGCTTTATATATACAGTACACTTGTTCTTGGAAACACACCAGGGGGCTGACAAAGGTAAAACATTCCTTAAACAATGAATATACTTTAGAAGCAACCGTGTGAGGGTTGTCATAAGACAAAACCAACCTGATGGCACAAAACTACAACACAATTATAGGAAAGGAACTTGATTGCAACTCTCTTCCAAATACTATTCTTAGAATTGCTGTTGCAAATCCTCTCAATATGTTTGCAGATATGTCCTAGACTAGAGTAGCCCTACTGATGGATTTCAGAATTTAAAAAAAATAGAGAAAAGACACGATCTGTATCATGGTAACTGCAATGAGATTAGTCATAGCTAAGAAATAGAAATCTGATAGCAAAATAGAATTAGAAGAATGGTATGAAGAAATGTGGAAAATGGCAATAAATGATAAATTAACATTGGAATTAAGAGTCAAAAAGGAATTTTAAGAAATCAAATTTAAAGAAATATGGGGGGAGTTTTTGATATACTGATAAAAGAGAAAGGAAAAAACCAGACCAAGAGCAAATATCATTTTGGAAAGAAGGATAAATTACAAATTAAAGAGATTGTAGTATAAACAAGATAAAAGAAACATACATATTGTCCTGCTGGGTGAAGGGATCACAGAGTACTTTTGTATATTGTAATAGTGTTTTGTTTGTTTGTTTTATTGTTTACTGTAATGTGTAATTAAAATTTAAAATGGGAGCACTTCCTCCCTCCTCCACCCACCACCCTGGCCAGTGGTGGGATAAAAAAAATTACTACCTACTCTGTGGGTGTGGTATGGTGGGCATGGCCAGGGGAAAGCCCTGTGTTGCACACAAATTAGGGCTACTTTATTTCAACATTTGGATGGATGTGGCCAGCCAGAATTTCTGCTACTGGTTCTGGCAAACTGGTGTGAACCTGATGAATCACACCACTGACCTCTTTCCTCTCCCAGCAGCCCAGTGGGAGCACTTCCCCCCTCCCCTGTCTGGGGTAAGGCAGGCAGCTCATATGCAGCATGAGAATGTGGTACAGATAGCAGCCAGTTGGGTCTCTGGCAAATATGAGTTTGGGCACTTGGTCTCTAAAAGATTTGCCTTCACTGCTATAGACCATCTTGACGGTCTAGTCTTTACCATGTAAAGCCTGCCATCCCTTTTCTTATTAGCAATGAGGTCATGATATTGCAAGCCAAAGTTGGACCATTACCTAGCAAAGAAGCAATATCCCACTTTCATAAACCAGAAGACTCTTGAAGTATTGAATGGTATTTACTGGCATTCACCTCCCAAATGGGAAGTTTCTGGCTCATTCAAGTCCACTTCATCAGAGGTAAGAGTGAGGCTTTATGGCATCAATTTATACACATCAGATACAGAGGTAGAGAATGGTTAGCATAACAGATAAGTATACAAGTCAATACGGTTATTTTTTACAACTAATAAACAGGTATTAGGTAAAGGTACTGGTTTCCCTTGCTCGAAAGCCAGTCGCATCCGACTCTAGGGTTTAGTGCTCATCTCTGTTTCAAAACCAAAGAGCCAGTGCTGTCTGCTTCTGCAGACATTTCCATGGTCATGTGGCAGGCATGACTAGACACCGGAGCACACGGAATGCTATTTACTTTCCCACTGAAGTGGTCCCTATTTATCGACCTGCAATTTCTTGCTTTCAAATGGCTAGGTTGGCAGGAGTTGGTACAAAGACGGGAGCTCATTCCGTCCTGCAGTACTCGGGAATCGAACTGCTGACCTTCCACCTTCCAGTCAGCATCTTAGCCACTTGAGCCACTGCATGGCCATATTGACATATCTGTTATGCTAACCATTCTTTACCTCAATACCTGATGTATATAAATTGATGCCATGAAGCATCACTCTTATGTCTGATGAAGTGGACTTGATCCTCAAAAGCGAACATTAAAATACAGCAATTAGTGTCACAACATTTTTTGTCTTTTTGTTTTCTCTGATGTGTGCTCAAATTCAACAGTAGTTTAAAAGGGAAAAAATGTAACTCAGTCCAGTCTGTGCATAATTTTATTAATTTTTGTCATGTATTCCATGTTCTCTCAACTTCTGCCTAAACTAAATATCTGAAATAATTTAGCCTTTAATTGTAAGGGAAATGCCCTACTTCTATGATATTTTAATTAGACATGTTTGAAGTGGTAGCTATGTTAGTTTGTGCAAGCATATCAGAGAGTAAACAAAACAGAACAGCAAAAAAAGACAAAAATGTTGTGGCACCTTAAAGACTAACTCCTGTATTTGAATGTGAGCTTTCATGGACCAAGTCCACATCATCAGACATTTTAATTAGACCTCTATCTCCTTCTGGGCACAAAAGCTCCTTTTCATTCCGGACATCCAGAATTGTACACAATATTCCAAATTTAACTACATCATAGATATAAATAAAGGTCAGAGACAGTTCCCAGAGGAAAAAAACATTTCATTCACCATCTGATACTGATCTAATCTTGTTCATCTGGGTCTATTTAATTTTCCTAATGTGCCTGCCTAAGTAGATAATAATTATTATCTATGCAGGTTCAAACTGAAATAAATCTTTTCTTTTTCAAGTTGCCAGAATACTATGTTTTGTTATACATGATAAAACAGGCTAATGCAGCTACCCCACTGAAAATCAATTTAATCTTGCCTCCTATGATTTGATCTTGTCTACAGGACCATCATTTATCTTCCTCAATATGTTTACTCACAGCTTCCCCAATATCCACACAGTAGGACATAATACACAATCACAGGTTTTCAACACCTGTTGAATCAAAGTACAGTGGAACCTCATACAACAATCGCCCCGTATAGCAACAAAATTGCATAACAATTAGGGGGGGGAGGTGGATGGCGTCCCACATAACAATTTTCCCTTTGGAAAAAATCGTACAGTTGTACCTCGCTTAAAGAGCATAATGCGTTCCACAAGATTGCTCTTTAAATAAGTTTGCTCTTTAAGCAAAACACCATTGTAAATGAACAATTGTGGGGGGGATGCAAACCCCGATTTATTTGTTAAGCAAGTTTTTGGTTGGTTTTATTTGTTAAGCGAAGCGAACATTCAGAGAAATTTCTGCTCTTTAAGCGAGTTACTCTTTAAGCGAGGCGCTCTTTATGCGAGGTTTGACTGTACTGTACAACAATTTTTCAATGGGAAAAACCACTTAGCAAAGAAAATCATTGTACGATGCATCCCATAGGGAAAATCACTGTACGATACATGCACTGTATAGCTATTGTTTCGTACAATGACGAGCCCCATGGAACGGATTAAAATCGTTGTATGAGGTACCACTGTATTCACCTTATCTGGATAGAGTTTCGGGGGTAGGCCTTGGGAAAGACTGGCACACCTTATTCATGTTGGATTTCCCAATAAAATTTTAACCTCAGAGTCCAGTACATTAGTTCATATGAGGTTTCCTATGGTACAACTCCACCTGAGCACTTTTAAAGTAGTGCAAGAAATCCAGAAATAATCCAAATTTCAGATTTACTTAATCAGATATCACGAAAGACACCCCAGAAAACCAAACTGTATTCTGTCTATAACATATTTTACTTTTTTGCTGAAATTTGCAGTTATTTTCATAATATAGACTTAATCACACACATTTCAGGTAAATATCTCCTGATTTCAGATTTTCTAGAAATCTATTAATACCACATTCACATTTTTAAAAAGTTAATTGTGAAACACTTTAACAAATTTAAGGTAAATAAGACCCAATCATTTTGTATAGATAAATTTCATGATGTGTCCAGCAACATAGGATGATGGATAACAAGTGCCCTTTGAGGTGCTCTATAAATATGCAAAACTGTTTTGGATATACAGTATCAGAAAACAAAACAAAATAAACAAAATAAAATAAAAAAACACTGTAGCACTTTAAAGACTAACTGCTATATTTTTATTGTTAGCTTTCGTAGATCAAGTCCACTTCGTCAGACAAAGAGTGAAACTTACAGGCATGGTTTTTATACACCAAATTCAGGGGGGGGGGCAAAGGGAGAAGGGTGTGGTCAAGCAAGATGACAGACAAGCAAGCACAACAATACAGCTTCACACAGCCATTAGCAACAATAGATGGCTACTATTAAAAAAACTGTTTTGGAAGCCATAATCCAGTGTAGCTGGGGAGTATTTAAATATAGAAAATACTATATAATTACATAGAAATTTTCCATAGTATCATCATCCTCTCCCTAAAGATCTGGAGATGAGAACTATTCTTTCAATTTCCCAAACATTTTACCTAGTCTTTATGTTTAATAGGGATGTCACATTAAACCTCTTAATAAAACAAGTACAATATTTTTGATATTTCTCTAAATAGCACAAAATGGTATAGGATTTTACCTGGTTTTCTTGTGACTGTTCTTTTTGATAGTTGTTTCCTTTTCACTTTTTTCCTTTTCTACTTTATCTTTTTTCTCTTTCTTTGATTGTGTCGGGGGCACAAACTGCTGGGTAACCTGTTGTGCAACCAGCTGAGAGACAGGCCGAGGTTTCCTGTGTGTATATACATATATACACATATAAGAGAGCTTAAATTTTTACAGCACCAATAAATGTGTAACAATCATTTTTGAAAATTGAAAAGGCATTTGTTAATAAACATACTCAATGAAACTGAGATTACAATGAGTATACACGTACATTTCATTTTATAAAGAAAGCTACAACAAACATCTTAAATCTTTGAAGCCAAGAAGGAGTCTGATCTCCATTGATACAAAGGGAATTATAATCAGTGTTATAATCAACTAGGCTAAAATGATGTTAGACTGCAAGTTCTAAGGAAAAGCCTGAAAAAAGATGGCTTTCCTTAAAATTTTAATAAAACAGTATGAAACTGAAGGTGTTAATATAATAAAATGAGGTAAATTAAGTACTAAAACAATGGAGCTGCATAAACATATACTCAGAAACAGAAAAACTGTCCTAATTCTGAACACTGCTGAGACAGAGTGGATGGGATGGGAGTAAAATAAGGCTGAGATGACATCCTGCCAGCAGAGGAGAATACTGTCAGCTAGGGGCAGGTGGAGGGGGATTCTGTCAATTTCGGTGCTCCAGATATGTACCCAAATGCCTAGAACATGAACTATCCAGCCATTTGATATTATATTTTATATTATACAGTATACTTACCTGGAATTGAAGTTCAATGAACTCATTGAGACTTTTTCAAATCTCAGAATAAAGGTACTGTACTATGGACAAGGGCTAAATAAAAAAACCCTAAGTATTTATTATATTAGAGCAATAGTGTGCATTTCTATATGTTAAAAAGTTCAGCCCAAGATTTCCAGAAAAAAATGTCAAGTGACCTAAATCAAGAAAGACCTGACTTAAAATGTCAAACCTTGCTTAACGAGCTACTTGTTTAGCAAAAAACTCGCATAACGAGCGAGTTTTTCAAAAAGAGATCCGACTCTCATAACGAAAAATTTCACTATGCAAATCGGACATTTCCTATGGAAAAACTCACATAATAAAAAACTTCTGCTATGCGAGTTTTTCCGTAGAAATTTCCGTTATGCGAGTTTTTCCATAGGAATTTTTGCTATGCGAAAAAACCTCACATAGCGAAAAACTCATAGCGAGCAGCCTCACAGAAAAAAATTAATTTTGTTATGCGAGGTTTTACTGTACTTAATAAATATATCATAACTTGTTAATTCTGAACACAGAATATTTCAGAAGTACCTTTCCATTAGCCAATACTTCATTGAACTGAATTACAACATAAGAGGCCAAATTGATAAAACACATACGCCAAGGATTCTCAACCTGCACCCCACAGGCTGGATGCAGCCCACGGCACCATTTCATGTGGGGCCCCACCAACTCCAGCACACAAGGAAATTCCATATGGTGAAGGAAGGGCAAAATGGCCATCCGGCCCCCAAAGCTGTCTGAGGGAGCATGACCCGGCCCCTGGCTTAAAAAGGATGAGAACTCTTGACATAGACAGTACAGTTTTTTACGTATCTACTCAAAGTAAATCCTACTGCACTGTGTAGGACTCCCATCAGTGGAAATGAGATTCAAACTCATGACTTCTTCTGCCTCATTCTGAGGACATTACCCTACTAGGACATACTGAGAGAAAGATATACACACATGCAGAATATGCCTCGCCAATTTAATTGCCAAGAAGCCTTTTTCTTGTTCTTAAGATAAACTACCTGTAATTGAAAATAAAAATGCTAAATTGTGAGAAAAATGCAGAATAACAAAAGAGGATACATGGTTGCAACTAGCAAGGCATAAGTGTGGTACTAAGCACTGAAAGTGTAATCTCTCTGGATCAAATTTGATACACCACAACTAACAGGTTGTTATATGCTGTAATTTTGCCTGGGTCACAAAAAACCATTATCAATAGATACTGATTCATTGACAAATGTGTAATGCCACGGTGTTTGTTTTGTGTCCATCCTTTGGATGTGATACATCAGCTTGCAAGCAAAGTTTGTTTTGCAACCATTTGCAAATCAATAGGGGCAGGTTTCATAGCAAGTTTGAATAACAACCAAAGATTTTCCGTTATGGTCAGTTGTAAAGAGCTACAATGTTACTTTCAGTTAGGCTGGCCATTGTGTGCCTCTGTACCTGATGTGTATAAACTGATGCCATGAGGTTTTTTTGCTCTTTTGTTTGATAAAGTGGACTTGATCCACAAAAGCTCACATTTAAATACAGGAGTTAGTCTTTAAGGTGCTACAACTTTTTGTTTTGCTTTGTTTATTCTCTGATATGCTAACATGGCTACCACTTCAAAATCTCTCTGGCTCTGGATCTCAGTGGGAACCAAATAGTCCATATGGATCACAAAGAGTAAGAAGAGAAGTATGAAAATGGTTTTATGCCTTGTTAAACACTGAATAAAAATATTCAAGCTAAATTAATTCTATAACATCTTCCGCAGAACATTGCATTTAGTTTCTATAACTTTTGAACTCCTAAGACTCCCATTATACCTTTCAATGCTAAATATTCTGAACATTTTTATATTTGGTAATTTACACATTTAAAATACTTTTCTCTTTCAGTTTCAATTCTTTTTATGTTCTTGAAGTTTTGTTAAGGAATAACACAAAACAAAAAATTATACAAAACTCCAAGTACCATATGCTGGAAATCCATAACTTTTTTTTTCATAAGCCAAAATTGACTGTCTGGTCAGGTTCTCCTGCTACAGTAATAGAGTAGATCATACTGCTAGTGACTCAATGCCAAGTGTCAGCTGGCGGTTAACTAACCTGACAACCCTGAGGACCCAATTGCCTTTGGGTGCTGAAGTCTACAGAGGAGGGTGATGGCCCCCAAGTGGATTAAATCCCACTTGAATCCATCTTGATGGAGGGCAGCAGCTTTAACAACACTGGCCTGGATCTGATGAGGACTTTGAACACCAAAAGGACTCAGGACCAGAAAGTGACTCGCAGAAATGGATCAGTGGTACTATGGGTGTCATGGTACGATGTGGAAGGCAGATGAAAGGTCACTGCATTATATTCTGAGGATAGTCTTAATGGCTGATCACCATGATGATCATCTATATTCAGATTCAGATATGGCAGAAGAAGAAGGCAACATACACATACGAAATGAGTGGTGCTTGTGCGGTTCTATTTGGGAAGAGGCATGCAGTCACCATTTTCTCAATTAGCTGTGGTAATTCAATGGCTGACATGCAGGTCTATGTCTTCCACTTAAAAACAGGAAAGCAAAGAGGTAGTTCTGAGTTAGCTGACTTTATGTTTACTGAGATTCACTTCATACTTCTGTGTATCTGTATGTTAGAACTCTGTAAGAGATATCCTGCACTTTACTCACAAGGAAACTTAGCTCTTATATGTCATTAGGATAGAAATTCAATTTTTGCCACTTTCAAAAGCTATTAAAATGTGATTGTTTTTATTACCAAGATTCACCCTGTTCATTTTGCATCCCCTAGCTGGTAAATACAAACTGGACTGAAGAAGAATATCTTCCCCACAGTGTCATTCTAGATTGAACCCTGATCTATTTGGGGTTGGGGGGAATCCCATACATTGCTATTGGCGACCCAGGGCGCCAGAGGTGAGGGTGAGGTGGGACATAACCTGATTGCCCGTTATACCAGCACACGCCTGTCAACGCCTTAAAAGATGGATAAAACCAAGGAAAAGATTTTTGCACACTTCTCAAGCTCTAAACATTAAACCAGGGGTTCCCAACCTAAGGTGTGTGGGCTGGATCCAGCCCGTCGCACCATTTCATGTGGCCTCCCACCACTCCAAGGTCATTCAAGAAACAAAATAGCCGCCCCTTTGAAGCTTTTGGGACAAAATGGCCATCCCCATCATGCAGGGAGGGCAAAATGGCCATCTGGCCCTCAAAGCTGACTGAGAGAGCATGCCCTGGCCCTTGGCTTAAAAAGGTTGGGGAAACCTGCATTAAACCTACAGAAAGCAAAACCAACACACCTTGCCAAATAGATGAATGGTGAAGTGTGTCTCCCACCAGAGCAAGATTCTAGCTGAACCATTTGGAAGTCATCAGTAGACTTTGAAATGAAGTAGAAAGATCAAAGAATAATCAAGTAAAATGAGGCTACTTGGATACAGGACAAATGTTCTGTAACTATGGAGAAATTCAATCAATGCAGTATTTATGTATATGCAATTTATGCCCTACTGCAGTGTAGGTGAACCTATGGCACATGTGCCAGAAGTGGCACACACAGCCCTATCTGTGGGCACATGCACCATCAGCAGGGACGAAGTGAGGTGACCAGACACCACCCACCTGCCGACCCCCTCCTAAGAGGTGGAAGAGGCAGCAGCAGTGCACCTGTGGGGAAGGCATGCATACACGCCCATGAGATGTTGCCTGAGGCATGCCAACAATGTCACATGGGTGCGGGGCTGGCACAGTACCTGTCCGCATGCTGTCTCCTCTTTTTTTGGCACTCAGTCTCTAAAAGGTTCACCATCACTGCCCTATTGCATGTACAGAAGAAGATGTTATTGAGGTAGCCCACTTCTGGTAAAAAACAGTGTAATTATTTTAACATTTTAATTTGTTTTGAGTATGCATATACGCCCATAATTTTAAACTGCAATGCTCTGATAAAAAAAGATATAGCTGAAAGCCTGTTGCACAAAATTATTAAGATTGATGATGTGATCAGCAGGACTGACCCAAGCACGCCCCCCCCTCCCAATATTTCCCTGATTATGAGCTTGGAGGAACTGCATGACCTGGGGCTAAGAAGGACTTTGAGTGCCAAAAGGGCTCAGGACCAGAAAGTGACTCACAGAACTGGATCAGTGGTATGGAGGTTATGTTGCGATAGGAAAGGCAACTGCGTTATATTCTGAGGACAGTCTTCATGGCTGATCACCATGATGATACTCTATATTCGGATTTGGATGTGGCAGAAGAAGAAGTCTAATAGAACCACCTAATGAAGGCCTGTCTGACCTTCTTTGATGTGAAAGGAGTAAGTGTGTGGAGGAGAAGGCATCAAACATTGCAAAATCTCTTCTCTAACCAAGGAAAGAAAGACACCCCTCCCCTCCATGCGTCCGTCATCCTGACCAGGAAAGAAAAGAAGCAACTGGGGGGATCTGCCTCCTCCTCGCCCTTCTGCCTAGAACAGGAGTTCTCAACTTTTTCAAGCCAGAAGCCAGGTCATGCTCCCTCAGACAGCTTCAGGGGCAGGATGACCATTTTGCTCTTCCTCCACCACATGGCACTACCTGGTGTGGTAGAGGTGGTGGTGGGGCCACATGAAATGGTGCCATGGACTGCAGGTTGAGAATCCCTGGCCTAGAAGGTATACCTGCCTTGTCCCCTCTGCCTAAAAGGTATACCTGCCTTCTCCCTCAAGGTAAGTATACCTTCTTGGAATTCAATCAAGAGTATATTACTCCTGTTAGTGCGATACAGTATGTGAAATAAAAGCATCAAAGACTGTTCTCCAGCATGTAGAAACTTGTTTTTAACTTCTGAGTCACAGCTCCCTACCTCCACGTCTCTTTCAAATCAAAAGAAAGGAATATTCTAAAATGCCAAACCTTTTAAAAGAAAGCACTTTCATATAACTTTTATTTCTAAAATTCAATGTGTACTGAAGATCTGATACAAAACCTGTTAAGATGCATTCATCTGGGGGATAACCTAGACATCACCTCTATGGTTTGCATGTTTTAAATGTCAGCAAATAATTGTGCTTGTAATTTAACACCTACCAAATACAACTGCATTCCTGTTTATATTATTTATATTATTATATATAATAATCCTTTCAAGGATAGTTTTCTTGATCTGCACTTTTTTTAAACAGATGCAAGGGAATGCATTTACTAGGAACACTTGTTCTTGTCCATATAATTTTAGCAAATATATTCTACTATTGAAGAACTCAATCCAAAAGCCCCTTTCAACTCAATATTGACTATTTTGCAGAAATTTCAGTCAATACAAAGTGAGACAATGATATTAACTTAGTACACCAGGGGAGTATTTGCAAAGCAAACTGAACACTGGATAAATGACATTTGTAACTTGGATCAGGCTTCAGAAACAATAATAATAATTTTGTGTCAGAAATTATTCTGGGTTGAAAGGATTTTTGCTGGAGGAACTCCGCTCAGGGGACGCCCAAGTGAGGCTCCCTTCATGTCCCCAAGATCTTTTCCTACTGAAGTGGTCCCTATTTATCTACTTGCAATTTCTTGGTTTCAAACTGCTAGGCTGGCAGGAGCTGGGACAGAGATGGGTGCTCAAACCGTCATTGAGTACCAGGGTCTTGAACTGTTGACTTGTCAGCCTTCCAACTAACAAGGTGAGCTTCTTAACCACTGAACCACCACAGCCCAAGAAACATCCAAATTAATTAAAAGCTTCCTATCACCTCATTCAGATTCTAATGCTTCCTTTTACCCTGGAGAAGCATTTGGAAGTCTCAGGACATGGTGACCTTTAATAGTAAAAGATTGCTGACAATTGCCATCACCAGGATCAGAGCTGGCAGCACTTATTTGGTTGGGGATTTACTATTAAAAGCTTCTTCCTGACTATATCCTGAGGCTCCCAAAAGCTTCCCAAGGGCAAAAGAGCTATAAGGAGCCTCAGAACATGAAAGCTTTTAATTATTTTTCATTAAATTTTTCCAGTGCCCAAACCAGGTTATACTGGCCCAAAGTTATGCCAATAGGATTTGGTTCACTCCACCCAGATGGGCGGGGTATAAATCCAGTAAATAAAATAAAATAAATAATGTTCTTTATGATTTCAGAGTACCATCAATGGAGCTATAACCTACAATAAGAGATGGTGAACAAACAAATTAATCTGCTCCCACCCCATCTGTTGTTCTTCCCCTATAACACTCACTTCTTAGTGTCCTCATTTTTTTTAGCTACCTCCAAGAAAACAATGTTGTTGTTTTTCCTATGGAATTAAAACATCCAGCCAATTCACTGTAGCAGGCAGAGTGGCAATTAAATGTGGGATTGTAATGAAAATTCTAGCGGTGAAAGCTCTGCATTAACTGCCAGTTAGTTATTGATCCAGGTTGAAAGTGCTACACCTGGTTTATAAACCTATATATAGCTGAGGAACAGCCCTTTTCATTTCTTATTGGGCTCCATCATGGGATCAAGACAACTTAGAGACTGCATTTTTCTACTTAGACTAGCCTGGTCCATAAATTTAGGAATGAAGGAACCTGCATACTACATTATGCCCTTAGGATGTCTGCTTGGTTGCATGTGAGGAAGATCATTTTGTATCATTTTCACTGTATAAACAGTGAGGAGCCCTGGTGGTGCAGTGGTTAAAGTGCTGTCCTGCAACCAAAAGAATGTGAGTTCAGTTGTGACCAGGGTTCAAGGTTGACTCAACCATCCATCCTTCTGAGGCTGGTAAAATGAGTACCCTGCATCTTTGTTAGCTGCCCAGAGTCGATTGGCGAGTGAGGCAGCATACAAGTCGAAAAATGAAATGAATGAATGAAAATGAAATTGTGTTCTACTATATTTTATGGGTTTTGATACACAATATTTTAAGCAACTTGGATTGAATGAAAGATGGCACCGAAATGTAACAACAAATATATGCTGATGTTGTGGGTTGTCAGCTCACTTCTAGCTTATGGTAACCATGACAGAATTTTTAGGGTAAATAATACCAGACCAGCCAGGCAACCAACCAACCAACGCCACCTCCATCCAAATCAAGCAAACTAAAAATCACGATACAAGACAAAAACATTGTGGCACTTTAAACTTTGACTATATTTTAATGTTAGCTTTCATGGATTGAGTTAATTTCTCAAATATTATCATGAGACTATATGATTGCCATAGCTACATATGGTCTCATGATAAGGTAAAAATATAGACAACCGACAAAGTGACAATAGGATGTAAATAATTTTAGTTAGGAGGTATTGTCTATGACAAATAGATGAGATGTTTACATTTACTATTGCTACCCTGCAGTGAGTTGCCATGGTATAGCATGGATTTGAGCTCAGGTCTCATAAGCAGTGATGGGATGTAACAGGTTCACACCAGTTCGCCAGAACCGGTAGCAACTTTTCCCAGTGTCCCGGAAAACCAATAGCAGCTTTTGGGGGGGACCACCTTCGGGGCTTACCTTTTCACTGGTTCCCCCACTGCGCATGCGTGCCAAGCACTTGGTGTGCATGCATGCCTACAGTGCTTGGTGCATATGCACGGCTTCCTTGCTGTCCTCCCAAGCGGGGAGGAGGAAGAGAAGCTGCTAGCCTGAAGGTCCCTATAGCCTGCTCCCCAGGGTAAGTGACTCACCTTTGGATGTGGTGTGTCTGTGTGTACTTTAATGTGTTTGGGTGGGTAGGTGTATTTTAATGTAATTTCTATTTTTTTTATTTATTTACGGGTTTGTGTTGTGGGTGGGTGGGTTGAGTGTGTGTGTGTGCGTGCTTATTTTTATTTATTTTATTTGGCCCCGCCCATGACATCATGACGTTAGCTCTGCCCACACTGTGATGTCATGGTGGGATAGTAAAAATTTTGAGATCCCACCACTGCTCATAAGTCCTAGTGCAGCACTCTATCCACTATACTACACAGCCAGTGGTGGGCTGTAAAATAATTTACTACCACACTGTGGGCGTGGTATGGTGGGCATGGCCAGAGGTAAAGCCCTGCATTGCATCCGAATTAGGACTACTTTATTGCAAAACTTGGATGGGAGGGGTCAGCCAGAATTTCTGCTACTGGTTCTGGCGAACTGGTGCGAACCTGCTGATGCCCACCACTGCATACAGCATTTTAGCAATACCTACTTACCAACAATTTATCACTACCTACGTACACATCGACAGGCAATTATTAATTTGACATCTCTGTGGAGAAAAATAAAGACTTCAGATGTTTTGATGCTTAACCAAAAGAGCATTTCATTTCACTGAAGCATCAGTTATCATCTATGTTTTGATTACAACTGCTGCCACACCTGACTGTAGATTATAGGCACTGTATCATAATATGTAAAAGATAGGACACTAGACTATCTAAATCTATAATTCAAATCATAACAATTAAAGTGATTTACAGTAATACCTTGGATGTTTGCATCAGATAACGCTAAAACCGCATAACGTTAAGCAATCAGGGGGGGGGATTGCATCGCATAATGTTAAAATCGTATGTGATGCATCGGATAACGTCCGCTAAAGCCTGTGCCAGTTACAATGTATCTCTATGGAGTTTTAATGTTATGCGATTCATCCCATAGGATTTTAACGTTATCCGATGCATGCATCAGATAACATTAAAAATCGGATAACACTAAGACTTGTGGGACCAAGTTTTAGCATTATCTGAGGTTTTACTGTATTTCAGCTCATCTGAGTTGTTGGGTAGCCTTTCCTCTCTCTGGATTCTGAGTCCTATGTCACATTTTGTCCTAGCCTCTAATTTCTCGCTTATTAATTACTTTCTTGCTACTTTCACTGATGTGCATGATTCCAACTCTCCTACCTTCTTAGCAAATTGAAACGACATATTTTTGATACATTTTTGGTTCCTTTGTTTTTCTGTGCCCCACCCCTCTGCCAAGCAGGCCAATGGGAGCATTTCCTCCCTTCCCAGCACAGAGTTCACCCTGCCCCTTTGTCTAATGGGAGGACATCCTCCCTCCCCCAGCAAAGAGTTCACCCTACCCTTCTGTTTGGGCACTCGGTTTGGCTAGAGCATGGGGCTTAATGAAAAGAATATAAGCTTCTTATTGGACCAATTGCAAACAAAAAATTGTATAGTCAAAGCAATGGTATTCCCGGTGGCAATGTATGGTTGTGAGAGCTGGAAAGCTGAGTGCAGAAGAATAGATGCCTTTGAGATGTGGTGCTGGAGGAGAGTTTTGAGAGTACCCTGGGCAGCGAGGAGAACAAATAGGTCAATCTTAGAAGAAATCAACCCTGACTGCTCCCTTGAAGGTCAAATAGTAAAGATGAAGCTAAAGTACTTTGGACATCAAATGAGAAGAGAGGATTCACTTGAGAAAGCCTTGATCCTGGGTAGGTGGAGGGCAAAAGAAAAAGGGGGCAGCCAAAAATGAGATGGCTAGATGGTATTGTAGAGACAATGGGTACAGAACTGAGCGAGTTGAGGAGGATGGTGGAGGACAGAAGTGCCTGGCGGACAGTGGCCCATAGGGTCGCAGAGGGTCGGAATCGACTGTGCGACTGAACAACAAATTGGACCAAAGTTATCCACGTGTGATACTTATCATTATATTTATTTGTAATTTCTTCTGAAAACAGGAGTCCCTCTCTGTTCCTAACCCTTTCCTCTATGAAATAATGGCAAGGAATTAAATATGGATCACTTAGAACTGTCTACATTTTTCTAAGGATCATGTGCCATATGTTTATTATCCCCGAGACTACAAAAGTCACTAAACTGCTTTCTTCTGATGAAGCCAGATTCTCACTGTTACCACTTTTAAATTCATATTCACTGTCCTTGGATCAACATGCCAAAAGCAAGCTTTGTTTCATGGAATACAGCATCTTAACATGCATCAGTCTTTGCAGTATATTGTGGATACATGGAGATTCTATATTATTGTTTCTACGTGCCCTTTTGTTATCTGCCTTGCAAAAATCATATTCCCCTTACATAGCTTTTGATACAGTTGTGTTGCATAGACTATTCCAATACAGTCAAACCTCTCATAAAGAGTGCCTTGCTTAAAGAGCAGAATTTTCTCTGAATGTTTGCTTCACTTAACAAATAAAACCAACCAAAAAACTTGCTTAACAACTAAATTGGGGTTTGCAATCTCCCCCACCAGAAGTCACAATTGGTCACTTACAATGGTGTTTCACTTAAAGAGCAAATTCGTTTAAAGAACAATCCTGTGGAACAAATTATGCTCCTTAAGCGAGGTGCAACTTGTAATTTTCTTTGTGTGAGCATGATTCTCACAGTGGGACTTGAACATTTTACTAGGGGAGCCCATTTCCCCACCATGCATATCTCTTAGCTACTCAGCAATGGAATGGACAAACTACTGTAAGGTTAATGGCACAGGCTGCTTTCCTGTGAAGTTCTCTTTATCTACCTGATAAAATGATGTTTGGTTTGTCAAAACTGCTGTTTTAAGAAGTAATAAAGTTTATGGCCACAGATTCAGTTGCTTTTCTTTCAACAGCTAGGTCACATTAGTCCGTCACAGGGAAGGTACTGTGATCTGTTTCTAGCTCCCTGATTCTGTATTGTGTGTGCGAAAGGGAGGGCTGTCAAGTTATGGGGTCATTCAGCTGTTGCTGTGCATCTGGTGTTTTCTATGCATAAATAATGTTTGCATCATCATCACAGTATGCTTTCATTGGTAGTGATGTTACCAAGGACAGTGTGAGAGTGTCTGCCCATTTTGTCAAGCCAGTGCTTGTTTCTATAACTACTATTGTGATCTTGACTTTGCTACAGGTTGAGGATGGGATTACAGCTATAATATTGCCACATTAGTGTCAATGCAGCAGCTACCTATGATGGGATCAGCCTGAACTGAGCTTTTTTTAAAAGAAGCAACCTAGTAAAGGTAAAGGTCATTGTTGCTCGAAAGCCAGTAGCATCCGACTCTATGCTTCAGTGCTCATCTCTGTTTATAGCCAAAGAGCCAGTGCTGTCTGTGTCTGCAGACTTTTTCCATGGACATGTGGCAGGCACAACTAGACACCAGAGTGCAAGAAATGCTGTTTACCTTCCCACCAAAGTATCTACTTGCAATTTCTTGCTTTCAAACTGTTAGGTGGGCAGGAGCTGGGACAGAGAAGGGAGCTCACTCCATCATGCAACACTTGGGTCTCAAACTGCTGACCTTCTAGTCATCGAGTTCAGCATGTTAACCACTAAGCCACCACAGACCTTAAGAAGTAACCTACATCTTAGTAAAATGTCAAGAGAACTGTAAAGAAGACCCAGTGAAGATGAAGAACCAGTGCATAATTCACTGGTGAACTCTTGAATGCTGCAAAATGTCAACATTTAATAATATAAGATGCCATTTACATACAGAATTTACCTATCACTTTATTTTAGTTCAAACAAAATGTTTTCAATTGCAAGAATTAATATTAATATACAGAAAACCTTTTTAGATGCTCCCAAATTCCTTTAATTTAACTATAGCTTAAAAGGTTTGTCTAATACAGCACCAGTAAATGTGTACACACACACACAATATGTTGTTGGTCTACCATTTCCATACATCTTAAAAAGAAGAATGGGTGGCCAACCCAGAAGCCCTGATCAACAGGAGTGCTTACTTAGGACTCAGGTATGTAATTGAAATCCAAGACCACCTGGGGCACCAAGGTTGTGCACCCCCACAGTAGAGTCTATGGTGAAAGCACAGGAGTTACTGACAAAAATGATAGAACCACATAATGCTCCATCCCTGGTTTTCTGGACTGGATCCTGTACCATTCAATGTGATCTAACATTTCAATCCAAAGATGCATTCAGATATATCTGTAATGAGAGGTTGGTCTAATGACTTCTTGCTAACTTTCCATCTCTTCCGTCTTAACCCCTTCACATGTTACAGCATGCCAGCATTTGAACAAGCCCTTAATAACCAAGTGTTGAACCATTAAGCACAGGCTATTATATAAAAGCAAGTATCAAATTCAAATTCTGCCAATTTTAGAGTCATATTAATACTGCAGAGCAGAATGAGCTCCCATCTTTGTCACAGCTCCTCCTAACCTAGCAGTTCGAAAGCAAGAAATTGCAGTAGATAAATAGGTACCACTTTGGTGGGAAGGTAAACAGCATTCCGTGTGCTCCAGTGTCACGCCTGCCCCATGACCATGGAAACATCTGCAGAAGCAGACAGCGCTGGGTCTTTGGCTATGAAACAGAGGTGAGCACTGAACCCTAGAGTTGGATACGACTAGCTTTTGAGCATGGGTGAACTTTACCTTGAACCAAAATGTTTATAAGTGTATCTATATGCATGTAGTTTCTACTGCATGCACTTCTGTTTCTTTGGCAAATATTTCTAAAAACAAATATGTGCATATTACATTTTCATAGTCAGAAATAACGTCTAAAATGTGCATCTTAAAACATAACTGTATGAAGCTGTTTTCAAAAAGCCATTTTCTAAGTGGGAAATGCTCAACAAAAAGATAAAAGAATTGCAGGTTTAGGAAGGTCAAGTGGTTGATCACGCAACTGGATGCATAACTAGAAAAACAGCAAAATGACACAGATTAATTTTTATCTTCCAAACTTTCTTTTCAGACTCATATTTGGAAAGCTATAAAAAACAATCATGAAGATTCAGAGTTCTGATAATCATGAGAGAACACTCTTGGATCTAAAGATCAGATCTTTCAAACTACTTAGGCTCCTCTTAGAGTTCTGTTCTTTGTATTTTGTCTCAGCTATTTTTCCTCCTATATCTAGCCTTATTTATATAGGCAAGTATTTACACTCCCTTTGGTGTAATTCCACACACCAAATTATAAGGATGAACAGTTCAATTGAGAACTAGAAGGCCAAACAGCAACTTCTGATGTAATCTGGGTTCAATGACTTCTGTTATTAACATTACAAAAGAAAAGAATGAGAAAGCTCCTTCTTCTAACTCATTTTGAAGAGAAAGGAAAAAATATTGTATCTTCCAAATTCACAGGTCATGCCATTTACTTAGAGAGGATTGAAGCATCAGAGAATCATTTCCTAAGCGCAAGGGAAACCTTTAAACATCAGTTCATCTAATAAAAACTCACTTCTTCCTGCAAAAAAATGTCTACCATACTTGTTCTCTTAATTTTTTTCCTAAAATGCATAACTGATATAAACATGGAACACTGGTTTCTGAACTCAAATGTATTTTATTGTACATGAAAAAATAATAGTTATAGAAAACAACTTCTAAAATTACATCCTCATTTTAAAAAATGGTTTTACTCTGAAATGAAGTCCTTGTACCATTCTCAACCCTATTCAATGCTTCTCATGTTTTATCAAAATCTTCCCAACTGGGAGGACATCAAAGCAGACATGAAAGAGAGGCATTAGAGATTAACTGCTGATGTTTTTCTAAAGAAAGTGTGAAAAATTAAGTTTCCTAGAATTTCTTCTAATATCCTACGATCTGGACAATACACTATATGGAAGGTAATTTATTTCTGTGCCATCTTTCCACTGGAGAACAAGAGAGGTGCAGGGATTTTCCATACTGGCCAATCTACTCCAACTGTGGGAAGACATCAAAGAACAATGAATAGGCACACTGTGGAACAGATTAATGCATCTTCCTCCATTAACTGAGTATGGGAAAAGACAGCAGTGCAAAATCAACTTGTCTCTGAGAAAACTCTTTCACATATTTTTTTTACACACTATAAATATACTAAGCCCCAAATCTAGTTACTAGATCCTAACTAGAGTAAGCCTACTGAATGTCTTGAAGAGTAAATCAAGACTTATGTCAAGCCTTCTGATTCAATGTGTATAATTAGTATTCACAATTAAACCTTGTTACAAATTCATTTATGTGTAAAGATTCTTGTCATAACTATAGGATTGCAACACTTTTGATTTAAAGTGTCTAGAGGCCACCCTGAATGGATATTCCTAGGGAAAAAAATATGATATAGGAGGAGTCTAAGCCATTCATATGCATAGGCTGTCATCATGCCAATTTAAAAATTATCAACAATACTGTTAGCAATAATTCCTGGCTTTGTGGGGTGGGGTTGTTTGAAATTTTTGATTTTGATTTGTAATTATGATTGGGGATTGGAGATTTTTGATATGTTTTTGATTGAATTATTTGAAGTGTTGTTGAAATGTTTTAATAATGTCTTGATTTGTAATTGTGATGGGTTTTGTGTGTGTGTGTGTGTGTGTGTGTGTGTGTGTGTGTGTGTGTGTGTGTGTGTGTGTGTTATGTGACACTTTGATATGTGATCCCTTATTATGTTTTGTCATGTGATACTCTCATACTGTATTGTATTGTTTATGTTGTTAGCTGCTCTGAGTCACTTCGGCGAATACAGCAACATACAAATACAAAATAGGTAGTGAGGCCATCTCTAGTCTCCTGATGGCCTTCAATGGGAGATGACAACAAATGTTGCTCACCTTTTTTTTTCCTGTGATAAGCAACTTTTTTTCATGAATTATCCGAAACATTAGAACCTTACTTAAACTTTAAAAGTTGTGATTTCTTATTTCTTAAAGTGGTCTCTAACTTGTCAAGCAAAACAGAATAAAATATGGCAAATCTTTACACCGCCAGGCCTCTTCTTAGCCTTCTTTGCTGGCTTTGCTGGCTACAGCTGATGAGGGCAGTTTCTTGTCCACTTTGCTTTTATTTGTGTCTATACACAGTGGTGGGCTCCCAAAAAAATTACTACCACACTGTGGACGTGGTATGGTGGGTGTGGCCAGGGGGAAAGCCCTGTGTTGCACCCAAATTAGGACTACTTCATTTTAAAACTTGGATGGGCACGGCCAGCCAGAATTTCTGCTACCAGTTCTGGCAAACTTGTGCAAACCTGCTGGTGCCCACCAATGTCTATACATAGATGTTTTTATGGCCAGTTGGGAATTGTGGTATTTAATGCAACACAAGACATCTGAAAATCTGCCTTCCTATTGCTGTTTTTAAATAACAGGTACTTTATTTCTTGGATTTAGGGAGTAAGAAGCAAGCTACATTTTTTTAAAAAAAACAGCCAGATAAACAAAACTACTGCATTAGAATTTAAGTACTGTACTGTACTCTAAATAGCTCTTTCTCTTCTGTTAAAAATCCCATACAATCCATCCATTCTCATCTCTAGCCTGCCCAAAACATTTTCAGTTCTAACATCTGACGCCTACTTGCAGAAGTATTCAAATCATTTTATCTACTGATTTTTATTTTTGCAGGGATCCAGAAAACAAAAAAAAGCAGGTTCCATTTTCTATTCAAGTTGGTACATAAAGGCTGTTATTTCACTTTAACAATTGATTCGTGTACTGTATTTGCCTTCCACCCTCTTTCCTTTCATTTAATTTTATGTCATGTCTTTTAGATTCTAAGCTCCTGTTTGTCTTGATAAACAAAACGGGAGTCTGGTTTATTTTATTCTTTGTAACAAGCTGTTTTCAATACTTTTTAGCTAGCAAGGATAAATGCTTTAAACAGATAGATAATAGTGCTGTGCCATAAATGTATTTGGTGAAAATATGGAGTTACTTAATTTAATCCATGCTTGTATCTGTCCAACACACCAGAACAGAGAAAACACAGAGACACATGATTAACAAACATGTCTATTAATAAGCACATAATAATCTGAAACTGTACATTTCTGTGGACAGAATTACTAGCATTTCTCAACTCTGAAGATTTAATAGATTGTCATGTAGCGCTGTGGAATATTTTCCAGAGGTTTTATCATGAAAAGCAATGCCCTTTGAAAACCATCTGAGGCTATTACTATCAGAAAGCATTTATCCTCAAAAGCCTAACAGCAAGGGAATTCATTCATTGTATCACCTGGCAGTTACAATACTATTCCTTTTACAGAATACTGATCTCACATTCAATCCCCAAAATTGGGTTTCAGTCCAGCAAAAGCTATTTACATTTGGTTTGATTTGAATGGATAGTATATAATGTCCTTCAAGTGTAAATTTAGAAAAGACTGTCAACATATCTGCTAAAGACTTAATATAAAAATTTTATACAGATTTACTTGAGATTTATGTTTGGCTAGGAGGTAATTGCCTGAATGTATATGCATGTAAATAAAATGGATTGATGTAGATATGAAAGCAAAATTACAATTTCTTGTAGGAGAACATTTAGAATGTTTTGCTTGTTTCTGAATGTACCGTTTAAATGTATACAAAAGAATAAGTAGAAGATAGATATAGATACAGTAATACCTCTGATAACGCTAAGACTTGGTTCCACAAGTCTTAGCATTATCCGGTTTTTAACGTTATGCGATGCATACATTGCACTATGTTAAAAAAAACCTGGTTCCCTTTCCGAAGAGGAAAGGGAGCAGGGGGTCGATCTGCCTGCCTCTTTGGAAAGGGCAGTGGGGATTCCATGCGTAGAATCCCCACTGCCCTTTCCAAAGAGGCAGGTGGATCGAGCCAAGTGCTGGTTGGGTTGGTGTGAGGGAGCGCGCCCCCGGTCTCCCCCAACCAAACCGGCACTCTGAGCATCAGACCGCCGGTTTGGTTGGGGAAAGATCAAGTGCACCTCTTCTCCTCCCAACCAAATTGGCGCTGCAAAATGGCAGCAGTGGTGTGTTTGCAATGGAGACCGGGGGCTCCCCTTCTCCTTCCCAAACATGCTGCCACTATGAAGCATGCGCCCGTGACGTCTTTGGGAAGGAGGATGGGGGCTTCCCGTCTCCTTCCCAAACACGCCATGAAGCACACACCAGCAGCGTGTTTGGGAAGGAGAATGGGGGCTTCCCATCTTCCTTCCCAAACACGCTACCGGTGCACACTTCGTAGCGGTGGCATGTTTAGGAAGGAAAACAGGGAGCCCGCAGTCAGCTTCCCAAACACACCACCGCTACGAAGGGTGCAGCAGTGGCATGACTTGGAAGCAGAATGGGGAGCCCCTGGTCGGCTTCCCAGCCATGCTGCCGCTATGAGCTTTGTAGCGCCGGTTTGGTTGGGAAAAGAACGGGCACGCCCGGTCTCCCCCCAACCAAGTTGGCGGTCCAATGCTCAGAGCACCAGTTTGGTTGGGGTGATGGCACGAATGCCTGATCTCCCCCCAACTAAACTGGCAGTCTGAGCCTCTGACCCTGCGGGCTCTGGGGCAGAGATCAACGTTGGGGAATTTGAGGCAAACATTTGCATCGCACAATGTTATCTTAGCATTGTGCAATGCAAATGTTTGCCTCATATTCCCCAACGTTATCCAATTTTAGTGTTATCCGATGTAACTGTTATCCAAGGTTCCACTGTATAGATATATAGATACTATACAGATATAGATATAGATATTCAGAATAAGTATATATCCCTATATATTCTCTGTGAATCAATGAGATTTATTCAGGCTTTGATCCAATAAAGCCCCATTTATTCTACTTGGAACTAAAAGCAGGATTTATCTCTTAATGTTTTTGCAACAATATAATCTCTAATTACCAGATGACTGGAACCAAAGCAAAGAGAGGCCCATAAAGTAAAAAGCTGCTTGCAAACTTTTAGAAGTACACTAGAAGCAGGAAAGGACTCCTTTGCTCAAAATCTAATCTAGTGGGCAGTGCTCACCTCTACTCACATTCTGAATTTAGATGGCAAGGAATATGGGGCTAGTCATATGACCTCTTACTGGAGTGTAACATTCATCAAACGTCATGGGATTTACACATTAGAACTAAATTACCAGCCAGCTCTAGCTATTTAATTAAGCACCTAGTGCTCTGGTGGCACAGCAGTTAAACTGCTGTACTGCAGTCAAAATATTGCAAGTTCAGTTCTGACTGGGTTCAAGGTAGACTCAGCCTTCCATCCTTCTGAGGTTGATAAAATCAATGCCCAGCATTTTAGGGGCAAAATACTAAATAACTTGTGAACTGCCCAGAGAGTGCACTGGAGCAATCTATGGGGCAGCATATGTCTTAAGTGTAATTGCTATTGCAGTTTTCCTTTCCCTTTTCTAATCAATTCCTCTTTTTGCTAAACACAAAAAAATCACACCAGCTTTTAAACCTGCTCCCTTCCCCCCCAAAAAATGTTTGAAATATGACCCAAAAATCCTTAAATAAATTGATTTGGATATTTTTTATTATTATTATTCATTAAAACCTTCACCTATTCCTTATAAGAGAATCAGCTGCTCATTAAGAAAGCCATAGATATTAATACAGTAATACCTCGGATAACGTTTACCTCGGTTAACGCTAAAATCACATAACGTTAAGTAATCTGGGGAGGAGAATTGGACCGAATAACGTTAAGGTCCTATGGGATGGATCGGATAACAACCGCTAAAGCCTGTGTGGTTACAATGTATCTCTATGGAGCTTTAACATTATCCGATCCATCCCATAGGATTTTAACATGCATCGGATAACACTAAAAATCGGATAACACCAAGACTTGTGGAACCAAGTCTTAGCGTTATCCAAGGTATTACTGTATTCTCACTCACATTTTCGACTTTTAAAAAAGCCCTGCTTTATTTATGGGTTTGTTTGTTTGTTTTGCCAACGGCCCATACCTTTCCTGAAATTCTGATACACAACCCTAGGTGACAGTCATTGACCTGGGACTGCAGCCACTATTTTAAAGAATTTTCCATGTGCCATGTTCAAGTGAATGGAGTTAACAAAGCTAAAGCTGACTTTAGGAAAAGGAAGGGTGGATCTGAAAGGGAGGAAAAAACTGACAGGGTTTGGAAGTGTTTGGTATGCCTGTGATAGATGGAAGCTGAAAAATCCCCATTTCAACAAGTTCAGAGGCCAGGTATGTTCTTCAATCTTGATTTTCAGTAAGTAGCCAGAAACTGAGCACATTTTATTATCTTCACAGAGAGAAGGTGGACAGACATATGTTGATCTATGTTCTCGTTAGCTTCAGGATTGACTTCCTATAACGTGTTTTATACTGGGACTATCCAGAACATTATTTAGCATGTCGTAATAATATTGTGACAGAAGTTATTCTGGGTTGAACGGGGTTTTTTTTTGCTGGAGAAACTCCACTCAGGGGATGCCCAAATGAGTCACCTTTCATGTACCCAAGAGCTGGGACAGAGACAGGCACTCAATCATTCATGCAGTACCTAGGTCTCGAACCACTGACTTGTCAGACTTCCAGCTAACAAGGCAAACTTCTTAACCATTGAGCCACCACAACCCCATGTGGTACAAAATACTAATACCTGCCTCTTATTGCATTTTAAAGCTACGGGGATGCAATGTTCAGATTTTTTCCCCAAGACTACAAATATCATGATTCTCCTTTCAAAATTTCAATGTGATGTGTGTATGAGAAAGGCCTAAATTAAAAGGCTTAGTTAAAACCCACTCTGCCCAAGTGCTAGCTGGCAGCTTTCTTCCTGAGCAAAAGGCTTTGATGGAGCTTGGCCTAGCTTAAACTTCAAAGCCTTCTAATTTAGTTCTTTCTTCCAGAACATCACACGGAGGTGTCTGAAAAGATGCCTGCGAGGGAAGTAGAACTCACAGAATTGAGAATTATTAGTCCAGAAAATTCCATCCCTACTGACGAGTGTTATATAGGTATGCTGCTGGTCTCAAGTTTGTTTTCTGACCCAGTTCATGATGCTGTTATCTTTGTGGTCCAAAAGCCAAAGAAATGTCTGTAAATCTATGTGCCTCCTACACTCAGTAGTTCAGCCATGTTTCATATTCCTTCACCACATAAAAATATCAGTTGTCAGACCTTTGAAACAAGTATCCTGAGGTTATACAGCAGGGGTGCCCAATGTTTTTGGGCCATGGGCCGATCATGGGGTTCAGACAGCCAGTCACTAAGGCCCCGGGGCTGGGTGCGGCCCCCGACACCAATTCATCTGGCCCGCGAAGCTCTCATCGCTCCTGGAAGTGGAAGTAAAATGTGCCCATATGGGCGCGTTTTACTTTCACTTCCAGGAGCAACAAGGGCTTCGTGGGCTGGATGAATTGGTGTTGGGGGCTGCACCCGGCCCCCGGGCGTTAGTTTGGGCATCACTGTTATAGAGTGTCTCATGTATTGGTATTAGTGTTTTTCCTTTTGTAACCTCCATTGGGTAAGTGGCTATGGTGGCAGAAATCAGGAACATACTTCCCACTGTACCACTCATATGAAGAGCCAGCCTTCCCAGCTTTGGATAAGTTGCAGTCTCAGAGCATTCTTAGCAGAAGGGAACAGTAAAACACTTACAAGAATTCCACACTTGGAAAACTCTGGAAATAGTCCCCGTTAGAATTAACTTGATGACACATAGTCATTGTTTGAACTTTAACAAGATTTTTAAAAGTCTACTTGAACTGGCATTTTTCCAGGGTATTGTTTTAATTGTTACTAGTGCTTTCAACAATGTATTTTATTTGCTCCGCAAGTCACTCTGAGCAAGAGAAGACACATGTGCACATCTTAGGTAAACAAATACTTAAAAATCTATGCACCTGTTCCAATGAAGCCACTGGTTTACAGTTGTTGTTTTTTTATTGTGTCAGAAACACACAAAGGTGCTTTTGTGTTTGAAAGGATTTTTGCTGGAAGAAGTCTGCTCAGGGGATGCCCGAATGAGGCTCCTTTCATGTCCCCAAGATCTTTTCCCACTGAAGTGTCCCTATTTATCTATTTGCAATGTCTTGCTTTTGAACTGCTAGGTTGGCAGGAGCTGGGACAGAGACGGGAACTCATTCTATCAAGCTGTACTTGGTCTTGAACTGCTGACCTTCCAGCTAACAAGGTGAGCTTTTTAAACACTAAGCCACCGCAGTCCCTAAGATGTAAATCTAAATAGATAGATAGACAGACAGACAGACAGACAGACAGACAGACAGACAGACACAGACAGACAGACAGACAGACAGACAGACAGACAGATAGATAGATAGATAGATAGATAGATAGATAGATAGATAGATAGATAGATAGATAGATAGATAAACACTCAAAAATCTATGCACTTGTTCCAATGAACCCTACTGGTATTCAGAGAACCTATACTTGTACCAAAGCACGTTTCAGTACTGCAGCATTGTCCCCACCTATGCTAGTGCACAACAGACTTCTGTATCTTGACGTGAAGTATTTTCCATTCACTGAAATGTAACTTACCTAAAACAGGTATAAACAAATGTTTTTCATTATCAATAAATGGACACAAAAACATTTCTCCTTCTTAAAAAACCTGAGCCAAAAGCCAACTGCATAAGAAGCTATGACTAGGAAATGTGACACACACTGGTATAGCAAAGATAAAGAAATCACAAAAGTGCACACAGAAATTGGCATTATTAATGATGATGGGGATTTACCCTGAAGGAAATGGATTTGATCCACAGGCTAAAAATCTTGTTGCCACATGTTTTGCCATATAAGACTGATAACCTTGTCAGCCAATTAAAGTATTCAAAGTTTTAAAGAATTCTGATTCCCTCTCCCCTTCCTGACCACCACCACCACTACCCCGCAAATCCTAAGGCTTTCATAGGCTGTCTTTCATCATGGAGAAGCTGCTGGGGGACACAACATTGGAGTGAAGTCTTTCATTTTCTAAAGTATCTATCAGGGACAATTCTTGAAAAGTAAAGACTCTTCCACACCATAGTCCTCAATGGCTTCCCCACAACAACAAAAAGATGCCAAGGAGCAGAATCAGATTTTTCTTTATTTTTAAAAATGACCATAGCTGATGACCTCTTCATCCTTGTTGGTGTACCCTGGTAACTGCAACCTTGTGTTGCTGGCTAATCTTTCTCACATTAGGTCAGCTGAAAGGAACTGCAGAATGAACTCACCAAAAGGTGGCTTCATTTTGGCAGTTTCACGCCTGGCCTGGCCTAGACAAGGAAGAAATAGTTACAAGGAAGGGTTCACTACTATTTCTGAATCACACTTTTTATTCATGTCAATGGCTGCCTGCTGAAATAAAAAAACACATTAAGGTATTACACAAAGAGCAAAAACCTCATCTCTAATTCAATGGCACCCTGTCTAATGGCTGGTGAAATGGTGTTCTGCTAGGAATTTTCTACCGCAATGCAAGGCACTGAAACAGGTAAAGGGGGGGAGCAGATTTTCCAATATTTAATATAAATTTATTTATTTCTATGATACGGTTGCTCTAGTATCTTAAGGCTGCTTACAAGTTACCAGAAAAAAAGATGAAAATAAAGCACTAATTAAATTACAACATTTTAAAAATCCAGTTAAACCAGGGGGTCCCAACCTACAGCTCGTGGGCCAGACCTGGACCCGATGCCATGCCGTCTGGCCTGTTGCCGCCTCCACCATACCTGGAAGTGGAAGTGGGTGTGTTTACATCAGCCACAAAACACACCCACGCATGTGCAAACTCTCCCGCAGCTGTAAACATGGAAGTGGGCGCATTTACAACAGCCATAAATGTGTCCTCTTCTGGGGGTGTGGTCTGGCCCACCAGCTATCAGGCCCACAGCAGAAAAAAGTTAGCCACCCAGGAGTGAAACATTTGCTGGTTTGAAACTGAAGATGAATTGTAGAATGTGAGGGTAAGAAGTGGGGAGCATGTATGTTTAAAGTTCACAACCCTTCCAGGTAACCACTGGGAATAAACAACAAAAAAGAGCGGCACATCTTAGTACCATGTTAAGTGGACATCGATTAATGTCTTAGTACCTCCACTGACATCAACAACCCATGCCAAGAGCTGCTTACCCAAGCAGCAACATTATGCTTGCAGAGGGCTAAAATGTATCTCTTTGCTCCAGAAAGCTATTAGTTGTCATATTTGTTCTCTTCCTCCAGTACCCTGAGGATTTCAACAGCTGATTACCTCAGTAGTCCCCAGACCCCAATGTTCAATGACAGATTTATTCCTAGATGCAGACCTTTCTTCTCTCACACATTCTTCCATTCTTGCCATGATGGGCACCTTAACATGAAAGAGAAAGTGACCCTCCCTATTTAACAAAATATTAGCATGGATAATGCAGACAAACCTCACCCAAAACCTCTTTAATGACCTTGCATTTTATTATAATCCACCACTATAAAGATATATTTTTTTTAAAAAAACACCCATCTTTCAGTAATTAATTGGACAGTATAAAGGGGAGGGTGTCCCACTCCCTTAAAAGGAACATTTAAACCCTGAACTATTTCTGCCATTTTTTAAAAAAAAAAAATTGCAGTTCATTAAAAAAATCTGACCACAATGAGATCTGACCAGCTGAAGCATACTAAGATGTTGTGAAGGTTGCCTACCCTCAGCAAGATACACACACGTTTAGCATCTAATCCTTCAGATAACTGTGTAGATCATCAGAAGCCAAACCGAAAAGCTTATTTTTAAATAAATGAATAAAAACACACCGAAGGGCTTATCAATGTACAGTACTGTATCCTCTTTCTAGGCCAAGCCAGGGGCAATCTGAATTAAAATCGTGGGTATAAAGACTGTGCGTGGGAGCACAGAAAATAAATGTACAGTATCTTCGTTTTTGTGGGAAGAGTGTTTATTGGCGAAATGAAAAAGGGAAGGGCAGCGGCTGCCTCCACTTATGCTCCTTCCTTTCTGTCACCCTCTCCAGAGAAGGGAGGGCGATAAATCATAATGTGCCCCGGTGGCTGTCTGGCGGGGGGACAGCGCAGCTCGCCTGCCTGCCTAGCGGGAATCCCCCGCCGCCTTTCCGAGGCAGCTTTCACTGCCGCCGCCGCCCCTGCCAATCCTTAGCTGGCGGGGGCGGCGGGTGTCAGGCTCCGTCCAGGCCTCTCGGCCGTCCTCACTCACCGGGTGGAGGTGCCCTTCCTCACATCGCACATCATGCACTTGAAGGCCTCGGCGCTGTTCCGGAAGGTGCAGACGCTGCAGTCCCAGTAACCCTCGTCCGAGGAGGGCTTCGGCTGCCGCTTCGGCCTAAACAACACACAGAGAGAGAGACAGACAGACAGACACACCGGGGAAAAGAAAAGGGGGGGAATGGGGGAGAAAGAGAAGGAGAAAGGGGGGGTAGGAGAGACAGCGGGAGGGTCAAGAGACGAAGCCAGGCATCGCCGCTCGTCCTTCCTCCGAGGCCTTTTCGCTTCTCAGAAGAAGCCGCCGCTTGCCACCAATTGCCTCGTACCCTCTTTCTTCCTCCTCCTCCTCCTCCTCCTCCGGGGGGGGGGGTCGCCCAAGGCTTCGGCCGCGGCAGAAGCAGCGCAAAGCCCCCCCGCTCTCCTCCCGCGATGCCCGCCGCCTTTATTTTTTACCCCCGCCCCTGTCTGAGGCGGCCCCTTTTCCTTCGACACCCCCCCCCCTTGCCTTGTCTCCCCCGCTCGCCTCCTTCCCTCCCTCCCTCCCTCCTCACCTGGTGGGACTCTTCTTGTCTCCCATGCCGGCTCCCGACGCGTCTCCAGCCCGGCGCGGCCCTTTGTGTATTTGTCAATAAGGAGGGGCGAGCGGAGAAGAAGAAGGGGGGGAGGAGGAGGAGGAGGCGAAAGAGGGGGTGGTGGAAGACGGGGCGAAGAAGAAGGGCCCAAAGAAAGGGAGCCGCCAGGAGGGGAGGAGCCGGAGCCGCCGCCTCTGCTGCCCACAACAGCTACCCCGGAGTAGCGGGTCTGCTCGCGGCCGCCGCCGCCGCTTCTCTCCTAGCCAGCGGTCGAGGGAAACTCCTGCCGCCGCCGCCGCTCCTGCCTCCCCCGCCTCCCTTCCCCCCCTCACGTGTCCCCCCGTCGCCAACCAGCGGCAACCCGCAGCCAGGCCAAGGCCCAGGCGCCCCAGACAGTGACGGTGGCGGCGACGGCAGCGCACGGCCGGCTGACAAGCAGCAAAGAAGGGAGCCGGAGGGAGCCCCTTGCTTCTCACAGGCCGAGCACCTCCAGCAGTGACACTCCTATAGCGCCCCTGTAGCGCTTAGCTTGGCACGCTCTGGGCGGTTCGCATGTTAATTAGCAGTGTGTGTGTGTGTCGTCTCCCCCCACCAACAACATGCTGGGGACTCGTTTCACCGAACTCGGAAGGATGGATGCACCTTTGAGTCAACGTCAGGATCGAACTGGCGACGTTCTTTGGCTGCGGTGCAGGATCGCAGCAGCTTAACCACTGCGCCGTTAGGGCGCCTCATTACAAAATGTCCGGAGGGGCCACGGCCCCCTCGACCCGCCCTGTTAGACCCCCGCCCTGGCCACTTTCCTTGCCCCAGCGCAGAAACCGCGCGTTTTCAGGTGGAGTGTTTGGCCCGCCAGGTTGCGAGTAACGCTGCCTCAGCTGCCCTCCTCGAAGCTGAGTTTATGACCTCAGATTCCGTGTGAATCTGACTGACTAACCACCGTTACCTTCTATCTACACCAGGGGTGCCCAAACTTTTCTGCCATGTGCAGGGGGCTGGTCACTATGGCCCACAGGCCAGATCCAGCCGCTGATGCCAATTCATCCAGTCCACAAAGCCCTTGTTGTTCCCAGGAGCGGAAGTAAAATGTACTTGTACAGGCGCATTTTACTTCCGTTTCCGGGAGCAACAAAGGCTTTGCGGGCTGAATGAATTGGCATCAGCAGCCAGATCCATTTCACGGGGCATAGTTTGGGCACCCCTGATCTATACACATATACTTTACTTGTTCGGAAGCTCAGAAACCTGACTTGGAACTGTTCGAGTTCAGTACCGAAAGAGATGCAAAACAGGGGTGTTTAAGATAATTCTTCTGCTTTCTGTCCAGATCATACTGTAACCTGCCAAAATGAAGCCACATTCTTGCCTTAGTTGTTGACAGGGGCGTAGCTACCGCCGTATCTGCCGTATCAATTATACGGGGGCCCCGGGCCATGAGGGCCCCCAATGTGCGTAAGCAAAACAAATATTTACCCTTCCTAAGGGCCCCCAAACAAATTTTTATACTGGGCCCCGCCAAGGCATGCTACGCTTCTGGTTGTTGACCAAAATACAATCTTCATCAGTAATTGGCAGGCAAGCAAATGAGCCAGATTCTGTATCTCCACAGTCACACAGCGTGTTGTTGTCCACCAGCAGTCCCCACTTCAGCATGTTGGTCTTACATTTAGGGACTCCCATCCCTCAGCCTATTCAGGGTCCTCCCAAGTGATGTAGAGAAGGTTGAGTTCCTTAGCCATATCCTTCTTTAATCTTCTTTTCCAGTGGGCTCATTACTCCATCTTCTAATTTGGTTTTGCTCTTGTTTACCCTCAAGAATATTTGTTCTTGCCATAAAGCTCTTCCTAGATCTGAGTCTGCAGACTTGAGGCACATATCCATTCAGACGATGTCGAGAGTCAGTCTCTTGCTTAATTCTCTCAGCATCTGCTGTAAGAAAATGATTTGAATTTGTTTATAAGGGACAAACTGTTTCTCTTGAGTTAGGCTTTAAATAGCAGAGGACAGAAGGAATGCAAAATGCCAAGGAGAAAGGAAAAAATACAGTCACTTGAATACAGAATTTCAAAGAAAAGCAAGGAGAGATAAGGAAACCTACCTGAACGAACAGTGCAAAGAAATAGAGGAAAACAATATCAGGGGTAGGACTAGAGATCTTTTCAAAAAAAATTGGGGAACTCAAGGGAACATTTAAAGCAAAAAATGACCATGATAAAAGACAAAGATGGCAAGGAGTTAGCAGATGCAGAAGAGATTAAGAAAAGATGGAAAGAGTACACAGAGGAACTCTTTAAAAAGGACCTCAACACCCCTGATAATCACAATGATGAGAACATTGAACATGAGCCAGACATTCTAGAGAGTGAAGTCAGAAAGGCCCTAAAAACACTGCAAACAACAAAGCCAGTGGAGTTGATGGTATCCAAGTTGAACTTTTCAAAGCCCTGCAAGATGATGGAATCAAATTATTGCATTCTATATGCCAGCAGATTTGGAAAACACAACAATGGCCACAGGATTGGAAACGATCTGTATACGTTCCACTACCCCAAAAGGGTAATGCCAAAGAATGTTCAAATCATCGAACAATTGCGCTCATCCCTCACGCTAGCAAGGTGATGCTCAAGATAATACAGGATAGACTGCAACAGTATGTGGAGAGAGAATTACCAGAAGTGCAGGCGGGTTTCAGAAGGGGCAGGGGGACTAGAGACCACATCGCCAACATAAGATGGATCATGGAAAAAACAAAGGAATATCAGAAACAAGTCTACTTCTGTTTCATTGATTACACAGGCTTTTGACTGTGTCGACCACAACAAAATGTGGCAAGTAATTAAGAAATAGGAATACCGGAACACCTTATAGGCCTCATGAGAAATCTGTACATGAATCAAGAGGCAACAGTTAGGACAGAAAATGGAATGACGGAGTGGTTTGGAATAGGAAAAGGAGTAAGACAAGGCTGCATTTTGTCACCCTGCTTATTCAACTTATACACAGAACACATAATGCGCAATGCAGGGATGGAGGAATCACAGTTTGGGATCAAAATTGCTGGAAGAAACATCAACAATTTACGATATGCAGATGATACCATCCTAATGGCAGAAAGTGAGGAGGACCTAAAGAAGCTCCTGATTAGATTGAAAGAAGAAAGTGAAAAAGCTGGCTTGAGACTCAATATCAAGAAAACCAAGATCATGGCAACAGGCCCTATCAGTCCCTGGAAAATAGATGGGGAAGAAGTAGAAGCAGTGACAGATTTTACTTTCTTGGGATCAAAGCTCACTGCAGATGGTGATTGCAGCCATGAAATAAAAAGGCGACTGATTCTTGGGAGGCAAGCAATGAGAAACCTGGGGAGCATAGTGAAAAGTAGAGACATCACATTGCAAACAAAAATTCGCACAGTCAAAGCAATGGTATTCCCTGTGGCAATGTATGGTTGTGAGAGCTGGACCATTAGGAAAGCTGAGCGCAGAAGAATAGACGCCTTTGAGATGTGGTGTTGGAGGAGAGTTTTGAGAGTCCCCTGGACAGTGAGGAGAACAAATAGGTCAATCTTTGAAGAAATCAACCCTGACTGCTCCTTAGAAGGTCAAATAATAAAGATGAAGCTAAAGTACTTTGGACATCAAATGAGAAGAGAGGATTCACTTGAGAAAGCCTTGATGCTTGGAAGGGTTGAGGACAAAAGAAGGGGACGGCCCAAGATGAGATGGCTAGATGGTATTGTAGAGACAATGGGCACAGAGCTGAGCGAGTTGAGGGGGATGGTGGAGGACAGGAGTGCCTGGCGGACAGTGGTCCATGGGGTCGCAGAGGGTCGGAATCGACTGTGCGACTGAACAACAAAAAGGACCATAAACGTGCGGTGATGGTACCACATCACCCTTCTTGCCATTATAAATTTGGGTTGAAATACATGATCTGCAGTGAGTTGTTTTGAACCAAATATACCACTTTACCAGCAGTAAATAGAGCATGCAATACACACTCCACCCACTATGTTTTCTGGGAGGAAGTATTGGACATAAGGGTTGCTATTGACACATACCCAGTGATGGTATGTTACCGGTTCGGACTGGTTCACCTGAACCAGTAGCACTCATCAGGATGGGGTTGCTGGGGGTGGTGGTAACTCTGGTTCAGTCGCCTATCCGGGACCCCTCCAGAAGTGGCTGCCTGGATCTGTGCATGCATCAAACGGAGGTTTGATGCATGCACAGTTCTATTTTTTAGTGTGCATGCGTCAAATAGAGGTTTGATGCATGCACACAAAAAGAACTGCATGCATCAAATGGAGGTTTGACGCATGCACAGCCATTTTATTTATTTTTATTATTATTTTTTGCTCTGCCCACGACATGATGTCGGCTACGCCCACAATGTAATGACATCACTGTGTGGTAGCGAAGAATTTTACAACCCACCACTGCACATACCTATTATTTGGGATGTCACCTCAGTATCTAATGGTAAGGCTGGCTTCGCTAAACTGCTAAGGAAAGGGGCCAGAACAAAACAACAGTTAGACATACTGAATGACACATGGGAAAGTGGCATAATATCAGGTCATCTTAGCATGCATAAAGGCAAAGAAATGTATTTTTTCCATATACTTTACTTTTGAGAACTACATACTTGATCTTAGCCAAAAGGCCGAGTAGTGGCCTTCCTGGCTCCAGAGTCTTGGAGACACATTGTTGCCCCGGATCCGTACCTGCTCCAAATGGCTTCCAAGTCATTGGAAGCCATTTACGCTAGGCCCTCCTTTCTGCAGTTCTTGAAGGAAAGTTCCAAAGAACACCAGTGACAAAGCAACAATGCCCCTGCAACACTGGAGAAATTGAAACAACAGAACACATTCTCTGAGGCTGCCCTTTTTATAGACACCTCAGGAACAAGCAGGGCCATAGCCAGGATTCTAGATGTGGGTGGGCAAGTATTTTTTTCCCAGGAGGGGCAACAAAGCCTCTTTTCAATGCATTCCTGTGGGAAATCATGCTTTGTCAGGGTGGGCAAAGTACTAACCCAGGTTCGGCCAAGCCCATCCTGGCCATCCACTGGCTACGGCCCTGGAAACAAGTTCATGTCTCTATTGTTCTGCAAGTATCCCAGCCAGTCAAACAGCATGTACACCCACTGGCTGCTATCTGCTATCTCACAACACTGCCAGGTTCTGTACTGCAGCGTGTAAGATCAGAAGAACAATCCTGGAAGGAGCTTCAGGCAATTAAAGTACTAGCGCCACAGCATAGGCATAATAATAGCTGTAACCTTATTGATCTATACACTAAATCTACTACTCCTTAACTCTAAGCAGAAATGCTCCTTTTTAAACACCCTCCTTTTAACTTCTGTCTCTTGATATAATTCAAATATAATACAGTCAAATCTCGCATAAGGAGTGCCTCACTTAAAGAGCAGAATTTTCTCTGAATGTTTGCTTCTTTTTAATAAATAAAATCAACCAAAAACTTGCTTAACAACTAAATTGAGGTTCACAATCTCCCCCCCCCCCGGGGGGGCCCAACCAGAAGTACCAATTGGTCACTTACAATGGTGTTTCGCTTAAAGAGCAAACTCGCTTAAAGAGCAATCCTTTGGAACACATTATACTCTTTAAGTGAGGTACAACTGTATCCCCATTTTAACTTCTGTTCCCTTTGGTGTTCTATGCTAGTCTTGGACCATAATAAATATTTGATTTGATTTGATAACTATAATATTATATTGCTTGTCTTCAGCATGTCTTTTTAGGGTATGAGCTATTGCATATTTTAGCATTTTGTAACAGATGAACCTATGTTTCTGGTTCTGATATTTTATGACAGGCCAGTAGATTGCACCAGTTACAAGAACTTATTTATATTTTAATATTTTTTATAAAAAAGATTTTTGTGCTTTCATGTCTTTATGTTTGACTGAAATCTGACTTAAGAATTTGCCTGTAACTTAAGCTTAGTTTTCATATCTTTTGAAGCATTTGTACCTGCTGTTTTCCATATCCCTCAGCACCCGAAGGGTTAAAAGAAGAAGCAAAGAAGAAGAGGTTTTCCATAACTGTAAGATGAATATAAGACTTTTTCATATTTCACAACTGAAGCATTGTTGTTTATATGGGACATAGACACAATGTAGATAAATAAAACATGTAGATATTGACAAGCTGATGGAATTGTTGTAACATTGAAAAGACTTATACTGTATCATGATACCTAGATGAATGCTGGTACAGCTGGGAATGATTTACTGTATTTCATTCTGGAGTCAACCCAGCAAACTGTGATGAAAAAAGGCTTCTGACTTTCCCCATGAAGATCTATAAGTTGTGTAGGACTAAAGGGCAATGATTTTCTTGGGCTGGCAATATCACATTAAAAAGGGAAGGTGGGGATCTACTTCAGGAATGCATGAGCCAGTGAAGACACATCCTTTCTGACCTATGTCCTGGTTCCTATACAGGGCAACAACAGATTTAGACCCAGCTTCTCCCATTATGAAATTATGTGACAATCACAACCACCCTTCTTATTTTGTCAGACAAGCCATCTTGTTTAGTGAAATCCCAAGAGGCTTCATCTCCCCCTCTTTGCTGCTTTCCCTCCCTCTCATTTTCTATTAGCTGCTGCCTTTACCCTGGGAAAAGCACTTGGGTTTTGATATACTGGTCTATGGATCTTCTAGTCATGAACCTTAGCATCATAATACAGGCTTTGAGGTAAGGGAGATATTTAATGGCTGGTTTTACAATTGGCATTACCAGTGAGTTTCCATTGGGTAGCAAAGATTTAAATTCTGGGTTCCTGAGTTGTACTCCAGCACAGTAACTTTTACACCATATTGGCTCTTGCTAGGGTTTGTTCTGTTCAGACAAAATTCAGTGAAATTAGAAAGATGAACAGCCTCAAAAGTGAAAAACCACACTCATGGGATTATTGTGTGGTACTGGTGCTTTTCCTAGGTCAGTGGTGGCGAACTTATGGCACGCATGCCAGAGGTGGCACTCGGAGCCCTTTCTGTGGGCACCTATGCAGTCACCCCAGCACAAAGTTTGTCCCACCCCCTGCCCAGCAGCCCAATGGGAGTGCTTCCTCCGTTCCCCCAGCACAGAGTTTACCCCACCCCTCTGCCCAGCAGCCCAATAGGAGCGTTTCCTTCCTCCCCTGTTGCTGTGTTGGCACTTGACGATAAATAAGTGGGTTTTGGGTTGCAGTTTGCACACTCAGTCTCTAAAAGGTTCGCCATCACTGTCCTAGGTCAAATTTTGATAAAATTGTTGCAATAGTGTTGGATTAGACTTTGAACCCCACAGATACATGTTTCTAGTCACATTAGACTTTTGATTCAACAAAGGACTCTCACTGATAGAATGAAGTAGGAGGCACATTTTGTTGATTTTTACCTCACCTTGCCATTCCCCGTGCCTTTTAACATCTGCTCCACCATTTCAAGGACTCACCAGTAGAATCGGGATAGATGTGTTTGCGACTAGGAGCAGGAGCAAAAGAGTGAAAAACAGCTTTTCCCTCAACTTTTCTTTGTAGAAGAATTTAAAATGGAGCTGTGCTCAGCAGGTAGTTATTATTGCAGATGAAAATGAAACTGTTGTTGGACAAAATTTTCCCTGCTGGGGAAGATTATTATAGGATTTTTTGTTCATTTTTCATATGTTGAGACTTCTTTGTGAAAGATTTGCAGAAATGTTTGTATTGTAACCATTCTATTTTGTTGAGGTAAACCCTTCCATTTTGTTAATTCTTAATTTAAAGAAACACTTTAAAAAGTGGAAAGCAAACTCTGGTCTCTTTGCTCTCATGCAGGATTGATAAATCTCTCATTGGCTGATCCACTCACTGGTAATGCCAATTGTAAAACCAGCCATTAAATATCTCCCTTACCTCAAAGCCTGTATTAAGATGCTAAGGTTCATGACTAGAAGATCCATAGACCAGTATATCAAAACCCAAGTGCTTTTCCCAGGGTAAAGGCAGCAGCTAATAGAAAATGAGAGGGAGGGAAAGCAGGAAAGAGGGGGAGATGAAGCCTCTTGGGATTTCACTAAACAAGTTGGCTGAACAGAACAAACCCCCAAGGGAGTCTAGATCAGGGATTCTCAACCTTTTTTAGCCATGGGTCAGTCCATGCCCCTTCAGACAGTTGAGAATGCCAGATTGGTGGTCCCCCCCACCACCATAAATGCTGTTGTAAGATGCGTCCATGGCTGTCATAAATGCATTTACGATGGCCACAGACTCATTTACAGCTGTAGCAAACACATTTATGATGGCCATAAATGAGTCTGCAGTCGATTCTGGTGGCAGTGGCAGCAGCTGGAACAAGGTCATGGGGGAGATTATTTGGCGCCGTGGACCAGATTCCATGGGCCATAGGTTGAGAACCCCTGGTCTAGATGTATCATCATATTCTTTACCATCGGGAATGAGAACATTTGTGAGTATTTGTTACATTCTTGTACCAACAACAGTATACAGTTGTACCTCGCTTAAAGAGCATAATGTGTTCCACAGGATTGCTCTTTAAGCGAGTTTGCTCTTTAAGCGAAACACTATTGTAAGTGACCAATTGTAACTTCTGGGAGGGGTAGGGATTGCGAACCCTAATTTATTTGTTAAGTGACTTTTTTGTTGGTTTTATTTGTTAAGCGAAGCGAACATTCAGAGAAAATTCTGCTCTTTAAGTGAGTTACTCTTTAAGCGAGGCGCTCTTTATGCGAGGTTTGACTCTACAGTAATGTTGGTTTCAAAGAGATCAGAATTTCGCCTGTACAGATTATCCTCATCAAAACATTTGCTTACATGGAGGTTTTAAAAAGAATATTTAAAAAACCTAATATCACAGCTTTTTTAATTAATGTGATTAATCGATTCCATTTTTCACAGGAAAGATGTAAGGAATGTTCTCCACAGAACATTAGAAATGAGCACATATTGCTACATTTATCTTTTTGCACATTCTGTTGTGAAGAATTATTTAATAAATTCCTCCACACTTCTTTGCTGATGTCAATGTTATAACAAAATAAGAGAGTAAAAGAAAATCTGCCTGCATATCAATTTTTCGGAAACATGAAAAGATTTAAGTTTTTACACCCTTATCCCAGTGGTGGGATGTCAAAAATTTTACTACCCACCGTGATGTCATCACAGTGTGGGCGGAGCTAACATCATGATGTCATGATGTCATGGGCGGGGCCAAAGAAAAAACAAATTAATAAAAAATAAAATAAGCATACACGCACACGCGCGCACGCGCACACACACACACACCCTTCAACCCACCCACAATACAAACCAGCAGCGAGCAGCTTCTTTTCCTCCTCCCTGCTTGGGAGGGCAGCAAGGAGGCCGTGTGAAAAGGTAAGCCCTGAAGGTGGTTCTCCCCCTCCCCCCCCCCAAAAAAAAAGCTGCTACCGGTTCTCCGGGACATTGGGGAAAGTTACTACCATTTCTGGCGAACTGGTGAGAACCTGTTACATCCCATCACTGCTTATCCACAACTGGGATCTGTTGAACACAGAGCTTAAGGGAAAGGTCACTCGAAGGCCAGTCATATCCGAGTCTAGGGTTCAGTGCTCATCTCCATTTATAACCAAAGAGCCACATTTGGCAGGCATGACTAGACACCAGAGTGCACGGAATACTGTTTACCTTCCCATTGCAGTGGTCCCTATTTATCTACTTGTAATATATTTTGAACTGCTAGTTTGACAGGAGCTGGGACAGAGATGGGAGCTCACTCTGTCATGCAGTACTTGGGTCTCGAACTGCTGACCTGTCAACCTTCCAGTTGTCAAGTTCAACGTCTTAACCACTAAGCCACCACAGTCCCCACCACAGTCTAAACATGTAGAGATTTGCATAGCACAACAATATGTTATAACAATAATTAATAATTATTTTAGGTTAAGTGTGACCAGTTATTTATTTTAAAGTTATGAGACTGGCATGGAATCAGACTTAGTAAAAGAGGATGCTTTGATCCGCCATGTTAACCTGGCATGTGAAACATGGATCAACCAATAAACCAAGTAAGTATGATTCCTCTGCTTGATTGCTGTTTTACTTAGCACATTGTGAAGACATTTTTCTCTTTTACTTACAATGATTTTTTAAAAGTATAAAGTAAACAATTGCATTGCAGACAGATAATAGCCTTCAAGTTAGAGAGATGTTGAAATCAGAAACCCAAGTCTGAATTTAATTCATAGGTAATGGATTTATTTCTCTTCCTTAAAATAGCTTCTTGATTTTGTCACATCAGTTGCAACTTGATCCAAGTACAGTACAGTATATATGTGGGTTTTTTTTTCATGCCCCACGGTGCTGAGAGGCCTGGTCTTGGAGGCCGGCTGGTTCTAGGCTGCCTTCACCCTCTGAGGCAATCAGGAAAAATGCCACTGGAATAAATTTGTTTAAGGTGGATCCCAGCATGCCATGAAGTAACCCACATACTGTTATCTCGGAGCCATCTCCTGTGGTACATATGAAACGAGACATGCAGGATTTAACACCGGGGTGGCAATGGACTGCCACAGCCTTGAAGATATTATCAAGGCACACCTTCACAGCTAGGTCATCTAGCATGGCCTCTTCCGCCTCCATGACCATTGGGAATCAGAATAGTGAAGTGGTTCTTCCGCCACTCATTTTGCCATTTGGGCCCAATATGATGGTTTCCAGTGGCATTTCCTCCACTGAGGGGACCATCACCCCACCTAAAGAGACTCATCTGTCCATAGCCAGATGTTTAACTGCATTTTTTTGGTTCCCACCTCTTTGCTGGTTACTGTGAATTTATTTTTCTTAATATTCTTTTTTAGACTTTGTTCCTTGGTTATTTCCCAGCACCAAGTAACAACCTACCATATATACTTGAATATAACCCAAGATTTTTAGCTCCAAAAATGAACCCCAAAAAGGAGACTTGGCTTATATTTGGGTCAGTGGCCATGAGGATCCCAATACCATGTCAAATTGAGATGTGCCAACAATTTAATTAATTTTACCATATTTTCATGTATTTTGATTATTGAAACTCACTAGCAGCTGCTGCATTTCCCATCCTTGGCTCATACTCAGGTAACTCTATTTTCCTGGGTTTTCAGGTCAAAATTAGGTACCTTGGCTTATATTTGGGTCAGCTTATACTCGAGTATATATGGGGTAGTTCCTTAATTTGTAATTTTGTACTAAATATGTTTTTCAGCATGGAAACATTCAAGCAATATATATCTTAGCACTGTAGATAGGATAAACTTGTGTTATGTGTGGAAGTACAAGAAGAAGCCAAAAGCAGGAGTAAAGCTATGTGAAAAGAAACTCACACTAAATATTGCCAAAATATCCCTCAGGATATATATGATCTAATATAATGGCTGACTTAATACTAATGTACAGTCAACTCACCCTTTGTTTTTGTTCCTTCTTTGAGTTATAGTGGAATATAAGCTCATTTGTATTCTGAGTAAGTGAAATGTGCTGCATATGGAATATTTTTGCAATGATTTCAATATTTTGTACATATATCAAAAATAAATAGCAATGTAGAAACATAATTGAATGCATTAAAATCATTACACAAAAATGAGAACTTGTTGGATAAAGGAAGAATAATATATTTCTTTACTGCAGTATTTGGAAGTACTGTACCCCCATATAGCCTGGAAGAGCAATGATCCTGACAGATTCATGATTTGTTCCATGTTCCTCCACAACCTGAAAGTATTGCTGACCAATTCTACATGAGAAGAAGTTCAGCAAGACTTTTCATTCATTCATTCATTCAACTTCTACAGTACCCATCTGGGAGATATTCCTACTCTGGGTGGTTTACATAGTTAAAACCACAACATAATAATACAATCCCAATACCCAACCTGGCGGGAACATGTTAGAAAGAAAGAAAATGTAATATATTTAACCCTCCTGCCCCTCCTAATTGGCTATAGGGAGAAGATATTTTTAAAGCTTCCTAAATCAGTGTAGGTTCAGATGATTTAAAACTATCCTGGGATGGGGCCTGGTGAAGCTCCACTGCCATAGTGTTCCATAGCATGGATATCACCACGAAGAAGGCCTGTGCCCTTATCAAGGCCTTGCTTGCCATTCTTGGTGTCATCATTTTGAGCTGTGCAGTATGTTAGGATCAGATGACATGGGCAGACATTCTTTGGGAGATGCATTCTGACAATTATGTACTGTACTCTCTTACACAGAGATCTCTGCTATACTTCTAAGGTCTCACCTCTAGAGAGTTGGGGATTCACCAAGAAAGATCAAGGATGCCACATTCTGGATGGAGGAAGCAAAGACTGCTGATGCTCTGTGTTAAACACTTACATATCAGTGATGAGAAGAACAGACATTCTAGTAATCATGCTTTGACAACATTTTTGCACAGGGGCTATGCCCCTGGATGCTAAGATTAGGCTCTCTAACTGTTCCATCGGCTAAAGAGGCGCACCTCTCTAACACTAGAAGGAGGGCCTTCTCTGAGTCCGCTCCACCCCTATGGAACCTGTTAGGACATTTGTAATGTACAGTAATACCTTGGATAACGACTGCATCGGATAATGCTAACATCAGATTCTAAAGAAATTTTGCATCGGACAACGATCTGTCAGCGTTATCTGATGAAGTCGTTCTTAGCAGCAGGGTGGCTGGAAAGCTGAACAGGGTTCTCTGTTAAGCTTCCCACCTACCCTGCAGCTGCGGAGGCAGGAGTGGGGTGGCTGGAAAGCTGGCAGGGGGCTCCCGCATCGGCTTTCTCAGCCACCCTGCAGCTGTGGATTGGCTCTCCCAACCTCCCTGGAACTGGCAGGGGGGTCAGGAAGCCCGAAATGGGTAAAAAAAATGTCCGTTTTTTACACCCATTTCGGACTCCCTGACCCCCGTGCCGGCACCAGGGAGGTCAGGGGACCCGATCTACACTATTTCCAAAGTTCCCCCACCTCCCTGGAGGCTATAGCAAGCCAAAACACAGGATTTGGATCCCGACGTTCTGGCTTGCTGCAGCCTCCAGGGAAACGGCTTTTTTTAACATTGTGTGATCAATGCATTGCACAATGTTAAAAACAGGATAACGACGAGACTTGTGGAACCATATCTCATCATAATCCAAGGTACTAGTGTACTTAGTATTGTAGCAGGATGCATGCTCCCTGTACCTTTAATGAACTATACACAGCTGATAATGATTGGTACATGACTCAGCAGAAAGCCCAGTATATTAGTAGCTCCCTTAGGACAGGTAAAACTGGAGGAGAATAACTACAGGAGTTTAACCAGAGGAGATTAACTACAGAAGAATTGCTGGAGGCGAATAACCAGAGGAGAACTGCTGGAGAAGACCTGGAGAAGAATAGGAGGAGAGCTGATGGCAATGGGCTGCTGGTACTACAGGTACTATTAACCTGCTGGGAGAAAGCAATCTGACTGAACCATGAAGGTATGCTGCTGTCAGTCTTTGCTTTAACAGAGCTTTGTGCATGCTCTGATTCTTCTGCATTGCTCAAGAACTAGAGCTACAACCTACCAAGCCTTCATTCTGTTTTGAGTCTTGGAGCCAGACTGTTTCTTGTACATAGTTCTTTTCATTGCCACAGAAGCCACAGAAACTGTCTCTGATATTTGAGTTTTCCTTACCTGAGAAGTAAAAGGCATTTGTTTTACTGGACAGTGTATGTGTGTGATGAATGCAAAGCTTCCGCCGCTGCAAAGCTAAACGCTGTCTGCTACCAAGAAACACACATACGGGTGCAAACGCTTACAGAACCTCCTGCCAACTGGGTTGCGTCTCGAGACAGAGCTGCTGCCCTTCAGAAAAAGCATAAAGACTTGGCTGGCAGGGCAGGTGTGGGGTACCAGTAGCACGATAACCCCGGCCTGCTGGCTGATTCAATAATTACTCCTCTCTATCTGAATTCTTTTAAATCTTTTAAATTTGTACTGGATTGTTCATGGTTTTATTGTTGAATTTTTATTGGGATTATTGTGTTTTTGATATTTTGTGATGTTCTGTGATACTATTAGCTGTCCTGAGTTGCTCTGCGAGTAGGGTGGCATACAAGTGTGAATAAATAAATGAATCAATGAATATTGGCTTGTCCTTAGCCCAAAAACAAAGCCTTTGGGGTTGGACAGAGTTTCTTTTGTGCTGATTTGTTGCTCTTATTTGTATGTTTTCCTGCATTTGGCAAAGCTCTCGGCTACGTGAGCATTTAATAGCCACCAGTGACTTCTCTTTAAGCTAGCCCATACAGAGGAAAAGATCCTATACAAAAGCTAGAGCACATTCTAGTCTGTCTATGCACGCTGGCCCTCAGACCTACCTGTGTGTTTAGATATATTTTACACATGTTGCTCAACAGATCCGTACTGATATGTCACTGAAGACTATAAGCCTCATGCTTTAAAAGTTAAATTGTTTTTCAAACATAGAAGACACTGAATAAACTGCACATCTGAGCAAGGACTCCTGCAGCCAAGAATTTAAAACCTTAGATTAGGGGTTCCCAACCTGTGCCCTGTGGGCCGGCCCTGGCCCATGGCACCATTTCATGTGGCCCATGTCACCACCATCACCACTGCACCAGAAGTAGAAATGGATGCATTTATGGCTGTCATAACTACTCTGCCACCAGAGCACTAGGTGCTTAATTAAATACCTAGAGTTGGCTGGTAATATCTATCTCTGATGCTGTAGATCAGGGGTTCACAATCTATGGCCCATGGGCTGGTCCCAGCCCATGGCACCATTTCATGTGGCCTACATCACCACCACCACCACCACGGGTTACCATATCTCAGGATTTGTCCTGAGATTTCAGGATTTTTGGAATCTCAGGATTTTTAGAATTTTCAATAAAAAACAGCTTATATTTTAAAGATCTCTTTAATAAAAATTTAAACAAACTAAAAATAATCTTCCTTTGGTAATAATTGCACAATTACTGGTAAGATCAATCCTTATATATCTAAGTCGGTGCTTAATCAGTTTTGTCATACTTATTTTGTGAAGATACCTGTTTAAGTAAGGTTTTTTCTTTAATTATTGATTTATAAAATGCCCCACATGTTACACTCTTCAAATTATATTGAATTAAAAGTATAGCTTGAACTGAAGACACCTTTAGTCGATTTCTTTCATTCAACCATTGAGCCCCCATGATAGAAAAAAAACTTTCTACGTTGGCATTTTGGGCTGTAATTGCAAAAATATATTGACAAATACGCAACATCTCTGGTAATCGTGAAATACCTATTTTCTTGAAAATGGTTGCCCACAACGCATGAAGCATTACGTCAAAAAACGCTTCTTCTTGTTTTGTTAAAAAACTATTCAGAGCTGCAATTTCATTAAATAATTTCATATCATCGATGTGTACTCCTTTTCCATTCAGATAATGAATTGACAAAGCAATCTGATCAAAGTCGATCATTTCACCCTTTTTCAGCATCAACCAATTAAAGACTTTGAAATCATCTAAAGGCTTCATCCACTTGATCAGATATTCTACGCAAGTCTTATACATATTTTTAAGTTCTTGCTTGAAAACCTTTTGGCTTGAAAACCTTAGCCAGTAATTCTCGCACTTTTAGTGACATGAAGTTTGCGTTCGCTCGTGCAACTAAAATTTCGTGTGTGGATTCGAGAATTCTTTTGATATCTAGAATAGAATTGCTTTCTTTTTCGATGTCTTCGATTCTCGCCTGAAAGATTGACATCAGTGAGTGAGCGAAAAATAAATAAACTTCACTGAGTTCATTTTCAAAAAAGTTCTTCAAAGTAATTGGTACACCAGGAGTAAACAAAAAGTACTGCTTCAACGGCTCATACATCTTCAATATTCTCTCGATCGCTGGAAAGAGACTAAGCCAACGTGTCTTGCTATGAAACAAAAGTTTCTGATAATTAACGTCTATATACTTGCTGATATCCTTCAGCACCTCCGTGCGTACAGTGTATACGGAAAAATAATTAAACAGCTTCATTACTACAGATTCTATATCAATGTGAAGATTATCAGTGCCGTGTTGAATACAATTGTGTAGAATGTGCACTGGGCACCCAACTCCTACGATATCTTTTTATAGTATGTTTTTTAAATTAGTCCAAACATTTTGTCCTGGTTGCCGATTAACTCCGCCAAAATTAACATTAGCGTTGTCTGTCATAAATGATACACATTTTGTCAACAATTTGTGCTTTTGCAAGCTTGTTTTAATTATTTCGGTTATAGTGTCAGCAGTTTCATCGAGTGTGCTCAGCACGTCTAACAGTTCTGTTTTAATGCCTTCTTGCCAGTCAAAAAATTGTATCATAATAGGAAACATTTTTTCTGCGCCATGATTACTTGCATCTGTGGAGATGCCCAAGTAGTTGACATTTTGTAATGAGACTTTTACCTGTTCAATTACCCACGGAGATATCACACCCGTAACAATAGCTTCAGTCTTCGTTCTTGCACAAGAAATACTATTCGCAGTGTTGGAATCGGCAAAAATAGCTTTCACCAGTTGGCTGGTGCAATCCATAGATTTAAATGATTGGTGATGTTTCACTGTGTGAAAAGCTAAAGTGGCCTCAGCGGCAGACTTTTTGTCAGTCAGTCCAGAACTTTGCATTTGAAATAAAGAGTCAATTTTAGTGGTACTTGAAACAGTTAAAGCATTTTTTTGATGTTTTTCCATTAGGATATGTTTTTCAATATCGGCAGCTCCCTTAAACTTAATTGAAAAATAATTGTTACATATTGAACAAAACACTTCGGTAGGTTCTCTACCAACTTTCATAATCGGAAATTTTTCTTTTAAAACATCTGTAAATGTACAGCTGTATCGTGGTCACTTATTACTTGAAGACATTTTCAACTTGTATCCGATATCCGATTCCAATGCTCGCCCGGCCGTGGTGACACTCAAAGCGATGCCATCCAATATTCGCAGTGGCACAAGTCGAACTGACTGAGTGAGCGTCACTGCACCGCGAGAGGGCGGTGCGTGGGAAGTGGGAGGGGGTGCCGCACTCTGAGTGCAATCTGCAACACGTGAGCGAGATCCGCAGTGTATAAAAACGATAATATTATGACTTTTTTAAATTGTTAAGTATGTTTGTGAAAAAAATCTCAAACTGTAAATAATCTCAGGATTTTTCAATGGAAATCAGGCCTTTTCTCCGGACTTTTGATTTTTTCATCTGGTAACCCTACCACCACCGGAAGTGGACACATTTACGACAGCTGTAAATATGCCCTCAGCTGTCGTAAATGTGTAAATGCTGCCATAAAATGCATCTGCATTTACGACAGTGTTGGATGCGGTTGACAGCAGAATTTATGTGATTGGTCCACTCACCTGTCCGGGGGCGTTGTCTGGCCCACAGTATAAGAAGGTTGGGAACCTCTGCCTTAGATGGTCTTCTGAGAAATAAATCCCACTGATTTTGGTGGTGTCTCCTTCCAGACAATTAGATAAAGGAATACTGCTTAGATGTGTTTACTTGGATATTAATAAAATGAACAAAAATGCAATGTTATTTTTTTCATGTATTTGAGATGGTTGGAAACATCTCAAGCACCTCTTCCTGCCACATCAAAAAGTTTAATGTTGGTGCCCAGGGAGTTTTAGATATCATATTTCCATCCCAATTCATGGCTAACGCTAAGGTCTAAATTTAGACTCTAAATATCTGATTCTACTTCTTTGCAGATTTATTTGTGCCTTGGAATTTGATTTTTTCCCCAGTTCTTATAATAGGAGGTAATTTCCACAGTAAAGTCAGAATACATAAATTCACTTGTTTCTTGTATATTATCGTAGTCTTTGTACATAAGAATAGCAAGAAACAGACTGTGAAAATGAAATTAATTTTTCTCCTCTCTCTCTCTCTCTCTGTCCCTGCCATAGGAGAATACTAACTAGCCAAATAAGTCAAATCCATCCAATTAATTTGCTGAACAAGATTGTGTATTCTGTCACATGAAATAGTGTGTGTCAACGACTACAAATTATGTAACAGATGAAGAGAAAAGAAACCCTCAGAAATGGCTGTAAAATGACCAAGAGTGCAGCCAAAATAATGTGTGCTCACATGTAGGTTCAGATGCCAACATCTGTATATGTTCAACATTGATATCTTTTTCAGACTCTCTTCAGAACACTAATCCAAACAGTCCTGCAAATAGTAGCTTGTTTGCCACTGAAATGTCAATGCTTTGACATTTCATTCTGGCCTATTCAACATTCCAGCCTTTTCTATAAAAACAGAGACCTACAGGAACAAAGGAGATATTTTTAAAATAGATGATTGTTTTGTTTTTGTTCCAAGAGTCACAGCCACACCAGGATTGTGCTTTATCTGAAGGACAGTTCTGTAAGGCAGATTTGTGTTAAGCACCTGAAAGGACTGTTTCTGCCTCATTCAATAATCGGATGGTGAATGTCGGTGCTCCAGAGATATAACCTTGAAAGTTTTGTTTTCTGTAGTCTGAGAATTTGGTGATGTCGCAAAATGATATAATCTCTCTTTGAAGAGTGAGCGGGGTAGGCAGTGGGAAGGTCCATGCAAAAAAAAAAGGTCACTTTCTTTTGCTTGAAACAGCTTTTATTAAAGGCACCGTGGTTCTCCCCACAGCCTCACCCCACAATCTCAATGGTTGAATGACAGTCACTTGGGCACTTTCTGCTACTTTAGGCTCCCAAGTATCCTCAATGGCCTTTGAAACAGTGATGGGATGACACCGGTTCTGACCGGATCCACAGAACCGTTTTAAGGATTTCCAGAGGGCTCTCCGTGGGGGTTTAACCGTTTTTGAGGCGTCCGGATCGGACGCCTCACCGGCAGGAAAATTAAAAAAAAAATTGAAGCAAAAATGGCTCCAATTTAGTGCGCATGCGCAGAAACTCAATCTGACGCATGCGCACTAAATTGGAGCCATTTCTGCTTCAATTTTAAAAAAATTGGACCCGACCGCCCCTGACTGCAGCCTCCTCTGGAGCCACTTGCCGGCAAAAGGCTCGCCCTCCACACACCTGGGAAGTCCTGCACGCGCGCGCTGCCCACCTCCTCCCGCCCAGCCACCCAGCCAGCAGCCAGGGGCTCCCCGCTACGGCGCCACCCCCCCGACGAGCGCCCATTCTGACGGCAAGCTGGCTGGGTGGCTAGGGGTGGGGGGGAGGAGGTGGGCAGCGCGCGCGCGCGCGCGTGCAGGACTTCCCAGGTGTGTGGAGGGCGAGCCGTCCACGTGCACGCCCGAGGATTCAAAAGGGTAGGAATACCCTTTCGAATCCTCGGGCGTGCGCGTGGGCAGCTCTGCGGGGGTTAGGCGACGATGGGGAAAACCCTCGGGATCCCAGCTAACCCCCGCAGTCGAGCCGCGATCTTTACCTTTTTCGAACTTCTGGCGGCGGGCTGGCAGGGGGGGGGTGCCGACCCACCCACCCAGCCAGCTTGCCGTCAGACTGGGCGCTCGTCGGGGGGGGGGTGGCGCCATAGCGGGGAGCCCCTGGCTGCTGGCTGGGTGGCTGGGGGGGAGGAGGTGGGCAGCGCGCGCGTGCAGGACTTCCCAGGTGGAGGGCGAGCCTTTTGCTGGTGATCGCTGCTCGCCTCCGTCCCATTGGCTTGGGTACTCCTTTAACCGGCCTCGGTCGCCAGCAACCGAGGCCGGTTAAAGGAGTACCCTAGCCAATGGGACAGAGGCGAGCAGCGCTCGCCAGCAAAAGGCTCGCCCTCCACACACCTGGGAAGTCCTGCACGCGCGCGCTGCCCACCTCCTCCCGCCCAGCCAGCAGCCAGGGGCTCCCCGCTACGGCGCCACCCCCCCGACGAGCGCCCATTCTGACGGCAAGCTGGCTGGGTGGCTAGGGGTGGGGGGGAGGAGGTGGGCAGCGCGCGCGCGCGCGTGCAGGACTTCCCAGGTGTGTGGAGGGCGAGCCTTTTGCTGGCGAGCGCTGCTCGCCTCCGTCCCATTGGCTAGGGTACTCCTTTAACCGGCCTCGGTTGCTGGCGACCGAGGCCGGTTAAATGAGTACCCAAGCCAATGGGACGGAGGCGAGCAGCGCTCACCAGCAAAAGGGCCGCCCTCCGCCTGGGAAGTCCTGCTTCCTTCCTAAGCCCAGGCAGAGGGAGGAGGCCAAAGTGGTGAGGACATTTTGCCGCCCCCTGAAAGCCGCTGCCCGGGGCATCCCCCCCCCGCCCCCCCACGCTACGCCACTGTCAGCGAGCACCCCTTTGCCTTGGCGCCCAGCAGCAGCCGCAGGAGGAGGAGTTGTGGCTAGCCGGGCAGCCCAGGGCCTCCTGGCTGTCCGGCTAGGCATGCCTCCTCTTCCTGTGGCCGTTGCCGAGCGCCGAGGCCCAGGGCCGCCCGCTGAGGGTTCCGGCCGGAAGGCCCTCGGCAGCCCGGCTAGCTGCACCTCCTCCTCCTGCGGCCACCGCCGGGAGCCGGGCCCGCCCGCCAAGGGTTCCAGCCGGAAGGCCCTGGGCTGCCCGGCTAGCTGCGCCGCCGCCTCCTGCAGGAGCTCGGTCGCTTCCAAGGGTAAGTACTGTTTTGTATTGTTTTACTTTTAAGTGAGGGGTTTGTGTTTGGGGTGGGTGTTTGGGTGGGTGGGTGTATTTTTATTTAATTTTTATTTTATATCTTTCTTTTATTTATTTATGGTTTTGTGTTGTGGTGGGTGGATGGGTGTGTGCGTGTGTACGTGTGTGTTTTATTTTAATTTTTTAAATTAATTTTTTATTTTTAGGCTCCGCCCACAACGTCATGACGTCATGACGGTGTCTCCGCCCATGATGTCATGACGTTGGCCACACCCACGACGTCTGTGACGTCAGGGAGTGGTATAAGATTTTTTATCATCCCATCACTGCTTTGAAACCAGTAACTGCAACTCCCACCCACCCACCTCTGCCCATGTGCCAAGCTATCTTCTGAACTCTACATTGTTCACTGAAGTACTCTGCTAAAAACACAGTGACCTGTCATATGGACATACCCAGAGAGTACTATGATATATATCCTGGCTATCATAGGGAATCTGTTTTAAATTGTTGGGCTATGGCAATTCAGCAAGCAAAGGGTTAATTCTTGGGATTACAAGGACTAACTTGCATGTTTTCATTTCCTAATCAGTCAGAAAAAAACGTTCTGACTTTTCAGTTGGAATTTAATTACTTAACCACAATCCTGTTTGTTGGGAGCAGTTGGCCATTTGTTCTTGAGGAAGGTGCAGCCATTTTGAACTGTCTCTCTATTTTTTTCCCATCCACACAACCATAATGGAGGAAAAACCTTCGTTTCCCCCATGTAATTACAGTTGTACCTCGCTTAAAGAGCATAATGCGTTCCACAGGATTGCTCTTTAAGCGAAACACCATTGTAAGTGACCAATTTGGGGGGGGGGGGGGATTGTGAACCTCGATTTATTTGTTAAGCGAGTTTTTGGTTGGTTTTATTTGTTAAGCGAAGTGAACATTCAGAGAAAATTCTGCTCTTTAAGCGAGTTACTCTTTAAGCGAATCGCTCTTTATGCGAGGTTTGACTGTAATCTAAACCTTCATCCTCCTCTAATGAACCGGAAACCAAACTGTTAAGATTTCACAATTATATAGTGCAGGGGTTCCCAACCTAAGGCCAGTGGGCTGGATAAGGCCCATGGCAGCATTTCATGTGGCCCCCACCCCTCCAAGGGCATTCAAGAAACAAAATGGCCAGCTCTCTTTTGGGACAAAATGGCCACCCCCGTTGTTCAGGCAGGGCAAAATGGCTGTCCAACCCTCGAAGCTGACTGAGAGAGCATGACCCAGCCCCCGGTTTGAAAAGGTTGGGAACCCCTGATACAGAGAGTAAATATCCTTTTTTCTTTTATAACAAACTTTTCATCTGATCAATTATTTTTTGTCTAGGGAGCATACTGAGCATGGGGTGTAGTGGGGGGGGGGATACTTCAGAGGGAACTTGCAGACACTTCAAACCTTAATAATTGTTCCAATTTCATTGTGCAACTACATAGCTCAACATTAACCTGTTTCATGTAAAACCTGGTAGTGCTTTAGGGACTGAATGGGAACATGAGATGCTGCTGCACACTGAGTCACCCTCTTAATCTACGTAGCCCTATATTCTCAGCTCTGACTGGTAGCAACTCCCTTTCCTCTCCAACTTCCATATCATTCCTTTGATATCAGGTTTAGGCCAGGATTCTCCTCAGGGACCTGAAGCCCACATGTTGCATGGCAGAGAAGACCTAGCAATCCAGACTCTTAATGCCTTTGTTGATTTGGTCTTTCATCCTCAACTTTCACCTGTTGCTCCTAGATTTGCTCACTCCACTTCTGACATTATGCATTGCCAAAGCTTTGGGGGCGGGTGGGACAGAAGAGTTAAGGACTGGATACTGCTGCCTATGGAAGTTTTGTACCCACTGAAATGGGCTCCCATCAGATGCAGGAGTATGCTACTTAGTGCTTTTCTGGCTGGCATCCTTCTTCCTGTTTGTTGTGTAACGTCAATCCATGCCTGTGACAATGTTGGGATCTATGCCAAGCTCAAAGTGCTTCTAAATAATGCTGTGGCTTTTGTGGGGTAAAGAATCAGATGACCTCCAGCTTCTGCCTCTGTTGTCACCATTGCCATTCTGTCTCTGTGGCCACTGACACAGCAGAATGATCCCTCATTTATTCCTGCAAATGTTATATATTTTCCTCTTCTTCAAGTAAAACCACATTTTTTCTATTCTTCCTCCTCTTCTTGTATGTTGACTTCCACTTGCAGCTACAGTCAAACCTCGCATAAAGAGTGCCTCGCTTAAAGAGTAACTCACTTAAAGAGCAGAATTTTCTCTGACTGTTCGCTTCGCTTAACAAATAAAACCAACCAAAAACTCACTTAACAAATAAATCGGGGTTTGCAATCCCCCACAAACACACCAGAAGTCACAATTGGTAATTTACAATGGTGTTTTGCTTAAAGAACAAACTCGCTAAAAGAGCAATCCTGTGGAACACATGCTCTTTAAGCAAGGCACTACTGTACTTGAGAAAGAGCCTATTCCCCAAACTCAATTGCATTGGCTCAGTCAAGTTCCATACCGTGATAACAACACTACTATCCTCAAAGTTACTGCTGTTTCTCACCTGATCCTACTGCATATTAACATCAAATAAAAACCTCCTAGGAGCAGCCAAAGACAAACTCCACATCCTTAAACTGGTTGCTGACTATGCTTTTTTAATTAGACGTGTAGAGAAGAAGCTGTTGGCTTCTCTCTGCTATTTCTGGTAAGGACCTACAGCCACTGCCATCACATGTGCAACAATTGTATAGTACCTTCAAGACTGAATGTTCCTGGCTAAAGCAAAATCAATTAAAGGAGTCAACCCACAACTCAGGGAAATTATGGGTTGGGGGAAAGTGCTGCTCAAGTGAATGGAGTTGTGTGGGGCAAATGAAATGTTGCTCAAGAATCCAAACAAACACAACTGAGAAAGAGGTGGGATGATTTCTTTCCCAAAACTAAACTGGCAGTCTTGGATACCTACCAGCTTACCATACCCAGTCGGGAACACCAGCTAGAGCAAGTAACTGAGATGGGAGCATATTATAGGTCACTGATGATGAACCTTTTAGAGACCGAGTGCCCAAACTGCAACCCAAACCCACTCTGTGCTGGGGGAGGGAGGAAGCACTCCCATTGGCCTGCTGCATAGAGGGGTGGGACAAACTCCATGCTGGGGGAGGGAGGAAGTGCTCCCATTGGGCTGGTGGGCAGAGGGATGGGGTGAACTCTGTGCTGGGGAGATGGCACACATGCCCACAAAAAGGGCTCTGCATGCCCTCTCTGGCACATGTACCATAGGTTCTCCACCACTGCTATAGGTGAGTGATGAGATAAAGGCTAGAAGCAGGGATTCTCAACCTACGGCTGTGGGCTGGCTCCAGCCTGTGGCACCATTTCATGTGGCCCAGGTCGTCACTGCCACCACCACCATAACCTGATGCATTTATGACAGCTGTAAATGTGCCCATAGCTGTTGTAAATCCATTTATGACAGCTGCGGACTCATTTTACTGCAGTGTTTATGGCAAAGGAACCACCTGCCTGAGGGGGTGTGGTCTGGCCCACGGATTTTAAGGGTTGAGAACCCCTGGGCTAGAGAGAAGGGCACTGAGGGCAGTATAAGAGGAGACTGCAGATAGAGCCTAGTGTGCAAAAACATAAGTAACCGCTCAAAGCTGGCACAAGAACTCAAATTTGTACTTAATAAAGGGATACACACTTTAAATCTTAGAACTATTAAGGTGAGAAAGCCAATAAAATACAGCATGCATTCTAATTTAATTGAACAGCTAAGCTCAATATACAAAATGTGGCCCAAATACCCTCACTCACGACTCCTCACGGTTTGAGTGTGCATGCAGGAGAAGGTTTTGAGTTTCATGGATTCTTTGTTTTCATCATCTGATGCCACTTCTGTGTGGACTTTATAGGGTATTGCTTTCCCACCTCTTAGTATTTCTTCTTTTAAAAGTTATTCATTTTTGGAAAGCCAAATCTCCCTAATGAAACCCAGGATGATCCCAGTCATTTCTAAAACCCTGCCTAGGTGGCTTGCTTCAATGTATGGCATCATGAGATGACATGAATATCTATAGAATATTAGGCGAGTCAACAGCAGAGTTTAAGAATACGTTGGAAAAAAGATTTAAACACCAATATACAACTGGAGGAATTAGCTAAATTATGGATTTTGAAGAATATGTCTGTTAGGATTAAGGAGAATTGTTATAAAACAATATGGAGATATTATCTGGCATCAGTAAAATTGAATTGTTTTGATAGAAAACACTGAATAAATTGTTGGAGGTGTAAACAGAAGGATGGCACATTTTCATTTATGGTGGGAGTGTGCAGTAATACAGAATATATGGGAAATAGTGTTCAATGAAATCAATGATATATTACCAATTAATCTGGATATGTGTCTACAAACAGCATTGTTATCTAGCTTTGGAGATTCGCAGTTGGAATGGGGAAAAGAGAGAGAATCTTATTTATGGTAGTGAGATTAATAATAACTAAACATTGGAAAGTCAGTTTTGATTTTCAGCTTGAATGGTATAAAGAAATTTGGAACATAGCTATTAATGATAAATTGACAGGTAGGGTTAGGGTTGAAAAAAGATTGACAACTGATATATAGGGAGTGCTTTTTGGAATATTTCCTATTGAAAGGGAAAAAGAAAATGCCACTGCAGGAAACTATGCCTTTTTCAAGATGAATGGGGCTATGAGAAAACATGATAAAATAATAAAAGAAGAACATTCAACATTTCCATGGGTGCGGGAGTGTACCTAGAGTTATTATCTTGATTATCTTGATTTTTGTAGTTTCGTAGTTTTTGTTGTTGCATGTGTTTATAAATAATTTTTTAAAAATGTCTCATTCCACCCAAAATTGACCACAGTATTTGTCTAAAGTTGAAACATATTCCTAATATACAGGGAAGCATTCATCAGTAGTAAAGAATTTGAAAGATAGTGTGTTTTGTATATCTGTTCTGAAGACAAAATCTACTCATGAAATTAAATTTATATTATTTTAATCTATATTTTGATGTAAGGTTAGCATTCATGATTCTAAAGTACTGAATGATGCCCTTTGATTTGCTACGTCTTTAGTTTAGCCATGGTGGTGGTGGTGGTGGTGGTGGTGGTGGTGGTGGTGAGTAAAATAGTGAATGAGTAAAGGAGATAGATATAGAATGAAAAGTAAATGTCTCCTAACAATAAAGTACTTTTACAAGGATGTTCAAATCATTCTGGATTGCAAATGAGATAAAGATAAATTTTCTTTAAACATTTTCATAGTAGTTGCAGATATTTTTCTAAAAGACAAAATAATAAATTGATATTATTATAAAAGCCGGCAAGTAGAATCTGTATTATTGTACTCAAAAACAGAATGTGCTTATCATTTTTTTAATATAATGAAACCATCATAATTTTTAAGTCCTCCAGTAAAAATGTCTATAAAAGTAACAAGCTGCATTATGGAATCTCAGTGTGTGAAGCAACTGCTGGCTTATTATTATTCTTCCAGCATCTCTTGTGAGCTTTCAGAAAGCTGACTGCATTCACTGTTACTTCAGGATTTAATTTCTGCCTCAGAAAGACACAAAAACGTGCACACTCTATGTTACCAAGAAGGTCATATCTAATTTATTTACAAATTCCTATGCTACTTGACAGAACACAACAATATTAGAGAGGCGTAAAAAAATTATGGTCTTAAAATAACATGAATGAACCATTTGCTTATACACACATCGCAAGAAATAATCAACAGTTTAATTCATGAACGAAAATATTCTGGGAAAGCCTGTGATCCAACAAAACAAGGCTGCAGTCAAGGCTTCCCAGATCAGGTCTGGAAGCCATGTTTTCATGGAGCTTTACTGTTCCATAACAAAGTGAGAAAACCCCATTCAGCTAGCAAATATGTTACAGTATTTGGTTCTCATTGTCTGGCACTAATAATGTCTATTTGTTCCATTATTTCAGCCATATTCATATAAGTGAAATACAGTTTCAAGTACCATTTTTCTAGATAAAAATTTATGTCACCACCACTTCTCCAGCTAATAATAATTTGCCTGGCCCATCGTACACTGTCACTCTGAGTTCATTCATGTCATTTTTATTCTGACAGGTTCTTGCATCTATGGAATGATATTCAAAGGTCCTAGTCTGAGTTAGTGATTGACAGATTGTTCTGGTCAGCTGAACCAGTTCAGAAAAAATACGTGAAATGGGTGGCATTTTGCTGGAGATTTTGAATAAAACCAAGTTAGAAAAGTGGGGAAAAACAACCCTGTAGTTTTTTATCTCCAAAACTGTTGTGGAAATATAAGATTGCATTTAGTGTAAATGAATTTTTAAAAATCTATTATTTAGTTGAAATTATCTGTTTACCAATTAAGTACATCAGCAGGGAAACATAGCCTTTGCATCTCACACATCTATTCATCTTTCTGATGTAGCCTGGGGCGATGATGATCAATTATTCAGCAAGGCATTTTAAGCTGCATCCATCCTTTCATACCATGTCATCAACTGGATTGCAAGCCACAGCAAAAGAAAGAAAACAATGTGATATTTCCAGACTCACTCTGAAATTTCAGTTGCTACAGACAGAATTCAAATGAATCATTAACACAGCTGGAGGATATGCTTTTTATAGATCATCCTCAAAATAAAAAGAAAGCTCGTTTCTAAACATGCAGCGTTATTAATTAAATAAACAAGAACCCTGCAGTCACACTCTGCTATCCCTCTCTTTGCCTCTAGACAGAACAAACAGCATACAAATATGAAAGGAATGAATAGGTCTGAGAATGATCAATATAGTTCTTTCAAAGCTAGGGAATAGTAATCACATCATCTTTTAAAGGTATGAAGTATGGGTTTAGGATAACTCTTTCTGGGGTTTTCTGGGTATAGAATACACGGAAGTGGTTTACCATTCCTTTCTTCTGGAGGCACCTTGGGAACATACAGCTTTTCCATAGCTAAATAGTTGGCTCTTTTTTGAAGAATGGAACCCCCAATCTCTGGCTTGGTACCTAAACCAAGGTACCTTGGTACCTAGGTACCTAAACCACTGAGCAGTCCAGCCAACTCCAACCTGAAGCCAGTAGCGTAGCAGGGGGGGCAAGGGGGTGACCCACCCTGGGCGGCACTTTTTTTGGGCAGCATTGCACCTGGACGCCACTCCCTCGGTCTGTTTTGCCTGCCTTCGCCTGGTGTTGCCTTGCGTGGGTGGATGGGCAGGCGGGTGGAACAGCCCAGCCTCTGGAGATGGAGTATAGCAGGGGCACCCCCCACTTGCCCCCACCCACCCAATATCACTTGCAGCTTATCCCCAAGGCAGCAGCTGCAGAAACCCCTGCCAAAGTGGATCGGTGCCTTGTAAAAAAAATTCATTGTGTCTTCTCTTTGAATTCCACGGCGTTAGGGACCTTGTGGCAATGACTACATTTCCAAGGCTCCCTTGGCCCGCAGCACTGAGGGAGTCTGGGAAATGTAGTCATTGCTGCGAGGTCCCTAACACCGTGGATTTCAAAGAGAAGACAGAACAAAAAAAATTTACAGGGCACCGATCCACTTTGGCAGGGTTTTCTGCTGCCTTGGGGACGAGCAGATCCAAGTTGGCAGAGAGGAGCGAGGGCAGACTGGGCGGAATAGGGATGGGCACCATCGGGGGGTGGGCCTAGATGGGGAGGGCAGCAAGTTTGGCTTGTGCCCTGGGTGGCTGAAACCCACACTACGCGACTTCCTGAAGCATCCCATGGAAATCAATGGAATACATGTAAATTATGATGGATCATCAAATATTTATCCACAGAAAGATGACTTGGAGATGGAACTCAAGGAGATTTGCGATGCATCACCCTCAGTGAACCTAAGCCAAAATTCAGGATTACAAGTCCCTGAGTCAACAGAGAAACAGGTCATTCAGTGCATTTATAATGCAGGAAGAGCACTTGGTCAGGTAAGAAATCCCTGAGGCAGCAAGGCAGGCAACAGAAGGGAAAGGGTTAAGGGAGATAGATCAGGGGCTAGAATGAATGAGAGTAGAAGAAAAAGAGCAGGAAGAAGAGGAATATAAAATGGAGGATGAGAAGGTCATAAGCGAAACTGAGGGAAGAAATGCCATCACCTGGGTGGACATAAATATTTAAACAAAACCCCTGGACAGCAGGAGGGGAACAGAGGAAAGTGGCAGGCCATCGTGAAGGTAGGCCTTCACACGGGGAGAAAAAGAAAGGCAAGAGCAAAGGAGAAAAGCAGTCGAGGGGAGGCTGAGTGTCGTGGGATGAAACATTTGACACCGGGCGGAAACCACAGGTCTGGATCTCCAGCCGTTTGTCCTCATTGGTGCAGACCTGTTCACTGGACGTGAAGGATATTGTGAGGAAGGAAAGCTCTGAAAATAGTCTCAGGAGCTGTTGTGAGGAAATGAATAGTTCCTGTTGATAATGTTGGAGATGTTTACATTTAAGTTAGAGGAGCACTTAAAGTTTAACTTTCACTATTCTGAGGTCATGAGAGATTGGAGGAAGATGGACAGGCCACAGGCACACATTCGAATGTTTGAAAAGGCTGCAGGGTTCTTGAAACATTTAATCACGGGGGCATCTGTCTCTCCACTGCTGTAATGTCAGCTTTTTAGCATGGAAAATGATTTTCTGCTGACCAGAGGTTAATTTCCATTATAGAGGTTTATAATTTAAAAGTGCATGTAAAAATCTTTAAAATTCCAAGATTACTCCAAAATTACCTAGCGGTGGTAGGTAATTTTGGAGGCATCTGGGGATTTTAAAGAATTTTACATGTCTTGTTGAGGCCTGACGGCTTGAGCCGTCTAACTAGGCAGTGTTGCCCATCACTTGTCAATGATGTTAGGCCTGGACTAAGACTCACCATTGCATCCTCTGTCAGATTCCTTTGGCAAAGTGGATGAGTTAATATCCAAATGGCTAAAACACTGCATGCAGAAGGACTTGATTTCCCAGGTCCAATTTCATGATGGGCAGCAACAGGTTTGCACCAGTTCGCCAGAACCGGTAGTAACTTTCCCCAGTGTTCTGGAGAACCAGTAGTGGCTTTTGGAGAGAACCACCTCATGGGCTTACCTTTTTGCCAGTTCCCCCACTGTGCATGTGCACCTACAGCACTTGGCGTGCATGCGCAGACTCCTTGCTGTCCTCCCAAGCAGGGAGGAGGAAGAGAAGCTGCTAGCCTGAAGCTCCCTATAGCCTGCTCCCCAGGGTAAGTGACTCACCTTTGTGTGTGGTGTGTGTGTATTTTAATGTGTATTTAATGCATATTTATTTTTAATGTGTATTTTAATGTGTTTTATGTGTATTTAATTTGTATTTTTATGAGTTTTTATGTCTATTTAATGTGTATTTTATGTGTTTTATGTGTATTTTTATGTATTTTATGTCTATTTAATTTGTATTTTTATGTGTACTTATTTTTATGGGGTTTTTATGTTGGCTCTGCCCACATCATTGGCTCCGCCCATAATGTCATGATGTTAGCTCCACCCATGATGTTGGCTCCACCCACAGTGTTGTAGTAAAATTTTTGGCTGCCCACCACTGATCCATTTGCATGTGCAGAATGTCATCAGAGAGAGGTCTACCATTGTGCAGACTCCATCACTGAATAATGACTCCAAGGTATCCAAGGTGCTTCAAGATTATATTAATGTGACAAATAACATCACCCCAAAACAGAGTTATAACTGGTTATAGTCATATCATGTATTTAAAAGAATGATATTTTTTTTTGGAGGGGGGGTTGTTACAGCATTAGCAGCTGGCTGATATATTCATTCCTGGATCAAATACTTATTGTGGAGCTAACAGACACAAAATGGCTAGTGGATTATGGAAGCTGTGGTTTGAAACATAAACCTTTCCAAATTTTCAGTAAAAGTGTATAGTGTGGAGTGGAAAGAGAAAGCCAGCTACTCCCTTGATCCATCAGTGTTAATAGACTCTAGGAGTATAGAACAAACATTGAAGGTTTCACAGAGCAGCTCTCCAAACTGTTCCCATTATCAGACACACACTCCGCCACCTGCTCACTGGGCTAGAATGGCAAAGGGTCCCAAAGTGTGGGGAGCTCTTTTGTGTGAAAAATATCCCAACTGGTACAGAATCCTGTCATGTACAAGTGTTCTATGTAAATGGATAGGTGTACATCCAAGGCCATTACACATACAGTAATACCTCGGATAACGTTTGCATCAGATAACACTAAAACCGTATAACATTAAGCAATCTGGAAAAAAATTGCATTGCATAACGTTAAAATCCTATGGGATGCATCGGATAATGTTTGCTAAAGCCTGTGCTGGTTACAATGTATCTCTAAGGAGTTTTAACGTTATCCGATGCATCCCATAGGATTTTAACATTATCCAATGCATGCATCGGATAACATTAAAAATTGGATAACACTAAGACTTGTGGAACCAAGTTTTAGCGTTATCCGAGGTATTACTGTACTTCCAAAATGCACAACTAGCAGAGGATGGATCAGTAGAAGCAGGACTAATCTTTGTGCTCTGTAACCCCTCATGTATGCTTTCAGTAGCCCAAAAAGTTATCCTACCTTTTAGTTATATTTGGGAATCCAACAGGAAGTTCTCTGTGCTTTAAAAGGATGGAAAACTTGCAGGAACACAGTTGTTTCCCATGATACTTCCATGAATTTTTCACTGCACTTCCATAACTTGACATTTTGGTAGATAGTGCTACAAATGTCATGACCCTATTTTGAACTGAACCTCTGTGATGTTTATCTGGAGACTCTTATGTCACTCTTGTTGACTGTCATTGACTCCTCTGATTTTTAAAAAAGTGATGAGATCCAGCTGGGAACATCAACACAGATTCTCCTGAACTGATTTAAAGGGCAATATCAACATGCAGAAAATGTAGTTCATTAGCCCCATAGTTCAGATGATGGTATGCATCTTTTCATCAGTGTTATCCTACATGAATCATTTACCCTCTCTCATAATTAAGTAATAGCAAGTAATAGCAACTGGATACATTTTCATTCATCAATTAAGATCAGTGCAGACACTTAATTTTTTTGTACTGAAATTACTAATGCTGTAGTCAATTTATAAGACATCACAGGAATTTTCAGACTCCTTGGAAACAATGAGGTTTATTTTTCAGTTAACATAAAAATAAGATTGTGTACCATGTCATCAAAGCAGGCAGTTCCTAAAAACAAAGGAGAGAATTATGATGGATTAAGAGAAAGTCTTATCGAGTCTAGCATTTTGCTCTCACTTAACAGATGGTTAGGGACTGTAGTGGCTCAAGTGGCTAAGATGCTGACTGGAAGGCAGGAGGTTAGCAGTTCGATTCCTGAGTACTGCAGGATGGAATGAGCTCCTGTCTTTGACCCAGCTCCTGCCAGCCTAGTAGTCAGAAAGCAAGAAATTGCAAGTAGATAAATAGGGACCACTTCGGTGGGAAAGTAAGCAGCGTCCCATGCGCTCCGGTGTCTAGCCATGTCTGCCACATGACCACGGAAACGTCTGCAGAAGCAGACAGCGCTGGCTCTTTGGGTTTGAAACAGAGATGAGCACTGAACCCTAGAGTTGGATATGACTGGCTTTCAAGCTAGGGTTACCTTTCACACACACACACACACACACAGGAGTGATGAGGGCTTCGTGGGTTGGATGAATTGGTGTCAAGGGCCAGATCTGGCCCCCGGACCATAGTTTGGGAACCTCTGGTATATACCCTCATAGTGGGGAAAACTAGGAGCAATTGTCATGTAGCTTTCTCCATCTGCCATGCAGCTGCTAACTTCAAGGCCCTATCTTCCTTTCTTGTCATTCTTTGATCTAGGCTTGGATACTTTTTCAAACAGAGAACACCTTCCTTTAGAAAATTGTCCTCTGACAGACTGTCAAAAGGATCCAGTTATATAAGACAGACCAAAGTTTCAGGATGTATAAAAATGTAGCTTTATTACAGTTAAAAGCCTGCCCATACTGTAATAAAGTTACAATTCTTCATCCAGCCTGAGACTTTGGTCTCTCTTATACATTTGGATCTATTGGATGTTACCAGTTCCTTTTGGTTTTAGACTGGGGTGCCAAACTTTTTGGGTTGTGGGTCAATCATATGGTTCAGGGAGCTGGTCACTAAGGCCTGGGGGCCGGGTGTGGGCCCTGACGCCAATTCATCCAGCCCGCAAAGCCCTCTTCGCTCCTGGAAGTGAAAGTAAAATGCGCCCGTACGGTACTAACTTTTCCCAGTGCCCCAAAGAATTGGTAGCAGTTTTGGGGGGAACCACCTCAAGGGCTTACCTTTTCACTGGTTCCCCCACTGTGCATGCACACCAAGCACTTGGTGTGCATGCGTGCTTACAGTGCTTGGTGCACATACACGGCCTCCTTGCTGTCCTCCCAAGCGGGGAGGAGGAAGAGAAGCTGCTAGCCTGAAACTCCCTATAGTCTGCTCCCCAGGGTAAGTGACTCACCTTTCTGTGTGGGGTGAGTGGGTGTATTTTAATGTGTATTTAATGTGTATTTATTTTTAATGTGTATTTTTACATGTTTTATATGTATTTAATTTGTATTTGTATGTGGTTTAATGTCTATTTAATGTGTATTTATTTTTATGTTTATTTTATGTGTTTTAGGTGTATTTTTATGTCTATTTAATTTGTATTTTTATGTGTGCTTATTTTTATGGGGGTTTTTACATTGGCTCCACCCATATGATTGGCTTTGCCCATGATGTCATGATGTTGGCTCCACCCAAGACATCATGACATTAGCTCCACCCACAATGTTGGCTCTGCCCACAGTGTGTTAGTAAAATTTTTGCCTGCCCACCACTGGTCTCAAGGGGCTACACGTAAAATGCAGGAACCCCCCCCCCCCAACAAAGTTATAATTAAAACAATGGAACTCCTGATCTCAATGCTGGAGTGTCCAATGATTATTAAAGGTAAAGGTTGCCCTTGCTCGAAAGCCAGTTGCATCCAACTCTAGGGTGTGGTGCTCATCAGCATTTACAACCAAAGAGCCAGTGCTGCCAGACATTTCTGTGGTCATAAGGCAGGCATGACTAGACACCAGAGCACACAGAGTGCTGTTGCCTTCCCACCGAAGTGGTACCTATTTATCTACTTGCAATTTCTTGCTTTCAAACTGCTAGGTTAGCAGGAGCTGGGAGAGAGAACAGGAACTCACACTGTCGTGCAGCACTCGAGTCTCGAACTGCTGACTTGCCAACCTTCCAGTCATCAAGTTCAGTGTCTTAACCACTAAGCCACCGCAGTCCTATCCAGTGATTAGGCTGCCTCTAATGTTAGTTCCAAATGCGTCTCTGACAATAGAAGGATAAAGGAGAAAATCTACCAGAAGACCTTAAAACACAGACAAGTTCATGTGGAAATGTGGTCTTATAAATATTGAAATCTACAACTGTGTGCAGTTTTTTTTTTGGGGGGGGGGGTTGTGACAGGAATGGACAACTTCCAGAGGCCCAGAGGCCCAAGGGATGGTCACACCCACCCTTGCACTTCAAGAGTCACACCCACTCCCATGCTTTGCCCAAATATTATTTCTTTTAAATGGAACTTTAAAAAAAAACCTTGAAAAATCCCTTGACAACTTCCAGTGCCCCTCCTCTCTCTGTTTGCCTTCCATGTTCCTCGAGAGCACAAAGGGTGGGGAAGGAATTGGAAATATTTTTTAAATAAAAATGTTTATGGAGTAAAGCAGGGCTGCTTTATCCATGCTTGAGGTATACTTGCCTTATCAATAGCTTCAGTCGCACAGTCAATTCCGACCCTCTGCAACCCCATGGACCACTGTCCACCAGGCACTTCTGTCCTCCACCATCCTCCTCAACTCGCTCAGCTTTGTGCCCATTGTGTCTACAATACCATCTAGCCATCTCATCTTTGGCCGCCCCCTTCTTCTTTTGCCCTTCACCTTTCCCAGCATCAAGGCTTTCTCAAGTGAATCTTCTCTTCTCATTTGATGTCCAAAGTACTTTAGCTTCATCTTTACTATTTGACCTTCTAAGGAGCAGTCAGGGTTGATTTCTTCTAAGATTAACCTATTTGGGTTTACCAATAAGCCTCTTGTACTCCAACATCCTCCCTCTCCCCGGGGGAAAACACTGAAACCCCCCCCCCCCATGCTTTACGTGGGCAAGCCAGACATACTTACAAGGTAAGTCGGTGGGGTGATCTTCCCCCTCTGGAGGAAATGTGACTGAAAACCATCATATTGGCCCAAAGGCAAAATGAGCGAAGGAGGAACTCTCATTCCCAATGGCCATGGAGGCAGAAGAGGCCATGCCAGATGGACTGGCTGTGAAGAAGCACCTTGTCCATATCCTCAAGGCTGCAGAGGTCCATTGCAGTCCTGGTGTTAAATCCTGCATGTTGCGCTTCATGTGTGCCATGGGTGATGGCTCTGAGATCATAGTGTGTGGGTCACTTCATGGCAAGCTGGGATCCACCTTAAACAAATTCATGCCAGTAACATTTTTCCTGCTTCAGAGGAAAAATGCATTCTCGGATACGAGTTGCAGTTGACGGCATGGGCAAGCCAGACGTACTTACAAGGTTGTACTTAAAAGGTCTTGAATATTTGAATACAACACCGAAGCAATTTGAACACATAAGCAATTTTTGCACATTTTAACTGGACTCCTTGTGTATTTAGCCCTAATGAATTATTCCAAAGCGTAGCAGCACTGATTTTTTTTTTAATCTGCTACCTTATGAATTGTAATAAACAAGTTCACGGTTCCAATAAACCACGTGACTGCCTGCAATGTAACACTGTTGGTATGATATCTAAACTTGAATGTCCTCTAATTTCCTTAAACTGCATACTGATAAGAAAGGGCTATTGGGGATTGATTTCCTACAGTACATGGTTCCTTCCTCACTCTACACTTCCTAACGCTTGCCTTTGATGGTCGTGTAACCTTGGAGATGCATCTGATCTAAAATTCTCCAGAGGAATCATCATATTAATCAGACAGGAAGATTCCTACATTGATGTCTCAGGAATTGCTTCAAGCTAGTATGACCTCTATAGCCTCACCAGGGACTTACACTTTCATACCATGCTTTTATCTCATCCTGTTGACCTAATTGCTATAACTCTTTGCTTGCTGGTTTACCAACTTGCATATCTATTCAGGGGGAAAAAGTACCTGTACTAAAGCATGGCTGTCCAAAATGCAGCACAGGGCCAAAGTATGTAACCATTTCTTACTGGGAAAAACCTGTCTATTTTATCTTGGCTTATTCATATGTTGCCTTTTTCGCCATGTGGGTGTTTGACCTCTAGCTCGGTCTCTCACACACAGCAACCTCAGTTAACTCATTAGTAGATGTGTACTGCAGTGGCTCAAGTGGTTAAGTCACTAACTGGAAGGCGGCAGGTCAGCAGTTCGATACCCAGGTACTGCACAATGGAATGAGTTCCTGTCTGTGTCCCAGCTCCTGCCAACCTAGCAGTTCGAAAGAAGAAATTGCAAGTAGAGGTTATCCTTGCTTGAAAGCCAGTCGTATCCACCTCTAGGGTTCAGTGCTCATCTCTGTTTCATAGCCAATGTGCCAGCACTGTCTGCATCTGCAGATGTTTCTGTGGACATGTGGCAGGCATGCCTAGACACCAGCGTGCATGGAATGCTGTTTATCTTTCCCCTCTGCCCAGCAGCCCAATGGGAGCACTTCCTCCCTCCCCCCAGCACAGAGTTCTCCCCCACCCCTCTGCCCAGCAGCCCAATGGAAGTATTTCCTCCCTCTTCTGTTGCAATGTTGGCACTTTGCAACAAATAAGTGGCTTTTGGGTTGCAGTTTTGGCACTCGGTCTCTAAAAGGTTCGCTATCACTTTTCTAGAGTGTCCCTCCCCATATGAGATTGTGGAATGGTGTCCTGTAGATCAGAAGCATGCAATTATTATTACTCTCTGTGCCGCTTTGTGGTTTTACAGCTTGAAGCAGCAAGTTTTTTGCCATGACTGAGGACAGAAAGGGACAGAAGGCCTCAGCCCTGCTGGTAGAAGCAACTGGTTTAGCAGAAGTACAGTACTGGAACCTGGCCATTCCTGTTTCTCCTAGAACCAAACGGTTACATGTCCTGACTTTCCCACGGTTGGTAGCAGCGGCAGAGGCCACAATGTTTACGCTCCTCAAGGATCTAAACCTGTGGTTCCTGTGAAGCAGTTCTCAACCTTTTAAAACTGGGAGCCAGGTCACGCTCTCTCAGACTGTTTTGGGGGCCGGACGGCCACTTTGGCCTAATGACGGCCACATGGCACTTCTGGGTGTGGTGGAGGCAGTGGGGGCCCACATGAAATGGTGCCATGGAGCACATCCAGCCCACAGGTCGTATCCAACCCATGGGCCACAGGTTGAGAATTCCTGCTGTGAAAGCTTTCTAGTAACAATTAGATTTTTCATATCCTCTTCTCTAAAGGCAGAGACAGAAAGAAGTCTAACCATGAAGGAGAAGATCCAGTCCAGATGTTATTCCTGTGCAGTAGAAGCAAGACAATGTGTTTTGTGGGTGCATCACTGAATCTGTACAATCCAACCCACATTTATCAACATAGTTATATTATCAAATGGATAACAAATTTATTGTAATTTGGAGCTGGCATTAATTAATTTACTCCTATTGGGAGGGAACTCCAAAGATGGTGGTTAAATAGTCCCCCAAACAAATACTCCACCTGCACAATGTTGCTTCTCCATTCTTTCTGCCATCCTGGCATGGACCAGTTTTCTTCCCATGTTCTCAAGATACTATCTGGGGTCTCAGAGAATTCCTATGGTTTTCTCTCCAGGGAAGGAGAGAAATCTAAAGGCAGATGGAGCTGGAGGAACTAAAAACCTGATAAGTCTCCCTCTCCAATCTATTTACCTCTCCACCCATTGTCAGGATTGTAAGGTCGCCCTTGCTCGAAAGCCAGTTGTATCCAACTCTAGGGTTCAGTGCTCCTCTCTGTTAATAGCCAAAGAGCAAACATTGTTTGTGTGTGCAGACATTTCTGTGGACACAGGCAGGCATGACTAAACACTGGAGTGCACAGAACACTGTTTACCTACTCACTGAAGTGAAACCTATTTATCTCCTTGCAATTTCTTGCTTTCAAACTGCAAGGTTGGTAGGAACCGGGACAGAGACAGAAGCTCACTCCATTGTGCAGCACCAGTTATCAAGTTCAGTGTCTTAACCACTAAAGCCACCATAATCCTTTGCCAGGATTGTACATCCCAGGATAAATTTCCACAAACGTTGTTTGTATGACGTCTCTGCCTTTGGGTTCTCCTACTTCCCTCCAGCAGAATAGGACTGCCCTCCCTTTCCTAAACAGAATGAAGAAGAGGAAAGTGTAGGTTATACTGACAATACCATCCCTCGGACTTTAGCATATCCAGTGATGGCGAACCTTTTAGAGACCGAGTGCCCAAACTGCAACCCAAAACCCACTTATTTATCACAAAGTGCCAACACAGCCACAGAGGAGGAAGAAAACTCTCCCATTGGGTTGCTGGGCAGAAGGGTGGGGAAAACTCTGTGTTGAAGGAGGGAGGAAACGCTCCCATTGGGCTGCTGGGCAGAGAGGCAGGGCAAATTCTGTGCTGGGGTGACTGCATGGGTGCCCACAGAGAGGGCTCCGAGTGCCACCTCTGGCACACGTGCCATATGTTTGCCACCACTGGTCTATTCATAGCCGCTGCCAAACACAACTACTTTCACTGACACACTCGTAGTTTCTCCAAGAGGCGGGTTGCTGGCTTCATAGGGGTTGCCTAGATGGATCATGCTATAAGGACCTTCACAACCTAAAATTGTTCATCTGTTTTTTGGCCTTGTTTTAAGAAACATAGCTTAAACTGGTGATGCGGTGGAATAAATGGGAAAATATGAGGTTTTATGTGATATCTAATTTTACAACCTATGCTTTATTTAGGAGAATTACTGTACTACCTATTCCAATTGATCTAACGAAGACCCACATATAAAAAATAACACACGTTAGTTTTCATAATAGGTTATATACCAAATGCAGCAGAATAAGCAACATGACATTTGTTTAATGGAAAACAATCATTATTTTGTTTAATGAGCAGATTGCTCTTATAAGGCAGATTTCCAGGCTAAATATTAACTGTTAATAATGCTCAGGTTCAGCATTCAAAGTTCCCAGTTTCCTGTAATCTTTCTTTGCCTTGAAACACACATGTGTATGATTAATTTTGCTTTCCATTTTAAAAAACAATCAAAATAATTCAACACAAGAACAATTAGATGACAAAGTAAATAAATGCCTACGTATGGCAATGGACAACAGTCCATGGGGCCTTTCTAAGGGGAGAAAATGGAACAAAATGAAGCCCTAAAACAGTGATGGCAAACCTTAGCACTCTATATCTTCTCGAACTTCAATTCCCAGAAACCCTGATCAGCAGGACTTGGCTTCTAGTAATTGAAGTCCAAGAACACCTGGTGTGTCAAGGTTGGCCATCACTGCCCTAAAATGATGACTGAAATTTTTTCCCCATCTGTCCAATTCTGATTTTATCTTAAGCTAATAAAGGTAGCCAACTGAACCTCTCTCCACCCTTGCATTCATTCAGCCTACACTAGTTTAGTCTAACGTAGAAGCTGCTTTGTTCCCTTCACCTCAGTACTGTTTATTTCATACCACACTCCTCCTTCCTCTCCCTTTGCCAAACTAGATTCTCAGTCAATGCTTTCCCATAGCACCCTTCTCCCTAGTCTGGCCAAACTGCATACATTTTTTTCTATGTTTCATACAGTGGCCATATCCCATTTCTTTAATTTTAGCCACCCCTGTCTGTATACTATGTCAGTTATTCTTCTTGTTATACAGATCATGTGGTAGGAAAAAAAATGCATCAACTCTTTCCTGTGCACTGGATAATCCTCTTTTCTGCATGTCTCAATATGATTCCCCCCCCCCCCCTTATTTTGGGCGTTGGGTTAGCACCCTGGCCCTGTAAAACTTTATTGCTGAAGAATGAGGAGCCTCATTGCCTGATATGTTGTAGTGGTGGAGCCAGGCAATGCACAGCATGAGAAGGAACTAGTATACTACTATAACATTTATTGTTTTATTTCCAATTGGCTGCCTTATCTCAACTTTGCCTCAAAGTTCTACTACAACTGGATACACGTTCTCGCTTTCCCAGCAATTCCCAGGAAGAATCACAGCTGGCAATAGGTGACGCAGGTGCAGTATTTTGCATGTGAGGGAAATAGAGCCAACTCCACCAGGTCCCAAGATCCAGGGACCTGGTGGAACTGGTTCCATAGAAACAACTATAAACTAGAGCTGGGGCAGCATAGGCTACCGGCACATTGACTGATCTAAACACCATAAAGGAGGCTCAAGAAACATGCAGGATATGATCATTTGCCTTGTCTGATAGCCCTCAGTGGCTGAAATCCTGTTGCCTCAGTGTAGGAAGTCACAACTATAGTAAGCCCACAGAATCATTGGTGATTTGGTTTAGTAAACTTCTCCATAAGTTCCGAAATTCAATTGGCCTAGTATTGCAGCTAACACCAATCAGCAAGATTTCAGCCGGTGTCACCGGGCAAGAAAACAGCACCTCCCCATAATAGGTTTGTACAATGTCTCCAGGACACCTATTTCCTCCACCAGGCAAGCTCTTTGATGATCTTTTATGTATTTGCACCTTACCTATCCTTCTTCAAGCACAGCACAAAACTTCAAAGAAATTAGCAACAGATTATCCTTCCAGGAATCTCCAAAACCACTGCCTGTTCTATTCCTAAGGTCATCCGAATTCTTCTCATTATCCTCTCATAAATCAGGCATACCCTGACACTTTTCAGCTTCAAAAGAAAACTTTCCAAAGGCTTTTTCGAGGATTTCCAGCAGTTGCTTGGAATTTGCCAAACTAGATTCTCAAGTTCAATCCTTTCCCACAGCACCAATTCTTTTCCAAATAATCATCCCACAAGCAGGATAACCATAGTAAGAGTAAGTAAACATGAATAATTTGGGTTAAAACCAACAATGTAAGGTTAAAAAAAGATAGCAATAGAAATTAACACACTGAAGCTCCACAGAATGCACCATGCTCTGTTGCCACTATCCTGGTCCAGCTACATTGCAATAGATTGCGAGCATAACCCTTCTCTCACCTATTTGGTGACAAAACATAAATATGGTATACAGAGAACCCATGGCACAATGGTTAAGCTGTGCTACTGTAGCAAAAACTCTGCTTACAATCAGAGTTTAATCCCAATGGTCTCAAGGTTGACTCCACTTTCCATCCTTTGGAGGTTGGTAGAGTATGTAGTGTTTGGGGGGCAAAACTGTAATTACCTTCTGAATTGCCCAGTGTTCCAAGCACTATGGGATGGCACATACAATATACAGTCATACCTCACTTAAAGAGCATAATGTGTTCCACAGGATTGCTCTTTAAGCGAGTTTGCTCTTTAAGTGAAACACCATTGTAAGTGACCAATTGTGACTTCTGGTGGGGGGGGGGGATTGCGAACCCTGATTTATTTGTTAAGCGAGTTTGTGGTTGGTTTTATTTGTTAAGCGAAGCGAACATTTAGAGAAAATTCTGCTCTTTAAGCGAGTTACTCTTTAAGCGAAGCGCTCTTTATGCGAGGTTGACTGTATACTCAACTATAAGTCATCCCGAATATAAGTCGAGGTACCTAATTTGGACCCTTAAAACTAGGGAAATAGATTGACCCAAGTATAAGTCGGGGTGGAAAATGCAGCAGCTACTAGTGAGTTTCAATAATTAAAATACATGAAAATATGGTAAAATTAATTTATTCAGACATTTGTGTGGGTATGTTTTTGAGTTTTTACAGTAGTGTTAGTGCTTTTTTAAAATGTAAGTTTGAATTTGCACCACAGTGGTTTTGGGTCCCTCGGGGTTGTTGACCCGAGTACAAGTCGAGTCCCTTTTTTTGGATCTCATTTGGGGTATGTGTGTAAAAAACTAGATTTCTACTCGAGTAGATACAGTAAGCATAATTAATTTTTTTGGAATAAGTATAATGGTACAGTTCACATCAAACACTAAAAAAACCATTATGTTTTCAGAAATTAAAAAATGTTCACTTATTCTTTATTAACTTTTGAAAGTGTATTATAAATAAAACCAAATTTATTGAAACATACTGTACAGTATTTGAGAAAAAAGAGAAATAAAGTGGTCCATGATTTTAGAACATCATGAAAATACTGTATTTTTCATCATAAAGATTTACTTACAATATTGGTATTTTCCAAGTACTGTACTTCTCTCTTTATTTACAATAGCAGAAAAGGATTTAGCAGCAATACATACTTTAAAATTGAACACAGTTTTTTGTCTATTTACACAAGATGCAAATCAGTCACTAAGTTCTTCCTCATCGCTAAAATAAGCGCTTTTTTTAATCCGTGGCCGTTTTGAATCTGATGTTGAGGCTTCTCCTGCAATCTGAATTGATCTTAGCTGTTCTTCTTCAATTTTGGCTTGCTGAAAATAAGGGCATGAAACAAGATAACTGCAGACTGTTGCATAAAATTCTACAGTGCATGAACCATAGCACAAGAACAGTGAAAGGCCATCTGCTTAGTGCTATATTGACATACTCTGTTCTGTGTACATGTGTCTTTCCAACAACTTGAAGCAACACATGTGCCATTTGGAAGAATTTTTAAAACATCAAGTGCTGAAAAGAAAGCTTTGAGTGATCTCAATTTTGTGCTACAGTAATCCCTTATTTTCGTTCCTTGCAGCCCAAGGCATACACAACCTATAATGTCCTTCCCCATCCCCAAGATTCAGTGGAGTTCTAACCTTCCTGCTCTTACTTGATTATTTAGTTCAAATCACACTTTATCCTTGCTGCTAACAGCAGGGAAAGGAATGATATGTATGAATACTATGGGAGATGATAGGCAGAAGACTCTTTATTTCATTGCTCAAACATTTTAACAGATTAGATTTTGCACAGGTGCAGAGAACAAGGAGATTGTTGACACGTATTTATGTAGTCCCATTCTGAGCTATAGTCACACTCAGGCAGAAAAGGCAGTACAGTACACTCATGTTCTTTTTCAGTGAAGGCAAACCTTTTACAGATCAAGTGGCCAAACAGAAGGGTGGGGTGAACTCTGTGCTGGGGGAGGGGGGAAAGGAGGAAGCACTCCCATTGGGCTGCTGGACAAAGCAAACTCCGAGTTGGTGGAAGGGTGTAAGCAGTCCCATTGGGCTGCTGGGCAGAGGGGCATGGCAAACTCTATGTTTGGGGAGGGAGTAAGTGCTCCCATTGGGCTGCTGGGTAGAGTGGTGAGTGAAATCTGTGCTTGGGGAGGGAGGAAGCATTCCCACTGGGCTGCTGGGAAGAGTGGTGGGGTAAACTCTGTGCTGGGATGACGGCGCACACGCCGACAAAGGGGTCTGCATGCTCCTTCTGGCACGCATGCCACAGGTTTGTCACCACTGTTCTAGTTCCTTGAACAATATCAGGAGGAGGGGAGATTTTCTCCCTAATGAAAGAACATGGAAATGGAAGTCAATCAATGCATTCCATCATAAGCTAGAACTTCTGGCCCTGGAGTGATTCTTAACTTCGTGTATATTCATTTGCATAAATTCTTCTCCCGTCACCAAGGAACCTCCCTTCATTATTCCTCACTGGTTGCTATCCTTTACCAGCTTCTACAATCATTACCAGCTTATTTTATTGGGAAGGCTGTATAGCTGCCACTGGAAAAGTAACAGGAAGGCAAGCAGAAGAAGCAGGCATTAGCATGGGGCTTATTTGGCTCCAATCAGAATTGATAAGGTCAGCTATCCTCCAACTTAGTAACATCTACAGTAGAGTGGGGCAAATGTGGACGACATTTCATTACTAAATGAATGCCCTCCAATCACCAGATGACTATAGTATAGGATCGGAACAATGAGTAACAGTCCACCTATATGAGTGGAAACACCTATGGTTTGTACAGGATCTTTGATTCAAAGCAGTGTTTTTATGCCACATAATTTAACAGAAATGAGAGGGTTTCTTTTGTAACTGTGCCTTACGCCGTCTTGTTTTCTGATCATTTACAGCAAGGCTTGTTCAGTGAAGGCAAACCTTTTACAGACCAAGTGGCTAAACAGAAGGGTGGGATTTGTCCCGATAAAATCCTAAACTGCCAAAAATGAAGCCACTTTCTTGGCTTTGTCGTTGGCCAAACTTAAGTCCTCATTGGTGCAGTAATTATCTTGTTGAACAGAAGCCAAAAGAACAAACTTTGTGGCAAATTCTCTCTTGCTGTGCTTAAAAAATCAACAAAAATTAATTTAAACTAAATGCTAAATATATATATATATATATAAATACCTGGAAAGCTATGGCTTGACTTAGGCTATCAAGAGACGGGTCTTCTCCTTCATCTTCACTTTCTTGTTCTTCCTCACTGAATGACATACCAAAAAGAGAGAGGAAAATACGGATTTTCTCTCTGTTGTGTGCATTTGCCAGAAAAAGTAGAGAAGCAGCCACATACATATGCATGCACTTACATTTCTTCTTCTGGCTCAATATTTTTTTTCTTTTTCTTCTTTTCTTTCTTTTTGGGTGGCTCACGTTCCCCTAGCATATTTTTAGGACAGGCATAGCTTAAATGTCCTGTTTCCTTAAGGAAAAGTAGGGAAAATTGCACATTCTTGAAAAAGTGAACAGAACACATGGAAAAACAAAATATCTTGGAGAATTAACATACAAAAAAAATTAGATCAACTACACTAATAGTCTTAATGCACTAAAAATTAAGTAATGTAGTGCCGTTCCCTTTCCTTCACAAACTTGTAAAAAAATGAAGCTATACCTAAAATGTTTCGTAACAAAGCAAAAAGAAAATACAGTATTTGCAACATATTTTGCCATTGTTAAGGTAGCAGTTCTATGAGTCCCTAGTTACTATCATCTAGAGTGCTAGCTGAAGCTCTTGAAAATGATGTATAATCACATTTGCATTAAAGTACTGCAATCAGAAGTAAGGTAGGAAAACAAGCAGATAAGTTTGGGTTCAATAATGGAAACACACAAACAACCCACTTTTTCAAATGTTATATTTTCTGCTGAAAAATAATTGTGCAAATAACCTATCAAATTACAAAGCAGCAAAACTATGCTCTGAAATAGACCAGATAAAACAAAAGCAGAGTTCTTATTTACTCACTCCACATTCATAGCACTTTGATTTGTCATAGTAGTTTCGCCTCCGGATGAATTCTGCAGCTCTTCCATTATCAATAGCAATGCTTGCTTTTATTACTCTTCCAAACAGCTAAATGAAAAAAAGGGGAAAGCCAAATCTTAGCATTCTGAATACTTTGACAAATTTCCCACAACACTGTGTTCTCACTTACCTGTTTATTGTTAAGTGCTCGAGAACAGTTCTGTGCCGACTCTTTATCCAAGAATAAAATAAATGCAACTCCTTTACTTCTCCGTGTGTCTTTATCTTTCATAATAGTAACTCTAAGAAACAACTGAATTAGGTAATTGAAGAGCAATAATTTTTTACTATCAATCATGTTGCATTTGTACTTCTCAGAATTTTTTAAATAATAACAATATTTAAAAGAGAATGTTACAGGAAAGATATACTTCACATTCTGTTCATGTGCAGAGCAAGGATAATTTTGTGGTTTTCAAAAGGCCCTTTAAAATCCACTGGAGGATTATACCAGCATTTCCCAGACTTTGTTCCCCAGGACACTGGTGTTCCATTGAAGGTCAATAAGCGCTCCGTGAAAAAATATGAAATTTTGGTAAAACTCATTGGCAAATGTGTAATGCCACAAAGTTTGTTTTGCATCCATTCTTTCAATGTGACACATCAGCTTGTAAGAGAAGTTTGTTTTGCAACTAGTAGGTGCTGGTTTCATAGCAAGTTTGAATAACAACTGTGGATTTCCCATTGTCAGTTGTAAAAAGCTACAATGTCACAATAACCAAAGTGTTCTGTTAAAATTTTAGGATTTGCAAAGTGTTCCACAATAAAATAAATTTGGGAAATGCTGGATTATACTGTCATCAAATCTGCTGCCAGCATAGTAACCACAGCAATAGCAATTCACTACTACTAAGGTTGCTGCAAAAAAAAAAAAAAACTGGGGGCAAGTACAACTACACTTTATGTCACAGGAGGTGCCACAACGCTCTTCCAAACCATAAAAGACTACGAGATCATAGCCAAAGTTACCATATATTCCCTTTCAGGTTATAGAAGAAGATACGGAACAGTGTGGACAAAAGATAAAACTGGAGCTACAAGTAGCTTTTGTGTGATATTAAGTAGATCAGCAACTAATCCTTACTGGGATTGGTTTAACATTGTCACAATAAAATGAGCTGCTACTTGTCATGAATTATATTCTACTGAAATGGAGAAAGCACAAAGTAACCAAGAATTGGTGTCTGTGTGGAAGGCTATGTAAACTCTGTTCACTTTTGGTACTCAATTACTGGGCAAAGAATTATTTAATGCTAAGTAAATTGCACTTGTGTCTATCTGTGATTAGTGCTCTTGAAATTCTAATAAAAATAAAGTAAACCCTATAAGCCCGAAACCTACTCACTACATCTTTACAATAAATAAAAATGGATATTATAGGTTTCCTTCATTCACAGGTAAGTATCTTAATGGTAAAACACTGTTTGCAAAATATGGGGTGATGGGGTGCGGCCGTTATGCCCATGCCTCACCCCTGTTGTGGGAGTTACATTGGCTGCCGGTGTGCTTCCGGGTGCAATTCAAGGTCCTGGTGATTACCTTTAAAGCCCGACATGGCAAGCTGGGATCTACCTTAAACAAATTTATGCCAGTGGCATTTTTCCCGATTGCCTCAGAGGGCAAAGGCAGCTCCCAACCAGCTGGACTCCAAGACCAGGCCTCCCACCGCCCTGGGGCAGGGAAAAAACCCTGTATGCTCGGATTGAGGCGCTGACGATGACAAGAAAGCCACATAATACAAGAACTGCAAATGAACGCCTCTCTCAGCAGTGTACATTTCCTTCAGAATCTTATGAATTATTGGAACAAAACATTAACATTTTACAGATTACATTTTAATTAAGCAACATGTTATCATACTCACTTGACCACTTTGCCATATTTTGAAAAAATCTAAAAAGACATTAAAATACATGAGTTTTTTTAGATTTGGTATGAAGACAAGACTACAAAAATACTTTTCATAAGTAATAGAATAAGATATAAAATGTATATCTCATTGAATATGAGAAGCCAAATAAAATGTGATGAGTATATTTCATTGCAAAGCATACTTACCCTGTATAAGTCATTGTTTGTCAGTGAGAAGGGCAAATTGGACACGTAAACTGTGCTTTTACTTGGTGCCAAGCCTCCACTCATTTTTTCTGCTGAGAGAAAACGAAGACAGGGCACTCTCATCCAAATACAATTTAATTTTGGCCAACAAATTTAGTTTTATAAACCACAGTCATAGAATAGAACACGGGGGGGGGGGGGAGACAACCACGTATGCAAACTCCAAACAGCAAAAAGTCTGACCCCCCCATTATGTTTAAAGATGCAAGTGTTTATGCTCAAGAATACAGCAGTTATCTCTGTAAATTATGCAGTCAGATATATTGCCAGATTGAAAAATCACTTGCTCAGCAACCCAGCTGTCATGCAGCTGTGGGATATGATGGGGATTTGAGAAAGACATAATACAAGTTAGAAGCATAATGCATAGAAAAACAAATTTAGAAAAGTTTTTCTTTTTATTTCCATAGTACAATAATATAGGGTTATCCAGGAAACCTGAATAGTAAGAAATTCAAAACAGATAAAAGGACACAGTGCAGAGCTACATATACCACAGAATATAACGATGATCACCAACTGAGACTATCTTAAAAGTAAATTATGCATAGAATAAGTCACATCAGTTGTATGCCATCTCCAGGGTTAGAGAGAATATTACTTTGAATATCAATTTCTAGGCCACCTGGAAAGTGCTCTCATGTCTTGCTTGTGGGATTTCATACATTCAGATGAACAGTTTTGAAACAAGATACAGTAATACCTAGGATAACGTTTACCTCAGATAACGCTAAAATTGCATAACATTAAGTAATCTGGGGAGGAGAATTGGATCAAATAATGTTAAGGTCCTATGGGATGAATCGGATAACAGCCGCTAAAGCCTGTGCGGTTACAATGTATCTCTATGGAGCTTTAACGTTATCTGATCCATCTCATAGGATTTTAACATGCATCGGATAACACTAAAAATCGGATAACACCAAGACTTGTGGAACAAAGTCTTAGCATTATCCGAGGTATTACTGTACTGGACAAGGCAGACCTTCAATCTAATTTAGCACAACTTCCCTTATATACAAGGGATATTTTATTCTGACGTATAGAATAGGCATAGACTTTCTTTTTAATCATACTGGGCAACATATAACACTTATTTTCTGGTACCGAATACAAAGAGATCTCTTTTACAGGAATATGCAAATAAATCACACAAAAACTTCACAAGGTACAGACAGAACTGAATCGGGTATTTCCTTTTCCATTTCATCAGAAAGGAAACAGTTAGAGCTATTTGCATTGTGGTATCAGAAATGACAATACAGTACACAAAAGCCAATGTTAGAGCATTTTTAGCCTCCTAGGACTTTGTTACAGATCTAAAAATGGTTATTTCCTGGGGTTAGGTGGTGAAGAAAGGGTTTTAAAAAGGGATAATGAGAGGGAGGCAGGTAAAAGTGAAATATATTATGTGTACACAGCGGTTTAGATAGCAACCAAAAATTTTTAGGATTCTATGGGTATTAATAAGATAGCTCTCTGTACAGTCTCGTATATAGGCACAAAGCTAATTTGCTAGGCAAAATGCTGGTTGCTGCACAACAGGCAGCAAAATAAAGTGGACCAATTTTTGCACCTGTTATCCTAGCTTTGAACCTATTTGAAAGAATTTGCCTTCTAAAAGTGCCAATAAGCTACACTTTTGATATTCCGATAAATGGCATTATAGCCCAATTACAGTTCATTTCCTCTGGATTCAGGATGCTTTACAAAGGAAATACCCAACTAAAATTTGCAGAAAAATGCAGCTTCCCTACCATGTCAATTTACTGTGGTTTGTACACATTACAGAGAAAAGCTCCCTCAACACCCTTCTTCTTTACTTATTTTTACCCCTTCGGGTATCGAGGGACATACAAAGTTCTTTTTCTGGCCCTTCTAGCAGCTTCCAACGGGGTTATTTGGTGTTCTTGTAATATTTCTTTGATGTTGTCTTTGATGGGTCTGCCTTGTGCTCTTTCTCCATCTCCTCTTTTCGCATAAGCCTTGTATGGTATGGAATTCTAAGACATTCTCCCCCAATGGGCAAAATTGCTTTATTTGTTGTCTCTGTATGTAGTTCAGGTTGTCTAGCCAGGTTATCCTACTATGGTAATAGAGTAGACCCTACTGCCACCAATTTAATGCCGATCGTTAACAAACCTGACTAACAGCCTTGGGTGGCAAAGTCCATAGGGAAGAGTGATGGTCCTCAAGTGGAATAAATTCCACTTGAATCCATCTTGATGGAGGGCAACAGCTACATTAATACTGGCCTGGGTTGAGGAGGACTTTGTGTGCCAAAAGGGCTCAGGATCAGAAAGTGACTCACGGAACTGGATCGATGGTTATGGGTATCATGCTACGATGAGGAAGGTAAATGGAAGGTCACTCCATTATATTATCAGGACAATCTTAATGGCTGATCGCCATGAGGATACCCAATATTTGGAATCGGATACAGCACTTTAAAAAGTACAGTTGTACCTCACTTAAAGAGCATAATGTGTTCCACAGGATTGCTCTTTAAGCGAGTTTGCTCTTTAAGTGAAACACCATTGTAAGTGACCAATTGTGATTTCTGTTGGGGGGGATTGAGAACCCTGATTTATTTGTTAAGCGAGTTTTTGGTTGGTTTTATTTGTTAAGTGAAGCAAACATTCAGATAAAATTCTGCTCTTTAAGCAAGTTACTCTTTAAGTGAGGCACTCTTTATGCGAGGTTTGACTGTACAATAAAACCTTGCATAAAGAGTGCCTCACTTAGAGACTAACTCGCTTAAAGAGCAGAATTTTCTCTGAATGGTTGCCTCACTTAACAACTAAAACCAACCAAAAACTCGCTTAACAACTAAATCGGGATTCATAATCCCCCCCTGCCAGAAGTCACAATTGGTCACTTACAATGGTGTTTCGCTGAAAGAGCAATCCTGTGGAACGCATTATGCTCTTTAAGTGAAGTACAGTAAAACCTCATATAACACTAAAACCTGGTTCCACAAGTCTTGGTGTTATATGATTTTTAGTGTTATCTGATCCTCTATGGGATCCATAGAGATACATTGTAACCACACAGGCTTTAGCGGTTGTTATCTGAAGCATCCCATAGGATCTTAATGTTATCTGATGCAATTCTTCCCCCCAGATTCCTTAATGTTATGCGATTTTAGTGTTATTCGATACTAATGTTATATGAGGTATTACTGTACCATTATATATAGTTTAAGATTGGTTCTATTCCAATTCTTTCCTTTATAACCTCATTCCTGATTTTATCCCTTCTAGTCACTCCTCAGACGCCTCATTATTTCCACGGTGACCAACTTTCGTTTATGTTTTGCTGCAAGTGTCCATGGTGTTTGGCACTGGTAACATAAGGTGGGAATGAATAAACCCTCGACATCCGAAGTGGCAAAGGGGGGGAAGTAAATAAGAAGAACGGAGGAAGGCAACCAGCATTTTCTCCTCCCTGAAGAGAAGCATCCTTGGCTCTGCTAAAAGAGCAATGACGCTGTCCCTTACCTGTTCATTTGGGAACAAGCCCTTCTTTACTGACTTCCCCCTTGAGAGCCAAGCTGTGGGGCCGAGGGCGCCACCGCACGAAGGCTTATGCTCAACCGCCGACGGAGAAGACCACTCAGTCGGACCCGCAACAGGCCATCACGTTGGCTTCCCCGTCGGCCGGGTCCTTTTGCGTCGCCTGTCGCCTCTCAGATGACGTCACCCTCCTCCTCTTCCCCCCCCCCGGCTCCGCCTCTATTATTACCTCTGGCCTCCCGCTCTAATCCTTGTTTTCTCACCCTCGGTGGCCGTGGCATAGGAACGTTCCCATCTCTATGGTTAAAATGGACGGAAGAGAGGAATAGTGGCGTAGGTAGGCATCTTCCGGTTCCGGTCGCGCCGGAAGTGCCTCGGCTCGGGAGGCTGCTCAGCGGGCGAGCGTGTTGTCATTTTGTTGGGAAGAAGGTGAAGGCCAGGTGTGTGTGTGTGAGACGCCCGTTGGCCCCTCCCCCTTGGGTCACGTGCCAGCCGGGTGGCTCTTGGCGGTCTCGTTCCTCCCCCGGCGGATGCTGAGGCGGGCCTTGAGGGAAGGTTTCCCGCGGTACTTGTCCCGGGGGGGAGCCTTGAAACCCCACCTCAACTCATTCCGAAACCAAGGCTCTTTTTAGGCTCATACGCGGAGTTTTGCGTCACAACACGTGTAAGCCTGTTCTCACGCAATTTCTGACGCGGGTTCTTGTAGGGGTTTGGAGGGAGGGAGAGGTGGGCATCGAAACTTGTCGAGGAGGAGTATCCCGCCTCCCCCCCTGAAAAGTTTATTTTAAAACGACAATATTATGAATTGTTACCTTGTCATGCTTAAAATACGTTTTGTCAGCTTAAATAGGGTGCCCAAACTACGGCCCTGGGCCCGGATCCAACCCCCGAGGCCAATTCATCCTGCCTTTGACTCCCTCGTTGCTCCCGGAAGCAGATGTAAAAGGCGCCCATGTGGGTGTGTTTTACTTCTGCTTCCAGGAGCGATGAGGGCTTTGCGGGTTGGATGAATTGGCGTGTGGGGGGGCAAATCCGGCCCTTGAGTGACCAGCCCCCTGAACCACGTGACTGGCTCGCCACCCAAAAAGTTTTGGCACCCCTGGCTTAAATTGTATCTTTAGCAGTTTTCTTGATGTTAATGTTTTGTTCCTTAAATTGATCTGGTGTGAGAAAGGTTAGCCTGCTAAACAAGGTGCGCCTGATTGTGGTTTAAAAATGTGAAAAGAAAATCCACAATCTTTGCAGAGGCTCTTTCTGTGTACCCTATTGTTTTGTTGCTATTATGCTTATGCTTTGGGGATCTAGTGAAAAAGGTAGCGTATACATCTAATAAAGGATGGGCCATGATGTACCTGGTATCTGTCTTGCTGTTGTTTGCTGATCAGTTGTGTTGATTTAAGGGTAGTAGCAAAGCAGAACTTCTCTGTTCTGAGCTACCTTTCTTGTTGCAATATATTTGTCTTCTTACTGTATTCCTGTTGTTTTTTTTTTTAAAATCTTGCAGATTATGGTAGAAATTCATGTAAGGGAAAGCAAGATAAAAGTGTTTTCCACAGTGTTCTGAGTGCATGTATCAACGCATCAGATAGCTAAGGAAATTCATTTGCTGTGGATAGTGATAGGAGTAGTGAAGACTCACTTGCTATGGAGGATTAATATTGAACCCCAGGCTCTTCTGCTAACAAAAATGCAAACTCTCAAGATCTGTTGACTTGCTCACTAAGATGCTAAGATAAAAGCCAAAAAGGGATATGTATGGTAAGAGTTTAGTCAAGCCAAGTTCAGGTTTGTTGTAGCTTACGGGCACAGCCATAGTGCAATGTTAATTCTAAGGAATTTCCAGACCGGGCATACACTAGTACCCCGGATAACGTTATGACTTGGTTCCACAAGTCCCGTCGTTATCCGGTTTTTAACGTTGTGCAATACATTGATCACACAATGTTAAAAAAAGCCCTATTTCCTTGGAGGCTGCAGCAAGCCAGAACGTCAGGATTTGAATCCTGACATTTTGGCTTGCTGCAGCCTCCAGGGAGGTGGGGGAACTTTGGAAACAGCTTGGATCAGGTCTCCCCACCTCCCTGGATCCAGCAGGGGGGGGGGTCAGAGACCCCAAAATTGGTAAAAAAGAGTCCTTTTTTTTTTTTTTTACCAATTTTGGGGTCTCTGACCCCCCCGCCGGGTCCAGGGAGGTGGGGAGACCCGATCCAAGCTGTTTCTGGGCTTCCCCGATGTCCTCAGCCAGTGCAGCAAGCCAGAATGTCAGGATTTGAACTCTGACATTTTGGCTTGCTGCAGCCTCAAAGAGGGTGGGGGAACTTCAAAAATAGCGCGCATCGGGTCTCCTGACCTCCCTAGAGCTGATGTGTGCTATTTTTGAAGTTCCCCCACCCTCTTTGAGGCTGCAGTAACCCAGAATGTTGGGATTCGAATCCTGACATTTTGGCTTGCTGCAGCCTCCAGGGAGGTGGGGGAACTTTGGAAACAGCTTGGATCGGGTCTCCAAACCTCCCTGGACCCGGCCGGGGGGGGGGGGGGAGTCAAAGACCCCAAAATTGGTAAAAAAAATGGACTTTTTTTTTTACCAATTTTGGGGTCTCTGCCCCCCCCCCCCCGCCAGCTCCAGGGAGGTGTGGAGACCCGATCCAAGCTGTTTCTGGGCTTCCCCGACGTCCTCAGCCAGTGCAGCAAGCCAGAATGTCAGGGTTCGAATCCCGACATTCTGGCTTGCTGCACTGGCTGAGGACGTTGGGGAAGTCCAGAAACAGCTTGGATTGCGTCCCCTGCCTGCTCCAGAGAGATCAGAGGACCTAATCTACAGCTCCAGGGTGGCTGGGGAAGCTGACGGGGACTCCCTGTCGGGTTCCCTAGCCACCCGCCCTTGCCTCCGCAGCTGTGGGGTGGCTGGGGAAGCCGACGGGGGAGCTCCCCGTCAGCTTTCCAGCCTCCCCGCCCCTGCCTCCGTAGCTGCAGGGTGGCTGGGAAGCTGAACGGAGAACCCCGTTCAGCTTTCCAGCCACCCTGCTGCTAAGAACGACTGTATCGGATAACGTTAAAAATCGCGTTATTTGATACAAGATTTTTCCGAAAATCTTGTAATGTTATGCGGTTTTCATGCTATCCGGTACTCGCGTTATCCGGGGTATTCCTGTACATTCATTTTACCATGTCTTAACTCTGGTGATGCTTTCTTTCTTTCTTTCTTTCTTTCTTCATTTATTTATTCATTTCCTGCCAATAATTATTGCACAGTAAGATTATGCTCTAAATTATATGTTCATCTAAACATGGCTGTTATCTCTTGCACTGTTTTGCTTTCAATTGTATTGATCTCTGGAATGTGTACAGAGAACTGTATGGAAATAACTTTCACAAAATGCAGTGGATAATTTTTGTCGGTGAATCAAAGGTACAGTACATAGAAAAACCCTCCTTGAAGATTGTAGTATTTTAAATCCACAATTAGGCATACTCTGCTAATAGCAACCTTGTACTGCTGGCTAATCTTTCTCACATTAGGTCACGCAAAAGGAACTGCAGAATGAATTCACCAAAATGTGCCTTTGTTTTGGCAGCTTCACGTCTTGCCTAGACATGGAAGAAGAAGATAAGTGAACTCAGAATGAGGAAAGCAGCTGAATTCACCTGAACTCTGTCCTGACTTTGCCCAGTTTTAGCCAAATCATACTCTTCCCTGTAGTCTTCCAGTATCATAGTTGTGGGGTTTGGGGCCTTCTCCCCTGATTCTCCTGCTTTTTTTCTTATACAAGATTGTATCTGCTGTAATGATCATTATCCAGAGATACATTTAGGTGCATATGGATTTATACTTGGATCAAGGCACTTGATATATTTGCAACAGTTGTTACAACAGCTTTTTTTTAAATTGAAAAAGTAAAATGAACATTATCATTGATGGGGTGCTTCAGGCGTATCTCTCTAGCTTTGGCTAGAGAGCAAGACGATATGTAATGAGGGTTGAAAGCCCCTCTTGCACAAGTGTTATGACACATGCAGTTATTCAGCTCTTACCCAATATATATATATATATTGAGATGCTTTTAAAAACATATTTTATAGAATTGCTGTGCGAGCGGAATATAAGTCTGTTAATAATAATAATAATTGTTTTTAAACTGTAGAAGTTCTAATTGATCGGGATTGAAAACTGTTGAAACAAGCACAAAAGTAAGTAGTGTTTAAAAATGATATCAGAATATGGGAATGGGAATTAGTTTTGGTAAAAGTAAAAAGAAAGTATGGACTTTTTATTTTTAAATTCTAATTATATTAAATGCCTAAAATCTTGTTCCATAAATTATGCCTGTGATGATGTTAGCAGCAGGGGTTGATTTTCGGTAATTAAAGAGTTCCTACTTCTGTCTGATGGTTCACTCCATGTCCATTGTATGTGAACCCTGGGATTGAGACAAAACTTTTAATTACTAGAAGCCTCCATCCTCTCTAATTATGCCATCACCTTCACACAGCCATAAAGTAGAGAACAGAATTTAGATGTGTCCAAGTACATTGATACTTTCCAGAATGAGTAATTTTTTTATTCCACAGAAACAAGGGTTCACTGTTCTGAACATAACATTGCAAGTTGCTATCAAGCTGTCATGTGTACCACAGAATCATAGGAGTCAAAAAGTAAATTTTAAAACAGTTATGGTACAGCAATTGCATTCTTATATGATTTGAAACATTCTTTTTGATGAAAGTGCAATTAGAAAGAAATGGTAAGAATACTGACTTTTACAACCATTTGCAAACCTATAGGGGCAGGTTTCATAGCAAGTTTGAATAACAACCAGGGATTTTTCCATTATTTTCAGTTGTAAAGAGCTACAATGAGCAGCCATGAAATAAAAAGGCGACTGATGCTTGGGAGACAAACTATGAGGAACTTGGGGAACATAGTTAAAAATAGAGACATAACCTTGCAAACAAAAATTCGCATAGTCAAAGCAATGGTATCTCCTGTCGTAATGTATGGTTGTGAGAGCTGGACCATTAGGAAAGCTGAGTGGAGTAGAACAGATGCCTTGAGGTGTGGTGTTGGAGGAGAGTTTTGAGAGTCCTCTGGACAGCGAGGAGAACAAATAGGTCAATCTTAGAAGAAATCAACTCTGACTGCTCCTTAGAAGATCAAATAGTAAAGATGAAGCTGAAATACTTTGGACATCAAATGAGAAGAGAGGATTCACTTGATAAAGCCTTGATGGTGGAGGGCAAAAGAAGAAAGGGGTGGATAAAAACGAGATGCCTGGATGTTATTGTAGATGCAATGGGCACACAGCTGGGTGGATTGAGGAGGATAGTGGAGGACAGAGGTGCCTGGAGGGCAGTGGTCCATGGGGTCGTGAAGGGTCGGAATCGACTGCAACTGAACAACGACAACAACAACAACAATGATACTTTTCTATTAGGCTGGCTGACCATTGAGTGCCTCTGTACCTGATGTGTATAAATTGATGCCACGAGGTCTCACTCTTATGTCTGACGAAGTGGACTTGATCCACGAAAGCTCACATTTAAACACAGGAGTTAGTCTTTGAGGTGCCACAATTTTTTTTGGTCTTTTGTTTTATTTTGTTTACTCTCTGATAAGACTAAGAATGTTTCCCTGAAATCTGTAGAAATGATGTGAAAATAAATGCCTTGAGGCAGTAATAACTTGTGAAGTGTTATTATGCTGTAGGATAATGGATTTCGTGCTAATGGTTTTTCTCAGCTGCCAAAAACCAGTTTAGGCTAATCAAGCTTTTGTTGTTAGTGGCATACCGAAGCAATGAGATGTGGTCTGATGAACGGTGTGATTACGAAAGACTTCCACGAGAACGACTTCCTCCACGTCCTGATGTAAGTTTGTGTTTTTTAACACAAATTGTAGTTAATCATTCTTTCTTTTCCATTTTTGCAGTATTGTTTTTCTTGGAACTACATATTTAGGGTTTATAGGTTTAGCCCCAAACTTTCACAAGCTGAGATAATTTTACTTGAATTAGTCTGTATTAAGGTGCTTTGAAAAGTGGTCTATAAATCTTGATTGTGACTTCTTGCAAAATATTGTCTGATCTATATTTGGATATTCAGTAGGCATGAATTACTTTTTTAAAAAATAGGAAATACAAATTGAGGATGTTGCCTTTTATTGGAATAACTTAAAACTATATGTTTGCTGATTTACTAATGTATATGGGAAGTTGCTTGAGTCTTAGGAAAAAATTTACAGCTCACAAAGTTTGCTAGTTGTGTTCGTGGGTGCATATTCCAGAATTTCTGCTTACCAGCACCTTATTAATGACTGGTGAGTTGCTACTTTATTTATTTATCGTATGATGGACTTCAGTTGTCTACATTAATGCTGATATATACAGTGAGCACAAATTGATCATCTCAAGTTCCTAACTAGAGTTCTACGTCTAGGTTTGAAAGCCATTTACGTGCACTATGCACGTAAATGCACGTAAGGGACACTTAAATATAATGTGGTCCATAGTTTGGTCTTCTTCACAGTCACAACTGGGAGGAGTTGCTACTGACACACAGTTTTCCTTAATGTATGTAAATCAGCAATAGGATTGTCTTTAGCAGATGTTAGATTTTATGTGAGAAGCAGTAGTATCTTTTCTGGGCCAAATGCAAAAACCGTGATGTGTGTTTTATTAAATTATATAGTGCCTTTTTTTGTTAGGCTACAACAGATATTTGAGAATGAGATCTGAGTCTTTTAAAGTAGTAGCAAAGATATCAACCTGATAGACAAGTTCCTATAGTAGATCTTTTCTATTTCTTTTTGTTTATTTGCTTCTCCCTCAGCTTATGAGAAATCACGAAAAGATATGAATGGACCTCATGCTTGAGACAGTTGAGAAACAACATCTTCAACATGACCTATATCTTTTTTTTTAAAGTAGAATGAATTAAAAACTGTATTTTCAGTAGAAAGTTAATGACAAAGCCATCTTCCACCTCTGTAACTCTGGCTTGTCGTATTGGATTGAAGAATTCAAGGGTTGTTTCTTTGCAATGGGTATGTTAAAAATCCTCTCCCTATGCGTCAGAAGTAAATTCCACTTACTTCATTAAAAATGATTCTGATGTGATATTAGGCTGCAGAAAGAATTCTGTGATTTTATATTTTAATGTTGGAATTCGCTGTTGCTGTCAAAAAGTGTAGGAAGATTAGAACAGTTAGGTAAAACAGCTAGGTCTTCAGGTACAGAGTTTGTAATCCTCTGCAGATCAAACTTGAACCCAGTCATTTGAACCTTGCAACAGTACCTGCCTTTGTCTTTCTTCAGTTAGTTTCCCTGCTTTTATCATAATCTGCATAGAGAAAATAATGGCCAGAATCTTGTTACTTATGTATGTGGGTGTAAGTACAATGTTCACAGTCGTGACTTGTCACTGCTTAATAAAAATCACTTAGCTACATTACTGCCATCAGTTTGCAACAGTGATTTATTAACCCACCCATGTGATGAGGTCATCTGCAATTCTGACCAGAGGGGTTTTTTTTTTGCCTTCTAAAATGATAATTGGAATTGGTGTTCTTCCTTTGAAATTTTCTCCAAGGACTGTTACCTAATGACCTATATTATCTTTTTGATGCCAGGCAAGGCCCGTCTTTTCCCAGATGCCTTAATTATTTTTATTACTTACATATTGGTTAAATATTGTTTGTCATTTTTTATATTTGTCTCATGATATTGTAAACGTCCCATCTTGAGAACCTCTGTTGATGAATGAGTATAGAAGCACCACAGTAAATAAACTCTTAAGTTGAGCTCTTTTATTGATAAACAGCTCTTAAAGAATCTTCTGAAATTATTTCATTTACAGGGCATGCAGTGTGCATTTGACAGCATAAAACTCCAGGTATTAGCATTTGTTATCTAGGTTCTACATATTTTCATTATTTAGATGGGGCATGGGTAAATATTAATGGTTTCTTTTGTATCTGCTTTTCAAGCAGTCATAAATGACACTGGTACTCGATTGCTATAATTTGGCACTCTGTGTTCCCAGGGGTCACCTGTATCCTGTAATTCCTAGGGAGCTCTCTAGTACTGTATAATAATAATTTTGTGTCAGAAATTATTCTGGTTTGAAAGGATTTTTGCTGGAGAATCTTTGCTCAGGGGACGCCTGAATGAGGTTCCTTCCATGTCCCCAAGATCTTTTCCCACTGGAGTGGTCCCTATTGATATATAGTACTTGCAATTTCTTGCTTTCAAACTGCTAGGTTGGCAGGAGCTGGGACAGAGACATGTGCTCAAGCCATCATGCAGTACCTGGGTCTTGAACTGCTGACTTGCTGGCCTTCCAATTAACAAGGTGAGCTTCTTAACCACTGAGCCACCACAGCCCCAGCTCTCTAGTTAAGTGCACATATGTAAGTTAGACTAAAGTGAGAAATACTGAAATATTAATATCTGGAAAAGTTGCTCCTAGTTTTCGTGTTTCCCTACTCCATATACATAGAGCAAGATGTCTTCAGTGTAAGAAAGCTGCAGTGTGTGTATAGTTAGTGGGGAAATCTTTGGCAGTGTGCTTATTTTCAGTAGACTGAAGAAGAAGGAAAAAAAAGGCAGTAGACCAGGGTATAAAATAAAAACAAAGAAGTTGTGTTCATTGCAGAGTAACCTCTTGGTTTGTTTATGATGTCTCTTAATTCTTTTTACAGGAGCCAGAAAGGTATCTCCCTTTTCAACATGAAGGATATTGGATGGGATTGAAAAGGGTATATATAGTCAGTCAGTCATTCTTATAATAACCAATCAGCTAGAGAGTAGAATAAAGAGTAGAATTATGATTTGAGTGATAATCAGCTAATAGTCTCCAAGAGTGGGAGTCCATCCCAGATGAGCAGGGTATAAGTCCAATACTAATACAGCGGTCCATAGTTTGCTTCGTATAATGGAATTTTTTTTCATTATGCAGGGTATCGCTCATAGTGATTCGCATAACGAAAACATTCGTACAACGTACTGTATATGGGCTTCTACTGTAATACATTGGTGGAATTATGCAATTATTTTTAACTATGTTTGATTCTATTGTGCAGTCTGCTTTTAGTAATTCCAATGGACGTGTGGTTTCAGTGTGCAGCTTCTAAAAATAATTACTGCCAAATTAATTTGCTTGTGTCCTACCAAACCATCCTAACTTGTAGAGGATCTGTACTGTAATGTACTTTAATTCAGAATGGATATCTTTGAGACAGGCAAAGTTCCCTGCCCCATCTGCCTGGGCCTGGAAGTAACTTTTGTGCTGTTTTTCTTTTCTTCAAATAAGTACAGGAAGTAACTGGAAAAGTACTTCCACTTTTGCTTTTTTATACAGGCATGTCTTAGAACATGCTTCCAAGGCACTAATACAAAAGGTGCTCTTTCTGGAGGCCTGCAAGAATAGCAATACAGATGTTTAAGCAAAATAGAACAAACATTTGTTTACATGGTGGCTTGGAGTTCTCTATTGGGGCTAGAAGACTAATGTTTGTGGACCACTGTTAATCTCTGATTAAATGATTTACCTGTTGGGGTAAAAGAGGAAGCAAAGAATAAGACTGTTTCTGCCACCACAAACTATAAAAACACCCACCCCAGATATGCCCTTTATACTGTAGCAGATATTAGGCATGGAATGAGTACTGGGAGTTATTGGAAAAAAGTGCATATTTGAAGTAAAGCCTTTCATGCATTTTGGTAATTTTAAAGGGGTTACATTATCATTTGCTGAGAAAAATCTTAAGCACTTAAATGACTTCATTCATAATAATAAATTGTACGTACCAATTATTCTTTCTCCACTTTCTTACCAATTATTTCTCCTGTAATAGCACAGCAGAGTCAAGGTTCACCTTGTAACCATGAAGTCGCTAATCATAATGAGAAGGGGCATAATATTTCAATTCTCCCTCATGATGGATTCAGCTTTTGGAAACTAATGCCTTTTTTCTTTGAGAATTAGGGCATAGATAAGAAGATGAGTTGATTGCCTTCTCTGAAAATTTTTTGAGCTCAGCTTGCCTTCTGCTGTCACCTTGAGGAACTTATGGTCAAAAATAGTCTTATTATTTTTATCTTTTGAATTTTATCTATATTTCATACACACCCATAAATTTAAAATGGTGCAGCACCCTGATATGAATAAAGAGAGCATAGGATTGCTTTCCTAGTGGTTTCAGCGTGCCTTTTGGCTCTGCCTAGGTTCCTCTTTTCTGGCTACTGCTTCATTGGCTACCAAGCCATGTGATTCTCTTTCCCCCAAAAAATTTCTGATGATCATTTTATATACAGTAAGACCGCTCAGAGTAACGATCCTCCTCTCTCTCTGTCTCTTTCATTGCCCATGATTGCGAGTTAATGAGAGCCAATAGTGAATAAATGGCCTATCAGAAATGGATTATCCCTTGTTAAGTCTGAATGGGTATTAACTTTCAAAGTACATTCTTTATCTTAACAGTACAGTTGAGTGGATTTTAATTCTAAGATTTTGGCTCTCTGTGGCTGGTGCATAATTATGCTGTAGTCATTCCAGCAGCATGAACTTCAGTGGCATATTGCTGACATTTTAGAATTAGACAATTGTTTGTTTGTGTGTGCATGTACCAAATTACATGACATGTTGTGAAAAATGGCACAAGTGACTTTAACAGGCAGCAGTTCAGTGCTGAAAGTGAAGCTGGTAGAATTACACCAGTGGGCATTACTAGCAGGATTCTGGCCTTAGTTGTTAACAGCTGTTGGGTAGTTTTTTGTTATTCAGTTGCACAGTCGATTCTGACCCTTTGAGACCCCATGGACCACTGTCTGCCTGGCACTTCTGTCCTCCACCATCCTCCTCAACTCGCTCAGCTTTGTGCCCATTGTGTCTACAATACCATCTAGCCATCTCATTTTGGGCCGCCCCCTTCTTTTGCCCTCCACCCTTCCCAGCAGTAAGGCTTTCTCAAGCGAATCTTCTCTTCTCATTTGATGTCCAAAGTACTTTAGCTTCATCTTTACTATTTGACCTTCTAAGGAGCAGTCAGGGTTAATGTGTTCTAAGATTGACCTATTTGTAGTGAAAAGGAAAAGCCCTATGGTGTGTGTATACAGAGTGGAAACAAGCATAAGTGATGACTTTAGTGGACTACTAAATCACACATAGGCACTGCCCTTTCCTGAGTGCTGTATTTCCCAGTCTTCTGAGGAGTCCTATAGGACCCTAAAGTTGTCACCTATTTGTGGATTTTAGTGGTCTAATAAAGGTGGCACCACCCTTGTTATCTTAATTATAGGAATATTGGGCTTCATTTTTGTTTTCATTTTTTGTTTTACTTTGAAAGGCATTGTACTCTGCAGTAACACATACTGCTGTGGGAAGATCTTTTGGAATCATAGGTCAGTTGAGATAAAGGGAAATAAACTCAATGTCTATTTTTTGATACAGAACTTGCGGTTCAGTGGGGTTTTTTTTGCATTTCTGACAAATTGTCCAGACAGCAGCAGCAGTAGTAATAGTAAATATCTAAGTTTTATAGCAGTAAAGATTAATGGATGTCCTGTGTAATTCTGCATGTTTTAATTCTTAGTCCCATTCCTTCAATAATTCAGAAAATAAAAAACTAATTTTAGAAAATGAATCAAATACATATAAAATGGTTTCAAGCTATATAGTAGGAAATAAATTAAAACAGATTCAAAAATTGTAGCGCACATCAATGTTGCACAAGACATTAAATAAATGCTTTGAAAATATTTAAGTTTAAATCATTTTTATTTATTGCAGTCATAGACATCAACAAAACGTAAGAATTGTAAACAAAAACAAAATATAAGGTGACATTGTACCAAGAGGATTTCAGACATGCTCCATACAGTTATTCGACATCATTAAAAGTTGGATGGTATTGTACAGGATTTCAGAAACAATTGGCAAGCTTCATTTAAATGCTTTTTAAAAAAATTACTCAGATGGAAATGTAGTGGAAAATAATTTGAGACTCCCTGCTTCTGAATCCAGACTTTATTTATTTCTATAGTTTTATTTAACGATTTTATTCTAAAAATGTATGAGAAGACGAAGAAGAGTTGTACAGCAAATTTGAAGGAATGGTAAAGACTTCAAAGAATGGTGAAGAAAATTGACACTTTGTTGGAACCATCTTTATTCAGTTCAAATGTGTTTCTGTTTATAAGGGGTTTGTTTTTGTGTGTGGTCACCACAGTTCATGGGGTAAAAGTATTATATTTCAATTATTAGGATGATTATCACCGAGTAGTCAGCTTTCCAACCAAAAAACCACCTCTTCAAGAGCGTCCTGGAGATGGGCGTTGTACTAGATATGATTATGGTCATGTTCCTGTTGGGTATCGAGACTATGGAGAAGGTCGTGGTTTTGGCCATGAAAGAAGAAGTGGGCCAACGCCAAGAATTGTAAGTTTTTATTTTTTTTCTCCCTCATGAGTACATTGTTGGAAGCCACATACATGCTCCAGATGGGGTTTATAGAGTTTCATCTTGAATGTTGTTGTTGTTGTTGTTGTTGGGGATGATATTTTAATTTTTTACTGGAATCACTATAGTTACAGTAATAAAGCAACCATGATCAATTTAACTTACAGAGGAATGGACTTGCCAAATCCGTATTGATTCAGTGGGATTTCAACAGGATTTGATCTTCGGCAGATGAGACCACTGAACATTTTTCGGTGTCTCTGCCTGATAACTATTGTTTATCTTGTTTAACTTGTTTCCACAAGTCTTGGTGTTATCCGATTTTTAGTGTTATCCGATGCATGCTAAAATCCTATGGGATGCATCGGATAACGTTAAAGCTCCATAGAGATACACTGTAACCGCACAGGCTTTAGCGGTTGTTATCCGATGCATCCCATAGGATCTTAACGTTATTCAATGCAACCCCCCCCCGATTACTTAACACTATGAGATTTTAGCATTATCCAACGTATTACTGTAATTTGACTTATGAATTGGTTTTTGACTGAAATCCATGCTTCGAGTTATGAACATGCCCCGATTTATGAATTAATTCTTTTTCCTCTGTGTTGCCTCGAGTGACGCCAAAAACGACATTTCCCCTATGGGTTTATATTTCCCCTATGGGTTTATATCCAGCCTTTCAGAGCCCTGTAGGTGGCAGTAGAGTGCTTAGAGAGTAGTTCTTTGTCTGGAGTTGCCAGTTGCAGTTTCTAGCTGTATTTTTCTGAGTTTTCTGTCAATTTTCAAAGCTTCTTTAAGGCAAGGAACAGTGTTTTTAATTATGCATGCTTTCCTTTCAATGCTGCTGTTGTTTTTGGGTGGTTTGACTGATTTTTGGATAGTAGGGTGGGGGCTTTTTCTTTACCCCTATGGGGATGCCTCGACTTACGAACAAGTTTGACTTACAAACAATGCCATGGAACTGATTTTATTCGTAACTCGAGCTTTTACTGTAAATACATTAATACTATATCTTGGACCGTGATTTGTTAAATTGCCACATCACAAGATATACGTTGGATAATGCTAAAATCTCATAGTGTTAAGTAATCGGGGGGGGGGGGAGATTGCATTGAATAACGTTAAGATCCTATGGGATGCATCGGATAACAACCGCTAAAGCCTGTGCGGTTACAGTGTATCTCTATGGAGCTTTAACGTTATCCGATGCATCCCATAGGATTTTAGCATGCATCGGATAACACTAAAAATCGGATAACACCAAGACTTGTGGAAACAAGTTTTAGCGTTATCCAAGGTTTTACTCTATTTGTAAGTAGAGGCATTCATAAATCGGGATTTTACTGTACTCTTGAAAGAGGTTTGTTGGGTAGAGGAGTGCTATAAGTATTAGCTAGAGCTGTGGCTAAAATATTGGAAAAATAATATATTAGGTTATCTTTGTTTAAGGTATGCTAGAAAAGTGATGGATTTTAAAAAGTTTTCATGCTGGGTTTTACTTTAAATTGAATTATGGTTTTCAGATATTCCTTATTTTTGTAGGATGATCCAGATTATAGATGGCCGAGAGATGACCATCCACCTAGTCGTCAGCTTGACTATAGGTATTGTTTGTTTTTAACACATTTTTGTGAAAACTTTAGAAGCAATGTTTTGTTTGTTTGGAAAACAATTTATCCCCTCCAGCCTTCTTGAGGCTTTGTTGTAATCGTTGGCAATATGTATTCAGTTCAGCATTTTCCCTATTTGGCATCCTGTCATATTTGCATATTTGATCAATAATTTCCTGACAGGGTTTTTGTTCTAAATAACTTGAACCCCACTCCCTTTATGCCCCTTTGAGTGGAGTTGCTATAGAGTTGTCAGTGTATCCAACTTTGAATTTCAAGAAGTATTTGGGGTATCTTTTTTCTAACCATGGACTATCTTACAATTGTACATTTGTACATTTTCCCCTATCTTACAATTGTACATTTGTTTCCTCCCCCAGATATTGAAGTTTGCACTTATCCCTGATGCATTTATTTCTATTATTTTCAGCCATTGCTCAAATCTATTAAGCTATGTTTGAATTTTGTTTCTGTCTCCCTGGGTATTAACTATTCTGTCCAGTTTGGTGACATCCACAAACTTGATTAGTATTCCCTATACACCCTCATCCAACTCATTTATAAAAATGTTGAAGAGCACTGAACCCGGAACTGAGCTTTACTGTATTCCATTTGTTGATTCCCTCCAGCTTGAGAAGGAGCGATAAGCACTCTCTATGTATAATTCTATTACCAACTGGCCATCCACAGTTGTTCCGTCGAGAACACCCCTAGTTAGCTTGCTAACCAGAATATCATGGGGCGCCCTATCAAAAACTTTGCTGGTCAACATTATCTACAGCATTCTCATTGTCTATTGTGTCTTGTTTTAGCCATTGGTTTATTTGTTTGTTTACGTTTATACCCCAGCCTTTTCATAAAAGCGCTACTCAAGGCTGCTTACAGTATATGAAACACACAATGCAATCATCCAAGAATAACCCAAAGAGACAAAAACAGATAGCGTCATGTAATCTTACGACCATAAAGATATCCACAGGAAACATTATCAGCAGCAGTAAGATAAAGTAATAATTATTTTTTAAAAATCCAGGGCTAATGCTATGCAGTTCTAATGATTTTATAGGCCTTGAAAGGCTTGCTGGCACATAAGTATTTAGTGACTTACAAAATGTTACAAGTGGCTACACCCTCTAGGTGTAGCCACTTGGAGCTTACATACTTGAGTACCTCAGGTATAATTCCTGAGCCACAGATATCTGCATCAGCATACAGTATGTGCCTGCAATGTGATATGAAACTGGGTAGATATTTCTGGCTGTGAGGCCTGTGTTCAAACACTTAACATACATATACGGCAAATCTTATGATTGCTGAACAGTTTGCTGAGATTTTCTTTAAGGTTCAGATGTATATCCAAGAAAGATCTTGATTGTAAATTTAGATGCAAAGATACAGTAAATGCACTTACATTTATTCTATGTCAGTAGTAGTCTCATGAAGTAGACTTGAAGTCTTCTAATTTCCAGTTTTTGACCTTTGGCTTCCCTAATTTCTCTAAATGACATCAAGAAATCAACCAAATGTAAGGCAACTTATTTTTGAATGACAACAGTGGCCTCTGGTGGTCAAAGCTAATCTTGAAGTTGAATCTTGGCTGCCAAATCAAATCAAAGTGTGGTTTGTTTGTTTTGCTTTTAAAAGTATGAGGTCTTAATAATTGGTAGCAAGCAGATCTGAATGTATAATTTAGTAATGAAGTCTGGAGTTTCACATATGTGATGTGATGAGTCAGCATTGAAACTTTATAGGTTAAGAACTAGCTTTATTCAGTTGGCTATATTCATTTTGTTGTAAATACACTCGAAGTTTAGTTGCACTAATAACTTATAAGTTAAACTGTTTATATAATGATGATAATCCCTGTATTTTATAAGTAAAGTAATGCTTCTATAAATTTGTAGGTTGTGGAAGTTATAAAGTGTGAATAATTATGCTACTTACCATCTTCACCTTGAGAGATTCAGTAGCAATATGTGATTCTCCAAGTCTGCATTACCTAGGGCTGTAACCCAATTAAAGAAACCTGATGATGTGAACTTGGCAACAGAATGATAGAACGTATAGTCAGAAGCAATTTTTGTTTTATTCAGTATGGCCTTGTTCCCAGGAAAGATTGTAGGGTATTGTTTTCATATGCAGTTATTTGAACAATCAAATGTATTTGCATAAGTGTAGAATTGTTCTGAAAGGAAAAGTTTGCTTTAATTAATTAGACTGATTATTTAGTAATACCTCGGATAACGTTTACCTCGGATAATGCTAAAATCGCATAACGTTAAGTAATCTGGGGAGGAGAATTGCATTGAATAACGTTAAGGTCCTATGGGATGGATTGGATAACAACCGCTAAAGCCTGTGCGGTTACAATGTATCTCTATGGAGCTTTAACGTTATACAATCCATCCCATAGGATTTTAACATTGATCGGATAACACTAAAAATCGGATAGTCCAAGACTTGTGGAACCTAGTCTTAGCGTTATCCAAGGTATTACTGTATATGGCTTAGATTTTTTTTATGCTCTCCTTAAATTATTTTAATGATAAAAATGATCATTTTAATTCTGATTTTTAATGATTTTGGAGTATGATGTCAAGTGTGTTCAATAAGTAACAATAGCATTTGCAAATATATACTGCCCCATAGTGCTTAAAGTGTTCTCTGGGTGATTCACAAGGTAATTAGGATTTTTGCCTCCAACATACTGGGTGCTCATTTTACTGACCTTGGAAGGCTGACTCAACCTTGAATCCATTGGAATCAAACTCAGATTTGAGTTGTTGTTGTTTTACAGCTGCAACATTTTCAGATTTCAGCCCAGCACCATCAGGAGGACCACACATGCTCTGAGGGAGCAACAATATAATCTTAACTTGAAGACACCCCCCCCCACACACACACACACTCACACACTGGTTATTTGCTTTCTTTCTAAATACGTATAGTAAAAGGCCCAATCTGCTTGCATGTGAATTTTAAACATATTATATTTGTGTTCTCACCTGAAGCCTCAGTATGAAAAAGCAAATGAAAGTATCTGCAAACATATGGGAAGAATGTGTAAAATCCTGTTTTATTAAAAAAAATTGTTTCGGTCAAACTATACTATTTTTCTATTTATTACAGTTTTGATTTCTGAACACTTAATTAGTCTGATTTCAGAAGCTCTATATTAGAAACATCTCTATCTTTACAGTTTTTCTAATTGACTTGCTTGTTGAATTGTCTATGGTATAACAGTGGCTATCAGACATCAGTCCTCAGATGTTCTTAGACCATTGGTTCTCATCCTGTGGTGGATGGACCCCTGGGGGCCCATGATGTTATCACAGGGTTCCACGAAGACTTAAAGCAGTGGTGGGGAACGTCCAGCTTGGAAACATTTGGTTTGGCCTGTGGCAAGCACTGTGCCTCCTTTCCCCATAGCTCATTCCCCTCAGTGCTCATCTAATATTCAAGCCCCCCCCCCCCCTTTGACTAGCTTGAGATGTAGCAGCAACCTCACTTTTGCCAGGTGATTTTCCCTTCAGACCTCAGAATTAAGTCTTGGAGGTCCATGGCCACAAATGATACTTAAAGTGGGTCTGTGCTGAAGGAAAGTTTGATTATAAGCTCTCAGGTAACATAGTCATTGCTTGGGTCTTCTGGAAGTTGTAATCCAAGAACATTTGTGGGCCCCAGATTGGGAACTCATCACATAACATATTCACACTAAATGTGATAAATATGCCCATGATGCGTGTTTTCCTCATAAATAATGACTGTCTTAATAATGCCAGTGTTAGTGGAATGGGTCCCTCGTTCAGTTCCAGATATCACGTTCTATGCATGAATGTGCAGATAATAACCTGGTTAGGATACAGTGGTGCTGATTTTATTACACCATGGTTAATCAGATTGATGGCATGATTTCCATCAGTGTCGTGTCTTTTCTAGGAGACTGTAGTTTAAACGCTGCTCTAATCCTATTTTATATCTTGGTTTGTGGTGGGTACTAAACCATAGTTTCCAAGCGAATTCCAGCCAAGGTGTCTGGAATAAGCAATAATAGTATGTCTTGATAAGCAACTCTAAAGTGGATTTTGTTTGTAAGGTACAACTGAAGTGATGTATTTATATTGCTTCCCGTTTTAACAGTGTAATTTCCTGGGGTGTTCTACAGTTCTGCAGCTGTAAGGAATGCAAACCAAATGACAAGACAGTCTGGCCTTTATTCATGTCACGAGTTCACAGGAAGGTCATTTGTCCCAGGTGCATTTTATTTACACCTGAGAGAGTGCAGTGTTATATGGTCTTAGCAAAGTAAAATCTAGATGGAGGCAATTAGGACCTTAAGGAGAAGGTTTGCTAGTAAATGCCACTGGCTGATTTATTGACATACAGATTGGCCTGGTCTCTCATAATATGTGTCATTTAGCAAGTCTTTGAGAATGGTTTTACTATCTGAAACCAACTGAGAAAAGGGAGCCTGGTGTGTTTATGCACTTGTAAATACCAGGAAAGAGAGTGAAGTTTCCATGGTCAGGAAATCAACACCTTTGTTTTCATCTGCCTGTTGTCTAGGTGTCAGATCCTAATTCTATTGTTGGGGTTTCTTCTGTGCATATCAATGATGTAATCGCATAAAGGATGTGGCTAAAAATATTTACTTGCTCTGTGTTTTTGTTTCCTGAGGTGTCTGCTTTGGTTTAATTCAGGGAAATACTTGTTTATCTGGAGAGCTTTTTATCCAAATTCAGCTAATGTGGAGTGAGCAGTAGTATTTTGACGTTAGCATTGAACAGTTTATTCAGATGTAGGGACTGAATTGACACAGTGGAAGAGGGCAGCTGTTTTCCTGGTGAAAGCTTACTTTAAAAGACCTTGTTTTCCTTGGCCAATATCAGTTTATTTAGGGGCTGCGGTGGCTTAGTGGTTAAGAAGCTCACCTTGTTAGCTGGAAGGCCGGCAAGTCGGCAGTTTGAGACTCGGTTACTGTATGACAATGTGAGTGCCTGCCTCTGTCCCAGCTCCTGCCAACCTAGCAGTTTGAAAGCAAGAAATTGCAAGTAGATCAATAGGGACCACTCCAGTGGGAAAAGATCTTGGGAACATGAAAGGAGCCTCATTCGGGAACCCCCTGAGCAGAGATTCTCCAGCGAAAATACTTTCAACCCAGAATAATTTCTGACACAAAATCATCATCAATTTATTTCCAGAAAGTCCTGTTTTGGTCTTGCTAACAGCCATTGTTGATGCTTTAAGAGCTATTGCAGTTTAATAAACAGAGTGTTATCTGGGTTTGCTTTGGATATTCTCAAAAGAGTATTTTATTGTGAAGATAAGTGTGGTGTTTAGGAGTTTCAGGCTAGATACCTGCTATAAAAACATAATGGTTCAGATCTTAAGTTTCCATTTTGTCCATGGAAGATCCTTCAGAGTCTTTTTCTTCCATGTCTAGGCCAGATCTGAAACTGCCAAAATGAAGGTACCTTTTGGGGAGTTCATTCTGCAGTTCCTTTCACCTGACCTAGTGTGAGAAAAATTAGCTGGTAGGACAAGGTGTTGCCAGGGGATGCCCGATTGTGGTTCAAAAATACCACAAAAATACCCATCCTTCAGAGTAAAAGCTTAGGAATGTGAATGAAGAAATCTGAAGAGGAAGCAATTTGAAAAACTAGGGGGGAACCTGCTTAGTGTATCACTAAGATATCCCCCCAGCAAGATTTTTTTTATTTTATATTGCAAGCACAGATAATACAAAAATGGGGAAAAGATTTGCATCTAACAGTCAGAAAGGAAGTGGTTTTCTTCTTTATTCAAAAGAGCATCTACTTAGAACTCCAGAGGTTAAATCCAAGAGACGGTTGCAAATTGGCAATGAAATGGCACCTCATACACTGGAAAATAGCTCAGATTTGTAATTTGGCTGCAGTAGATCCTGTTATAAGACAATATTTAGTAAGACCTAATCATACCATGGGAAATTTACAGAGGATGATCTATCAAATGGTACAATATTTCCATCAGACAAAGGGTAAGAAAAGTTGTCTTACTTTGTCTTTGTTGCCTTTTTTTGGATCTACCTCGCCTTCTGGAAACCCTTTGGGATGACCAGGTAGGCCCTCTACTGTAGAGGCAGAACAGTCATCCAAGTAGTCCCACACTTCAAACAACTATGCCCAGCAGACTTCAGGGCATGCTCAAGAACCTATTAGGATTCCTTAAATCAGGAATGACCAAACTATGGCCCACAGGCCAGCCTGTGACACCATTTCATGTGGCCCACCGCCAACATCACCACTTGTGGAAGCGGACTCGTTTACGACAGCCATAAAACTGCACGCACATGCATAAACGTGCCTGCACCTGCCCTAAACGCTGGCATAAATGCACCTGTGGCTGTTGCAAACACCTCTACAACAGCTGTGGATGTGTTTTATGGCAATGTTTATGACAGGAGGAACCACGTGACCTGCCCGCTCAGCTGTCCGGGGGACGTGGTCCAGTGAAAAGGTTGGGAACCCCTGCCTTAAATGTTTCCTGTCCCTATATCGTACCTATTACTTATACCACCAATATTAAAGCAATTTGTCTTCCTCAGGATTCAAAGAATAGAAGTTCATTGCGATTCTGGCAAGTTCCAAGCTGTCAATTAGCACAATTTTTCTTGTTGATGTGTATTTGTTTCCCAACTATATGCCTGTAGTCCAACTGAGTGAGCCATCCAACGGACTGTACTGTTAGCCGCATTTCTGTAAGAAGCTTATGGCAAACAAATGTAATGAAATGTACGCTAGAGGGCTCTTTCCCCCCATGTATCTGATTCAGCAGGTCTGTCTGTGTGTGGCTGTCTGTAGTTAAACCATACACTTACAAAGAAGTAGAACACCAAGCTGCTCTGTTTTTCTGCTTACTTGAAATAGTTTCTCTTTATTGCGTGGTAATATAATGGCTGTAAAAGTCTGGTAAAGAGGTGAAAACTCTTCATTTCCCCTCTCATATTTCCTGGCCAGTGTGGCAGTCCCTAATTTAGTTGGTGTCACTTTCTACACTTGTCTTAATGCCTTGAAACTTTGCTCATGATTTTTATACAGTACATCTTTTTCTTACATGCTGTGCTTTTGTTTTTTTAAATGGCCAGATGCAGTCTTGTTGTGGGGGCTGTTCTATCCTCTGGTGATTGTTTAAAACTTCATAAGACTAGACATGAATGTACAGGAAAAATACTGTTGTTTTTATGGATATTATTGTTTACCCATGCTGGGAAGCAAGGAAATAAATTTCAGCTGCAACACAAGAGACTATGAAAACATCTGCAGTTTTAAAGGGGAAGATTTACATCTGTGAAAGACAATACAGTCTTTTGTATGTAAAAAAGCTCATTCAAAAGAAAGTAAAAATTCTAGGCTCTAATTGACATGAAAATTGAGTCAAATTTTCAGATTTTTTTAAATATTTCCTAACAAAGTCTCTTTTACTATGGCTGTAATTTTTATAGGGACATCAGAGATGGCATGAGACGAAAACCCATGTATCCTAATTATGACAGAGAACGCTCTCCTCATAAGAGGGATTCACCTTACTTCAGGGAGGTGCCAATAGGCAGGAGGGAGTCTCCTCACAGTAGATCGGGTTCCAGTGTCAGCAGCAGAAGTTATTCCCCAGACAGAAGCAAAGCCTATGCCTTCCATCAGACCCAGCCAAGCAGAAGTACGTCATCTTTTCATAAAAGAAATATTTCCGAACAAGGTAAATCTGCTCTGGAGGATTGGGGGACCCCTCAGAACAGCATGGGAGGTGGTATGAGGGACGGTTGAATCCCCCCTAATCCTCTGGATTGGAGAGTTTTTTGTCAGCAGAAGGGCACTGCTGGATATAATCTTGTATCTCTTTCAGTTCTAAGTACACTTAACTAAATACAGTCAAACCTCAGTTAACATAATTAATGTGTTCCCAGGGACAATTCTTAAAGCAAAAATTACTTACCGTAACCTAAATTTCCCATAGGATGCATTGCAAACCAAGATATGTTAACCGAAATGCAGTTTCCCACAGGAATGCATTGGAAGCAAATTAATCTGTTCTGGAAAAAATTATGTAAACCAAGCCACTTTTTTCTATGGATTTCCTTTTGTTATGCGATTTTTGGGTTAACTGTTTGTTAACCGAGTTTCCACTGTAGCTGGATAATTTGATGCCTCTCTGCATCCCTTCAGGGTGTGCTGTATCTTCCTTTTCTTGATCTCATTCCTCCAAAGGGAGAAGACTCACAATGTTTGGACATATTAAATATATTAGGTAAAGGTCGCCCTTGCTCGAAAGCCAGTCATATCTGACTCTAGGGTTCAGCGCTCATCTCTGTTTATAGCCAAATAGCCAATGTTTCCATGGACATGTAGCAGGCATGACTAGGCACTGGAGTGCACAGAACGCTGTTTACCTTCCCACTGAAGTGATACCTATTTATCTACTTGCAATTTCTTGCTTTCAAACTGCTAGGTTGGCAGGAGCTGGGACAGAGATGGGAGCTCATTCTGTCCTGCACCACTCAGGTCTCGAACTGCTGAGCTGCCAACCTTCCAGTTGTCAAATTCAGTGTTTTAACCACTAAGCCATCACAATGGCTATATTAAACATATTGCGTTCCTGTTAACATAAAAATTTACTCAATACTTTTCAAACGTAAAAATATATCAAACTCTGATTGATCCGTATTTTAGTTGATTATATTTAGTGTTCCATAGTATTCCTATTCTTCCTATGGTTTTTTTTATCTCAGCAATTTCCATCTCAGTTCTCAGAAAGCAGCAGATAAAATTCAGTATAAAATGAACTAGGTGGTGTAATCCCTATGTGACTTACAAAAGATCCATTATGGTTAAGTAGCTAGGTAACCATTAGGTTTTGAAAGTTTTCTTTTAAGCCTTTGTTATAATCATTTTTTATGTGTGTGTATTTGTAGGTAAAGAGAGGACGGCATCTCAGCCTTTGCACACCTCAAGGGATGTATCCCCTTCAGGCACGAAAACGGTGCCACCTTCAAAGGTAAATTTATCTTTCTTAGAAGAAGACAATAATTTGAACACAGACCATCATAGTTCTTGGTTCAGAATTTGTACATGTAGCTTTAATTTTTAGATCCCTACACACCTGTAGTGTATTAAATGTGCTGGTATATGGCAGGGGTTCCCAAACTTTTCTCACTGCGGGCTGGTCACATGGCTCCTCCCATTGGAGGCAGAAGTAAAATGCACCTGTGCATGTGCAAAACGCTGCTGTAAATACACGTGTGGCTGTTGTACGCATTTATGACAGCTGCAGGTGCATTTATGGCAGCATTTTCCACATGCACATTTTACATCTGCTGCTGGGAGCGGCAAAGGCAGTGCGGGCTGGATGTTTCGTCGCCACGGGCCGGATCCAGCTCATGGGCCATAGTTTGGCCACCCCTGATAATGCGGGCTTGGAGAAATGTTGACAATTTTCCCTTACTCCTTCAAGGTGCTAAGAAAATCTACATTTATTGTAAAGGCTAGTCAACTTGTATGCTAACTTGTGATCAAGTTGTTTCATGTGAAGTGATAGTAGAGTTATGATTGCAGTTCTGTTCTGATGTGGAGTGACCCAGGAATTATGGGCACAAGGTCATTTTGGATGTTCGTAATCCAGTAGGTGGATTTTGTAGCTAATTGTTAGAATTCTTAATGATTCCTAGAAACAGCTCCTTTCGGTTGCTTTCTAAATATTACATTGTACACAAGAACATAACTGTAATATGGTTTGGGACCTTGCTATCTGTCGGAGCGTTTCTCCCTCAGAACAACTCCCTGCATCACCCATTCATCACAGTCAGCGCAGCTCCAGGTGACGACCCCGAGGATGGCTTGAAAGTCTTTAACTAGAAATAGAGCCTTCTTGGTGGTGGTACCAACAATGTGGAACACTCTACAAGTAGAGCTGCGCCAGGCCCTATCACTGGTTATCTTTAAAAAGCAATTAAAAACTCTTCTTCAAGGAGGCTTTTTAGGGTGTTGTCCCTTTAGCAGTAACTTAGACAGTCTGGTTGAGTCCCTATGCCCTCAGACGCAAGTTACTTTATTCTAGTTTGCGACATATTTGTTGTTTGTTTGTTTTGATTTGCTGAGTGTCCCGTTGTTATTTGCTATCTGTTAGCTCACTGCCCAGAGTGGGATACCACCCAAATGGGTGATATAGAAATGCAATAAATAAATAAAATAAATAAGTGACACACACACATCTGGCTTTCTTTTTCTCATCAGGCCTTGGAAAAAAGTAGCAGGTTATCAGAAAAGGAGCTTGCAGAGGCAGCAAGTAGATGGGCCACAGAGAAAGCAGAAAAAGGGGACACGAACACCGTACCTGAAATTCCAGAGTATGAAGTAAGAGCAAAGAATAACAACAGATAATTTGCTATATTAACTCTTAAGTTAGTTCAATATCGTTGCGATAGTAGCTAACTTCCTTACTGTGTTTAATAGTTTAATTGATACTGTCAGTTAAGTTCTTGCAGAGCTATGTCTAGTAGTTAATATAAAAGTTGATATTATGCTATTTACCAAAATACCCCATAATTGTTTGTATTTTATTGATTTCTGCCTTAACCTATAGAAAATTAACTTTAATTGAATCTAGCAAAAGTTCTTTGTAGTCTCTTTATACAACAGCTTTCCTTGAGCTGTCCCTGTGTAAGACAAAGGAATGCATTTCTCCAAAATATTTGGATTGTTCTTCTCCAGGGAGCAATGTGCAAAAATTATGTTCCTGGATGCATCTGCATTCATTTGCCTTTTGCTGAATCCTATCCCACCTCCCAATTCTCCTATATGGACACTTATGATTTGAGTGGTGGTTACCTGAAATTTCTAATATAATATCTTTAAATCTGGATGAATTTGATTCTGTTTATCTTGATAAAAGACTTTTTACTGATTATAGTTCAGTAATTTAGAGAGTTTTCTCTGCATTTTCTCATGTAAGTTTTCCTGTAATGTATGGCAACTCCTGGAACAGGAGTTCTCAACTTTTTTAAACCAGGGGTTGGGTCACACTCTCTCAGACAGCTTTTGGGGCCAGATGGCCATTTTGCCCTTCCTCCACTACTTGGCACTTCCTGGTATGGTGGAGGTGGTGGTGGGGGCCACATGAAATGGTGTCACAGGCTGCATCCGGCCCGTGGGCCGCAGGTTGATAATCCCTATCCTAGAATAACCTTTCAAAGTTTATATGATTTTGCATAGCTGCTTTTGCACCAAATGCCATTAATTATTATATATGTCTTAAAGCCTACAGCCCCAGAGCCGTTGTATGTGGAACCCCGAGTAGAAACAAGTGCTGATATAACAGACAATAATGAGTTGTTTGAAGAAACACAGCATGTCACTCGATCAAAAGCAATTGCTGCGAAGACAAAGGAGATTGAGCAAGTAAGCCTGAACTTTTGTTGTTTGTAGCTTTCCAAACATCACTTGTGTCTTTAAGTGCAAAATTAGGTTTGCTGTTCAACTTTATACTACAGTACACATTTTCCCTACACATAATATCTGTTGGTTGCTCAACATTGGTTCATCTATCAATATTTATGAATTATTGCATTAGAATTCTCAGTCAAGTTCAAACAATGCAGAATAAAACCATAACAAACTGCAGTAAAACCCTGGGTTACAGATGCCTTGGGTTACGAAAAACTCAATGTATGGAAGGAAATTCTGAGGAAATCACATCCTGATTTACAGAGAGTGAAATCACATTACAAACAGTTTTTTGGGTGTTCCGATGCTTTGCACAGTGGTGGGAGGATGTTTGGAGAATTTCCACTCTGGTTTTGGAATTTTTAATCACATTTTGGCTCCGGCAGAAGCTCTCGACACAACCTGCAAGTGCTGGAAATTCTTCCCGCCCTTCATCAGCTGTTTGGCGGTACTTTTACTGCAATTACCAGGGCTGGCCACTAGATGGTGATGTTGGAAATGTGATGAATATGCATTGCATTGAAAATAAAAAATTAACAGCTCCTGAGCTCACTAAAATGAAAAAAAAAACTCATATTTTTTTTGTTTCAAACTATCTAAAGGGCACTTTGGAATTTTTCACTGTATTTTTGCCACTTTAGAAAGCGTTTTCAACAGAAAATATATATATATATATTTGGCTCTTTTCTAACCTCCGGAACTTTTTTTGGTTTTCGATGCATTCCTATGGGAAACCGTGCTTCGCTACCAGAAAAATGGCTATAAGGAAAACCTCTCAGAACAGATTAATTCCATAACCCGGGTTTTTACTATACTGTATAAAACGCATCAGTGACCATAGCATGATCACGGACAATAAATAAATATCCATGATCATCATAGTTGTTGGAAAGCTTTTTGGATCAACAAATTTTCAGTAGGTACCAAACCCCCAGAGGTTCATTGTTTATCTGATTGGTAATGGGTGGGGTGGGAGGAGTTAGTTTTTTCAGTGACAGCCTCATTTTAAAACAATGGTGGGAAAGATAGGCAACATATGGGAGCAAGTGTGTCCTTCTGCATTCTAGGGCTGGCATGTGTAGCTTTGAAACCACTGGTGATTGTACTGGTAGAGGACAATCATGACGTGAAACGAAAAAGATGAGTGGAAATTACCCATTCTTTTTCTGTGATTCCAACCCTTGCTGATTGGGAAATCACCTTTGATGCAGATGGCAACTTCCCTCGCAAACAAGTCACTTTAGAGAGGGATTTCAGGATTGTGCTGTGGGAATGAATTACATACTGTATATATCCTTCAAGGGCCCTGATCCATTCAAAAAGAAAACACTAGAGGTGCTGCCATAAATTCAGGACTATATTAGTATTTTGCCTTGGTTAAATATGGACATTTGGGTAAGATTTCTTAAAATGCTAGTCTTTCATTTAAATTCACCATAAAAGGAGTCATTTGAAAAGAGAATTTTTGTTCCTTGTTAACTTGTCTCACTTGCAATGTTCTTTACTCATGATCAGTGTAAGCAATTCCTGAATCAATGTGCATATTTTGCATCAGCATTCATGTTCAGTTTAATGATTGGCATCCATCAAAGCCATCAAGGGACTTCAGTGGTTCAGTGGTTAAGAAGCTTGCCTTGTTAGCTGGAAGGCTGACAAGTCAGAAGCTCGAGACCTGGGCACTTAATGATGAAATGAGCGATGTCTCTGTCCCGGCTCCCTGCCAACCTAGCAGATCAAAAGCAAGAAATTGCAAGTAGATAAATAGGTACCAATTTGGTGGGAAAAGAGCTTGGGAACATGAAAGGAGCCTCATTCGGGCATCCCCTGAGTGGAGTTTCTGCAACAAAAATCCTTTCAACCCAGAATAATTTCTGACACGAAATTATTGCAGTAATACCTCTTCCCCCCAGATTACTTAACGTTATGCGATTTTAGCAATATCTGAGGTAAACGTTAATTTACCTCGGATATTGCTAAAATCGCATAACGTTAAGTAATCTGGGGAGAAGAATTGGATCGAATAACCTTAAGGTCCTATGGGATGGATCGGATAACAACCGCTAAAGCCTGTGCACTTACAATGAATCTCTATGGAGCTTTAACGTTATCCGATCCATCCCATAGGATTTTAACATGGATTGGAAAACACTAAAAATCGGATAACACCAAGACTTGTGGAACCAAGTCTTAGCGTTATCCGAGGTTTTACTGTATTATCATTGGGCTCATAGGTGTCCATAGTGCAAGGGGACTTCCTTATCTTTTCCCCATGGTTGTCCATGCCCCCTGTTCTGGCTTCAAACTAGACTTTTGGATTCCAGTCTGAACGTCTGCAAATGTTGGCTAATATTTGCCTTAAATTGTTACAAAGGTGCACATTTCTAAAAACTCACTTTACATGGTACAGTCAAACCTCGCATAAAGAGTGCTTCGCTTAAAGAGTAACTCGCTTAAAGAGCAGAATTTTCTCTGAATGTTCGCTTTGCTTAACAAATAAAACCAACCAAAAACTCGCTTAACAAATAAATCGGGGTTCGCAATCCCCCCCACAATTTGTCATTTACAATGGTGTTTCGCTTAAAGAGCAAATTCGCTTAAAGAGCAATCCTGTAGAACGCATTATGCTCTTTAAGCGAGGTACAACTTGTATATGTGGAATAGTAATACTGCTCAGTCATTAAGATTTTGAACCACCAGTTCAGCCAAAACATTTTGTAGTCAGGAAAATATGGGCGATCAAGCATCTCTGTTATTTGTTAATGTACTTTTCCCTTCACCTTTTTGGGAAAGAGGAGTTTTGATATAAAGTGATAGACCAGGGGTGTCCAATCTTTTCAGGCCACGGGCTGGTTGCAGGCCAGTCACATGTTTCCTCTCACCAGAAGCGGCGCGGGTGTTGCAGGCCAGATGATTTGGTGGCATGTATCGATAGTTCAGAATCGTATCGATATTTAGAATTGTTTAAAGTATACTTTTTGAGAAACAGGACTCTTCTCTCTCTTTGCGCATGGTTGCATGGTTTGGGCATAGTAAACACTAACTTTCAACTAGAATGATTAGCATGCCTAACTTCATCTTGCAAAAAAGGGATGAGAAGATAAATAATGAAGTACCAACTTTGCATCTTGTTTTCTGCTTGTTCAGAAAGTGAAAAATTACCTGTTGTAAAGTTTGAATGACAATGGGGTTGTGTCTTTCACTTTTATCGTTTTAGCTTGATGTTTGAATTGGCCTGTGGCTTTCAGTTGGAGTAAAGGGAGTGTAAAATTTGAGGACAGGATTTAAAAAAACCCAAGATATTTGAAAAACTGATCAATGGAATTGCCTATGATGCATGACTAGAAGCAGGCCTTATTAAAATTCTTTGTTGGAATGAAGATATCTGTTCACCAGCAAACTAGCATTCTTTCATCTTGCTAAAAATGGATTGTGTTGTTTCCATGCCAGCACAATGAACTCTGCCTTTATTTAACCTATGTTTTCCTTTAGGTGAGGCCTACATTAAAACATCTTCCTGTGTGGCCCTAGAAACATAAACCCAGAATTATTAATGTATTTTTAGCTTGCCAATCAGTTGTAACCAAACAATTTATGTAGATAAACCACTGCCCTTCCTGTGTTTGGCACAGAAATAAGGTTACTGTGAAGCAGTTTTAGGAAACAGCTTTCAATTAGTTTTCTACTTTTGTAATTAATCATTGAAGGGTGGGCCCTTCCTTTAGTAAAAAGCAGCCTACTCCTTAGTTGCATTTTGGAATATATTGAATAGTACTATTTGTCCTTTTTAAAAGATCTTTGACAATTATTGAAAAGAATTTAATACATTTTAAAAGGACTGTGTTGGGAATTTGGTGCTGGTATAAAGCATTTTGCTCATGCAACATGAACACATTTTGGTGATGCTCCATTCAACATGAGAAAAGTCTGGGTTGGTACGGCATATGTAAGATAATAGATAAGGAGACCAATGAAAATCATATTCTGCCTTCTGTGAGTAACAGAATATTCTGTTAGGAAATATCAGGATACAACCTGGTTATTATTTTTTATTACAAATGACAACCTATGCTAGAGTTATTATTTTAAGTCAAGAAATTGCACACATGAAGATGAGATAGAAAAAGTGAGACTTTTTCAAGTTATCTAGACCAAGGGTTCTCACGGCTTTTGCACCACGGGCTGGGCCACTCCCCCTTAGACAGCTGAGCGGGTCGGACACCTGGTTTCCCCTGTAACAAACGCTGCTGCAAACCAGTGGGTGCATTTGCGTGGACAAGTTTGCTCATGTGGGTGTGTTTATGACTGTAGTAAACATGCCCCTTTCCAGAGTCGCTGCCATGGGCCCAATGGAATGGGTGCCAGGGCCAGCCCACAGTCCCTATGTTGTGAACCCCTGATCTAGACCAGTGTTTCCCAAATGCTGGTGTTTGGACTTCAATTCCCAGAAGCTTAAGTCAATTCCCCAAAGCACTGATCAGTCAATATACTGGCTTAGGCTTCTGGGAACTGAAGTCCAAACACCAGCATTTGGGAAACACTGATCTAGACAGTTGAGTTTATTCTGTAGGGTAATAGAGTAGACAAAGGAGTTCTCAACCTTTTTAAGCCTGGAGCTGGGTCACGCTCCCTCAGACAACTTCGGGGGTCTTCCTCCATCACATGGCACTTCCTGGTGTGGTGGAGGCAGGAGGGGGCACACAAAATGGTGCCATGGGCTGCATCTGGCCCTCAGGCCACAGGTTGAGAATCCCTGGAATAGACCGTACTGCCAGTGACCCAACACCGAGTGTCAGGCATGGTTAACTAACCTGAGAAACCTGAGGACTAATGGCCTTGGGTGCCAAAGTCCACAGGGAAAGGTGATGGTCCCCAAGTGGATTAAATCCCACTTGAATCCATCTTGATGGAGGGCAGCAGCTTCCTCAGTACTGCCCTGGGGCTGAGGAGGACTTTGCATGCCAAAAGGGCTCAGGACCAGAAAGTGACTCGCAGAACTGGATCAGTTGTACGGATGTCATCCTGCGTATTCAAAGGCAAATGAAAGGCCACAGCATTATATTCTCAGGACAGTCTCCATGGCTGATCACCATGAGGATCGACAATATTTGGATTTGGATATGGCAAGACAAGAAGGGAAGTGCTCTTGCAACGCAAGGGACCTTTCTTTTTGGGTGGATAGCTTTCAGCAAAGTTTGGTTCCAATTTTGTCCAAATCTCAAAGGAGTACATAGTGCACTTCTGCAGTGTGATTTTGTGAGTGGATGGGGAAAAGAAGGAGCAGGTTCAGAAACAGCTGTCATGAGTCTGAAATTGCAGGGCCAGTCTGTTAATAGAAACAAAGTTTTGGCTCTGGCAATACCTTTATTGGCTCACCAGTAAGCTACAAATAAGGTGTTTTTTTAAAAAAAGTTCTACAGAACTCTTCATCAAACAAAGATAAAAGCTAAGCTTAAGGCAAGCAACTTCAAAATTTGGGCCAGATGTGTTGTGCTTGGCTTATGGGGCCAAATTGCCAACAAAGCAAAATGGAATTTCAGATCCCACCTTGGATGGAGATGTCCCTATCTCTCCCTCCATTGGCCAGTAGCTTTCACTGATGCCACGGAACTCTCTTTAGTGATCAAATAAAGAGATTTAACCCTGACTTGTGTTTGTACAAAGCTGTCAGTACAACAAATACTTCAGTGAAACCCCAAGTAAGGCTCATTTTTCAGGCAGGTGCTTTTAGTTAGTCACTGTGCTGGTCTCTGTTATATAGCTGTAAGAGAATGTTTGTTTTTATCCAGGATTTTTATTAATATAGTTGCTTCTTTCATATAGGCTGCAACTGCTTTGTATTATGCCTTCTTTCTCTGTAACTTTATGTCCTGTTTCTCTCTCTATTTTAAATGGAATGGAAGTAATCATGATGGCAGCGTTTCAATTTGAGCACAGAAATTCTCCACAACTCTTTGCAGGCATAAGAAATTATTTTAGAGCAGGGGTGCCCAACCTTTTTGTGTTGTGGGCCCATTACTTGGTTCAGTGGGCCAGTCAAGTGGTTCAGCGGGCCGGTCATCTGATTCCTCCCACCAGAAGTGGAAGTAAAACGTGCCTTGCAGTCTGTTTTGCAACAGGATGACATAGATTTTAGGCTGCCATTTTCTCAGCTTAAACTAGGGGTGCCCAGATTATGGCCCACGGGCCATATTTTGGGTACCCCTGGTTTAGAGCATTGCTGGAAATGTCAATGGATACCCCTCCGCCTTTTTATAAAACTAGAAATAAAGTAGAAATAAAGGGACATTAAAGACTGAATGAAAGGAAACACAAGGTTTTCCCCATGATGACTTATCATTTGGCAGTTACAAAGTAGACTTCTAAAATCTATATACAGAATAGATTCTTCAGATAGGGGTGTCTTTTTGTTACTCAAGACTCCTCAGTAAGAGGAAGATGGGTGATCAACATGTGCATATGGACTTTTGGGTTGCAGCTTAATAGTTTATACCTGTTGACCCATCTAATTAGGCTAGAAGCAGGACAGAGTTACAAATTACTCTACATTATCATCGAGTGGTACTCAGTTCCCCTCTTCCTACTGGAACAAAAGGCTAAATTTAACATTTGCCAAATGAGTGCTGTGGCGAGTATTATGAATATGCCGTGTAAAGTAATGCTTAGAATAGATGGTCACTACAGTATCCTCAGGATCACTTAACTATAGATATCAAGTTCAAAATACATTATTTCTGAAGCAGCTTGCTACTACATAATGTGTTTCAGAAATGACTATGTTTAACCTTCTAATGTAATATCAGTGCTATACAGATTGGAAATCTTGCTTTTTGTCAGCATTTTATATTGGATTAAATGGACTGCGGTTGCTCAGTGGTCAAGAAGTTCGCCTTGTTAGTTTAAAAGCCTGGCAAGTCGGGAGTTTGAGACCTGGGTACTACATGACGGACTGAGCACCTTTCTCTCTCCCAATTCTTGGGAACATGAATGGAGCTTCATTTGGGCATTCCCTGAGCGGAGTTTCTTCCACAAAAATCCTTTCAACCCAGAATAATTTCTGACATGAAATTATTATTAGTTTAAATGCGTTGAGTCAGCTGAAGATACTGGATGTGCTTCTACTTACATCAGTTTGTAAGAATGAAGATGCTGATAAAAAGAATATCCATCAACAGTCAATTGCAGATGTTCCTAGTAAAACAAAGTTACCAAATCTAATCTCCACCAGCTAATTCAAACAACGGCAGATAAGATTATCATCATGCGCCTGCACTTTCTTTCCATAGAAGAGGGCTGTAATTGATGTTAGTTAAAGCCTAATATCAATCCACGTAATGGCACACTGAGCAAAAACCAAAGTTCTTTCATACCTTATAAAATCCAGAGTTTAGGGTTTCAATTTTTTAGAATAGTAGCCGTGTTAGTCTGTGGTTCAGGCATATCAGAAAACAAAATAAAATGAAAAACACTGTAGCACTTTAAAGACTAAATGCTATATTTTTATTGTTAGCTTTCATGGATGAAGTCCACTTCTGGATTATTCAGGATTTGAATAAATGTCCAGCTTTGTTCCATGTCTTTATACAGCTTTTCCTATCATGGAAGTGAGATCTCTACCCACAAAAATTGTAAACAAAACTATGATTTATCATATAACCATTATTGATACTTCTCTTTTCCCTTTCCATCAGCCTAAAAAGAGAGTACAGTTATACCTCGCTTAAAGAACATAATGCGTTCCACAGGATTGCTCTTTAAGCGAGTTTGCTCTTTAAGCGTAACACCATTGTAAGTGACCAATTGTGACTTCTGGCAGGGGGGATTGTGAAACCTGATTTATTTGTTAAGCAAGTTTTTGGTTGGTTTTATTTGTTAAGCGAAGCAAACTTTCAGAGAAAATTCTGCTCTTTTAGCAGGTTACTTTCTAAGTGAGGCACTCTTTATGCGAGGTTTTACTGTAGTTAGGAATTCCCCACTACCATACACACAATGTTTATTTAATGTGAAACACCTCTAAAAGCTGTGCATAAACCCTCACATTTGATGAACCTGAATTGGTTAATAATAATAATTTCATGTCAGAGATTATCCTGGGTTGAAAGGATTTTTGCTGGAGAAACTGCTCAGGGGACGCCCAAATGAGGCTCCTTTCATGTCCCCATGCAGCTGTAGGTTTATAGGCAGATAAGCACCCTTCCATCCAAAATTGTCCCTAATTGCATGCAGTTGCCATTTTGCAGAAGGGGAGGTTTGAACCTTTGTCCCAGATAACTAGCCCTGCTCAGCTGATTGGTAGGGAACAATTCAGGGAGGGGGAGTAGCTGAGTTATAAATCCAGCTTAACCCTGTGTTCTGCCTGGTGCTTTCTCATACTGCTTGGATACTCTTTGACTTCCTCAGCTACAGACAGGATGGAACTTTAGTCTTACATTTAAAATATCTGTATTGCACTGCCCTTGGTAAAAGTGCGAGCAATTCATAATTGAAATAACATAGAACTATCAGTTTTCGGATCTAAATCAGTGGTTCCCAACATTGGGCCACACTCCACAGAGGGACTCCAGTTCCCAGAAGCTTTAAGTCAGTACATTGGCTGATCAGTGCTTTGGGGAATTGACTTGGGATTCTGGTAATTTAAGTCCAAAAACCAAAGGTTGGGAAACACTGCTCTAAGGTTTAAACTCTTGCCTTCTGTACCTGTTGGAAGTTTTTGACTACAGGAGACCTCCTGTGGCTCACTTTACAAGCCTTTGCTTTTACAACTACTCCAATACTAACTAATGTCACAAACATTCAGAACCCACTTTTATGACCATTCTTATTACTGTTGTAAACTGACACATTTACACCACCAGGCATGACCAACAAGAGAACAGAGGTGGGAAGATAGGATGGATGGATACGAAAAGGAAAGCACCCAACAAACACGCTAGAGAGGAGATGGGAGGGAGAAGAGGCGGGACAGCAGAGGTCAACAGGGACTCAAGGGAGAGAATTAAGAACATAAATAACAGGAAGAAGGTGAGAGGAGTGAATAAGAAGACAACATAAGACTTCATTTTTAAGACATGAGAATTTTCTAGAAACCATACATCAGTTGTTCCGCCTAATAGGAAAATAGAATTTGGCATAAAGCAGCTCACTTTACAGATGTTGCCAAGAAGCCAGTTAGTTTGTATGTATGTGTAGGGTCTGTTTTATCTTTAGTTAATATTCATTTAGTTTGCCCTACAAACCCCCCCCCCCCCCGGGGCTTAATGGTTAAAATACTGAGTTTGGAGACCAGAAGGTTGGGTCTCGATACCCTAGGGCTGCACTTGGGGAGATGAAAGGAGCCTCATTTTATTGTCCCCTGAAAATCCTTTCAACCCAGAGTAAACTCTGACATGAAATTATTATTTATAGTTTACCATTACTCATCCTTGTCCAGAGGATGGTTTTTTTACCATCTTGCTGAGACTAGAAAATTTTGGGGGAAAGATGTATAGTATGTCATTTAAATGCTGCTGACCTCATTCTTATCCTGTTAGAGGGAGGGGAGGGAGCTATGAGTTCGTTTGCTGCCTTTTTATGTGGCTTGGAGTTGAGCGCATATAGATACTGCTAAATCTTGTTTCATGAACTTCTGAAATCATTTGTAGGTCTACAGACAAGACTGTGAAACATTTGGAGCTGTAGTGAAGATGCTGATTGAAAAAGACCCTTCATTAGAAAAACCTATCCAATTTTCCTTGAGACAAAACTTGCATGAAATTGGTGAAAGGTGTATTGAAGAACTTAAACACTTCATTGCAGAATATGATAGTGCAAATCAAGAATTTGAAGAACCCTAAATTCAAGTCTCCAGTGTTCATATGTAAATATTCCTTGATGCCACCAAATGTCTTTAAACAGTTGTACATCCTATCTCAAAAGTTTTATCTCCTTGAAAACTGAAATAAATTCAGAACTATAATGTGGTCAAGAAAATTACTTATTATTGCAACTTGTGAAAATTTAGTGTGCTTGAGACAGTATTATGGTCATTTTTTAATCTCACTGTGCAGATGTATACATTCCATTTTACTTTAATAATAGTGAAGCAGGCTACTATTTGAATGCAATGGACAATTTTATAATGTTATTAATACTGACTCCAGGACTGTATATACAGTATAACTGTATTTGTACATATTTACATATGTTGTGATTAGAAAGGATAGTCATTTAATGTTCCATTTGTAATTTGAGTAAACAATTGAGCATAATCACCAAGCTGCTTTTTTTGTTTTAGCATTTTTGTAAATTAAAATGGCCTGTAATTAAAATCTTAATTCAGTTTGAAAATCTGCATTTTCTTGACATTTTCATGTATAATTTCTTATATGAAAAGAATTCAACATTAATATGTATATAATCTTAGAAGCAAAGTAATGGGAGAAAATATACACTAATCTGCTCCTAGAGCACGGATTCTCAACCTGATGCCTGTGGCACCATTTCATGTGCCTCCCACCACTGCCTCCATCACATCAGGAAGTGCCAATTGATGGAGGAAGAGCAAAATGGCCGCCCAGCCCCCGAAACTAGCTTTGGGAGTGTGACCCGGCCCTGGCTTTAAAATGTTGAGAACTGTCCTGGAGTATCATTTTCCCCCAGTATATTAAAGGATATTTATTTTTAGAAATGCCTCTACTAAAAGTAACTGTTCTAAACAAGCAAATAACATGAAGTTTTACAACTGGTACAATAGTTCAAAGGAGATGGACTATCCACGATTAATATCCATTTCCCTCTACTATTCCTGCTTCCCATCTCCAGTAGGACACTCATGTTCATCTCTAGGTGAACTGCTAAGAGAAGCCTGGAAATCTGACAGATTTATTGTGCTTTAGTGTAATAAGCAGGTAGGAAATAATTCTAGCATTACATGGTATGCTTAGTATTGATATTGTCTAAACAAGATCGACTTTGAGATTGTGGGAAGACTCAACAGACACTGACTCAGTGAGAGAGCTGTTACAAATAAATGCCACCCTAGGGCAGTGACTAGAAACAAGAGATATTGTCATACCTTTATTAAAAGCATAGTACAGCAACATTTGGCAAACCTTGAAAAAAGTACTTTGAGACGTATGCTTCCTTTTTCAGTTACTCCACAACTTACATTATTGGTGTAAGTGGCCTTTTCACAAAGGATATTTTTGGAAGACTACAGGCATCTATTATCCAGTATTAATCTTTGAACTTGGTATTAAGAGTTCATTTTAATGGATTTCATGTAATAGTTTATTTTGGTGGGCATACTATATACCCTATGTGTAGACATTTGGTAATTACAAAGATTAGTTTCTTTGACCCATAAATAATTCTTTTAATATTAAGAATCATAGCTTAAAAAGTATTTACAAAGCTCCACCATGCAAACAGAGCTTTACTGTCAACTTAAACTTCACTACTATAAATGTATGAATATTTAACAAACACCTGTCTGACTCAAGCTGATGGTAAACCCTCAAATAAAATTATTCTTGTATTTTAAACAAATGTCTTGCAATTCAGGGATATAAAAATAGTCTGTTAATTCTTAACTTTACACTATGTACAATATTTGCATTCTAATGCACATAGTTTCAAAAATGAAATACTAAATTATAAATATCTGTTGGTTCTAACAACTGTTCATATATACACTTAAAACCTGGAATAATGTTTCAAACATACAGAATTCTTAGGATTGTTTGTTTTACAACAGTAAGCAGACTCACCAATGTAATGCAATTAAGTTTATAGGTAGGTTGATATCTTGCATCATATTATTACTGGTAGTTATTGAAGGGCAAGAAACATTCCATGTTTTTTTAAAAAAAGGTTTGTAGCCTTTTTGTTGTCCTCTACAAAACCAGAGCATCTTTATTTGATATCAGAATGGTTGGATTTTTCTAATTAATAAACAAGATGCATAGAATGTTATTTCCACATAATGCTCATGGCCCAGAGGTGGACAGTCTGACACACACACCCTCCAATATTGTTGAAGTCCAGATTATTATTATTATTTGCTGTCAATGATTGCTGGGGATAAAAGAAACTGAAAGTCAGCAATTTTGGAACATCATACATTGTCCGCCTTTTTTTAAACATTATGTGCACTAGCAGAAGACAGGCACTCCAGAGGAGGACTTAATCATACTCTGTTAACACTGTGCACGCTTTCTTTTTCCAGTACCACCACCACCTTCCATGTCTAGACCAGACATGATACTGCCAAAATCAAGGCACCTTTAGTATCTGAAATGGGGCTCTTAGAATGTGCATACTCAGGGAAACCCAAAAATCTAAGAGCTGCAAAACTTGGCCTAAGTAGACAAATGAAGAACTATACAGTTCTACCTCGCTTAAAGAACATAATGTGTTCCACAGGATTGCTCTTTGAGTTTGCTCTTTTAGCGAAACACCATTGTAAGTGACCAATTGTGACTTCTGGTGGGAAGGGGGGGGGGGGAAATTGCGAACCCAGATTTATTTGTTAAGTGAGTTTTTGGTTGGTTTTATTTGTTAAGCGAACATTCAGAGAAAATTCTGCTCTTTAAGCGAGGTACTCTTTATGCGATGTTTGACTATCTGGTTTCATTTCCTCCACATTTTCACTTTGTATGCAAGAACCAGGGAGTGTGCTAATAAATCAGTTTCCAATAAGCCTTGTGTGTTACATGATCTAGACTAGACAATGAAGAATGAAGTGTGATATTTGCTTTTATTCTCCCTTTCCGTATGTGAAAAGAGACAGGGACTGCAAGGGGGGGGGGACCTCCAGTATGCTAGGAGACTCCCAAGAGAGGCATGGTAATGGTACATGGCTAGTCTACTTTCTTCCTCCGGTGTTTACTTTAACTACACTGCATAATGTCTGCACACTAGTATAAGTGAGCTGTATAAACTAGACAGTTCATTTTGAAAATAACTGATAATCCCTGCTTTGTAAACTGCAAGAAAGTATGAAGTGGACCCACCTTAGGCATTATTTGGGTACATCTCAACTCATAAATGTAAAACTAATGCAAAGCTGAGGAATATATGGATAGCCAAATGTTGAACTGAAACTCCCATCAGCCTTGACCTGTGCTGCTTATGTCAAGGAGTTATGGGAACAACTGATGAACAACTGGAAGGCCACACATTTTTCCATACCTGCACTTATACAAGATTTAAAGAATTCTGTGAACATAGCTAAACCATTAGGCTTTTAATGAAGCAACTGCAATAAGCAGGCAGGATCTAAACCCAAAACTTGTCTTCTCTCGAGTTTATGATCCTTTCTTTCTCATCATTTTTTGCAGGACTATCAGCAGTTCCTAACAGAGTCTTCTGAACAGAATTAGACAGTTCTCCCTCTCACAGTTCTGTCCATTATTAACTAGAGTGTTTTGAGAAGATCATGGACAGAGTTGTCCATGTTACAGGCTTCATTTAACCCATTTATTTTTTTTAAAAAAACAGTGTAGGCACAAAGTTCATAATTATTCATAAAGCTTAAGAAATTATACAGTTTTTGCCTTTGTACACTCTCCTCTTTTTAGACTTTGTTGTCCTCTGTCCAAACTGAGAACTGGGGAGTTCAGCAGTTGGACTAGCAAGGACATCTGTATAGTAAGGGTATCTTACTGGTCTGGGCTGTGGAATGGGCTGTCCTAAGAAGTACCCTTCTTCCTCAGAATCTGATGATGAAGAAGAAGAATACCAAGAGTCTTCCTCATCACCAAAAAACCCCAAAAACTGGTCATAGTCTGAAGCGATATGGGTGTAACGGCCATAGGAGTTAGGAGTGTGTGCCCAAACGGCACGAGGAGTTTTACTTTGAACAAACTTGTCATATTCCTGGGGAGAATAAAAATTAGGTCTCTCCTTTGGGGAGGTCTTCCTTTCTGCGGCCAAATGAAGGGCATTATCAGACCGAGACTTTCTACTCCTCCTGCGACGATGTTGATGTTTCTTCCCCTGGTCTTCAAAATGGTAAACACGTCTTCGAGTCCTTTCACTCATAGGAGCCTGACGAATTTCAAGATTCTCATAATTCCCATTATCAATTACATCATCTGAAAACTTAACTTGCTGAGGTCTGCTCTGGGATTTGGATCTTCTTAGTACTGGTATGTGCACTGATTTTTCCTCCGGCAGTGTCTCACCCTGACATAGTTCAGAGCTTAAACTCTTTAGGGATTCTGTGCTCCTATGAAGCATGGAGGAATTCAGAGTTCCCATGTTGCTCATTTTCTCACAATCCTCTATCTCCAGTTCCTGATAAGTTTGTAAGGAATACAAAGGAGGTCTTGGTTTGACTTCTCCATCAACCGAAGCACCTAAAAATGCACGGGAAATGAATGTTTAATCTGCCATCACTTCTCAAGTCTTTGTTACAAAAACACTTTATATGTCAAACATCCAAATGAAGTTTCTTTTGGAAGGTCACATTTTGGAGAAGTAATCTTAGTGTAGTAAATTGCATCAGAATAGGCCCATAAAATTACTGTGGATTTTGTAAGTCAACTCCTTTGCAGGTCCCATTAATTCAAGTAGGCCCAAAGTAGTTGTGACCTAGAATAGCATTCACTTGAATCAGTGAACAATCAACTTGCAGACAAGTTGACTCACAAATCCTTACTGATTTGATGTACCTATTCTAATGCAACTTACTATGCAACTTCAGCCACAGTGAAGTAAGAGCATGCCTAACAAAATGAAAGGTTGCAGCCTTTTCAAAGTAACCTCTTAAGGCTGCTGGAAGAAATCAGTTCAACTGTCCTACATTATTTTCTTTACCATTAGCATCTGTAGGTGGAAATAATTTAAAAGATCTATCTACCACATCCACTGGTCTTCCATAGTGTCCTGCTAGAGTTAAAGATTAATTATCTAGCAATATGCATATCAATTATTTTCTTGTATTGAAAGAAATGGCCTTATATTTGCAATGCTCAATGGGCCAGTAAGCAAAAGAGGAGTCTCAGCCTCAATGGCAAATATAGCCTTGTCCTTTAAGTGGGAAGGCATCTGCACCAGGTGCATAGAAAATGAACCAACTGGACACTTTGTGTATAATAAGAGAAGAAGCAGATCTTCACACATAAAAGCTAGCTCAAGGTAAAACTTGATGCTATCTAAATGAAGCATACAGTCATGTGACTGGACTCTCAATTATCTTACCTGTGATATTAGACAAAGCAAGAGAGTCCATCGAGTCCCGAACACACTGCTCTTGTTTCAGGTTTGACAAACATTCCAGTGAATTGCCATACCATTGCTTTTGGTCACATTTGTATCTGGGTGTGCCATGTTCCATTTCCAACTCTTGAATTTTCCTGCTAGCAGGACCTGGGTGGCTCCCATATGCAGAATCCCCAAGGCCATCTTGGGATTGGGCCCAGTACATATCTGACTGGTATTTCTTACTTGCTAGGCTTTGACTATTTTTCTTCAACTCTGTTCTCCCTTTAACCATGCCCTCACATATCCACTGCTCACTCCCTCTACCATCCATGTCCTCTGACTGCTGAAAGAGGCCTTTATCCCCAAATTTTAGGAGCAGCTGCGTCATGTAGTCTTCATGTTCAGCCCACTCTTCTGGATCATCAGAGATTTCTTCTCCCCTTCCTTTCCAGAGGTCTTCCTCAACAAAGCCAACTCTTTGCCTTGACAGGCTTAAGTCATCCAGTTTCCGGGAAAGCGTATCATCAGCAGTACTTGAAAGACCAAGGCATTTGTAGTTCATTGTTGGGGATAAGAGGAGAGATTGTCTACACTGATCTGCAGACCGACTACTTTTCCCCATGCGAACACTTCTTCTGGAGTCTCTGGATCGAGCAGATTGGAAAGCAGAATCAGAGGAGTCTGAAGCGTGAACATCTTCTCCTAGGCTGCATGATTTGGAACAATAAATTTGTCCTTGCTTGGGAAGGAAAGGGCAGCCAAGTAGAGAAATTTTGCAATGAGCACAAGAAAAACAGACTTCTGTAGCATGCCAGTGTTGTCCATCATACGTCATCTGAGCATGATCAACCCCTGTTTATTTTAAAAAAAGAAATATTTAGGAGTAGGTTGAGCATGCTTCCTAGATTAGCATTTTTATTTGTTATCTCCACATGAGATAAAAGCATAAACTAAAAGGCAGTTTAATCCAAAGTTAAATGTACAGTCATACCTCGCATAACAAATTTAATTTGTTCTGCAAGGTTGCTCGCTATACGAAAAATTCGCTATGCGAGCCTGACTCGCATAACGAATTTTTCGCTATGCGAGTTGGACTTTTCCCTATGGATAAACTCGCATAACGAGCGTTTCTATGGGGAAAACTCGCATAGCAAAAAAAAAACGCTATGCGAGTTTTCCCCATAGAAACACTTGTTATGCGAGTTTTTCCATAGGGAAAAGTCCGACTCGCATAGCAAAAAATTCGTTATGCGAGTCAGACCGCTTAGCGAAAAACTTGCTCGTTATGCGAATTTTTCGCTAAGCGAAACACTCGTTATGCGAGGTTTGACTGTATTTAGATTATCATAATATCAGTAAAAACCTTTTGTCACATTAATGACTAACAAATAAGCTGGGTGAGACTAGAACCCATTTCACTGATGGATAAACTGAGCTCTGGTCCTATAGAAAGTTTTATCATGAACTGTGTTTTTAGCTTTTAGGATGCCACAAAATCTAGGATGGGATGCAAACTTTAGTCTAAATAGCAAAGCTACAGTGAAAACAGTGGTGCCAAAAGGCAATTAGAAGGCACAGCAGTATATAGAAGCATACAAATCATACAAAAAAAAAACCCCCCACACAGTGATAATACCACTGAACCTAGCTGTGTTAATTTAAAATCTTAAATTGTAAATAAATCCAGTGTCAATTATATCTGTATGGGATAGAATTATATTTATTTATACTGTTGCTTACCAAACACATGCTGTTAACACATAAATCTCTTATTGCATTATAATGACTCTCCAGAATCTTCTGAGAGAATGAAATCTTCTCCCACTGGTTTATAAATTTGAACATGGAAGTAGCAGCCATGAACATAAGAGATTAGTCCTTGCAAGAAACCTGGGTACCAACTCTGCCCACACACTAGAAATACTGTCTCAGTCATGATAACATCAGCTATTCAGACAGCAGATCCTTCAAAACATCTGTTTTGATTGGTTCTTCCTTTTGGTAGTTAGACATGTTGCCCATATCGAGACGCAAACTTACCTATGTGTTCTCCACAGGTCTCACAGTACTCTGCATAAAGTGATTCAAAACAGCCGCAGCAGAATGGGCGCCCATCCTTCATAATATACCTCTGTCCCCCAAGGATGGTTTCACATTCAAGGCAACAGAAGTGTTTCATGTGCCAGTGGCGGCCCTCAGCTTCTGTGCATTCATCAGCAAAAATAATCTGGGGAGGAAAAATACTACAAAGGTTCAAACTTGCAGATAGTGCTAGATATTACAGGCTCAGTTTACTGGTAAAGAAGTAAACATGTCTGGAGCCAGGTGAAAATTTACTTTCTATTGTATATCAAAAGTTCATTGCTTGACTGAACCAGGAGCATACTATTCACTTCCAGTTCTGCCTTAATTATTAGGGAAATGCTAGGTTACCTCATCACATGCCGAACACCGTGGCTTGAGTAGTTCAGCATGGTGTCTGCCACAATGGATTTTTCCATCTTGGTAGAAATAGATTAAGTCGACAAGAAGTTCATTGCATGTGAAGCACTTGAAGCAGGATGGATGCCAGCAAACTCCTGGCCCAGCTCTTGAGGCAAACACGACAGCTTCACCTCCGCTTATCTTTGTGCCACACTGCAAATGGAAACGGGAGAGTTCAAAATAGTTTCTCATTATTATATTATTATTATTATTATTATATTCATATTTCTATGCCACCCAATCACACACGTGACTCAGGGCAGCTCACAACAGTACAATACACAATAAAATTATAATAAAAACATTCGCAATAACATTCACAATAAAATACCAGTCATCCAAGGTACAAAAGTTTCAAACAGCCACAGACAGTTCAGGGGCTAGGCTGGCCGGGCTGACCAGGGAGGTGATGTTCGGCCCCATCCCCAACAGTCAAGTCATGGCACCAAAACACAACCCCAGCCATTGGGCGTAGCCCAGGGTTGCAGTGGCGCTCCAGCTGCCCGGAGTGGTGGCTTTTCAACCCCAGCCATTGGGCGTGGCCCACAGTAGCAGCGGTGTTCCTGCCGCCTGGAGTGACGGCTCTTCAACCCCAGCCATTGGGCATGGCCCAGGGGCGCGGCGGTGTTCCTGACACCTGGATTGACAGCTCTTCAACCCTGGCCATTGGGTGTGGTCCAGGGTCGTGGGGGTGTTCTTGCCACCTGGAGTGGCGGCTCTTTAACTCCGGCCATTTTTTATTATTATTATTATTATTATTATTATTATTATTATTATTATTATTATTATTATTATTATTATTATTATTATTATTATTATTATTATTATACCCCGCCCCACTCGCATACAGCAACTCTGGGCAGCTTACATGAATATATAATATATTACACATACACACACACACACACACACACACACACACACACACACACACACACACTTTAAATAAGCTTGCTAACTTTATGCTCTGCCCCCCCCCCCCCCGCCCAAGTTTACACCAGGATTTTCCAACCTAAGTCCCGTGGACTGGATCCATCCCTGGCACCATTTCATGTGGCCTCCACCCCTCTAAGGGCATTTGAGAAGCAAAATGGCCACCCCTTTGAAACTGTTGCGGCAAAATGGTCACACCCACTCTGCAGGCAGGGCAAAATGACCGTTCGGCCCCTAAAACTGACTGAGAGTGTGATCTTGCCCCTGTCTTGAAAAGGTTGCGAACCCATGGTTTAGACCATTCTCTTTCCCTTCCTATGTAATTACAATGTGCATAGTGACAGGATACCTCAAACCTACACCAGTTGAGAAAATATATCCTCTTGTTGGTATTGTTCCACCTAAGATAAGGAGAATAATAGCAGCAGATGCTGAGAGAACTAAAGAAGAGAATGACCTTCAACGTCCTCTGAATGGATATGAGTCTCAAGTCTGCTGGCTCAGATCCAGAAGAAGCTTCATGGCAGGAACAAATATTCTTGAGGGTATGCTTGAGCAAAACCAAATTAGTAGATGGAGGAAAGATTTCACTGGACAAGGAATAGCATTAAAGGAGGATATGGCTAAAGAACTCAATCTCCCCTACATCACTTAGAGGACACTGAACAGGAGGAAGAGCAGAGTGTCTAAATGTAAGACTAACATGCTTGAGTGGGGGTTGCTGGTGGATAATAACACACTGAATAGGAAGAGATACAGAATCTAGTTCATTTGCTAGTCTGCCAATTACTGTCAGAAACATACACCGATGAGGACTTAAGTTTTGCCAACAACAAAGCCAAGAAGGTGAATTCGTTTTGTCAGGCCAGGATTTGAGTGGGACATGAAAGAAGTTGTTCAAATAAATAAATTTCCTTAAGTAATAAGAATGTTACCTGTTCACAAAGAGCATGTGTCACTACTCTGGGGAGCAGTTTGACTGTGCCTCGTCCCAGTGCCTCCTTCTTCCGCTGTGAACTAAATATCTGAAGTTCCTTCTTCTCTTCTTCACTTAGTGACTGGCAGTATCTCACCTGTCAGAAAGGAAAGAAATTCAGGATCTATGCTACCTATGCCTAAAAGAAATATCTGAACCTTTTTTCAAAACTTTTTAATCGTATTCCATCTTAATAACTAGAAGGTTGTTCATTCAGTCAAGCCAAAGCAAAATGCATGCACAAGGAAGAGATTTTCTGAGTTTTACAAGGTATTGTTCAGGAATAATACAATGGCTGAAATCCTGTTGCTTAATGTAGTTAAGCTGCAATTAGAGTAGGCCTACTGAAATCAGTGGCAATTTGGCGAGTCAGCACTTCTCTAAGTTCTAGATTTCATGGGCCTACCCTAATTCTGATTTACTAGACTAAACAACAAGATTTCATTCAGTGTGTTTTAAGCAAAATTCCTTACAACTTTCCAAGAAAGGAAGGAAAGCAACAAGATATACTGCATTGCAAGAACAGATAATTTTAATTTAAACTTCTTAGATCTCCCTCTTTGACTCATCTTTTGTATTGTTTTCTTAGGGTAGCATTTCCCAATCTGATATCCTCCACATAAATTGCAGTTCAACTCTCTTGTGATGGCTGTTCATGGTTCTGAGAGCTGCAGTCCAGCATGCCTAGTGACTAATAGCTTCAGTAAGCCAGTGTTATTTAAACACAGTCAACGCAGTCAACTCCAGCCCTAATCAGGAGTTATCCCTGAAACCATGGTCAACGACAGAAGAATGGTAGAGTTGGTGGCACATGTTTTCTTCTTACTTGTTGTCTGTAATGTGTGAGAAGTGCAAAACATCTGCAATGAATTCTGTAAGTTCATTCAGCTAAGTCTGCTCATAGAGCTCCTATGACTAGCCAATTATTGTGTGTCTATGTGCCTGATATGTGTATAAATTGATGCCATGAGGCCTCACCCTTATGTCTGATGAAGTGCGCTTGGTCCATGAAAGCTCACATTTAAATACTGGAGTTAACCTTTAAGGTGCCACAACATTTTTGTCTTTTTTTTTTTTTTTGCTTTTCTGTTTTGTTTACTCTCAGATCTCCTATGACTAGAAACCCTTGTAAGGAAGAGCTTCCAGTCACAGGAACGGTATTAAAACATTCAACTGAACAGACCAGCTGTACCATCTGTTTCACACTCCTTACACAAGATCAAAATGACTTCTGGTCAGGGTGGTGGACGTGTATAGAGAGGTGTCGTCTGTACATCCTCACCATTCTTTTAGCCTTTCCCCAGTTTCAGATGTAACAGATGAAGAGAACTTCAGTGTGCCACACCATCCATGAAGTGCTAATGATGCTAGAACATAATCTTGACAACAATTTCTGCCTGCAGCTCTTGGAACATAGGGTGGCATCATATGGAATAATGTTTGGAAAACTACTAACACAATTTGAGCAATAAAATGAGTTTATTTAGCAGTTTGTACAGTGGGCAACAAGATGCTAAGCAGAAATGACTTGGATGATTAATTCCAGTTAGAGTTGATCTACAGAATTCAGGATTTATATAAGCCAGAACTTATAGAAATCCCATTGATTTGATGGGTCTACTCCACTTGTGACTAGCAAGTGGTCCCTTTTTACATACTCCACAAAAGAAATTCATCCATCTACCCAAGCTCAGATAGTCCTGAAATGTCTGTCCATACATACCTCATTGTCATGGGGTGGTAGCTGATATAGAAGCTGCTTAATTCGATGCTTCTCCCCGGGACTATTAACATAAGGGATCCTCTCTTCTGGCAGACAAGCAAAGTATAGCTGTACCTGAATGGAAAACCAGAAATATAATTACCTCTGCACTCCTTTGTAAGAGTTCTTCACCAATTACCTTATTTAGTGGGCTTTGTTTACAAAGGCAAGGATTTTGCCTTGCTCTTGCTAACTGGACCATGTGAGCCCATTTAGCAGAACTGACTTGTCTGAAAGAGTTTAGCACCCAGCTGCTGCTGAACTGCTATTCAAGAATGCAGCTTGAATAGCAGTAAAACTTTATGTAACTCAAGGGTTTTTTTTTTTTGCATAAATCGGGACATTGATTTACACAAAAAACCCTTCCATAACTCGAATTTTACGTAATTCAAGTCATACATAAGTTGCAGTTTTACTGTATTTACTTTTTAAAATGAACTTCAAATATACAATAAATATTTGCTCTTACCTGCTCAGGTCTAAGACCTGGAGGAACCCAGGCATATTCTTCTAAGGCACACCCAGAGTCATCATCTGATGTTGAACTTCGCTGGAAACCATATGTAAGGTTGCCAATTTTGGGCTCCATTTCCAAAAGACACAAATCAAGTGGGTAGTACCAGGATATTCAGTCACTGTGCATCAATTAAAGAGTCTAAAAAAATAAAAGTCACAAAGTCAGACGTTACAGATTTTTTTAAAAAAAGGGGGGGTTGTTTCCTATTTCTATTAAATTCACAGCCTTAAACACACAAAAGCAACAACTAATAAGATCTACATGGTGGCCAATAGTACAATGGAAACAAACTGATAAAAGCAATGCTATTATGAATATAAAACAATATGAAGTGTGATTAAAAAAAAGGTGTTCAGGTAGCTTTTTATGAAAAAAAAAAAGTAATCCTCTACCAATGGAAATCTACTTAGTTAAATTATAAGTAGCTTTCCTGGCTGACCAAGCCACAACCTGTATTGTGCGCTAGAACTTCATATATCCCCTTGTTCCTCCACATAAGCACAGTTTAAAATCCTAGGGAATTAACCATTTACAAAATCAGTTTCCTATTTCAAACATAATGTGAACCTATAGTTTAAACTAGCCAAAATCATCATGAAAAAGGAAAGAATAGTCCCAAGGTTTCTCAAAATGGTAAATGTTCATCTGAATGGGAGCACTGACTCATGAAAACAAAGTATCCAAGTCTAGAGACACTGCTAGAATTAGCACACAAATATTGTGGACTAACTATTCATTGCAAAATCAGCAAATACAGTACAGTAATACCTCGGATAACGTTTACCTCGGATAACGCTAAAATCGCATAACGTTAAGTAATCTGGGGAGGAGAATTGGATCGAATAACGTTAAGGTCCTATGGGATGGATCGGATAACAACCGCTAAAGCCTGTGCGGTTACAATGTATCTCTATGGAGCTTTAACGTTATCCGATCCATCCCATAGGATTTTAACATGCATCGGATAACACTAAAAATCGGATAACACCAAGACTTGTGGAACCAAGTCTTAGCGTTATCCGAGGTATTACTGTACTTTGTAATAGAACTATTGCTAGCTGGAAAACAGAGAAAGGCAAGACAGACAAAACATGAAGAAAATGAAGTTATGTAAATTAATGGCTACTGGGTTAGTACAAGAACATTCCTTCTTTTCCTTCCAAATATTAACATCCCTTTGATTTTAAAAGAATGGATAATATATATCACAGCATAATCTACCTTTAAACATAAGACTGAACACCTGTAAAGCCTAGCTCTCTTAATATCAGTCCATAAACTCTCTTGAATCCCTCAAGACTTTTGTGAAATTGTATGCATCCCAATGAAAGTTGGAGGGGGAAGAGAGGATTTATGAAGTTGCAGACTGTTGTGAAAACTGCAGCATTAAGTGTATGCATACTTCTGTTTCCAGAGAGGCATAAATGGAATATGATGGCTAAATATGATGAAATATTAAGTACTGTATATACAAAATTACAAGACTGGTTAGGTATGAAACTAGCTAGGTGGACTCATACATCTGAATAATTTCTCATGTAAGGTTATATAAGAATCTTTCTCTTGAGATGGTGGCTGCCAAAAAGCAGGAAGTTTTATTTGGAAGCAGTAAAGAATCCTCAAGTCAGGTTTCCAGCTTCCACATTCTGCATTGCAATGCCAAGTAATACACACTGCAGTAGGATCACGAATACACTCATTCATATATGATCCCAAGGTAATTCTCAGATACCAAATATTTCACTCTAACTTCCTGGTATAAAATGTGTGTTGCTTCATTATTGACAGAGCATGCTGCTTGAAAGGAAGTGAATAATATCTTTAATATCCACATAGATTTCAGTTTAAATTATTATGGGTATCATTGTCAACTGCAACTCGTATCCAAAAATGCATTTTTCCTCAAGGAAGAAAATGTGATGGGCATGCATTTGTTTAAGGTTGATCCCAGCTCGCCATGAATTGACCCACACACTATGATCACGGAGCCATCTCCTGCGGCACACACGAAATGAGACATGCAGGATTCAACACCATGACTGCAATAGACTGCTGAAGCCTTGAGGATATTATTAAGGCACGCCTTCACAACCAATCCATCTGACATGGCCACTTCCGCCTCCATGACTGTTGGGAATCAGAGTTCCTCCTTTGTTCATTTTGCTGTTGGGCTCAATGCGATGGTTTCCAGTAGCATTTCCACCACTGAAGGGGGCCATCACCCCACCTAAAGGGGCTCATCCACCCATAGCCATTGGACCCTTTAGGAAGTCAGGTTAATTAACTGCCGCCTGACACTCGGCATTGAGTTGCATTGAGTCGCTGACTATATATACACAATCTATATATACGATCTACAGTACATTAGTACCCCGGATAACGTTATGACTTGGTTCCACAAGTCCTGTCGTTATCCGGTTTTTAACGTTGTGCGATACATTGATCACACAATGTTAAAAAAAGCCCTGTTTCCCTGGAGGCTGCAGGAAGCCAGAACGTCGGGATTTGAATCCTGACATTTTGGTTTGCTGCAGCCTCCATGGAGGTGGGGGAACTTTGGAAACAGCTTGGATCGAGTCTCCCTACCTCCCTGGACCCGGCCAGGGGGGGGGGGTCAGAGCCCCCAAAATTGGTAAAAAAAAAAGTCCATTTTTTTTTTACCAATTTTGGGGTCTCTGATCCCCCTGCCAGGTCCAGGGAGGTGGGGAGACCCGATCCAAGCTGTTTCTGGGCTTCCCCGACGTCCTCGGCCAGTGCAGAAAGCCAGAATGTTGGGATTCGAACTCTTTAAGGAACTTTTTCTCTTTCCTGTGCAAATCTTAGTTCTGAGCATACTATCTCCTATGTTTTCATGTTAGTAAAACCTGATTGGTCAAGACATAGCTATTTCTTGATTATTATTATTATTATTTTAATTTAAGGAATGCATCTAAAATGAATGTCACAGTGTCATTTGAGCCTCTCAAACTTCCCATGTTTCATCAAGAAAAATCCTAAAAGAGAAGAACAATTCTGGTGTGTAGTGCAAGTCCTATGAGATTTTAAAGACTAAAAAAGACCCACCATAGAATTTAAGTATTATATAACACAAGCTTCCATGAGTTACATCTGTCTTCACTATCTACAAAACTTTATGCTTTAACAAATTTGTTAATCTTCAAAGTGCCACAGGATTATTTTGTTTTTGCTGGAAAAGAGGAATACAGGAATCCCTTTGGGTAATTTTGCAGTAAGATCAAATCTTAATGAGCACGTTTGTGAGTAGCAAAAATAATTTACCAGTGCATCTTTAATCTTGGGCTAGACTTCATGATACAATTACTTAATAGATTTCCATCTATTATCATGAACTGATCAAAGCTTAGGTTTTAATCTGTTTGGCATGGTGACAAGCTTTCTAAAAATGGTTCAACATATTAAAAATGCTAATTAACCCTGAAACAAAATATACCAAGGCAGCACCCAATTCACAATGCAAGACTACTCAGACTCCTTTTTTTGTCCTTCAGGACAAAACACACATTTTGACTAAGTTCTATCAGTTAAACCGGACTTCTCTAAAGAAATTAGTCACTTACTAAGCTTACTTCACCTATGTGCAAACAGACTTGTGGTAAGCAGGATGAAAAATGAAGACTTTACAAGACAAAAGCAAAGATGCTAAAATAAATTACTGGATTACCAGATGATCCATTCTATTTACTATGGTCAGCTCTGGATCTCTTTCATCAGGTACTAGGTTTTGGGGTAACCCTATGATGGTTAAACTACCTTCAGGGTATACTACAGTTCCCTGGATGTACTGTTGCACTTGTTTTAGCTCCTGTTCTCTAGTTTACTAGTATTAGTACATTTATTTCTTTATATGATTGTTTCTTTGGACTGAAACTAGAAAAACTGAATCGGTAGTCAATTTCTAAAATAAAATAAAATAAAAGATATAACTTATTTTAAGCTGGAAAAAGGCAGGCTGACATCTTGTTTACACTGAAGTCTTATACAGAACTTCTCAACCAAAAATGCCACTGAGATGAATTGGGTTTCCTTCCAGATAAGTGTTTAGAGCAGTGCTTCCCAACCTTTGATTTTTGGACTTCAATTCCCAGAAGCCTAAATCAATTCCCAAATCTTTGTACTGACTTAGGCTTCTGGGAATTGAAGTCCCTTTGTGGGGCGTGGGCTCCACGTTGGGAACCACTGGTTTAGAGGATCACAAACCACTTAAGATGTTTTATTTCAAGTGTGTATATTCTGTTCCTCTTAAGCAGTCAGTGTTTAGTTTAATGGTGAGCAAGTGTGACCTTCCAGATGTTTTCAGATTGCAATTCCCATCAGCTCTCACCAATGTTTTTTGCTAATAGAAGTTGTAGGCTAAAACATCTGAAAAGTAGTGACATGTAGGACTATTAATCTTCACAACTGTAACTTCATATCAAAAGAGAGGAAACGGGCAAGAGGAGGGGAAGTGAAGCCAAAGGGACAAAGAATGTCTCTTTAATTCATAATTGCTTTATTATCTAAAAGGAAATATTTCCAACTTTGCTCTGTAAAGTCTAGCACATGAATATTGATTAACTAAAAGAGCTTACAAAGATAATAATTTCATTGGTGAATGAACAATTATTAACCAAGTTATTCTAATGCACCATCAAAAATATAATCTCCAGATGTGCTAATAGAGTCATATTTTTCTCATAGTTCTGCTCCATGACTTGTGTCTCACCCTAGGCAATCTCTCAGTTGCAGCCAGCTTCCCCCCCCCCAAAAAAAAATGTATTGTTATATGTAATCTGAATATCTAAACTTCAGACTTTGTAACCACTTTGCTTAGCCTACTATTCAGACTTTTTTTGTTCCTTCTCACATGGACCAATTTTCTGTACTAGCTAACAAAGTGCGCAATTTGGCAACATTTTGGTTGGTCCTTGGAAGGATAATCCCTGATTGTGGTTTTCTCCCCCCCCCTTTTCTCATGGTCCAGTGTGGCTATCTTTGTTTATCTATTAACCATGTAATTGGATTAAACAGTAATTTGATTAAGAAGTTTAGATGTCCAGCAATGTGTCACTTATTACCATTTAATATATACTATTCTGAAGACAGAACTCTAGCACAAAAATTACAAGAAGACACTCAGGTCTAAACAAAAGATTTAATCCCTCTTTTTTATGCAGCAGTTGAAGCCATGTGTGAAACTAACCATTATGTTAGGATTTCCAGCTCGCTGAGTATGTTCTGTAGTCACCTCTGACCAGATCCAAGAGGCACAATTCATAACCCCAGTTACACAAACATCATTGCCTATCCCCTGCTGTTTAACTCTATCCTGCAGGGCAAATTGTTTAACAACTTTTTTGTTACACTGCTTGTTAACAAGGCTACAGGGAATACAGGATGCATATCACACATCTTATTCACAGTGACTTGCAACTATAACCTAAAAGGTCAAGGCTTGAGGTTAAAAAGCAGGTGTCTGTATTTCTATTACGATTTTTGTTGTTGTTGTTGTTGTTTCTATTACGATATGCACAATAATTCCAATAAAAGGTGACAGGGAATGATATTGCCAAAACTGAGAATTTGCATAGAACAGTTTTTAGATTCTACATCTAATTAATTAGTTAACATTAATGAAACGGGGAGGGGACATTCCTAATGCTAATCAGAAATGTAGTGTAATATATTTTAAAATGCTTCAGTTCGGCACCATATACAAAAAGTACACACTTGTCCATCAAATCTCCACAGCCAAGATCCCTTTAATTTCAGAGGCAGAGAACAATACTCATCTTTCTCCTATATTTAGGAAGATCAATGATATTTTGAAATGCTCAACTTTAGCAGGGATTAAATAACTTCTCTGCACACTAAAACACAAAAATGACATGTTATGGCTCAATGGAAATGAAGCCTGATTGAAAAGTTTAGGAACAGGGAGGAATGAACTAAGAAGACACTACCTTTAAAAGTGTAGCAGATAGAGCAAGTATTACAAACTTCAAGAAAGCCCAGTACTGTATACTGTATTCCAGTTACAGTCTGTCACTTGCTGGCTCTTGAATGCAACTCTTCTTTGTTAAAATTTACAGCACTAAGTTTGGGTAACCTAGACAATGAAAAGGAATCAAGGAAGTAACAGTCAACAGAGTTGGATATTTAAAAATATTATAGCTCTCATTTTCTTAACTTAAAAAAACTTGACATGTACTTTCTTGAAACATGCTGGGGCAGCAATATTTAATGGCACAAAGAAAGCTATTTCATTGTGAAGGATTTATTTTATAAAACACCATCTCCAGGCAATCTCAAGGAGAAATCACAGAGGGTCTACATTCCATTTACCAGAGATTAAGTAAAATTGAAACCTACAATTTAAATTAAAACCATAACAGTCTTGGCAGTGGGCCAACCCCCTTCCACCCAAAAAAACCCTCCCAAATAACCATCCTTTCTCTCCATTGCATATAAACTATTTAGAAAGAGAAAATACTATCCCTGAAATCCCCAAGACTTCTTACCACCACCTATCTGTGTCTCACTAATAATTTAACCAGCCCCCAAGGGGGGGGGGGATTAAATGATCTGTGGATTGCAGCTTTGGTCCAGAAGATCTTGTATCATGCATTTTGGTCAAGAGGAGTCTGTGTTGGGAAGATGACACTCACCACAACAAGCAAGTCTGTTTCATTAAATGCTTCCGTCTGGCACGTCTACAGGAGGCAAGGGAAACTAACTGCCCAGGCAGGAAAGCCAAAACTGCCAAGGCAGCAATAAAGCGTTCAGAGTGCGGGAGGGAAGGGGATCGAATCCAGGGAAGTCCTTTCTTTTTTTCTCCCCTTCCAGCCAGCTGCAAAAGGGGGGAGAGAGAGAAGATGCTCCAAGTGGCCGCAGATCGACTTTAATTGGACAATTAAAAAGACACCTGGGTCCATGCCGTTGCAAAAGAAAGTAGACCTCCGCAGCAGCGTGTGCTCGTCGCAGGAGCACTCTCTCTCTCACACACACCGGTTTGGCACCCAAAGCCCAAAAGCAAAAGCCACGCAGTACCTGGAGTGGGTGTTCGCGCCTGCGCAAGGCTGAACCTCTCTGATATGAGGGGGGGGGAGCCAAAATGCGGGGGTGGATGGAGAGAGGCGCCCCGCGGTCACTCAGGGCCAAAGACGCTCCCTCACCCTCTCCTTAGCAAGCCTCGTCGCTCCGGTGCAACGGCGTCGCCTCACCTCCTGCCCACAAGCCGAACCCCCCGCACCTGTCCTTGGGGCAGCGGGGCTTCCCACCTGTGGCCCCTGTCCCTCAGCCGCGCCTCACGCTCTCCTCTCCTGCTTCTCTCACTATTATTCCCCCCCCCCCAAACACACACACACACACACACTCGCCGTTCCTGAAGCTCCCTCAATAAAATGACGCAGTCCTCGTGTTCCTTCGTTTCCTTCTAACCTCTAGCTCAGCCTCGGCTTCCCCTGACATCCCCCCCAATTCAAGGCTCCAAAAGGAGTGGAAAGAGGTTCTCTCTTCCTCTTCCACGCGGAATAGCTAGAGGAAAACCGCGCGGGAAACTTGAAGGCAAAGCGCCTCTCTTGCCCACAGCACATTTATCTTCGCGAGATAAAAAATAATAATTTTGTGTCTGAAATTATTTTGGGTTGAAAGTATATTTGCTGGAGAAACTCCACTCAGGAGGCGCCTGAATGAGGCTCCTTTCATGTCCCCAAGATCTTTTCCGACCAAAATGGCCCCTCTTTATCTACCATACTTGCAATTTCTTGCTTCCAAACTGCTAGGCTGGTAGGAGCCAGGACAGAGACTGGCGCTCAATCTGTCATGCAGTACCTGGGTCTCGAACTGCTGGCCTTCCAGCTACCAAGGCAAGCTTCTTAACCACTGAGCCACCGCAGTTCCAGCATTGCAAGATGAAAGTCCAGGACCAGTCCTCCAGCTCCCTGTCTTTTCCCAAGCATGCTTTACACTTCCTTCTACCTAGGAATCAGAGCCTGCCAAATCTAACCAAAGGGTCATTTTTAAAAACAATCCTTCCTCAAGAGTTTTACTTTTAGCTATAGTTCCTACAGACGTGGGGTGGGGAGGGAGTATTCTCTTCAAATACCAAGTTCGACTAATGAGACGAACTCAGGAGCTTTCTTTGTTTTCTTCTGCCAGTTTTCCCTTGTGAAGAAAAGCAACCTCTTCCAGACCCCCAGCCCAGGTTATACTGTTTTCTTAGGGAAGAGAATGGGGTACACAGAAAGAGCATCCTCGAAGAATGTGGTATTTTTGAACCACAATCGGGTGTACCCCAGGAAATGGCCACCTTGTTTTGCCAACTAATCTTTCTCACACTAGGTCAGCCAAAAGGAACTATGGAATAAACTCCCCAAAGGTCATTTTGGCAGTTTCATGTCAGGCCTACTAGACATGGAAGAAGAAGGGAAGAGAATCTAAATTTCTACTTTCAAACAACTCAAGACAAGTTATGTCCCAGACTATGATGCTGGGTTAGGTGGCACAGATGAAGCAGAACAACAAGGAGTCTTGTGGCATCTTAATGACTGGCAAACTTTCACTAGCATAACCTTTCATGGACTGTTAGCCCACTTCTTGGGAATGTGGGCTACAATCCATGAAAGCTTGTGCCAAACTAAACTTGTCTTCAGGGTGCCACAAGACCTTGTTTGTTTTTGTTGTTAGCTAGCATTGAAATGTCTACAGAGAGGGTCACAAGCTGCGGGGAAAACTATTGTGTTCAATTTTTGTGTTTGTGAACTTCTATTTTAATTGAAATGACCCTAACTCCACCCTCCATTGTGCCTGAAAGCCCTCCTGGCTACATATCAGAGAGGCAAAGAGCTGACCTCTGTGCAGTTTCTAATTCCTTAAGCCACTAGTCACACCGCAGATCAATCACTGGTGACCCAATATGAACTACAAGCTGTCATAAAGCCACTTTTTTTTCCAGAGGGGGAAACATCAAGTGGGGTTTTAAAGGATATGGATGCCTAAAACTCAAAGGAAGGGAGGCATAATCATTTTCTGTTCTTTATGCCTAACATCTTCCAAAAAAGAAAATCAAGAAAATGATTAGAAATTAACAAACCTGAGACTCTTGGGGTGTGTGGGGTGTGTGTGACACATACAAATCTTTTCTATATGAATTGCCCCCACATGTAGCTACTATGCATGCAAAGTAAAGTCCAGGACTTCTGGGAGCAAGGAAAGTATGCTGTGCACATGTTATGGTGTTTATTGAAGGGTGAAGACCAAGGAAAATCAATATAGTAGGTCAGACATTTACCTATAAATATGAGAGTCATAATATTAGAGGCATTCTCTGCAAGACCAAACAGAAGACTGGTCAATATTTCAAACTCAAGAGTGAGGAGGAAACCTCCTTAAGGTGATCAAAGTTATAGAAATAGGTCTACTTCAGGTAGCTATGAACCTTCCTCCATTCCACAGGCTTCTAAACTATAACTGGAATTCATAGTCAGAGCTTAAGAATTACCCTCACTCCTCCTCAATGACCAATTTATGGCCAAAATATCCTCATGCTCTTATTAAATTCTTCACAGGTGGCATAAGCAGCATACTTCACTACTCTGAATCTATGCATTTTAATTTAGCCCTATTAACTTTGTCAGGACTGAATTGAGTTCCTATGGATTTCCAGTAGGTTTTTGCAGTTCGAAAGCAAGAAATTGCAAGTAGATAAATAGGGACCACTTCGGTGGGAAGGTAACATGACCACATGACCATGGAAATGTCTGCAGAAGCAGATAGCGCTGGCTCTTCGGCTTAGAAACAGAGATGAGCACTGACCCCTAGAGTCGGATACGACTGGCTTTTGAGCAAGGGAAACCTTTACCTTTTGCCCATACCTATTCAGAAGTAAGAGAGCTGGTTGGGTAACTGAGTGGTTTATGTATCAGTCTGTGGAGGAAGAGGTTGGGAGTTTCATTCCACATTGTGCCACCTGGGAGAAGAACCAGTTTCTGAAGTCTTGGGCAAGCCACAGTTTCATAACACCCCCAGAAGAAAAGAAAGGTAAACCACTTTTGTGTATTCTCTACCTACAAAAAGTTTCTATTTAGGTCAGAATTGACCTGATGGCACACCATTAATATTATTCAGAAGTAAATATTACTAAGTCCACTGGTATTTACTCAAGGGAAACAGTGTAAAGGATGAAAACCTATATGAAAAATAGATTTGTATGTACAAACAGGTATGAATAAAATTATGCAGTCATTTATAAAAAATACTAGTAAGAAAAATATGTAATGAAGGCTGGAAAGCAATCAAAGTCCTTTGTTGCACCAAAATTGGAAGCATTATTTGTTGGGTTAGGGCTATTTGTATTCCACTGGTACCCCAGATATGTGAGGCTGTTTCTGCAAGACTTTTTTTTAATTAGTGTGTGTGTGTTTGTTCAATTTCTGTACTTAGACACACAACAAGTACATTTCACTTCCATGGTGGAGGGAGCCTATGTTTAAATGTGTCAAATGATTGCCATTTTCATCAAATTTATCAGTGTGTTAAAATCCCTCAAAGTTTGTACTGTTAGTAAAGGCTAACAAATCAATTCCAAGGAAAAACACTTTTCTAGGCTACAGCCTCTGACAGATATTCTAGTGCTGTTTTCAGTAGCTGCTGTTATAAATTTTGCTGTAATGGATTAAATTTTTTCCTTTTGGAAACTGGCATAAATGAATATGAGGTACCACCTGCATTAGGCAGGAGGTCATGTCAAATGAAATTTGCTAGCCCTAGCAGTTCCAGAAGACTTTTAGTTGTGTTTGCTGCATATAATTTACATGGGTTCCCTCTTAAACCCAAAAAATATTCACCATAAATTATGTTTTAAGATTCTTCCTCTTCTTTCATGTCCAGATCAAACTTTAGACTGCCAAAATGAAGCCAACTTCTTGGTTTTGTCGTTGGCCATAAGATGTCTTAAAATGCTAAAACCTGAATGAAGGAACTGATGGTGATTACTATTATACCAGAGATTAAGAATCATTTAAAAGTGTCATCTAAAAATTTGCATAAGAAACTGATTAGATAAACATGTCCATTCAAGCTGAACAGACCTCACTGTCAACTTCAATGCAATATATACATTTAGTTTTAAAGCGTTTAGTAAAGTTTAATAGCTTAGTAGCAGAAATGGGTTTCTAGTGCCAAGTAAAAAAGGCAAAGAAAAATAATGTTCATATTTGAGCACAGACAGCTGAAAATTAACTTTGAAAGTGCAAGAGATAGCCAGACTTAGCCTTGGCCAGACAACAGTACTTATAATTCAGACATGTTTGGACATCAGCCAGCATTGAAAATCAACTTGATGAACTTTCAGAATGGGAGGAACTATTGACATGGTTGTTGCTTTTATTTCCTTTGCACATTTTTAATGGAGCCGTTTCCTGTAGTTCCCATCGGAGATATTATTTTTAAAGGTACTAGTGTTTCCTCTCCTGCTACAGGAACTATGTGGCTTTTTTCAGTGAACGCAGACTGGAATTTTAGAAGAAATTTGTGAGAAATTAAATCTATGAATTCTGGATCACATTTGGTTGATCTGCACCTCACAGACTAATGTGACGATTGTTATAACACTGTCGATCAGATTTTGAGTGGTTGAAATCCATTTATTTTCTCAACAGAAGTGTACCAAATTATTTGTAAATAACATGTATTGAGAAATCATCACCATCCTGCAAAATTGGAAGGGATCCTATGGATCGCTGAGTGTAGCCCCTGTCAAAGAGGCATGTTGGGTACTTAACATGTTCAAGAGGATGTTGTAAATACAGTAAAACCTTGGATAATGCTAAAACTTGGTTCCACAAGTCTTAGTGTTATCCAATATGTTATCTGATGCATGCATCGGATAATGTTAAAATCCTCTGGGATGCATCGGATAACATTAAAACTCCATAGAGATACATTGTAACCGGCACAGGCTTTAGCGAACGTTATCTGATGCATCCCATAGGATTTAACATTATGCAATGCAATCCCCCCCCCCGATTGCTTAACGTTATGCGATTTTAGCGTTACCTGATGCAAACATTAGCTGAGGTATTACTGTATTGTTTTAAATGTTTCAAACGTACACAGAAACATGAGTGAATAGATATGAGAGAACATAAATGAAGGCATCACTGAACACAAACAGAATTTAATGGTTCATTCCCTAACTCTACTCAACTAAGGTTACTATACTAGGAAAATTACTTAATACGATTTTGCTTCCGTATAATAAATAACATATTGTTTATTTGTGAATCATACACCCAGGTACTTTTCTGTTTTCAAGTGTGCTGCTCTTTAAATACAATTTGTTGTGTAAAGTTCTGCAGTTCCAGCATATACAAATATTGGGCAAAGAGTAAATCTCATCAGAGGAAGAATGAATGAAATGGATGCCAGCTGGCAGGAAGATCTCCTGATGATTTGTCACATAGCTGCATAAATCTTACACTGACAAGTATTTTGCCATGTTCTTCCCTGAAATCTCCAGTTAACCATTTATGGCAGGGGTGCCCAAACTTTTCATGCCGTGGGCCAGTCACATGGTTCAGGGAGCTGGTCACTATGGCCTGAGAGCCAGATCTGGCCCCCACATACCAATTCATCTGGCTCATGAAGCCCTCATTGCTCCTGGAAGCAGAAGTAAAATGTGCCCATATGGGTGCATTTTACTTCCAGCTCCAGGAGCAACGAGGGCTTCTCAGGCCGGATGAATTTGCATTGGGAGCCGGATCCAGCCCTCAGGTCATATTTTGGGCACCCCTGATTTATGGTATGGCATATTTGTTAAAAATGAATTGTTTTTTCAACAAACCTATTTTATTTTTGTTTTTAGTGTCTGCCACAAATGTTTGAAAAACTTATCTACAAACTTATCTACAAATATGCTTCTTTTTAGACAAAAACATATTATACTCTTGTAATAGGTAAAGAATTGCTTCATTACACTATGATGCCATATTCCATATCTTGGTTTCCTATTATAACCTAGAATGCTACATATATTGTGTGGTGAGGGTTTTTTTTTAAACATAAAAATAATGCCTGATAAGCTATACCCTTTTCTGATCTAATTGCAAATACTATTTAAATATTATTCAAAATATTACAAGCAAGTTCCCTATGATTCCTACAAGTTCTGTACAAACACAGATGCATTTCTATATTAAAAATTGTAACTTAACCTATCAATGATCATTTTCATTATGAGATAAAAAGCATCAGATAGTTGTAAAGAACAAAGATAAATACAGGGTTTCTTATCATGTCTTCAAGTGACTGATCTCAGAGTGAGCATATATTTCCCTATTTCTGATCTCACTGGCTTTTAATTTTTAAAAAAATGTGGGGAAAAGTCTGATGGGGATGTTTTACATGAGGAAGGAAAGTATCTAAAAGACTAATAATGGACTGGAAACATTTAATTCATTCTGCAGTGGAATAACACTACAACTTTACAGCTTTACCATGTATCCTGGAAGATGGGATAAAGAGGCTGGAAGACAGTGGCTGCCTCTTACAAGAATTAAGTGTGAGTGAGACAGATTTATCTACAGAGCACTAAAAGGGAGTCAGTCATGCCTTGAAGGCATTGTTACTGCCAAGGGTGAATCCATTCTGGAAAGGAAAAGGCATGAGTCACACAAGTCCTGGAGAAGGCAGATTAGCCCTCCCCAATAAGTCAACTGGCAACTAAGCAGAAAACATTTTGTTTTATCTAGCTCCACCTATTTCCTCATCCTTTCAGCCCATAGCAATAAGGATGAAATTCATACCTGTTAAAGTATGAAAGAACATATCATAAAGAAAACAAATTGTTAGATGACATTTGACAGACCGAGATGGCTTAAGAGTGTACATGAAAATGTTATGGTTACACTTAATCAAATTTGATTTTAAAAAAAATCATGTCAGAAGCACACAAAGGTGCTTTCTGGGATGAAAGGATTTTTGCTGGAGGAACTCCACTCAGGGGACACTCAAATGAGGCTCCTTCATGTCCCCAATATCTTTTCCCAACCAAGTGGTCCCTGTTTATCTACTTGCAATTTATTGCTTTCAAACTGCTAGGTTGGACAGAGGTGGGCGCTCATTCCGTCATGCAGTACTTGGGTCTTGAACTGCCAACTTGATGACCCTTCCAGCTAACAAGGTGAGCTTCTTAACTGAGCCACCACAGTCCCTGCCAAATCTGATGTCCTTTGTTTAATAAAACCATTTTGTACAAATTACTGCATATGTATGGTACACAATTTTGCTACACATTTATATATTATGTTTAGAAATTAATATTCTGAAGCCCATTTCTACAGAGATCACCCATTAAAAAAACCCAAACAAAACAACACCCCAAAACCTGTACTGTCACATTGCTTGATTCACAATTGTTAATACACTATCAGGAAGCCAAATGTTAATATAGCCACAGCTGGGGTTCTTGTATTGGAATTCTATAATACACCTGGTTTCTGATAACATTTGTCCAGAGGATCAGCAAAACAGTGGCAGCTAAGTCAGGAGCTGTAGCCTTGTGTTAAATCATGTATACTGTATGCAAAAAGTCTCAGCGTCAGTTCTTGCCATCTCTATGAAAGTCTGGAAAGTTCCACTTTCTGAAACCTGGGAAAGCCGTTAGTGACCATAGTAAGATAGGCAAAGGTCTCCTTTGTTCGAAAAGCCAGTTGAACTTGTGTATGACTTTAGGGGGTGGTGCTCATCTCTGTTTACAGCCAAAGAGCCAGAGCTGTCTGTTTCTGCAGACATTTCTGTGGTCATGTGGCAGGCATGACTAGACACCACAGTGCATGGAACGCTGTTATCTTTCCTGCCAAAGTGGGACTTATTGATCTACTTGCAACTTCTTGCTTTTGAACTGCTAGGTTGGCAGCAGCTGGGACAAATGACAGCTCAGTCTGTTGTGTAGTACAGTACTTAGGTCTTGAACTGCTAACCTGCTGACCAGTTGTCAAGCTGTGTCTTAAGCACTAAGTTGCCACATCCCTAGTGGCATAGTAGACAATGCTGTACTAATATAGATGGATGGAAAATATAATTCCATTTGTATTCCCGCAAAATATTGAATCATAATCTTGTCCAAAATGTGGGAGAACTCTTGCCAGTGACTTGTCCACAATCACTGAAGTAGTCTTCAAAATGAAGACAACCATTCAAAAGAGCTCAGGAATAAATCAGCAACAGAACAGATACTAAATTCAGAGACAGAGGTCTACAGGGCAGGAGGCAAATAGGGCACATGACCTCTTGATAAGTCTTCAGGTAAGAATGCTGGAAAGAGTAATTAGAGAAAAAAGCTAGAGTAGTCCAAACTTTCTATGGGCTCTCACTTAGAAAGCACAGCAACATTCATCGTATTAATACAATTTAACTCTAAAGAATATTATTGCACTGGTGTGGCATCACCAACGATACACATTTGTCTTCACAAAGAGGTGGACTCTGATCACTGTCTACTGGAGTAATAAAATGATAACTTTGTGTACTGCATCCTAGTAGCAATGCTTACAATGTGTCATCTTCATCACAGAGTAAAATCTATTCTCTCTCTATTTTTTTTTTGTTGTTCAGTCGCACAGTCGATTCCGACCCTCTGCGACCCCATGGACCACTGTCCTCCAGGCACTCCTGTCCTCCACCATCCCCCTCAACTCGCTCAGCTCTGTGCCCATTATCTCCACAATACCATCCAGCCATCTCATCTTGGGCCGTCCCCTTCTTCTTTTGCCCTCCACCCTTCCCAGCATCAAGGCTTTCTCAAGTGAGTCCTCTCTTCTCATTTGATGTCCAAAGTACCTTAGCTTCATCTTTACTATTTGACCTTCTAAGGAGCAGTCAGGTTTGATTTCTTCTAAGATTGACCTATTTGTTCTCCTCGCTGTCCAGGGTACTCTCAAAACTCTCCTCCAACACCACATCTCAAAGGCGTCTATTTTTCTGCGCTCCGCTTTCCTAATGGTCCAGCTCTCACAACCATACATTGCCACAGGGAATACCATTGCCCTGACTATGCGAATCTTTGTTTGCAATTTAATGTCTCTACTTTTCACTATGCTCCCCAGGTTTCTCATCGCTTGCCTCCCGAGAATCAGTCGCCTTTTTATTTCATGGCTGCAATCACCATCTGCAGTGAGCTTTGATCCTAGGAAAGTAAAGTCTGTCACTGCCTCTACTACTTCCCCATCTATTTTCCAGGGACTGATAGGGCCTGTTGCCATGATCTTGGTTTTCTTGATATTTAGTCTCAAGCCAGCTTTTTCACTCTCTTCTTTTAACCTAATCAGGAGCTTCTTTAGGTCCTCCTCACTTTCCGCCATTAGGGTGGTATCATCTGCATATCTCAAGTTGTTGATGTTTCTCCCAGCAATTTTGATCCCAAATTGTGATTCCTCCATTTCTGCATTGCGCATTATGTGTTCTGTGTATAAGTTGAACAAGCAGGGTGACAAAATGCAGTATTATTACTCTTTAAAGGGTCATGTACTTTGAATGACATTAATTGCAACAAAGAGATGCATTGTTCAGGTATTTTGTGCAGCTGATGTAAGGAATGGCTTTTTTTACAATATGTATTTGCCTTAATGCTCCTTTTCTTTACTGACACTAAAGCATATGAAAGACAGAAGAAGACCCACTAGGATAGCTCAAGGCAGACAGTAAATGTCAGTGACTCAGAATACACCATGTTAAGGCATCCTTACCTAGACTAATCCTTTCATGATCAGACATGTGCCTCCAGGCCAGATGGATCACCATAACTCTTTGCAGATAGCTATCCTTTACATCTCAGAGGACACACTTAATCCCCAACACACACAATCCAGGTGGAAGTAATATAAAGCAGATCACTTTCTAAGGCATGATCAGACACCTTAGGGTTGGAATGGCTACCCATTTGGCCAACTGTTAATCTTACTGATTTAAAAGAAAACTTGGTTGACTGTATATGAAAATTCTCTGATAAAGGGACATACTACAAAGTCTATTTATCTTTCTAAAAATATGATTAAATTTACAAACACTTGGAAATGCTATGTAACAAAGCTTTATAAGCAGGGGGGGGGAATAATTTGTTCTCACATTTATTCTGGTCTAATTTTTATTTAGGTAGTTCTACCCAAAAATGAGATGGCTAGATGGTATTGTAGACACGATGGGCACAAAGCTGAGCGAGTTGAGGAAGATGGTGGAGGACAGAAGTGCCTGGCGGACAGTGGTCCGTGGGGTAGGAAAGGGTCGGAATCGACTGTGCGACTGAACAACAACAAAGTTCTACCCATATATGACAATACTCATCTTTGTTCAGTCTTGTGCTGCACACTATTTTTATAGAGGTAAAAGTAAAACGTAAAGGTCACCCTTGCTCAAATGGCAGTCGTATCTGACTCTAGGGTTCAGCATTCATCTCTGTTTCAAAACCGAAGAGCCAGCACTGTCTGCATTTGCAGATGTTTCTGTGGACATATGCCAGGCATAACTAGACAACAAAGTGCATGGAACACTGTTTACCTTTCCACCGAAGTGGTACCTATTTATCTACTTGCAATTTTTTGCTTTCGAACTGCTAGGTTGGCAAGAGCTGGGACAGAGATGGGAGCTCATTCCGTCCTGCAGTACTTGGGTTTTGAATTGCTGACTTCACACCTCCCACTCAGCGTCTTAACTACTTGAGCCACTGCAGTCCCTTTTTATAGAGGTACAGATATGCATTAGATCAGGCATTCTCAACCTATGGCCCGCATGCCAAACCCAGCCCCCAATGCCAATTTATCCGGCCCCCAATTCCTTCACCGATCCCAGAAGTGGAATTAAAGTGTTCTGTACATGCGTGGTGTGCATTTTACTTCCGCTTCCGGGTGGGAGGAACCACGTGATTGGCCCGATCAGCAGTCCAAGAGGCGTGGTCAGGCCCATGACCTGAAAACCTTGAGAAAGCCTGCATTAGACTATATATTGAATGTTTTCAGTTTATGGGTCAGTTTATAGGTTTTGTTTTCTATATTTGTCAGGATATTCCTGTTAGATCTTTGATAGATTTTCTATAGTTTGATAGGTTTTCTGAAATTTGATACAGCCTTACTGTAAAGTTTAGGATTTTCATCTGAGGATTCTTGTTGGAATAATCAGTCATCATTACATCCCTTCTGTACAGTTCTTGGTATACTGTTTCCCTCTTCTCTTTATTTTATCCAGAGAAGATTAAAAACTCCCATGTTGATCTTTCAGCATCCCTAATCTAGATTCAAATTCCCCTTTGATTTCTTGGTTGTCATGGAAAAGTTTGTCCTTTTTCTTCCTTCCTTCTTCTCTTCAAATTCTTTGCAATGATTATTATCTCTAAATTCAAATTAAGTCTTAACTGACTAAATTCCTATTTGTGTGCCTGTTCATGATTAGACAAATAAACAGGAATTCATTCTGAGACTCGATAATTAGTGGCTATTTGCTCTTTCTAGCTATGCTATATAAACAAATGAGCAAAAATCCAATTTTAGTCAGGATCCTGCAGTTTTATTTATAAACTTCATATTATCCCTCTCCCAAAAGTCTGATATAGGACACTGCATCATAAACGAAATGATGTCTCTACATCTGGTTTACATTTTCAACACAGAGAATTGTAGTTTCCATCATTTTACATAATCTGCTAGGAGTAATACATCACCAAGTAATTAATTTAATAGACAGCAAAAAACCTTCTCCATGCCGGCATACATTCCCATTTGTCAAAGGCATTTGGCTTTTTCAAGCCTTAACTTTATTTGACCAAATTTTCACTTTTGACCTTGTTCTCCATATTTAATCCCGATTCTAGTTTCACATATTGGTTTGAATGGAACCTTTCAGACACAGGTTTGTGCTTCAGATGTCATGGGAAAACTATGCTTTAACTAAGAAAACAAAATAGACCTCCATAGGATCCTACAGGGTAAGCCTTCCTTCCAGTCAAGAAATAAAAACTTCTTAGATTTAAAAAAAAAAGGAAATCCTGTACAATCCTATGGGATTTTCTTATTCCTTCCAACTGAGATGCACAAAAGGGATGAAAATACAGGTCAATTCTTCTGAATGGCTCTCTCCCCATTCCCTTCCACTGTAACATTGTATATCAAGATGATACAATGACAATTTAAGATTTCTAAATGTCTCAGATTACTCTGTTATTTTAAAAAAATTTAAAACCACTACCAAACCACTACCTTTTGTGCACAGTTGATCCACATGGTATCTTAACACATTTAAATTGGGTACAGAAGCAGTTAGAAATATGAAATTTAAATCTATACCTCTTCATCTCTAAAAACACAGTGAGTACATTTAGTTTGTCTGCACAACTGCTTTTACCATTCATAGGCAGCTCCAAAGAAGTATTCAACTCTTACTTTGCCCCAATCATCTAGCTCAGTAGTATCTGCATAAATAGTAGCTTCTTTTCAGGCTGAAATTGCTAAGGATTGAACTAGGAATCTTCTGTATAAAACAGCTACCACAGAGCTACAGCACATTTCCATTGCCAGAATTACCTACTTGATAAACTGAAGTGTTTCATAGGCTCATTTTTAATCAATGTATCACTACCTCCTTGCCACTCTATTGTTCACATACTGATGGTTTGTTGATGTTTACTTTGCAAGGAGGCACATTTTTAAAAGAGAGGTTCATCATTCCTCCCAGTGGCGTCGCTAGTGGGAGTTAGGGGGTGGCGGCCCCTGGCAGCGCTTTTGGGGCTATGTATGTTCTTGGACTACAATTCCCAGAAGCCCTAGCTGGAGCAGGCACCGGCGTCCACCAGGGGGCAGCAAATTTGGCTTCAGCCCTGGGCGGCTGAATTCCACGCAATGTTACTGAATCCTCCCCGACAGGTTTAAAAAGCAAGCCAATAATTAGATTTCATCAACAACAGAATACATCCTAACTAATTAATTAATTAATTTCCAATCTTGCCTTAATAAAAAAATAGCTGTATTTTATAGACACAATAACACTGACAATTTTTGCTAGCTCAAAAAGTAGGGAACACTAATATAGCTGAAAAATGGGACTTCTGTGGAAACCTCACTGCAGGTATAGGTAAAGGTTGCTCTTGCTCAAAAGCCAGTTGTACCCAACTCTAGGGCTCAGTGCTCATCTCTGTTTATTGCCAAAGAGCCAGTGCTGTCTGCGTTTGAAGATGTTTCCATGGACATCTGGCAGGCATGCCTCAACTGCTGGTATATTGCTATACAATTGGAAGAGTCATCCTGAACAAAAATTCCGTAGATAAAATTTATTTCCTCTCTCATTTTCATATTAGATAACCAACAGCTAAATATCTAATAAGTTTTTAAGTTAAGTCATATTGATGATGTACTTCCATAAAGTCCTAAAGAAGTTCAGCAAGAGATCAGTGAATAAATCTTTCAAAACCAAGACTTACTTCTATCTTAACAAATTTTCTGCTTGCTAGATTAGCATATACAGTAATACCTCGGATAACGTTTACCTCGGATAACGCTAAAATCGCATAACGTTAAGTAATCTGGGGAGGAGAATTGGATCGAATAATGTTAAGGTCCTATGGGATGGATCGGATTACAACCGCTAAAGCCTGTGTGGTTACAATGTATCTCTATGGAGCGTTAACGTTATCCGATCCATCCCATAGGATTTTAACATGCATCGGATAACACTAAAAATCGGATAACACCAAGACTTGTGGAACCAAGTCTTAGCGTTATCCGAGGTATTACTGTACAGCTGTCCGGTCTATGTCAAGGGCAAAACATTGTTTTTCATACATATTTCCTGGCTTTTTGAAGTTTCCATAGAAGGAGGAAGGTTACTTGTCAGGAGCTGGGCGAAAATATTTCTGAAACATTCATGTCCTTTGTCATGCAGACATGTTTTACTGCTATTTAAAAAAACCTAAAAAAACCCCACAAATGTCTGTCTGTGCTGAGGGCTCTGAATGCAGTAAAGCATGGACTTTAACCTAATCGTTTTTTCTTTTCAAAATTCAAGACACGGACAATGCATTTGCTAAGAAAAATTACTCCTAGTTAGAACAAGGGTTCTCAATGTTTTCCTGCCATGGAGAGCTGAGCGGGCCAGACATGTGGCTCCCCTAGCTGTAAATGCTGCTGTAAAATGCATCCACGGCTGTAAAAAAATGCATTTATGATAGCTGGGGGTGCATTTACAGAACATTTTTTGTTGTTTTTGCCACTTCTGCTGCTTGCAGGGGTGGCAGGAGCAAGGGCGGTGCATTTTCGCTGTTTTCACTGCTTTCACCGCTTCTGGCGGTGGGCCAAATGAAATGGTGCTGTGGGCTGGGTCTTGCCCGCTGGCTGTAGGTTGTGAAACCCTGTCTTAGGGCCATTCTATTCAGCAGGTCCCTAGCTTTATCTATTTGGGGGTCCTCTTCCATGCCTCAGGCTCTAGGAAGACACATATTGATCATGTGGTTCAGAATGCGTGGAAGAGTGCATCGACAATTCTTAAGTTCTACTGGAGCAGGGGAATGTGCGTTATGTACCAGCAGGCATTAAATTGTTTGAAGCCAAATCACTCACCCAGCTTACATATGGTGCTCAGCTAGGCCGTTTAGCCAGTTAGCAGCAGGTGGAGAGAGGTCAGTCAAAGTTTCTTAGAGCTGCTCTCTCGACCCCACCCCCGCAGTGTTTTCAATGCCAGGTTAAGGCTGGAGATGGGTTTAGTGAAGGTGGAGGCTAGGTGCTAGATGCTGATAATTTCATATTGGCTTAAAATACATAATTTCCTGGGCACCTTGGCGTTTCTTACACTTCAAGACTCATCCCGTTCTTCCTGGGAATGTAATATACTTAATAAATTGGCTACACTGGGCTTGTGTCCACCTACCTTGCTTGCAATGGAAGCACAACAAGCCAGCGAGTTGGTGAAGCAGAGAATAAGGGACACAGAACGACAAGAAGATATGGCCAAGTCTCCTGGTTTTTATTGCCACAATTCTATCAGGTACCAGGTTACTCCTGCAGCCTATTTGTTTGCAGCAATTAGATCTCCCTAATTATAGGCTGGCATTCACTCAGGCCCGCTCTGGATGCATGCCTTCAGCTGTCCTTAAGGGCAGATATAACGAGATACCCTATTTGGAATGACTATGTCCATGTGGTGGTAGGGATGTTGAATCGATTGAGCATGTTCTCCTTTTTTGCTAATTCTATAGGAACACTTGTGCAGAATTAATAATCCCTCTGCTGTGCCAATGCACAAGAAAACTGCCTGCCCAACAAGTTTCCTTCCTACTCCAGGACAGTAGTATTGCCATCACGTGCAAAGTGGTGGGTTTTTGTATGAAGGCTCGCAGGATTCGTCGGCTGCTAACTAGGAAGTCTAGTGTGGCTTTATAGTTTATTGAGATTGCACTGATCTATACTATTTTATTAAGTTCCCTCTTCACCCTTGTCATTATTGGTTTGGCTATAATTTACTGAGTTATAGTAAATTACAACTCCAGCAGAGAGCATATTATATCCTTGTAACGAGCCTATCCCTCTTCTTTTCTTGTAAATATTAGCATTTTATCTTCACAACATTAGGTTTAGTAATTATTGAGGGATGTTAGTAATATTTTTCTTTTAGACAGGCAGCCTGCTGTTGTATGTCAATTCTCAGTGGGTTTTTAGTAGTATACTGTAGTTTCCTTTTATTACCTCTGTCCAGTCTAGCTTCAGTCTAGCTTAGGATGTGGTGTTTATGCTTTCGTGTTCTTGTTATGCTGGTCATGGACTGTAAGTAAAATTGAATTTGAATTTGTTCTCTTTAATATTTTCAAAACAGTCTCAGTTTTACCACAAGAGCAGCAATAATCCTAGTTTTTAGTAGTCATAGAATAATGTCCAACTTGATTTCAACATAACTTTCATCAAGTGTGACTTACTTCCAAATACAGATACTGTATAAGACAACCAGTTTAAATCAACTGGCCAAATTCATCTCCTATTCACTGCTGGTAAAACAGTTTACACAGTTGTACCTCGCTTAAAGAGCATGTGTTCCACAGGATTACTCTTTAAGCGAGTTTGCTCTTTAAGCGAAACTCCATTGTAAGTGACCAATTGCGACTTCTGGTGGGAGGGATTGCGGACCCCAATTTATTTGTTAAGCAAGTTTTTGGTTGGTTTTACTTCTTAAGCGAAGCAACCATTTAGAGAAAAATCTGCTCTTTAAGCGAGGTGCTCTTTATGTGAGGTTTGACTGCACATTCTACATATGGGAAGAACTTGCCCCAGTGGAATTAAATCTTATATTACAAAGGTCTAAAAGAGTACAGCCAGGTGGCCTTGAAGGTATAACATTGTAGCTGGCCAGGAGTGTTGGTAAACTACCTCCTTCTCTTCCTTGGGCCCCTTTCTAACTTTGGTGGCATACACAAAGGGCATACTGAGGACAGACTGATGGTGGACAAATGGGCAGGGATGAGCTGGGCAAAACAGCAGCCCTGTGACCCTGTACCCCAAGTCCCATAGGTCAGGGGGGGGATTAAGAGATGGGACAAGGAGTATAATTTTCCCCTGGAACAGCATAGAGGATGGTTAGGCTCTAGCTTTCCTATGCTGAGTGCTGGACAGGTCAGGACAGATGTCTGACACAAGTAATTTAGTTACTTGGTAGTTGGGAAAAGACTGGCATGCTAGTCTGGCTGAACAGCCGCAAGGCTTTGCCAGGTCCCCCTCTTTTGCTCCTTTAAGAAACCGTAGAATTTTTGGGAAACCAATGGTTTATTTCATCTTTCATTTTGGCTTGTTGAAATTGGGCTGTTGGTTTCTCACCCCTGAGTCATTCTGGAGCAGTAGTGTTGCGTGGGGTGACTTGCCCCGGGCAGCACTTTGTGGTTGTATGGGAGTTCTTGGGCTACAATTCCCAGAAGCCCTAGCAGGAGAGTGCGCCAGCATCTACCAGGGGGCAGTAAATTTGGCTTACGCCCCAGGCGACAAATCCACACTACGCTACTGTTCTGAGGTGCTTTATCTGGGTCCTGGGCTTTCAGTCATCTAGAGGAGTCAGAGAGGAGTCAGTCAGAACAACTACCAGAGAGGGTGGTTAGACCTAGCCCAGTTTTTTGCCTTTCTTTTGGTGCATTCTGGTTTGGAGCAGGTGAAGAGGGAGGATCAAGAAGCTTTTCTCTTGGCTGGAGTGCTAGGGCTACCGGACACTATAACCAATTCTCCTTACTACCCCTAGGGACACCCACCATCACAATATAATAAACGTGGATTCCTTCCTTGACTCAACAAGCATGTTCTAACATCTCATTTTACATAGAACTCGGTGGGTGGGGATGGGATAATGTTTTCTTTTCGCCCCAATGCAATAAAACAGCTTACTACTTTCAAAAACCAGCAGACACTTATTCTTAACACACACACACACACACACACACACACACACACACACACACACACACACACACACACACACACACACACACACACACACACACAAAAGTGCTGATATAGTAGTTCAATTCTACAAAACTGCTTCTAGGCATAGACTGTGTTTCTTTCCATTTATTATATACTTATAATTTATTATATACTTAAATGAATGCATCACTCTTATTTTGAGCCATTTCCATTTTTAAAAAAAGCCAGCACATTATTCAATTTACTCAAAGGTAGTCATTCAAAAGACACTAATTTGAAATTTTATGTATTCCTTAAACTCTCCCAATTATACTCAGACCAACGCCCTTTTGAGTTAGTTGGAACAAGATTAAAATTATTAGTTCAGGGAACACCTCCCAAGGCTACACTAGAATGTGTTAAGGGGAGAGGGCAATGGAGCTACGTAAAAGATGGAATACTCATGCATATAGTGGCATGCACAGTTTAAGCTTCATCTCATCCTCTGTGGTTTAGTTTGCAATGATGACTGTGAAAGATCTAGTAAAAAATAACCTGGAGGAAAAGAAGCAGAGACTCTAACAATAGAGAGAACTCTTGCGTTAGATCATAAAAACTTTTTGAGAGGTCATTATTTCACAGGGCTGCTACCTTCCTCAGTGAAATATACTATATATCTCACTATAATATATCTAATTAGAGTCATTAACAGTTCCAGAACTGCTCCAAACATATAGATATGCAGAAAAATGTTACAAATTTCACAATCTCCCCAAAAGTCAGTGCTTGTAATGGCCCCTATAACTACCACCATCAAACTACTTTAACCTAATTAATGTATGCAAATCTTAAAACAACTGGAAACCATTAACATAAAAGTGAACCAATGTCTTAGAGAACATGCTGTGGAACCAGCTATAAGCGTACCATAACATAAAAATTCTGTTTGTCCCAGATCCTCTAAAAATTAAAATTCTAAAATAAATTCCCTTTGGCTTAAAATGTGGAAATGTTCCCTCTATTAAATAAGATTAAATTGCATTTGATTAACACAAAACATTCTCTTGCCTTTCAAAGTGGAGAAACATTTTGATTCAAAGACGCAGTGATGCTGCCTCAACCCTAACCCCAACTCAGTGCAGTGTGAGGAGAGCAAAACATTAAATTTACAAAATGTTGACATGATTTCATTTAGACCTCAGCCAGGTAAAAAAAGCTGCCCCCTATTTTGCATCAAGGCTGACCCACAAACATTCAGTTCAAGTGCCACCCACTACCAAATTGGGATAAACCCTATTGTATTTGTCAGTATCTAGTCCTTTTGAGAGTCCCCTGGACAGCAAGGAGAACAAATAGGTCGATCTTGGAAGAAATCAACCCTGACTGCTCCTTACAAGAGCAAATAGTAAAGATTAAGCTAAGGTACTTTGGACATCAAATGAGAAGAGAAGACTCACTTGAGAAAGCCTTGATGCTTGGAAGGGTTGAGGGCAAAAGAAGAAGGGGGCGGCCAAAAATGAGATAACTAGATGGTATTGTGGACACAATGGGCATAGAGCTGAGTGAGTTGAGGGGGATGGTGGAGGACAGGAGTGCCTGGCGGACAGTGGTCCATGGGGTTGCAAAAGGTCGGAATCTACTGTGCGAATGAACAACAGTCCTTTAACAAGCAAAACAATGACCCAGCAATATAGTTCACTCTTTCCTGCAATATAATTTGCCCATTCTCTTTGAAGAACAGGCTTTCACCCTTTCTGGAATTTCAATACACATTTCTAGGAGCACACAGGACTGTCTACACCAGGGGTGCCCAAACTATGGCCCATGGGCCGGATCCAGCCCCCAACACCAACTCATCTGGCCAACCCCACCCTTTCTGCTCCTGGAAGTGGAAGTAAACTGCACTCTTACAGGGATGTTTTACTTCCACTTCCAGAAGCAGCAAGGGTGGGGTGGGCTGGATGAATTGGTGTCGGGGGTCATATACAGCTCCCAGGCCATAGTTTGGGCACCCCTGGTTTAAGCAGAGAAAATGGCAGCCTAAAAATATATCTCATTCTGTTGCAAAACAGATTGCAAGGCACGTTTTACTTCCGCTTCCGGTGGGAGGAACCACAAGACCGGCCCGCTGAACCATCAGACCACCTCACAGCCTGAAATGTTTGGGCACCCCTGGTCTACATGAAACCCTACTCCAACCCCAACTACAGCTGAGCCCTAATCTTGCGCTACCTTAAGGTAAAAGGATTTGGACTAGAAGAAAGATAGGATATAGGCCAGCTGGAGACTTGCTGGGTTGCTCTGCTAAGGTCATCCCCTGCACAGTTGCCCAAGTGTGTGAGGAAGTGGCCAGTTCTACAGAATGTGTACTGTGTTATCTATATCCCAACAGAGGTGAGAGAAAAGACACTCATTTAGCAAGGCAGTCTGAACTGTTAAAGGCTACAAACATGTCAAACAATAAAATTTTGGCATTTTTATCACCACACTTGTTGCTTATCTGAAGCGATTCTTCTCAGTTCAAAGGGTCAATTTCACACTAGCCTACCAGTGTTTATCAGCCCAGCTCTGCTGGGCCTCACAGTTGTAAAGAGAAGCTGTTCCCTGGAACTGGGTTGACAATAGCACAATCAAATAAACACTTCAAACGATGTAGACTATGCAGATAACTTCAAATTGACCATAGTCCACATGCTAAATTCCAAGAGGCCTTACTGAGGTGGAAGTTTGAACCCAACTCTCCAGGCCTATAAAAGAAAGGATGTAAAAAACTAATGTCACAAGGCTGTGTCAAAATGGACACAAAGGAGCCACCTAGCCACACAGCCATTAGTAGCTGCACAGCTCTAGGTGACAGAATGCATCATCATCATCACCATCATGCAAAAAATAATAATTAACACCTTTTACGATATAATCCTAGAGACTAATAAATTCTGTTTGATTCACAGAAGCCCTATGACCTTACTACCAGTAACCAACTTTGGACATGAAAAAATATTCATCCATGCTATTAACTACAACAGGCCTGTGCAAATTTTGCCCATCCATCTGGATCTCAACCTCAATCATCTCTGAGCATCACAGCTAAAGGGAACACTACATGTCAACAACACATGAAAGTCTATGGTTGCCTACATGTCCAAGATGTAGCACTGGGGAAATGTGATTGCATGGAGAAGTTGCTACTCTACATAGAAGTGTCTGAATTATGTAAGCCCTGTAGAAGCAGAAAACAGAGGAAAGATGTAATTCTGATTTAATCACTCTATGACTCTGTATCTGGTGTATTTAAGATCATGCCTTGCTATTCAATTTTTTTGTGGTCCATGGGGTCGCAGAGGGTCGGAATCGACTGTGCGACTGAACAACAAAAAACCTGAATGAAGAATAACTCTGCCCTTTTTGTAATGTGACTTGTAAATTTTAAGTGATGTTTACAATTAGGATACATTGCTTTTATAAAGGGGGAGAGAAAACAGCAAATGGTTCAAGCAGTGTTTCCCAAATGCTGGTGTTTGGACTTCAATTCCCAGAAGCTTAAGTCAATTCCCCAAAGCACTGATCAGTCAATATACTGGCTTAGGCTTCTGGGAACTGAAGTCCAAACACCAGCATTTGGGAAACACTGGTTCAAAGTGCTGGCTCATGTTTTACCTTATGCTGGGGTGCCCAAACTATGGTCTGTGGGCCAGATCCAGCTCCAATGCAAATTCATCCAGCCCACGCTGTCCTTGTCATTCCCGGAAGCAGAAGTAAAACACGCCTGCACAGGCGCATTTACTTCCACTTCTGGGAGCAACAAGGGTGGTGTGGGCCAGATGAATTGGCATTAGGGTTCGGATCTGGCACATGGGCTGTATTTTGGGCACCCCTGGTTTAAGCAGAGAAAATGGCAGCTTAAAATCTATCGCAACCTATTGCAAAACAGATTGAAAGGTGTGTTTTACTTCTACTTCTGGTGGAAGAAACCATGTGACCAGCCTGCTGAACCACGTGAACACCCCACGGCCTGAAAAATTGGGCACCCCGCCTTATGCTTTTTGGTTGGTTATGAGACAATGCTGATACAGAGGAGGTGGGTGCTTTTCACCACAAGCCACAGTTTGTGGCATTATTTTTTTTTTAAGGAACCAGAGTCACTTGCGAATGGGGCGGCATATAAGTCGAAATATACAATACAATATACAATACAATACAATAAGAGAACAACTTAGTTATTTTTGAGCAACAGCAAAAAAAGACCTTCAAAACAGCCCTTCTTGAGAGTCCCACCACCTGGGGAAATCCATTTGATGGCTACAGAGTGAACTTTCCCTTGCCCTGCTCCTCAGATGGTGGAAAGCATGTTCAGACACTTTGCTGCTGTTTGGAGGAGTGCGATGACACATTTCTTTGAAATGTTTTTCTAACCTCTCTTGATTACTGTGATTTTACCTAGTTAAATTACAGTAGTAATTTTATCATTTTATTGGCTTTTCATCTGGGTTTGCTCAATTCTAATTGTATTTTGATTGTCTTTTGCTAGCTGCCTTTAGCAATATTTTTACACTGAGAAGCAGAATAGAAACACAATCATATAAATGAAGAATGATCTTGTCTTAAGTGTCCACATAACAGTAATTACCGTATTTGCTGTCATATGAGACCCAATTTCCCTCCTTAAAATACACTGGAAAAATGGAGTGCATCTTGTACTGTATAGGTAAAGGTAAAGATAAAGGTAAAGGTTTCCCTTGCTTGAAAGCCAGTCGTATCCAACTCTAGGGTTCAGTGCTCATCTCCATTTCAAAGCCAAAGAGCCAGCGCTGTCTGCTTCTGCAGATGTTTCCCTGGTCATGTGACAGCACACGGAATGCTATTAACTTCCCACCAAAGTGGTCCCTATTTATCTACTTGCAATTTCTTGCTTTCGAACTGCTAGGTTGGCAGGAGCTGGGACAAAGACAGGAGCTCAATCTGTCCTGGAGTACTCAGGAATCGAACTGCTGACCTTCCACCTCCCAGTCAACGTCTTAGCCACCTGAGCCACTGTAGTCCCTTTTGTACTGTATATAGTGGCCCATAGTGGGCTATTTTGGAAATAATTGATGCATCTTATACTCCAATATGTCTTATACTCTGGCAAATATGGTAACCACCTTTGGGAGACTACAACACTAAATAATTATCTTTTAAGAAGTAGAGATGATATCTCAGATTATATTAACCCTTATTTTTAAATATATATAAAGTAATGTACAGTATCTCTATCCATTCACCCTAGCAGGTGATTTCCTTCTTAAAAGGACATTGCTTTTGTTTTATACATCAGGACCAGGTATAAATAAAGCTTTTTCTACCCTCCTCGAACAACCAAATATGACCTTACTGTAGTTGCTGCAATAAACATTTCTTGATCTTTCTAGGGTAAGATACTTAACAGAAATGCAAAGTGACTGTAAAACGTAAGTGCCTGAGCTTAGTGATTTTACTACTTCTTTACTTGCTTTGTTTGAATAAAAGGCTGCTGTGTTGAACTCTCAAGCAAACAAGAGTCCAGAAGAATGCTAGTCTGTCCTTCTCTTTTGCCTCAAATACCCTGCTTTTTGAACTTTAGCTCAACCACTAGTGAACAAATAGCATCAAACACTGAGATAATATCAGCTTTGACACAGAACCCACCAAACCAAACCAAAATGGGTTTTTATTGTTAATAAGCTTCATGCCCAGTGATGGGATGTAACAGGTTCGCACCAGTTCACCAGAACCGGTAGTAATTTTCTCCAGTGTCCCGGAGAACCAGTAGCAGCTTGGGGGGGGGGGGACCACCTTCGGGGGTTACCTTTTCACTGGTTTCCCCACTGCGCATGCACGCCAAGCACTTGGTGTGTGCATGCATGCCTACAGTGCTTGGTGTGTATGCACGGATTCCTTGCTGTCCTCCCAAGCGGGGAGGAGGAAGAGAAGCTGCTAGCCTGAAGCTCCCTATATCCTGCTCCCCAGGGTAAGTGATTCACCTTTGAATGTGGTGTGTCTGTGTGTATTTTAATGTGTATTTAATACCTTTACCTATATTGATGTACTACCACAGTTCTTAAAAAGGCCTGGTGGCCGGCAGGCCTGGCTTGGGGTCTTTAAGCAAAGTTTTGGAGTTACCTCATCAATAAACTACACCTGTGCTGTTCCAATTGCTGAACCCTTAAGGAGGTACAGCTGTTTTACATTTACATTAAGGCATATTATCCTAGAGAACCGGTACCATATCCATGACCATATCCATCTTGCAACGTGGTGCTGCCCAGCCACTTATACTAACAGGTAAGTGACGGGTTTGTGTTTGGGGTGAGTGGGTGTATTTTAATGTAATTTTTATTTTATTTATTTATTTATTTATTTATGGGTATGTGTTCTGGGTGGGTAGGTGGGTGGGTTGAGGGGTGTGTTTGTGTGTGTGTGTGCGTGCTTATTTTTATTTTATTTTATTATTTTCTTTGGCCCCACCCATGACATCATGACATCATGATGTTAGCTCCACCCACACTGTGATGATGTTATGGTGGGGTAGTAAAATTTTTGACATCCCACCACTGTTCATGCCTCAATTTAAATTCATGCACTACAACCCAAACTCACCAGAATTAATGAAAAATGGGAAATAATATTACAGTAATACCTTGGATAACGCTAAGACTTGGTTCCACAAGTCTTGGTGTTATCCGATTTTTAGTGTTATCCGGTGCATGTTAAAATCCTATGGGGTGGATCGGATAACGTTCAAGCACCATAGAGATACATTGTAACCACACAGGCTTTAGCGGTTGTTATCCGATCCATCCCATAGGACCTTAACGTTATTCGATCCAGTTCTCCTCCCCAGATTACTTAACATTATGCGATTTTAGCGTTAACTGAGGTAAATGTTATCCAAGGTATTACTGTACTTACAATTTAGTGAATTCTTCCTAGAATCAGTACTATATAGCTTAATTCTCAATGATTTGTTCTTAATTGCCTATGTGGACAGCTTTACTTTGTATTTTTGAACTTAGAGAGAGAGAGAAGGCTAGAGGAATTGTATGTGCCTCTGCTTTAGAAAAAATAGTTTTGTACCTAGAAATCCAAGCTCAAGCACTTGATTAAAATGAAGAGGCAAAATGCAACCTGTGGGCCATATTCAAACACCAGGGGCCCAATTGCAGCACTCCAAATCTTGCGGTCACCCATGTCACTTACAAGAGCCCAGGAGCTGCCAAGATGGAGATGTTTGTTCTTGCAGCCACTAAAGCAGGGATCCCCAACCTTTTTTACATCACAGACCAGTTTCCATGGATTGGTAAGTGAGGTGGTGGGATTGGATGGTGCAAGAGAGGGAAAGAGAGATTTCCACCTGCTCCTTGTCCAGATGAGGTGGATGAGTAAATGACACTAACTCCCCCTTCTGTCGACCTACCTTTGCAACCCTCCTCACCTCTTCTTGACTGGACCAACCAGCACATCCTGCCTGCGTCCTTCCCCTCCTTCCTGCCACCACCTCAGATGCTCCCTTAACTGCTCAGTCTGTGAGACAGTGATCGACCTCAAGAGCAGTTCTGCCAGGCAGTGCAACATGGACAGCCTAGCTCAAGGCCCAGCCTTCACCAGGTAGCTGACTGACTCTTGTGTTGCCTCCACCATGGCACCTCCACCTCCCCATGCCAGCCAGCCAGCAAGGATCCAGCGTGCCACAGGCAGGAAAGATGGGTGAGGCAGGGGAAGGGAACCAGTGCCACCCACCCTTGTGGCCCGGTTTGGCACAGCCCAGTGGTTGGGGACCCCGGCACCAGAGGATGCAAAGGGAATATATTTGGGGTGGTGGTGGAGTGGGTGTAGGTTGTGGATAAGGTTGGGCTGTGTGCATCCATATACCTCTAGAAGTTGGCCAACCATGTATCGAACACACATTATTTGTTGTCAGATTTTAATAGCTGAAATAATTTTTTTGAAAACATCAGTTTTGTTCAGGTTCTGCAATGTTTTTAAGAATGTGCTCCTTCTGGTTCACCAATGCATTTGTGGAACAATTGTATTAGACAAAAGTTACTAATGGATACTGTTAAAGTCTCTGCAGATATATGACATTCCAGTACAGTATGTCTAAAACTGGTGGTAGCAGAGTTTTTTCTTTCTTTCTTTCTTTTCTTTTCTTTAAAGAAAAAGCCCTTTCTGAGCTCTACTGTAATGGCTGATCACTAAGTAGCTTCTAGTATTTCATGAATGGGCAAATAGCCAGTGTGTGTGATGACATCTCAGCTCCAAATGTTCCTGGATGAGATAGATTGTCCAGATCAATTTCAAACTGGCTTTGAGCTTTAATGTTCATTCACACCACACTGGAAAAAAACATTTTCGGTTGGATGTCACATATTTTTCTTTTTTATCATCAAACGTTATTGCGGTCGATGACCAGTACAGTAAAAAGAGCTTAGGTGCATGAAATGCCATCAAAATGCACCCCCCCTAAACACATTCATCTGGATTAAAACAGAATAGAATAAAATCAGTTTTTAAATTTATGCTACATTTGGGACAGGTATCTGGTTTAAAAAGAATAAAACAGCACATAAAACAGTTTAAAAGTTATACTTGCAGGTATAAAATAAGGATAAAAATGTATTTCTAAAAATGCACATAGTAGATACCAATTGCATTAGTAGGATATAAACAGAATTACTAGTGCACAATTAAAATTGTTATTGTTGGTTTTTAACCTGTACCCGCTGTAGCAGGTTCTGCCTAATGCTACTTACCCTGATAGCCCTCCAGGCAAATCTGGCAACAGCAGCCGTCAGGTCAGTGGTTATTTTTCAATATATTAACTTAGGTACAGATTTACTCAATGACCACAGAAAGAGATTGGCACTGAATTAATTCAGATTATTTTCCAACTAAGATAACAAAATCACTCTATTCTGAGGACATTAGAACAATGATGGTGAACCTTGGCACTCCAGCTGTTCTTAAACTTCAATTCCCAGAAGCCTTGATCAGCAGAAGTCCTAACTTGGGCTTTGGGTAATTAGAGTTCAAGAACACCTCGTGTATCAACGTTTGCCATTGCAACATTAGAAGATCATGAACATAGCTGCATTTCATAACCTCAGTATAAGACTAGCCCACAGACACAACTGAGCTACAAATTTAGACCTGTCTGTTTCTCAAGCAATTAAAAAAATAGACAGAACCTTGGAAAAATTGGTGAAACTGAAAAATAAATACTACAGATCATAGGATCCTGCTGGCTAACCTTGGTGCTCCAGGTTTTCTTGGACTTCAATTACCAGAAGCCCAAGTCAGCACACCTGCTGATCAGGGCTTCTGGGAATTGAAGTTCCAGAACAGCTGGAATACCAAGGTTGGCCATCACTGTCATAGGGCCTCTGTCCCAAAGAGCGTACATACAGTCTAAAATTTCACTAAAAACAAAACATAGGAAGGGAAGGCAATGATGAACAGGGAAGAAACATTTAGTAGTTTTGGTTACATATTCTTAGGCTTAATTGTAGTACGGCACGGGAACTAGATTGTTTATGTTTTTAGAGAATGTTGACACCGCTGTCCATTTCTACATCTACGAAGAAGGCAACTTGATTGCTTAGTTTTATGTCTCAAATCAAAGCAAGAATCATGAGTTTGTATAATACCCTGAGGAAAGCCAGCCCTCTAAAAAGACACACAAAAAGTAAATTAAAAATTTCAACTCTTGAGGTTCCAGATGGAACACATTTACCATTTTACGTTGGACCAAAAAGTAGTAAAACACTTAACAAATGAATGTGCTCTTTGGGGCATGAGATATTTAAAATTTTATTTGTAATTAAAGTGTTCCACAGGAAACATTTACTACAGCCTTAATGGCCCAATTAAACCCATTTTTGCACACTCTGAATGTAATCTAGTAGAAGAATCATGGATGGCAAAAGTTTAGAACTGGCAATCTTAAACATACAGTAAAACCTCACATAAAGAGCGCTTCGCTTAGAGAGTAACTCGCTAAAGAGCAGAATTTTCTCTGAATGATTGCTTCACTTAACAAATAAAACCAACCAAAAACTCGCTTAACAAATAAATGGGGGTTCGCAATCCCCCCCCACCACCAGAAGTCACAATTGGTCACTTGCAATGGTGTTTTGCTTAAAGAGCAAAGTCACTTAAAGAGCAATCCCGTGGAACATATTATGCTCTTTAAGTGAGGTACAACTGTATACTATTCCTACACCCTCAAAAAAAATTTAAACCCAAAAAACCAAGAGCTAACTCTAGTCCCATAAAAGAAGGTGAGACACTGCTCAAGTACCAGGCCTAAGCCAAGTTTATTTCAGTGTTACAACAAATTTCAGAACACACTTTTAAAAATATGAACAAAAGAATCCTAGGCAATCTTGGAATGGTGACATAGATTCATCAAGAGTCAAAATACAAAAATAAAGTTAAATATGTAATTTGGCAACTTAGTATTGGTAGCACAAGGATTTCCCCTCCTCAATGCTAAGGATCAGAACATGTGGGAAGTAGAGGCCTTAATCATACCCCTAGTACTGTGATTCATGTAAAAGTCATATCGGAGGGTTGTACCGCTGAGATGTTGCAAGGATGAGCAAGAATAAAAACACGTAGTAAACATTTTAAATTGAATTGCAATGTATTACTAAGCAATACTGCAGATTTAAAAAGAGTTTACATCTGAAGCAAAGCTTGGGAAAAGCTTTTTTTTTTAATTTCAGTTTCCCAGAATCCTCTAGGCAACACAGTCAGATTCTGGGAGCTGTAGTTAAAAAAAAAGAGAGAGTAAAATTTCCAAGCTCTGCTCTCAGTTAAGTAACCAACAGAGCAGGAGACAATTTCTGTACAATAAGCAAAAAAGGAAATAAAGATATTTTGTTTCAGAAGAGTAGCTGAATTGTTGGCAGGAGGCAGAAACTGGAGACAGCTGAGAAGATCATTCTTCTCAGAAGGCCCTCAAGTTTCAGAGCTTTTATTGGCGTTTTCTTTTCTAACTTCACATATGGGTACACAGAAAAAGTCTCCTCAGAGATTGTGTTATTTTTGAACCACAGTCAGGTATACCCTGGTAATGGTAATCTTGTGTTGCTGTCTAATCTTTCTCCCACTAGGTCAGGGCAAAGGAATTGCAGAATGGACTTACCAAAAGGTGGCTTCATTTTGGTAGTTTCATAGCTGGCCTAGACGCAAAAAAAGACGACTTCACAGATATGAGGCCGGTACAGGGGTGTACTGGCTACGCTAAAAGGGCACTGGACAGTCCCTAAGGGGTGTACTGCACAACATCATGGATTGTAGCCACCAGGTGACATACTTCTCCCCATCTCTGGGGGGTGCCAGTCACTGGTGCGCACTGGGACTTGTCCCTGTGTCCCAAATGGCCAGCACAGGCCTGGACCTGTATGTAATTATCTGTAGCAGATATAAGCACAGTGCAACCCTCAGAGTGCAGCTCTTATCATTTCTAGCCAGCATCAGCCAATAGTGAAGAATTATGGGAGCTTCACTTTAGCACCTGGAAGGCTCCCCTTCCTCTATTGATACTAAACCTGGAACACCAAGTGTGTGTAGGGGGATGAACAGCCCAGCTTTGCTTTTGAAAGCCTTATGCTCAGCAACAACACAATATGTCAATCCTCCACTCCCCACAATTTTAGCATACACAAGAGTCAAAGCACACTTTTTACTAAAGTCAGGCTGGATGGTAACCCTCAAAGCAGACTCTTGTTCTGTAAAAAGGTAACCGACGTTTTGAAAGTAAAACGGTTTGATTACAGCATTTTAGTTTCATTCAGATTCAACATAAAGCATCTATTCAAAAATAAGCAAACACTATAATTATTTCTTTAGGGGTAATGAAAATAGCAGAAAGTAGCATGAGAAGCGCCTTCACCAAAAGATCAATAACCTTTATTAATCTTAAAGTGATGTTTTCATTTCTTAACAAGTGTTTGTGGTGGGGCTGTTCAAATTTATCAAACCTTATTCCTGGTTAATGTGTGCTTTCACAATCAATTTAAAAGTTAAGATTTGGGAACTATTAATTTCAGAAATAAAACACACTGAACATACTGAAAGCCCTTATTTACTTGGACATGCAATGATTTTACATCCTAAAATTATATACAGTATCGACTTTTGTTATAAACAGTAACAAATACTTAAAATGGAAGGAACGTCAAATATTTCCAAGGCATTCTTCTCTCTGAACTAGGACGATCTCTAAACATCTAGCTAAACTAATGCTAGGTCTTGGGGGGCCGGGGGGGGTGTTGGTGGGGACAAATAAGCAGCTTTTGTTCTAGCTAGCTCTTTGTTGGCCCTCTGCAACAAGGAATATTTATCCTCTTGCCTGCTGTCAATATTGACCCACCTGTAAACTTGAAAGAATGCAGTATTATGCACAAAGACACCTGGATCTGGCATACCGATGACTGTAAGTGGTATTTTGCAGTAGCAACATGATAGAGACACCCATTGGGTCAACCAAGGTTACCTGTCTTTTGCTTCCCATACTTGTTTCCTGTGTTTCCAATTAACTATGTTGTCTTAACAGCGTCACAGAATTTACATTAAGGTTGCATATTGTAAAATCATTTATAAAGAATTAATAATAGTCCATCCTCAAATCCCAGCTTAAATTAACGAGGTGGGAAGAGAAAAAAATGGGACTTGAAAGATGGTCAAGGCAACAGTTATGGCTAGTAATGGCTTGCATAGCTTCACCAATGCAAGAATGCAAATTGCTGCAAATTGAAGACTTCTTTTGGGATACACACAACTCACACACAATGAGATGAAGTCATGAACACACTAAATTTTAAAAAAAGGACTCCATGGTGGCCATTTGTTACTGCCAATGAAGGCATTCTCATTGTGCAGGTGGAGTTATCCAACAGGATACTTCCCAAAGTTTATTTTACAAAAATTCACTAAAACTAATCTTGGAGATCTTCAGAATGGTTTAGAGGTCAGAGACAAGGTGGAAAATCCTTGGCCCTTCAGATAATTTGCACCACTGCTCCTACTATCCCTAATACTGACTAGGCTAATGAGATCTTCCGGAAGCTAAAGCCCACAATGTGAAGTGCTCCATGATAAATGCTATGGTAAGCAAACAACAGAACAAAAGTTCAAGGGGGTGCAATTTAATCCAATGTTAGTGGTTCATCTCATCAAGATCAGCAGATTTCTCTGTCCACAATATTTCCATCTTTTATCAATTAAGTTTTAATCTGTTTGCCCTCTATCACTCAAAATTGCACTAAACATACACATTCATGGGGTTTCACCACTTTCCTGGAATCGGAAGATGGAATCCAGATGTATTGTATCTCCTCCAGTATTGAGACATTTTAGCCAACTGATTCCATTCACAAATTCCATTGGGTTTCATCTAGCACTTTCATGCATATATTAAAAAGGGTAGTGGGAATCTTGCACTATTTCCACAGGCAAGTGGCCAAGGGTTTGAGGAGGTAACCCATCCCATCCTTTGAACCACATGCTCCAAAGTCTCCATAATATGATTGATGGCACTGCAACATGGTGAAAAGTATAAGAGAAACAGGGAGGATACACACTCCCTGTCAATTCCTCAGCATCAGTTATCCATCCATCAATTTGATGAAAGACAGTTTCTGTTTCAAAACTAGACCAGAGGCCATACTGAAAGGGATTTAAATAATCAAACTACCTAATTGGCAAGCTACTATTCACTCTAGGTTACTGTTTAAGAATTATGCATTGGAAACAATCTTCTGAGATAGATTTTAATGCTATCTTTTTAAAACCTGATTTCCTTCCTTGCCTTTTTTCACAGTAAGAGCAAACACAATTCTTGATGAATTAGTGGCAATCACATTCAGGGCTGGGCCTATTATTAGGCAAAAATGAAGCTACCACCTCAAGGGTAATTTGCTAGTATGAGCAGGTAGAGTTAAGGTGTTGGAGGGTGGCTCTGTGTATTTCATGTAGCCTTGTTCCTCATTCCTTAGGATAGTTTCCTGCCCTCAGGTACTGAGGAAAGAGTTGCTCTCCCATTAACATAGTGAAAGTTAAATTTAATTGTCAGTCCAGTTGGTTTCTGTGCAGGTCTACAGGAGATGCCATCTTGTTCTTCACCTCAGGCAACATTCATTCATTCAATTTCCCATCTAATTGATGACAGCACATTCCAAATCTTCTCATCCAAAGGCTTTACAAAGATATTGATCTGCATAGGAGAGATGTTCAACCACATGGTACCTACGATGCTGGTACAACCTCCCCAAGCTGAACTCTCTAGGCATGACTGTCTAGGAAGGACTGGAACCAATCAAAGACTGAACTACGATACTAATGCCCAACCCCAATGGCCAATCCAGAAGGATACTATAGTCAATGTTAAAGAAAGCCACTGAGAGATCCAGGAAGACTGAACAGATGTACTGCCTCCATGCACCTCTTGCAGCAAGTCAGCTAGCAGAACCAATGATGTCTCAGTCCAGCACAGTGGCCTGAAACCCAACTGAAATGGAATGAGATTACTGGTATTTTCCAAGAATGCCTGGAACTAGTTCGCAACCACTTTCTCCACCAGGATAAACATTGGCCTAAAATTATTAAGATTGGGCTGGATTATAGTCTTCTTCAGACTAGATAACAAATGGCCCTCCTGCCCTCAGATATTGAGGGCAGAGACACATTAATAATATGTGGGACCCATTCCATAGTCACCTCCTTAGCCTCTTCAAGAAATGTTGAAGGGCAAAGATCAAGTGAGGAGGTCATAGGCGTGCATAATACAAGTGCCTTGTTCTTATCGTCAGGCATCAAAGGTTGAAATCAATCCAACACAACCATGCAAGTTGGTGTGCTGGAAGTCTCTTCAGAATTCACTGTTCTACTAAATGAGTCAATGTCTCTATGGATGTATTCAAACATAAATAGAAAATAGGCCACAGACTTACTAAAGATGTTAACCTTAAACTGAAGCATGCATTTGACTCTTTGTCCAGTTAATGGTGGAGCATGGGCACTCTAAAAAGTTCTATATGATGGCTGGCCGCCTCACTAATAAGCTTAGCAAAATAATCTCTATTGGAAGATTTCATCACCAAACTGTAGACAAACTAATATCCAAGGGAGCTTTTCTCCATTTGCACTCTAGCCTTCTCATTTTTTGCTTTATCGCTCATAACTGGCCATGGTGCAGGATGAGCTCTGCAGTGGAGAGGGCATTTGGGTCTGATCTTATCAACTACCTCGAATGCCATGCTATTCCACCTAGTGATCTGAACTCCTTGATAGGAGTGACAGCCAAATCAATCAGAACCCCACCTACCCCAAAAAAAGGGCCTATGAATTCCTACCAGGTCCAAGAACCCTGAAGAAGATACCCTACTGATTGGTCCATTCTCCCCATGTAGGAGGGATGCTAAAGTCAGGCTAACATTCAGCAGGTAGTGATCTGATCATGACACAGGTGAGGATTCAAGATCCATTATCCTCAGGTCACCATCACTCTGCCCTGCTGTAAATGCCAGGACAAGCATATAACTCACAATATTTTTGGCCACCTTTATTGATTTTAACAGAGATTCAGCGGCATATGACAACCCCTCATCTCACACAGAATTAAAACCTATATCAGAAAATGAGGACCAAGGCAGTTCATCCTTAACCAATCAATAAGTGACTTCAGGGATGTGTGAAGTTTTTGTGTGCTCCCCATTACACAAAGCTATTGACACTCCTTTACAGATCCTTCTTGAGACTTCCGCCTCCCATATACAATTGACATTTCATTGTGTCCACCCATAACGAAAGTAGAATGCATAGTGTGGTTTACTCAAGCAGCTCTCTTCATTCTGTCCAAAGTACAGGATTTCAACTCAGAACTGAAATAGGATAGTTATTTCATCTGGCATCATTCAGTACAGATATCCACCATGCTTTCCACTAGACCATGAAGCAGAATATATACTGACTGGTTATACATTTCCAGATAATGTTACATTTAATGTAAGCAAAAAAGGCAGTTTCAATACATTAAGAGCTTGAGTAAGTGGGGGAAAATAAGTTTATAACACCAAAGACTGCTCAGTTTTCCAACAGAGGTAAATCAATGAAGAACATCACTCTAGCACTAAGAACTTCCACTGTGGCTCTAAGTGAAGTTGAGAAGCTGAAATCTAGAATGCTCAGAACAAAAGCTGGTGATAATTTGAACCATAGGGTCATTTTAAGAGTGTCTTGACTTTCTTCCTCCAGATGTCACTAAAGGGCTAGGCATAGGTATCACCTGGACAATTTCTTCAGCCAAGATTTGAGACTGCTGTTTTTTATTTTGTTCCGCAACTAGTGTTTTATAGAATATTCAATACTTCTCCTTACTAATTTTTGGGGAGATTTAGATTCAAATGTTAAAAATGGATGATAAAGAAGAGTACAGTTGTGCCTCGCTTAAAGACCATAATGTGTTCCACAGGATTGCTCTTTAAGCGAGTTTGCTCTTTAAGCGAAACACCATTGTAAATGACCAACTTGGGGGGGGGGGACTGTGAACCCCGATTTATTTGTTAAGCGAGTTTTTGGTTGTTTTTGTTAAGTGAAATGAACATTCAGAGAAAATTCTGCTCTTTAAGCGAGTCGTTCTTTAAGCGAGTCGCTCTTTTTGCGAGGTTTGACTGTATAAACAAATATTCATACAAAAGGAGAGGGGTCCATTGGAAAGTGCTGTTTTTTTTATTTTTTATATATTTTAGAAAAAGGAAAAGGCCACACCAAAAAAGATGTGGTTCAACCCCTTTGAATGGATTCTTTGTAACCCAAAAGCTCAGAATACCATGAGTATTTCATGCACTTCTGTCATAATTAGTTTATGCTCACATGACACCTTAGTTTAAACAGAAAACAAAATACAATGAACAATTCTTCCTTTATCAATTTACATGTTCTTTTAAAAAAAGAAAACATAATAGCAGAGTAATAACTTATTAAAGAAATGCAAATTTAATTAAATACAAAAAGGTACAATGTTTTCCTTAAGATTTACTGCCATTTTCCTGAAGACTAAGCTTTCTGTAAAACTCCAGATGCTATATTGCCCCAGGAAAATTCCAGTAGTATTTTCTCTTGTACAAACTACAGGCTTTGACTGCTTCCATACAGAACCCTTTCTGTTTGATTATTGCATTCATTTTCTTTGCAGATACATTAGTTGATCTCATACTTCTGCCTTAACAACCTTTTATTTTTATTTTTTATTTTTTTTTGGGGGAGCTCCATTTTATGAAGACAGCATTATAGCATGTTTACTATTGGTTTATAAAATCCATTTTATAATGGCTGCATTGCACACGTACCAATACAAAGGGTACCTTTCACGCATTGCACAGATCCCTAACCCACCCTCACACACCATGTTCTCCAAAAGTAGACCCACTCAGTTTGAATATGTCTTTAAAAATAGAGATTTTAGTTAGAGCTGTAATTTTAAATCCCTTCAGCTTTATTTACAACCTTATTTTTTTCATACAACTCACTGTATTAGAACAACAGAGTTAAGAAAACAAATTTACACTGAAAGTAAAGACGCTCAAGATAAATCTATGCCTATATCTGTACACTAAGGAGTGGCTGTAACTTGGTATTAAAGCAAGTCCTCCACATTTGAAAAGTGTCATTTTGCATCATCTTTGGGGAGAGCTTGGGAAAAAATCCTGGCCGAGACTCTGGAGAGCCATTAATAAGGATAAAAAAATACTGGTCCATGCAGACCAAGACTCTGAATTGTTGTTAGACAGCTTCAAATGTTCCAACTGTTTCAAACCTTAAGACAGCTTCAAATGTTCCAACTGTTTCAAACCTTCCTTCACAAAACAATATATGGAAAAGCATTAAAGCTAAGTGAAATCTGTTTCAAGGCCTATTCCCTTCTTTCCTTCCTCCCTCAATCTTTGTTCTAACCTTTAACTCCATAAAATTAATGTAAACTTCTTCTCCTGTTGTGTATTTGGAGCTTTAACTGTACCTATCTCTTAGAGGGGGTTGGATTCAGTTACAATAGACCCTTGGTTAACAAACGGCTCGGTTAACATAAAAACCGCACAACAAAAAGAAATCCATAGAAAATAGTGACTTGGTTTACAGATTTTTTTTCCAGAACAGATTAACTGGTTTTCAATGCATTCCTATGGGAAACCACATTTCGGTTAATGTGTTTTTGGGAACAGATTAATTAGTTTTCAATACATTCCTATGGGAAACCACATTTCGGTTAATGTACTTTGTTTTTCAATCAGGGCCATAGCCCGGAGGGGGGGGGGATGAAAACCCTCCTGAGCTAACAGCCCACACCCCCAACCCACCCTGTGGTGCCAATGTTATATATGTGAGAGTGACATTGTTGCCCCTCCTGAAAAGTTTTTCGCTCCCCCAATCTAGAATCCTGGCTACAGCTCTGTTTTCAATGCATTCCTATGGGAAATTCGGATAAAGTAATTTTTACTGTAAGAAACATCCCAGAGAATGCATTAATTATGTTAACTGAGGTTCCACTGTATTTTGTTCATGCTTTCTTTCTTAGGAACCAGTCAAAAGTAGAGCTTACTCAAAGAACTTGGGTATCTTTCAAGTTTGAGGCAATATTTGCTCTGCTGGCATTTGACAGTTATTAAATATCCAACTGATGATTAGTCACCTTTTTTTGCTCTGTCTTTTATTAGTGCTACAGGTTTTTAAAATGCTGAGATCTCTCTTTGCCCCACAGGCTATAAAATGCTTTACTTAATAAATAGGCAGGACTCTTTGCCCTCCCAAGAACACCTGGGCGGCCCGGGAGAGAAGCTGCCTCAGCGTTCAGCCCCGGGACTCTTCCCACCTGTTACCGGGGGCTCTGCCTGGGCTGCCCTCGCTGCTGCTGCCACCAACAGAGCCTCTTGGAGCCAGCTGGCTTGCTGATGAGGAGCAGGAAAACCTGGGCGGCAGGGCGGGAGCTTTAAAACTTGGACAGTTTTGTTGCCCTCGCCGCCACCGCCAACAAGGCTCCTGGAGCCATCCCAAACAGATAGATATTGTTAAATTGATTACTTTGTAATTTTTGCATTGATTAGTGATTGTATTGTGATTATATTGTTTATTGTCTATTCTGTACTGGGTAGTATTTATGGATGGTATTCTGATTATATTGTGTCTATATTTATTTTATTGTACTATATTTTATACTGTGATATTGTATTATTGAACTGTTACATTGTACAGTATTTTATTGTATGTTGTGAGCCGCCCTGAGTTGGTTTTCACCAAGTAGGGCGGCATATAAATCGAAATGAATGAATGAATGAATGAATGAATAGAAGCATACCACAGTGATACATCAAAAGTAAAGCAGAGCAATGTTATCCTATCTCAAGAACTGAGCAACAATGATGAAAGAACAACAGTTTAAATCCCAACTAGAGTAGACCCATTAGATCAATTGCTGATGATGAGACAACACTTTCCTAATCTCATTGATTCAGTCTGTTCTAGTTGGAGTTACCAAATGGATTCAGAACAACATTCCTTGTTTAAGAAAGACTGTGTCTAATCTAAATACTGTATACCTTTCAATGGGGATTACTTCTATGGCAAATCTACTGTGCTTTTTACATTATTCCAAAAAGATGAAGGTAAAATATACAACACTGGTCACCTTCTTGAGTACCTTTTTGGCAGAAAGACAAATATGTATTAATTACTTCCCCCCCCCTTTTTTCCCCAATTTTGTCTTTACTTTAACACTTTTTCTGGGCCAAGAGCAGCCAGGAATCTTCCTAGTTGAGTGGGGATTTAAATCCAGTCTCCCCAGCCCTAAACTGCCAATTTGACAAATAGTCAGTCAATGAAGGCTCTCAGCAGGAAGCTGTTTTCAAGGGTCTGATTTCACACTCTTTCAGTAACGTTTATAAGGACTGGCATGGGTCAGCCAAATGGAATAACTCCTTCTTGTATTACTCTTTCCAGCTGCCTTCTCCAGGCGATACATACACATGGCTTTTCTTAGTAATCAGTGAGAACCAATGGAGAATCAGAATGTAGCGGGTGATATTCAAGCTCAGAAAAAAGAAAGAGTAATAGGTTGGAAAAATGAAGTTATGCCAAGAAGGATGCAATTTCAGAAATTGCATCTCTCTCCATACAGTAATACCTCGGATAACGCTAAGACTTGGTTCCACAAGTCTTGGTGTTATCCGATTTTTAGTGTTATCCGATGCATGTTAAAATCCTATGGGATGTATCGGATAACGTTAAAGCTCCATAGAGATACATTGTAACCGCACAGGCTTTAGCGGTTGTTATCCGATACATCCCATAGGACCTTAATGTTATTCGATCCAATTCTCCTCCCCAGATTACTTAATGTTATGCGATTTAGCATTATCCGAGGTAAACGTTATCCGAGGTATTACTGTACTTTCAATATCATTATGTGTAGTAAATAGACAACAGTAAACATAACTATCACTCTCTTAAGGCAAAAGGCTTTGATTCCTATTTTTGTAGTTTCATGAAAGGTCTTTTAATTAAGTTATATAATTATGGAAGTAAATATAAAACTTGGCATACAACACAGTTAAAGCCCATTGAACTTGGTGAGACTTACTCTTAAATAAACATGACATGATTGCATAAGCTTTACATGATATAATGTAAAATACAGTGGAACCTAGGTTAACAAATGGGTTAGTTAACATAAAAATCGATTAACAAAAGGAAATCCATAGAAAGTAGTGGCTCAGTTAACGGTATTTTTTTCTGAATGGATTAATTGTTTTGCAATGCATTTTCATGGGAAATCTCATTTTGGTTAATGTATTATGGTTTTCAATGCATTCCTATGGGAAATTCCATTAAATGCATTCCTATGGGAAATTCGGTTAAAGTAATTTTTTGCTGTAAGAAACATCACAGAGAACACGTTAATGTCGTTAACTGAGGATCCACTGTAAAGCCAAGCTGACAGCAACCAATATATGACAAATAGACTCATGTATATGAACATTAAAAATATTTAAGGTCTGGAAATACTGGAGTTACTACTTAAGATTGTTTTGTAAAACATTTTGCTCAAAATCTGTCCCATGAGAATATTTACTCTTTCAAAAGGCGGTAAACATTGCAGCCAAACCAGTGAGGTTCAGAATTGTTGTGCTTACCTCCCTTATATGGTGATTGAGAAGTGTGGGAACATGTTTTGTCATTTATTGCACAATCATCTCTCTGGCACCCAACAACTTTCAAATTAAACCCAAGAGGAAAATGTCATAAGGGTACATTATTTTAAAATGGCCTTTTTTCAGGTAAGGAATTTTGGGAAGCCAAGAAAGCTGAAGATTTACAAAGAGATGAGTAATAGGTAGAGTATTCTTCTTCTGCCACATCTAAATCTGAATATTGGTGATCATCATGGTTATCAGCCATGAAGACTGTCTTGAGAATATAATGCAGTTGCCTTTCATCTGCCTTTCACATTGCAGTATGACCCCCATACCATTGATCCAGTTCCGTGAGTCACTTTCTGGTCTTGAGTCCTTTTGGCACACAAAGTCCTCATCGGTCCCAGTCCAAAATTGATGAAGCTGCTGCCCTCCATCAAGATGGATTCAAGTGAGATTTAATCCACTTGGGGACCATCACCCTTTCCTGTGGACTTCGGCACCTAAGTCCTCAGGGTTGTCAGGTTAGTTAACTGGCGCCTGACATTAGGTGTTGAGTCACTGGCAGTATGGTCTATTACCATAGCAGGATAACTAGGCCAAACAGTTGGGTAGTAAGGGCTGTGGAGGCTCAGTGGTTAGGAACCTTGCCTTGTTGGCTGGAAGACCAGCAAGTCGGCAGTTCAAGACCCAAGTACTGCATGACGGACTGAGTGCCCAACTCTGTCCCAGCTCTTGGAGACATGAAAGGAGCCTCATTTGTGTGTTACCTGAGCAGAGTTTCTCCAGCAAAAATCCTTTCAACCCAGAATAATTTCTGACACAAAATTATTATTATTATAGCTGGGTAGTGTATAGCGGAGATATACCATATATACTCGACTATAAGTCAACCCGAATATAAGGCGAGGTACCTAATTTGTACCTCTAAAACTAGGAAAATAGATTGACCTGAGTAGAAGTCAGGGGTGGAAAATGCAGCAGTTCCTAGTGAGTTTCAATAATTAAATACATGAAAATATGGTGAAATTAATTAATTTAGACATTTGTGTATGTTTTTGAGTGTTTGCATTGACCCAAGTATAAGTCGAGTCTCATTTTGGGACCTCATTTTGGGGGCTAACCCCCCCGACTTATACTCAAGTATATACGGTAGTATCTTGACTACTCTTCCCCCGGGGACGTGTGTGCTAACAAGAAGACATACATACAAGTTCACAAATTCTCCTTCCAACAAAATGCCAGAAAGTTTTTGAAGATACTTTGCATATATTGTGCATTTCTATTTTTAAAAAGTGCATAACTGGTATATAATGTCGGCAATACTATGTGGTCTAAAATAGAAGCATTGGAGTGACAGGTTAAATCTTTCTGATAAATAACCTCTCCTTTTTTTTTTTTGCTTGCTGTGTGTGTGTGTGTGTGTGTATGTGCACATGTGCATGCATACATGCACATTTAGTGTCACAGAAGGAAACTACATCAGGGGCATTTTGTGCAAATAGGAGAGGGGAGAACATCTTGTCTCTCCTTTTGCATTGGAGATGAAGTCTCTTATATAGGCTCTCCTGTAGAATTCTCAATAGGCTGTCTCATCCATGAAGAAAGTATTTACAATGTTACAGCAATGTCAAATTTGTAATCAAAAGAAATTCTAAAAGCTCATTTAGAGAATAAGGCAGAAACACAAAAGCCTCTCTCATGTGAAAATAAACATTAGGAAACCAAAAAACAAATTATGCATTAGTTCTACCTTCTTCCCCAAATAAAAGTGCCTGTCTTACTATATAACTTATGGGGAAGGAGTCATATTATGGGTGTCCACAGCAGAGACAAAAGGTTATGCACAATAATTTAAATATTTGAGATACCCTTTAGTGAATTAGGTATCTGGCTGCAGATTTATTTAGCGTATGGCACTTGTACACATTGTTGTTCAGTTGCACAGTCGATTCCGACCCTTTGCGACCCTATGGACCATTGCCCACCAGGCACCTCTGTCTTCCACCATCCTCCTCAGCCCGTCCAGCTTTCTGCCCGTTGCATCTACAATATCATCTAGCCATCTCATTTTTTGCCACCCCATTCTTCTTTTGCCCTCCACCTTTCCCAGCATCAAGGCTTTCTCAAGTGAATCCTCTCTTCTCATTTGATGTCCAAAGTACTTTAGCTTCATCTTTACTATTTGACCTTCTAATGAGCAGTCAGGGTTGATTTCATTTAGGATCGACCTATTTGTTCTCCTCACTGTCCAGTGTACTCTCAAAACTCTCCTCCAACACCACATTTCAAAGGCCTCTATTCTTCTGCGCTAAGCTTTCCTAATGATCCAGCTCTCACAACCATACATTACCACTGGGAATACCATTGCTTTGCCTAGGTGGACAAGGTGATGTCTCTACTTTTCACTATGTTCCCCAGGTTTCTCATGGGTTGTCTCCCAAGAATCAGTCAACTTTTTATTTCATGACTGAATCACCATCTGCAGTGATCTTTGATCCTAGGAAAGTAAAGTCTGTGACTGCTTCTACTTCTTCTCCATCTATTTTCCAGGGACTGATAGGGCCTGTTGCCATTATCTTGGTTTTCTTGATGTTGAGTCTCAAACTAGCTTTTGCACTCTCTTCCTTCAACCTATACAGCAGCTTCTTTAGGTCTCCCTCACTTTCTGTCATTAGGGTAGTATCATCTGTGTATTTTGTTTTTTTTTTTATTTTTGTTTATTTTGTTTTCTGATATGCCTGAACCACAGACTAACATGGCTACTATTCCAAAAATCATGAATGAGTTATGCTAATACATATTGGAGCATTTGAGAAATGCCTTTGTGATCATTCTGCCATTTATCTTTAGCTCTTGCCTTGAAGAGTTCAGCTACCACAAACCATTTGTCACAGTGTTGTTCCATTTTCCTATCCTGCTCAAAGAAAAGAAATAGCTTTACTGAAGTGAAGACCGATCTGGGAATGCCTACAGGTAATGTAAGAAAAAGCATTCTTCCTTCTTGTGTCCATATCAGAAGTTTCCTGTTATCAAGGACCAAGTCATTCCCTCGATAACATGTGGATGTGATCCTGGTTGAACACAACTCTGCTGGCATTTAATATGGTGTTTCCCTGCTTGCCATTATTCAAGCAGAGATCTCTATTCCAGCATATAAGATTCCAGGAAGTTTACTGCATAACTGGTTTAACTGAAGCAGACCCTTTTCAATTCCATGGATGGAAATAAATCCATTAGTTCAACTACCTTACTGAGTACTGGCCATGAAGTTTGTCTGATATTTCTAAATTTTGGTACAAATCCAAGTTATTAGGCGTGGTATAGATTAAAAATCTAAGCAAACTGATATCTGCAGGCTTGAATTTCTTGTGTCATTTTGACAGAATAGCTGTAAAGATTAAAGAAGTCATATGGTTTACAGATGTCATCCTGTGATGCTGTGGGCTAAATCACACTATTCTCTAATGACAAAAATGTTAAGGATGTCTAATTAACCCAATGATTTTAATCCAAAAGGACTTTAAAACAAGTTTCTATTCACTGAAATCCTATTGTGTAGCTCTACCTGTGCAAGGAGAATGATGCCATTGGCAGTGGCAGATTGCCACTGATTAAAGGCTTCCTTTTCCTATTTCAGGGTATTAACGGTTCATACACAATGCAACGAAATCAAGAGCCCTCATAAAACCACAAAATGAAGCTTTTAATCAGTGATGATCTCTTGCCACTGATTTCATTATTCTCACAGTGCGGTAGACCTCAACCAATAGAATTTCAGCCATTGAGTTCAGATTATTTATAATACATTTTGACAAGAGTTATCAAAGCATCCCAACATGTAAAATATGAACGCATTAAAAAAAAAACCAGAATAACTACTATAATTACTTTGGTAACTTTAAAACTAAGAAAGATTATTTCTCTAATTAAAGAACAGTTTTCAATGCTCATCAGAGGGCTTCCACTAATGCTGTGGATACTAGCTGATGATGACTTTAAATGTTAACATCAACATTTTAAAACTTAACCCCAAAATAAGTGATTGTTAACAGATGCAACCAGTTTAACTGATGCTAGAATAGTTTTGGTTAGTTTCCTTTCCTTGCTTTCATTAATACTTTTAGGAACTTAGTACTGTATTACTAATATTGTTGCCCTGGATTTTTGTTTGTTTGTTTCAAGTTAGCTGGTTGTATAAAATGTTATATTTCTTTGATTGTTTGATATCTGTTTTTATTTTACACAGAGTAGTGTCTGTTGGTGGGAGACAAACAAACAAAGAAGGTTAAAGAATTTACACATGCTGTGCTGTAAGCCTTTTGTTCTCAATTTTTAAAGCCAGCTTGAAATAGTTTCTTACAGTGCTGTACAAGGATCTTCTATTCAGGGTCTAATTTGGAGATTCAGATTCAGACCTGATTTGGCTCAAACCAATCTGGATTGATTCAATCAGGTTCAACTACAAGACTAAATAAAAATCTGAAGATCCAGTTTTTCACACCACCTGCAAATGCAGACAGTGCTAGCTCTTTGGCTACAAAAAGATGAGCACCGAACCCTAGAGTCAGATACGGCTGGCTTTTGAGCAAGGGCAACCTTTACCTTTACTTGAACCACTTCAGACTTGGCCCAGCTTGGACTGCATGGGCCTGATTCAGTTTAGGATTTAGACAAATCAGCTGTAGATCCTTAGTTTTTAACCTACTGCTGTTGCACAGAAACATTTAAGAAAACACTTCGAAAATCACAAACATATATCGGGCTCAGATTCTTTAAACAAACAACATTTGCATCAAAATGGTACTAAAGATTAATGAAAATATATTTGCTAACTATATGTGCATGTCCTCAAAAGGTGTGCCACAGAAGGAGGATTTACACAAAAGAATGTGTCATATTATGGCATTTATAGAGATCTAAAAATTGCTACTTATGTAGAAGTCTTTGCATTGTCCCTCAAGGCATGTCATGCTGCCAAACAAAATTAGGATGAGAGGTGAGACAGGAAAGCAGGAGGGATTGGCTTTCTCAATTCATTAAGAAGATCACTTAAGAGCAGGAACTTAAAGGCTTTACTGTATCAACATGATCCACATCCATTGGTGAACTGCACATTTTATATCTAAAACAGTGGTCCTCAACCTTTTTAAGCCAGGGGCCAGTTTACAACCCCTCAAACTGTTGAGGGGCTGGCCTGGTGTCACCACTGCCACTCTGAGCCCTCACAACTTCCTCCACCATGAAGCTCTCACACACACTCCACCACCACTTCCTTAGATGGGGTGCATAATGAGGGTGAAGGAGAGGTCCAGGCTGCAGCCCCTGGGAAAGCCACAGGAGGCCTCTCTGGCCTCCAGAAAAGCCATGTGAGGCCTCTCTGGCCCTTGGAAATGCTATGCATGCCTGTCCCAGAAAAGCTGTGCTCTGCATCCCAGCCTCCAGAAAAGCCACACTCGCCCCATCCCAGCCCCTGGAAAAGCCATGTGTCTTGGCCAACAGGAAAGCCACGTGCACCCGCCCTGACCTCTGGGAAAGCTGCGGGAGGCCTCCCCAGCCCTCATCCACCAGAGTGAAGGCACAGTCTAGAAGATTTGATGCCATGGGCCAGATCCAGCATGTGGGTCATAGTTTGAGGACCCCAATCTAAAGCAAAGCACAGTTGCCTAACAATAGCTAGAATTCTGTTTGCCTAGACACAGTATACTGTACCTTTAGTTAAGGTCTCCCTTACTTAAAAGCCAGTTATATCCAACTCTGGGACTGCACTGGCTCAAGTGGTTAAGAAACTGACTGAAAGGCAACAGGTCAGCAGTTCGATACCCAAGTACTGCACAACTGAATGAGCTCCCATCTCTGTCCCAACTCCTGCCAACCTAGCAGTTCGAAAGCAAGAAATTGCAAGTAGATAAATAGGGACCACTTTGGTGGGAAGGTAAACAGCGTTCCATGCACCCTGGTGTGTAGGCATGAATACCACATGTCCATGGAAACGTCTGCAGATGGAGACAGCGCTGGCTCTTCAGCTATGAAACAGAGATTAACATTGATCCCTAGAGTTGGATACGATTGGCTTTCAAGAAAGGGTGACCTTTACCTTATCCAATTCTCAGGTTCGGTGCTCATCTCCGTTTATAGCCAAAGAGGCAGTGCTGTCATATTTGCAGACATTTCTGGGGTCATGTGCCAGGCATGACTAGATGGCAGAGCACACTGAGTGCTGTTACCTTTCCTGCCAAAGCAGTTACATAAACTACACTTCTGTCTTGGCATGATGATTACTACTGCTTGCATAAAGTTAAGTTAAAATGTAGACAGTATGAAAGGACTTTACACCCTTTCCCTTCCCTCTAAGTCATGTTCTTGGATCCAGCCTCAGGCGCCTTTCAAAATAATCTAGTCCTCCGCCCTGACAGGGCCTGTCTGGATTGGCAGAATCTCTGCCAAAATTATTTTCTAATAATAATAATAATAATAATAATAATAATAATAATAATAATAATAATAATAATAATAATTTAGTGATCTTCTGTAAGTATTTCAAGTGTTTCATTAAAAAAAAAATCAAACTATTCGGCCTTCAGACTTTGCGGCAGCTTCGTATTTCCCTGAAAGAGCAAGTGTGATACATTATTTTCCACACAAATATGAAGCATGTATTGTAATGTAATTTGAAGCACTGTATTGTAATGTAATTTTGTTTATGTTTATTTTTTCTGTTATGTTTTTAAAATTCAATAAAAATATTTTTAAAATGAAATGATTTTTTAAACAAATAAAACCATTGTATTTTTGTTACAATCTTCCTCTTTCTTCCACCATTTAAAAAAGCCACTTTTGAATTACACATCAAAAGCCAAAGTCTCTCAAATAACTGATCCAAATATATGCCTTACTTTGGGCCAAATGTCATCTTCAAAACAGGACAGATATCTACCCTTTGTTTCAGTTCCTGATTTCAGCAGTGACAAATCCATCCTGTAATTTCAACTGGGTCAACCTTCATATTTTTGATGTATAAAGTATCTTACACAGTAAGACTGCTCCCATTGTCTTCTTGCAACTCACCTGTAGTGGGACTATGATACATATCCAGGAATGTCATTCCACTGATGGAACTGTCTCCACCACTGGGAATGGAAGGGTATACTCAGTCCAGGTCTAGTCAAGATAGTTGGAAAAAGCTCCCCAAACTATTTCTGGATAGAGGAGTAGATGGATGGAGAGAGTGGAGGTCTATTACAATAGTGACATAGACTTTCGGCCTGTATGTTTTAGAAACAGTTTTAACAGAGGGAAAGTGGTCCAAAGCTTCACACACACTATATTTTTATGTTCATCTTGTTCAAAATGTGCAATTAATTGACTCAAAACTATCAAGCTCATCAAATGAATCTATCAAATGAATTCATGCTTAAATCAACAAGAACTGACTGACTAATCTTGATCAACATAATCCAGTGATGGACTTAATATTCATCCAGACCCCTACATTTGGTATACAGCCAAACCTCACATAACGAGCGTTTCGCTTAGCGAAAAACTCGCATAACGAGCAAGTTTTTTGCTAAGCGGTCTGACTCGCATAACGAATTTTTCGCTATGCAAGTCAGACTTTTCCCTATGGAAAAACTCGCATAATGAGAGTTTCTATGGGGAAAACTCACATAACGAAAAATTTTCGCTATGCGAGTTTTCCCCATAGAAATGCTCGTTATGCGATTTTTTTCATAGGGAAAAGTCCGACTCGCATAGCGAAAAATTTGTTATGCGAGTCAGACTCGCATAGCAAATTTTCCACATAGCCAGCAGCCTCACAGAAAAAATTAAATTCATTGTGCGAGGTATGACTGTATATAAACCATGCCTGGAAGTTTCACTCCTTGTCTGAAGAAGTGGACTTGATCCACGAAAGCTAGCAATAAAAATATAGCAGTTAGTCTTTAAAGTGTTACAGTGTTTTTATTTTGGTTTATTACTTTTGTGTTTTTGTTTTCTGATATGCCTGAACCACAGGCTAACACGGCTACTATTCAAAAAAATTCATTTCATTTCTGTATCTCTGAAAGGGAAACCTGGAAGGAATAATCAAGGTTAATAATATAAACCGGGAAAGGCAATTGTTGTGTGGAACTTCACTAACCTTGAATTCATTTAGTTATGAATAGGCAACAATGGGCAAGTTTGTTTAATACAGGCATTCTCATCCTCTGGCTGGTGGGCCAAACCTGGTTCCCCAAAGCCATTGTATCAGGCCTACGACACTCTCATCTGGTGGGTAAAACTGCACACTGTGCATGCACAGAATGCTGCTAAATGTGTTCTGTGCATCCACGGCGTGTTTTACTTCCAGTTCCAGGTGGGTGGAATCACGTGACTGGCCTGATCAGCTTCCCAAGAGGTGTGGTCAGACCCATGACCTGAAAGGGTTGAGTAAGCCTGGTTTAATAGTTTTTAATGGGAGAGGGAACTATGCTCTTTAATGATTGTATGTGTGCTTCAAGCTTCAGTTTGGTGAGACAGTGTTCTAGTAACAAGAAACCACAGAAGACAACTTTTCTTCATGGTATTACGCCCATCTTTAAAAACTCATCCATTAAATCTCAACACACATAGTAACTTCCAAATAACTGGCAGTTATGAAGAAGAAGGTTAACCGTCTGGAAGCAGTGGAAACTCAACCCCCTGAGGCAAATAATAAGAACCAGGTTCAAAGAACGCTGGAGAGAACAGTGCCTTCAACCTGGATGAAATTAAAACTTAGGAAACTTTCCCCCTCTGTAACCATTTAACAGCAAAATGAAGGAGCCTCAGAAGGAGGAGATGGGAGGATGGAAAAAGTTATGTGGGGGAAATATAAAAGAGACAACTTTAGACTGAAAAAAACAGACACAATGTTATTCTATTTTGGCAAAGGATGCATCAGTGAGCCTTTGCATCTGGAAAAGTAACAATTCAAGTAAACTTAATTATGCCTCTACAAATCTAAGCCTTGCAGCTGTCAACAATTTAACTGTATAGTAGCTAAAATTATAAATATCTAAGAAAAGGAAAGAAAAAAGACACATGCACACGCACACACGCGCACACACACACACCTCCCCATAGTTAAATACAAGCCCAACCCCAACTTTTGTCTGAAAATGTTACCAAAGAGAGGTTTAGCCATTTCTTTCACACCCACAAATCAGTGTATCCTAATTTGTAACTTCATTGTTCTGTAAGAAAGGGATTAAACTTTGGATACAGATACCTTGTACAAGCTGTACCTCGCTTAAAGAGCATAATGCATTCCACAGGATTGCTCTTTAAGCAAGTTTGCTCTTTAAGCGAAACACCATTGTAAATGACCAATTGTGACTTCTGGGGGGAGGGGATGTAAACCTAGATTTATTTGTTAAGCAAGTTTTTTGGTTGGTTTTATTTGTTAAGCAAAGCCTAGAGAAAATTCTGCTCTTTAAGCGAGTTAATCTCTAAGTGAGTCACTTTTTATGCGAGGTTTTACTTACGAAAAAAAAGGTATAAAAAATGAAGATCTTAAGGATGAAGATGTGAAGAGGCATCATTAAGCTTCATAGTTGAAAACTAAGGCACAGCTCTCATACAGTGACCACAACAGGTATATTCAGTTCCTAGACTAGTTCCAAATCAACAGGCCAGCATGGTCCTACTTCCTCTAATTTATGTATTTCTTATGGTATTAAAAAAGAAATTTGGGGGATAAATGGCCTCTTTACATGAGACTTATAGGTGTCAAGTCTCAGGGCACAGATGGAAGCTTCAGAGCAATGTGACACTTCTTCAGCTATACAGTCCAAAAGATAATCCCCAGGGTGGTCAACATAGGAGGAGACATTTTGATTTTTCTGTATGAAATGGCTTTAAAGCCTGGGTATCAACCTAGCAGTTCAAAAGCAAGACATTGCAAGTAGATAAATAGGTACTGCTTTGGCAGAAAAGGTAACAGCATTCTGTGCATTCTGGCGTCTAGTCATGCCTGCCACATGACTACGGAAATGTCTGCAGACGCAGACACCGCTGTCTCTCTGGCTGTAAGTGGAGATGAGCACCACACCCTAGAGTTGGTTATGACTGACATCCAAGCGAGGGAGAACTTTACCTTTACTATATATCTCCATTCATGTATGGTTAGTGTCATAGTGTCTTTGGTGGTCATGTGTGTTTCTTCAAGTGACACACCCATTGCCTCACTCCCCAGAACCTTTTCCTCATATTTGTTTTATTTAGTATACACTTACTGCAGTAAGACAAGGAGTTGAATACTACCATCATGACTCATGAGCCTTCTTGCGAACCCCCTGCCAGCTGAGAGCCAGGAAAAGCTTTATGGCAAGAACAAACACTCTTGAGGATATGCAAGAGCAAAATCAAATTAGAAGATGGAAGAAGGAGCTCATTGGACAACAACATTAAAGGAGGACAAGGGTGAAGGATTTTACATCCCCTATTCACTTGGAGGACCCTGAACAGCCTAAGGGCTGGAGGGCTTGAGTGCCTAAATTAAGACCGACATTCTCAAATGTGGGCTGCTGGAAGACAACAATATGTTGTGCGAATGTGGTGAGATACAGAATCCGGCTCAGTTGTTGGTCTGCTGATTACTTCCAGAAACATGTCCAGATGAGGATTTGATTTTGGCCAACGACAAAGCCAAGAAAGTGGCTTCATTTTTGGCAATCCAAAATTTGATCTGGACATGAAAGAAGAAACCTTCTTGTTGAACACAGCATTGCAGAAATATATATATATTTGAAACAAACCCTTCTCTTTCCCAACCCAATCTCATCAAAATGACCCACCTCTGGGATACAACAAAATCTCATCTCATATTTTGGCTCTGAAATCTCAATAACTCAGAGCTGCTGACCTACCCATCCTATTTAAAACCCTGTTTTCAAATGTCACACTGGAAATAAAAGCACTGTTAGCAAGGGCCTATTCCCTTCTCCAAGTACTGGATGTAAACTATGAAAAACAAGATACATCAATAACTTTTATACACTCATAAAATTTTGTTTCTCCAAGCTGACCCAGCTGGGATAATAATAATTTCGTGTCAGAAATTATTCTGGATTGAAAGGATTTTTGCAGAAGAAACTCTGCTCAGGGAATGTCCAAATGAGGCTCCTTTCATGTCCCCAAGAGCTGGGACAGAGATAGGCACTCAATCCGTCATACAGTATCCAGGTCTCAAACTGCTGACTTGCCAGTATTCCAGCTAACAAGGCGAGCTTCTTAACCATTCAGCCACCGAAGAGGGAAATCTGTTCTGACAAAGGCAGACATCTTAATCCATGTTTCAGGCCACATTAAATTAACACTGATAATAGCAGGTCATAATACCGCAACAAGAATAGAAAAATAATCCTTTGAAGAACCTTTAAAACAGGAGTTCTCAACCTTTTAAAGCTGGGTCACAGGTCACGCTCCCTCAGACAGCTTTGGGGGCCAGACAGCCATTTTGCTCTTCTTCCAACACATGGTACTTCCTGGTGCAGTGGAGGCGGTGGGGCCCCCACATGAAATGGTGCTGTGGGCCACATTCGGCCCATCTTAAAAGAATGCCTTTCATTGAAATATCTGGAAAGAACAGGTCTAGGACTAGGGTTTAACAAGTAAGCAAAGGAAGATGGTATTCCAAATTCTGCCCACAAACATACTGTGACAACTGCAAATGTTAGAAATTAAGGCACCACTAAAACCAAATTAGGCAGATCAGCCTAGTTTCTCCCTCATACTTAGGGTTGGAAACACCCTTGGGCAGGGCCCAATGAAGTCATAGGCAGTAATTTCCATCTGTATTTTACATTACCACAACACACCCTCTTTTTCATTCATTCCACTATATAATAAAAATTATTTTTAATTTGAAGCAAAAAAAGCACTGAAACTATTTCTTTCATTAGCTCATTGTCTTCATTTTGTTGTAAAAATGTAGAAACAAAATGAAGACACATGGTGGGTAAGGGGGGGAAAACAGCAGCAATAATGCATACAAAAACTAAAGAAAATCATTATAAGTCTCGTTCCAAAGAAATATGATTTAGAAATGGGTTATCTTAGCAACTATAGACCTGCTGTCAACCTTCCATTCATGGGCAAGTTGACTGAGAGGGTTGAGCTGCAGGCATTCGTGGAGGAAACAGTATAAATCCATCTCAATCAAAGGTTCAGGCTGTGCCATGAAATTGAAACATCACTGGTTGCCCTGAAAAACAATCTACTGATTGTGGGGAAGTCCTCCTGGATCTTTCCACAGCCTGTGATACCATCAACCATACTCTTCTTCTTCTTTCATGTCCTACTCAAACCCTGGACTGCCAAAATGAAGCCACTTTCTTTGCTTTGTCATTGCCCAAACACAAGTCTTCATCGGTGAATGCCAGCAAACGGGCCAGGCTCTGTGTCTCTCTACATTCACACCATGTGTTGTTGTCCATCAGCAGTCCTCACTTGAGCATGTTGGTCTTGCATTTAGGGACTCCAACCCTCTGCCTATTCAGGATCCTCCAGGTGCCATAGGGGAGATTGAGATCTTCAGCTATATCCACCTTTAATGCTGTTCCTTGCTCAGTGAGCTCCGCTCCTTCTTCCATCTTCTAATTTGGTCTTGCTCTTGTGTACCTCAAGAATGTTTGTTCTTAACATAAAGGCCTTCCTGGATCCGAGCCAACAGACATGAGGCTCATATCCATTCAGAGGGTGTCAAGGTTCATTCTTTTGCTTAGTTCTCTTAGTATCTGCTGCTACTTCTCTCCTGATCTTAGAAGTTGACAGCCATGTCAACTTCTTTTGTGTGTGTGGATGCATTCAACCACACTATCCTTCTCTGGGAACCACCTCAGAGACTCCACTCTGTGGTGGTTCCAATCCTTACTCGAGTCAAATCCAGATGGTCCAGGATGAGGAAGCAGTGTTTACCTCTTGGGATCTCTGCTACAGGATCTCACAGTGACTGACCATCTCCCCAATGCTTTTTAATATCTATATGAAGCTGCTGAGAAAATCCATATGACGATTTGGAGTTTGTTGTCATCGATCCACAGATGACACACACTTCCACCTGCCCTACTCTTCATCTGCAAGTGATGCCTAAATGCTGCCTAGCATTGATGATAAACTGGAACAAGGACTAATCAACTGAAATTGAATCCAGATAATATGGATATCCTACTGCTGGGAAGGTTGTTGAATCTATTAGAGGTATATTTACCTGGCCTTGCTTGCTTCTTCTAAAGTGTTGAGTTCACAGTTTTAGAGGTACTCTTGGACCTAGCTCTCTCTATGGTAGAGCAAATATCTGTTGCAGCCAAGAGTACCTTTTTGTTTCAACTTTGGTTGCTTGCCCAGCTGCACCCCTATTTGGACAAGAACTGCCTAATAACAGGGGTTCATGCATTAGTAACCTCTAAAATAGACTACTGTAGAATAGAGTTTTTTTTTTGTTATACGGGTTCTCTGTACAGGACTTTATCATCCAAGTTCCTCAACTTACTGTTTGCACAAATTTAATTGTTCATTCATTATTGCTTCACTGTGTTTCTCCTTTATTACTTCTTTTAAAACATGTCTATTTTTCTGTATTTTCTGTAGGCCTTGGGAATATCTGCTGTTGGAAAGTAGAAAGGGAAAGCTAGTACTGTATATAAATACAGTATGACACAATCAGTCTGTCATACTTCATCTCCAACACCAACTTCAGTTACTTACCTTTTTGGATCTGCTGTCCCAGGATACACAATTTCATTTATTTCTGAAATAGGACGTTTTCTTCCTAGACCACTGAGAAAAGCCATTATGTCAAGAGTGCCATCTATTGACTTTCTTTTCACCCCATTCCTTCAAAACAGCACAAATACACTTTTTGTTTGTTCTTCACTGCTACTGGGTTGTTTTTTTTAAAAAAAAACCTTTAAAAGTAAATATCTCACTACTAGCCTCACCAACTGTAGCAATTAAGAGACAATATGCCAGACAGGTGAGCGACCTGGGTGGAGGGGAAGTCATGCAAACCTGTGTGTAAGTATTAATGTTTGAAGCTTAAATTAATTCTTTCCTGCAATTAAGCAAAGCTCTCAAAACCAACCTCTCAGTATGTTCTTACTATGACTTCATTATAAGTATTGGGGGAGGGGGGAATAATAAAGGTGATAATCCAAGATTAAACTACCTGTAACTCCAAAACAGCAATTAAGTAGAGCCCTATTACCACAGGCTCAGAGAAAAATACAGTTGGTTCTAGAACGACAGATCCTGACACAGTGCTACAAAAATATCATGACTGAGCGCATTTCTGAACAAAAAACAAACACTTCAGCATTAAGACAGATAAATTTGTGAGGCTGTCAAGATACTTTAAAAAGCCTTCCCCAAGATGTCCAGAACTGTCTTTTTGTTTTAAGCTTTTGGTTTTGGAATTCTGCTTCTTTTGTAGAATGACTATCACTTTGGGGAAATAAAATAATGAAGGGGGGGAGAGGGGAGACTTATAGGTGGTAATGGGAATGCTGGCCTTTGATGTGCTGCATTTCAATACAAAATATTGTAGATCTGGAACTCTACTTGCCACTGAACAGTGGTTATGAGAAATAATCAGACCTCATGGTTCAAAACACACTAGTGGCTCAAATTCCTTCTGTAAACACAATGGGGAGCAGGATACTTGGCCATCTATACCAAGGGTTCCCAACCTGAGACCCGTGGCACCATTTCATGTGCCCCCCTTCCAAGGGCATTTGAGAAATAAAATGGCCATCCCTTTGAAGCTGTTGGGACAAAATGGCTGCCCCCCCACTGCGTAGGCAGTGCAAAATGGCCATCCGGCCCTCAAAGCTGACATAGAGAGTGTGACCCGGGCCCCAGTTTGAAAAGGTTGTGAACTGATCTATGCTGATGCTCCCTCTAGCCTAGTGTTTCCCAACCCTTTGGTTTTTAGACTTCAATTCCCCTTGCCTCTTGCTTCTCAAAGGAATACAAGTTCTCCCAACCTCTTCTTCTTTCATCTCAGTTGGCGCACACACAACCTTACAAGCAGCACTTTCTCCACAAAGCCTCTCTCTCCCAAGGCAATTTTTTTTTTAAAAAAAACAGCTGCCCAGAGATGGACAGTCCGGTTTATTTATTTAATTTTTAACAGATTCACTAACACTAGAAAAACAGTCCCCCTTTGAACTGCACCACCTAAGGCACTTCAAATGGAAATGCGAGTAGGTGGCCTTTTTGATCCTCTGCTTGTGTGAACACTTATACTGAAGAGAACCATGTGCTACGTATCCACTTCACAATGAGAGAATATGAGTTAATTCCTTCCTTGAGGGACCATAAGGCTAGGAGACTGTCTGCTTGATTATCCTTGAGGACACAGGGCATCCCCAGATAACCTATAGAAACTTCTCATTGAAGTAAATGGTCTCAGGTTACCTGTCATTTTGCCTTGGTGTCACTGAGGTTGACAAACACCATATATGAATGTGTAAAGTATACAATTAAGGACAAATGATTAGACCAGCTAAGGGAAGTAAAACAGCAATATTTCCATGGACTGAGAGCCATGTATTGCAGGTGTAGTGGTTTCCTTCACATAAGAACATAATTTAGACTAGCAAGTACAGATTTTCATTTTCTCGTATTCTCTCTCCAAGTGATTTATATTTGAATTATTAAAAAGCAAAGCATCCTAGGGCAGGTTAACAGCATCCTAAGCCAATCCTACATATAAGTGTAGCACCTTGTCAACAACATGCTTGACAGTAAGTCCTTCGGAAGACATAATGAAGTTAATTCTCTAACATCTAAGCATTGATTAAGGTAGCCAGAATTAGGCACGTTCAACAAGTATCCAGTTTCCAAAAGCTGCTGAAGTCACCCTCTCTCTGAGGCTCTATTCCAGGGGTGCCCAAACTATGGCCCGGGGGCCAAAGCCAGCCCCTGATGCCAATTCATCCGGCCCACAAAGCCCTTGTCACTCCTGGAAGCGGAAGTAAAACGTGCCCATACAGGCATCTTTTACTTCCGTTTCCAGGAGTGACAAGGGCTTTGTGGGTCAGAATAATTGGTGTTGGGGGCCAGATTCGGCACCTGGGCCATAGTGAGTGGCTCCCTGAACTACAGCCCAAAGAGTTTGGGCACCCGCTCTATTCTGATGCAGGAAGATTATATGATATACAAGAACATTAGTTGGTTATGTGCCATCAAGTTGGAACTGACTTATAATGACCTTAAAATAGATGGGGAAGAAGTAGAGGCAGTCACAGATTTTACTTTCTTGGGATCAAAGCTCACTGCAGATGGTTATTGCAGCCATGAAATAAAAAGGTGACTGATTCTTAGGAGGCAAGCGATGAGAAACCTGGGGAACATAGTGAAAAGTAGAGACATCAAATTGCAAACAAAAATTCGTATAGTCAAAGCAATGGTATTCCCTGTGGCGATGTATGGTTGTGAGAGCTGGACCATTAGGAAAGCTGAGCGCAGAAGAATTGATGATGTGGTGTTGGAGGAGAGTATTGAGTCCCCTGGACAGCGAGGAGAACAAATAGGTCAATCTTAGAAGAAATCAACCCAGAATGCTCCTTAGAAAGTCAAATTGTAAAGATGAAGCTAAGGTACTTTGGACATCAAATGAGAAGAGAGGATTCCCTTGAGAAGGCCTTGATGCTGGGAAAGGTGGAGGGCAAAAGAAAAAGGGGGCGGCCAAAAATGAGATGGCTAGATGGTATAGTGGATGCAGTGGGAATAGAGCTGGGTGGGCTGAGGAGGATGGTGGAGGACAGAGGTGCCTGGAGGGCAGTGGTCTATGGGGTCGCGGAGGGTCGGAATCGACTGAACAACAACAAAAATAAGGCTTTCAAAGTAAGTGAGATATTTAAGAAGTAGTTTTCCCATTTCTACTCCCCCATTGAGTTTCCATGGCTGTGTGGGATTCAAATCTCCAGAATCCTATTTCATTAATTTATTCACTATACCACAATGGGTACCTATAATAATTTAGTATCAGAAAGGATTTCTGCTGGAGGAATTCCGCTCAGGGGATGCCCAAATGAGGCTCCTTTCATGTCTTCAAGATCTTTTCCCACTGAAATGGTCCCTATTTATCTACTTGTATTTTTTTTTTTGGCTTTCGAACTGCTAAACTGCTAAACTGGCAGGAGCTGGGATAGAGACGGGTGCTCAAACTGTCATGTAACACCTTGGTCTTGAACAGCCAACTTGCTGGCACTCCAGCTAACAAGGCGAGCTTCTTAACTACTGAGCCACCACTGCCCCACTGGGTACCTAATACTAGACCAATAAACTCAAACTGGTGAGCCACTGAACAGGTGATTTATTTATTTATTTGTTCCCACTTGTATGCCACCCTAATTGGAGAGCAACTCAGCATGGCTGACTAAGTATAGCAAAATGTCACAAAATATCAGCTGGATGTTAGTAAGGCCCAGGGGTTGGAGCCTAGGGCTCAACATCCTCGATGGAGCCCGGGGCTAAATGTCCTCAACAGAGCCCGGGGTTCATCGTCCTCGATGGCATCTTCAGCCACCCTGAGACCCCAGCGCCCCTTTATCCTCCTCTGGCATTGGTGTGATAAACTCCCAATCCAGTAAATCCCACATAATGGATATGAAAGATGGACTATGTATCTCATGGCACTCAATGCGATTTCTCTGCTTAAGTATATAGTCAGGTGTTGGCAGAAAAAGATTAATAATCTCTTGAAGTATATAGAAGGCAGGTAATGACCTTCTAAACTAGAGGATGTTTATGTCCACCTTGAATAAATGCTTGTGCTGGTAAAAGATACACACCTGTTTCTTTGAAGACAAACCATCAAATGAAGGCATTCAATTAGAACTCCATTTAGCCTCCAAGAAAGGAAACTGGGGGTTGGGGATTAATTATGATGGCTATTGCAAGGAAAACATAGGGCACGATGGTGTGGGTGAGGTTCCTCTCATTGACAGGTACTCATGACACTCAACATCTCAAATGCTTTTCTGTGTGGGGTGTCTAATTTAAGAAAACCAGCCTTGTGATGTTAGTGCACACTGAAACCAAAGCATAACAAAACAAAATCCATGGCTCCCAACACATGTTGTGTCCTTTGATTTTGAGAACAAATGAAACAAAAAGGTGGTAAGGCATTCTAATTAAGAATAAGGAAACGCTCCAGCCCTCCCTCTGGGCCCCTGCCACCTCGCCCAGAGGAGGAGAAGAATACCGGCACCTGTGGGCGCTGAGGTGAAGCTCCTGCCCGCCTACTGAGCCTCATCACTTCGGCCCGGAGGCCAATAAAAGATTCCTGGCCGCGGCGGTGTGAGGATGCTCCCGCCCTCCCTCCGGGCTCCTGCCATCTCGCCCAGAGGAGAAGAATACTGGCACCAGTAGGCTGATGTCGGGTCCCGCGGACTGCCGGGTGGCCCTAACACCGCCAACCTGCTGATGTCGGGTCCCGCTTCCCCTGGGACCGGGATAACGCCGCAGACTGCCGGGTGACCCCAACCCCCATGCCCAGCTGACTGTAATTGGCCGCTAGGAGGGGAGGGATTATAATTGTCTTTGGGAAGGAAGTGATTGTAATTGTTTCTATGATACATATTGAGAATGTTGATGTATTAGTTGTTATTTTGCTGTTTTATTGCATTGTATTACTGTATTTTCTATGACATTTAATTTCAAACATTGTGATATATTGGGAATGTATACATATTGTTGATTATACTGTTGATGTTTATGAAATGTTATATGTGTGGGTTTTGTGAGCCGCCCAGAGTCAGTTGCACCGAGTAGGGCGGCATATAAATTGAAATAATAATAATATATGAGGAGGTTCCCATGCTCCTTAAGGAACTTGGAATGTGTAGCACAACTAACATACAAAGATGAAGACCTGTTCATCTTCTCTGTCACAACAGCTTTAGAAAAAGAACAGGAGATGCGTTGCTTTCTGACATATTGCTATAATGAAACATCCATTTCCCACTAGCTGTTATTTTCCTCAAGAGCAATGGAAGTTGGAAGTCCAAAATGTAAAAGGCAGCATATTCCCTACATCTTCTTCACAACAAGAATCACAGAGTGATCACTAGAGAAATATTCCCATGACTAGTGGCTTCTAGAGCGGTAATGGGAGGTGATAGTTCAGAAACGGAGAAATCCTTCATCAATTTATATATTTTTAATAAATCAATTGACAGCTCATCCTGCCATTCCCTTTACAAACTATCTGTAAGTTTAATTTACCATTGGCTGTTCTGTTCATTGCTTATTTTTTTCCTTTCCTTATTTTTTTCTAAACTATTTAAAGCTCATAAGTGTGAAAACAAACTTCACTGGAGACAGAAAGAGGTGTAAACTTTTAGAACTCAAGAATCAAGTTTTAAAAACCACCATCCCAAATGTTTAAAGATGTACAGTTTACAGCATCTAAATGTGTGAAGAAAAGTTGGCAGTAGTATGGGGTGTGCTTTAGCAATTCAGGTGACTAAATAAAGTCATTGGCCAATCATTTTTGTTCCAAATTCAGAGTAGCCAATCCAATGGAGTTATTTTTCAAACTGTTCAAGTGTGGGGGGGAGGAGAGCTGTTAGAAATACTATGTTTAGAGGTGTTTGTTTTTTAAACTGTAACGAGTGGGGAAGTTTGCTTCTGATGAATGAGGAGACTGTATTAGGGTGGGAAAACAAACTCGGAGCTAATGTGGATTTTTTTAAAAACAGTATTGCTGTATAATCAGAGTCACTGATTTGAGAACAGATGTCAATTAAGTACCTCTACATATTGCCAACAAGTACACATATATTAGTATCCAGCAAGACTTGTAGCAATATTGTACTGAGGTTTTTTATGTAGCTGTTCAGCAGTCACTTCCCTAGGATTAACTATTCAGAGAAAATCCTTTTGGGGGGGAAATCAGAACAAGTTTTCCATTTATGGAAAAACCATGTGTGGCTAGAAAGAGCGAGCCAGGCGATGGTCTGGAGACAGCAAATTGAGACAGTTTTCTTTCATAAGATTAATTCTTCAACACCACTAACTGTATCTGCTTTAAAAAGAAGTGAATAAACAGAACATTAAAGGTCCCAGTTATAAACGGCTGCTTTCATACCATTAGGTAGAGCCCCAACAGTCAAGTTTAAGGGCACAAATTTGATATAATTTGTGATCAAAATTTTCTAGTAAGCCTAATTTTGCACTCATTTAAATACAGGCATGAAAGACATAACACAAATTTCACATCAGTATTGCAATGTCAGAGTACATTCTACTTTGAGTAAAGTTAGGTACAGTACTAATGTTTTACAGGCTGCAGAATTATAGGAATTTTATATTATATATTTAAAATGTAACTAATCTCTGAAATAAACAATAAATAATTAGATATTAATTGTACTTCTACAATCTAGTGACCTGATCAGTTGCTAAAAGATACTGGAAACAATGAGTAGGAAAAAAGATTTAAAAGTTATGAGTGCAAACAAAGTCATTTCTGTTGGTTTTATCTATCACTTTCTTTCCAATCCATTGTAAAGGATAAGTCTTCATTCCAGTCATCTCTATGCATACCTCTGAGAAGTTACAGTTTGTTACTACTCCAATGTTTCACCTATGATAGTATATTCTTGTGTCTTACTCTGGGCCCACTTCAACTCCCCAAGTTAATGTTCTTTGAGTTCATTGATTTAGGCCAGTGATGGCGAACCTTTTGAAGGCTGAGTGCCCAAAGAGAAGCATGGTGCAAACTATGTATTGGGGGGAGGGAGGAAGCGCTCCCATTGGGCTGCTGGGCAGAGGGGTGGTGCAAACTCTGTGCTGGAGGGAGAAACTGCTCCCACTGGGCGGCTAGGCAGAGGGGCAGGGCAAACTTTGTGCTGGGGTGAGGTATGAAGCACTCCCATTGGGCTGCTGGGCAGAGGGGTGGGGCAAACTCTGTGCTGGAGGGAGAAACCGCTCCCATTGGCCAGCTAGGCAGAGAGAAAGGGCAAACTCTGTGCTGGGGTGAGGTATGAAGCATTCCCATTGGGCTGCTTGGCAGAGGGGTGGGGCAAACTCTGTGCTGGGGTGACAACCCGCGTGCCAACAGAGAAGGCTCTGAGTGTCCCCTCTGGCACACATGCCATAGGTTCGCCACCAGTGACTTAGGCCTTACTGTCAACATTTTCTGAGCTTCTGTTGTAGAAGTTGTTTATAATTAAAGCTCCTGTGAAGTTATCACACTCAGATGTGTGAAACAACAAATGTCTTTCAGAGTGAACCAAAAAAAAGGGACTTAATAGCCAATCTGACTTTAATACAAAGAAAAATTTCAGCTCTGAGATTCTGCCCAGTTCAATACCAGCAGTTATTTATCAGAGGTTACTTAAAAGTCAGAAGACTTTCTCTCTGCCATTTGAAATGATAGCCTCATTCCTTATTGGAACAAGAGAAAGGAAAAGTATCTGAGTGTTCCTTCACAGTGTAGGATTTAAAAGTGTATCTGGACAGTCCTGATGGTTATTACATTAATCGATAACAGGTAATTAGCATTATGTAACTGAAGCCTGAATCTGCAAGTTTAAACCATCAACTCTTTTATTACCTGTGACCAGTTTATACCATAAACCATGGGGGGAGACCATGGAGAACATATGGCCCTCCAGATATTATTTGATTACAACTCCCATGAAAATAACAAAGCATATCTGAAGGATTTTACTTTCATGAAGGCTAGAATTGTAATATAATCATATTTCAAAGATTCCATTATGTCTGGAGCTATTTGTGCTCACATCTCACTAACTTCAACAAGACATATGTGCATGTAACAGTCTTTAGTCTCCATCAACCCAAAACATTGGTTCACAATCTAAGAGAACTCACAAATACCAACCTGATGCTATAAAAGATTGAAATCCCTATTTATCACGCTAAGCATTCCTACATAAGCCAGAATTCTAGAAAATCGTGCCTTGTGTCCATAACTGATTGTACCTATGGTACAATATAATACGGTACAATACAAATAACTGATTGTTCCTCCCACCAGAAGGAGTTGCTAAAATAGCAACTGTCTAGGTGGAAATAGCCTTCATAATATATCTGAACCCAAGAAGCCAACAAACTTTAAACGCTGGCTTGTTAGCGCGGAAACAATTTAGGAGTCCTAATTCACACACAACATTTAGCTTTTCTTTCACATGAATTATTGAGTCTGCTCTGGAGGGTGGCAAGAGATTAGTGAACATCATGCATTAATGTATTTATGAAAAATAAACTAAAAGTTTCTGTAACTGTGAGTTATTCTTTGTTGTGAAAGCAACTTAAGTGAAATGGAACTTTTAGAGGAACATTGGAAGCTCCTAACTCTTAGCCACTAGAAAAGAGACAGGAAGGATTTGAGAACATCCGCTACCCTCCCATATATATGTCTACCCTCTGTTTGATGCATGGTTCCGTTTGTCTGTTATATGATCCAGAAATGCTGGCATCAAGTTTCTTGTTGCAGATGTTATGTCCGCCTCCCAAGGCTGTTTCTAAAATATGGTTTCCTTGACAGTCTAGCAGCTATGTCAGTCAATGGAAATATCATTTGATGGTCAGTAGCTTTCTTGGCCAAATAAAGCAGAAGACTGGAACAGGCCTTTTGAAAGCACAAGGGAACTTATTGAGATCTGGGCTTCTTAATCACTACAACTTTGCTCTCCTGAGCAAACTAGCTTTTGGTTTAGTTTCTTTTGTAAATAAAAGGGAAATTTATTTCTAACGTAGGCAGACAATTGTCTTGTTCTTTCAAATGAGCTGGGCACCAAGCAAGGACATTTTGTTGGCTTTCAGCCCAAACTGTCTAGACTTATAGAAAGCGCACAAAGGAATTTATAGGATTACATTATAGTAAAATAAACAAATGTGCACTCTATATTATTCTTTTCTTTCCACATACATACACACACAAGAAATAAAGATGTAAATCACGGCAGCCATCGGCTAGAAGTCGCAACTGTATTTATCATGGGGAGCCTTTCTTTGTGCCTTAAACACAGGCAACCCTAGGATAATCATGATAAACAAAGCGACAGAAAGCATTCAAAGATTGTTATATTTCATTACATGATCCACACATTTCAGGCAGTATCTGAGAAAATACAAAAAGGGTCTCAGGCCAACCTTAAATTATGTTTAGAAATGAATATGTGTATTATAACCAGATGCAGGCGCATTAATTATTCCTCTTAAAGCATGTAATATAAGCAAAAGGAAGAACAGCTTAGATGTGTGTGGGCTACTTTTAACAATTTCCCTGTGGTCTACCAAATGTTTTAAATTTTACAAAACAGGATACTTTAACAAGCAAGGTATAACTAAGCAGTGTTAAGTAATCACAAGCATGAACTGTTGAACAGTGTATTATGAAGTGCCTTGCTACAGCAATTAAAGTAGCATTTAGTCTAGCATTAGCTGTAACAATCACAGGCCAAAATCCTATTGTTTATTTATGCTGGTCTAAGTGCAATGGTGTCAACCACAGAGGCAAATTGCCACCAGCTAACAAGTCACCACTTTTACCCCTTGTCACATGGCAGTTGTGTGAGTTAATGCATAAGGGATACAATTTGCCACTCAAGCTTACTCAAACATGGCCAGATGAAGGGAAGCAAGTCCAACGAGATTGCTTGTGATAAGAGACATTTGAAACTGTGCATCATAAACACTGGGCAAGGAAATCCTCTGGAAAAGGTTTGTGCCACACCTGCCGCTAATTACTAGAACGTGATCTTTGTTATTAATAATTATGTCCTATTCCAGTAGTGGCAAACCTATGAAACATGTGCCAGATGTGACACTCCCAGCCCTTTCTGTTGGCATGCACGCTGTCGCTTCCTCCCTCTCCCGCAAAAGATCTCACCCTGTCCCTCTGCCTAGCATCCAATGGGAGCACTTCCTCGTTTCCCCAGTACAGAATTTGCCCTGCCCTTCTGCCCAGCAGCCCAATGGGAGCACTTCTTCCTCCCCCCCAAACAGATTTCACCCCACCCTTCTGCTTGGGCACTCGGTCTCTAAAAGGTTCACCATCACTGTCATATTCAGTAAATTCTGACTTTTGGTCACAGTTTGAAGGGCTTTCTAGGTAGAGAAAACTCAAGAGTGATTTACCACTCCATTATTTTTAAGCACCCTGGGATGTGCAGCTTGTCACACTGGCTGACTCTTCTCCCAGGAAAAGAGACCACTCACAGTAGGTATTTCTCAGGATTTCATCTTGTCCCAAATAATTTATAACACGAACATGGAGATGTCATATCAAGTTTGGTGTAAAAAAATTTCATAGAACCTGGATCAGAATTCAATGTCAGTATCAGACTGGTAAAGGTAAAGGTCTTCCTTACTCAAAAGCCAATTGTGTCCATCTCCAGGGTGCAGTGCTCTCTCCATTTACAGCCAAAGAGCCAGTACTGACTGCATTTACAAACATTTCTGTGGTCATGTGGCAGACATGACTAGATGCCAAAGTGTACAGGACACTTACATTTTCTACTAAAAAGATACCTATTTATCTACTTGCAATTTCTTACATCTGAACTGCTCGATTGGCATGAGGTGGGACAGGCAACAGGAGCTAACCACTAAACCTACTACAGCCCCCTAGTATTGGACTTTTTGTTGTTGCTGCTGTTCAGTCACACAGTCGATTCCGAGCCTTCACAACTCCATGGACCACCACACACTAGGCACCCCTATCCTCCACCACCCTCCTCAACCCACCCAACGTTGTGCTCATTGTGTCAACAATGCAATCTAGCTATCTCATTTTTGGCCATCCCTTTTTTCTTTTGCCCTCCACCTTTCCCAGCATCAAGGCTTTCTCCAGTGAATCCTCTCTTCTCATTTGATGTCCAAAGTACTTTAGCTTCATCTTCAATATCTGACCTTCCAAAGAGCAGTCGGGGTTGATTTCTTTTAAGATCAACCTATTTGTTCTCTTTGCTGTGCAGGATATTCTCAAAATTCTCCTCCAGCACCACATCTCAAAGGTGTCTATTCTTCTGCGCTCAGCCTTCCTTATGGTCCAGCTCTCACACTCATACATTACTACCGAAAATACCATTGTTTTGACTATGTGGACTTTTGTTTGCAAGGTGATGTCTTGTTCCCCAAATTCCTCATAGCTTGCCTCTCAAGAATTAGTCGCCTTTTTATTTCATGGCTGCAATCACCATCTGCAGTGATCTTGGGTCCTAAGAATGTAAAGTTTGTCACTGCTTCTACTTCTTCTCCATCTATTCTCCAAGGACTGATAGGGCCTGTTGCCATTATCTTGGTTTTCTTGATGTTGAGTCTCAAGCCAGCTTTTTGCACTCTCTTCTTTCAACCTAAGCAAAAGCTTCTTTAGGTCTTCTTCACTTTCTGCCATTAGGGTAGTATTGGACTAGACAACATTAAATAAACTGGAGGGTTATGTACCCAAGATCAAGATGCATTTGGGCAGCTGAAAGGCTGATTATATGTCCTGAATGGTAAAGGATAAGGACAAGGGGAAATGTAATGGGCTTGTTTTATGTTTCACCCATTTCCACAAGGCCTGTTCTTTTCTTCCAGTGACTCTCTAAAACTGGAAAGAACTTGGACAAGGAGCTTGAAAAGGAACTGAGAAGAAAAATGGTGAAGAAATTTGACCAAATGCATCCTGTTCTGTATTATTACCCTCTTTCCCATGTTATAATAACCCATGTTTGAAAACTTGAGTGTGCCACCATCTTTCACTTTAACAACTGGGTCACTTTTATAGCTCCTTGCTATAATATTTTAAAAAGCAATACAGTTAAAAAGCTGCTTTCAGAAAAGAAAACCGGTCACCCCTATGTAAACTAAATGTAATTATGGATCCTCAGAAGGCTGTTAGAAATGGGCTTTTTTTTAGGGGGGGGGGAGGATATACATCTGCTTTATACTGTCAGTATTGCATAGAACTGGCAGTAGTTCAATCACTATTGTTATTCAAGTCAGAGGCCACAACTGTGAGATGAAGGATCTGCAGCTTGTATTTGTTAAAAGCACAGCTGAATGCAACTTCAGCATTGAATATTCTTCTAGATCAGTTTGGTTTACAGAGTGAGTGAAGAGTAACAGGAGTGCTCAGGAAACATAAATGCAGGGCTTCTGTATACCAGACAGCAAAAATTGCTATACAGAATGTGTCTTAAAACAAGCAAACTAACTAACCAATGGGCCATGGATTTCATCCATGCTTAGCCCTAACCTAGATAAAGGTAAAGGTCCTTCTTGCTTGTAAGCCAGTTGTACTGACTCTAGGGTTCAGTGCTCATCTGCACCTTCAGAAGTATCCATGGACATGTGGCAAACATGACTAAACACGGACACTGTTTGCCTTACCACCAAAGTGGTCCCTATTTATCTACTTGCAATTTCTTGCTTTCAAACTGCTAGGTTGGCAGGAGCTGGGACAGAGACGGGAGCTCTCTCCATCATGTAGTACTCAGATCTCGAACTGCTGACCTTCCAGTCATCAAGTTCAGTGTCTTAACGACTAAGCCACCGCAGTCCCTGCAGCCCTGACCTAACCCAGGTTCAAAATGTACACTGCCTCTAGTCCGAAACCATTCCACCTATGTTGGAACTACAAGCCTACTTGAAACTGGATTCAGCATAAACCCTTCTGTGCTTTAGAATGGTGCCCCATGTGTATGATTTTAAAGTACTCTCAGGTGGCTGGATGATGTCAGCGGAAGCATGGTGGCAGCAGCAATGAGGTCTTTGATAGTGAGGCAGAACTGGGCTGCTTTTGCTGTCAACATGCACTGCCCACCTGCCAAACAAGCAAGCCTTGTAGAACGGGGTGCCCAAACTTTTCAGGTTGCAGGCAGGTCACGTTGTTCAGTGGGCCGCTCACATGGTTTCTCACACTGGAAGTGGAAGTAAAACGTAACTTGCAATCCATTTCGCAGAAAGATGAGATAGATTTTAAGCTGCCATTTTCTCTACTTAAATCAGGGGTGCCCAAACTACTGCTCATAGGCCAGATCTGGCCCCCAACACCAATTCACCCAGCTTGTCCCTCCCTCGTCGCTCCCAGAAGTGGAATCAAAATGCAGACATGTTTTGCTTCCACTTCCAGGAGCGACGAGGGCATCGGGGGCCGAATGAATTGGCGTCAGGGCTGGATCTGGCCCACAGGCTGTAGTTTGGGCACCCCTGGAACGAAGGGCAGCAGAGTACTTGCCTGCTACACGTGGAGCAAAAATTGAGCCACTAAAGCTGAGCCCTAAGGCAGAAACAATAACACCAGGCAGGCAGTGCTACGAGGTTTCACAGCTGCTGCAGTATTGACTGGCTAGTATTGTTTTTATTTTGGGGGAGGAGCAGTCAGTGACTCCACTTTCATGGGTTAAAACAGGTGTGTGATTGGAATGACTTCTCCTGTTTGTAAGCTGACAACTATCACAGAGAGGCAAGTAGGCATTAGTAAAGGTAAAGGTCACCCTTACTCATAAGCCAGTTGTATCTGACTCTTGGGTTCAGTGCTCATCTCCATTTATAGCCAAAGGGCCAGCACTGTCTGTGTCTGCAGACATTTCCGTGGACAAGTAGCAGGCATGCCTAGACACCAGAGTGCACAGAACGCTGTTTACCTTCCCACCAAAGTGGTCCCTATTTATCTAATTGCAATTTCTTGCTTCCAAACAGAGACAGAAGCTCACTCTGTCATGCAGTACTCGGGTTTTGAACTGCTGACCTGCCAACCTTCCAGTCATTAAGTTCAGCTTCTTAACCACTAAGTCACCACAGTCCCACATTACTACTTGCTATATTACAGATTCTGGGGGAAGAGGCTGGTGAGGGAGGCACAGTGATGGGCAGCCAAAAATTTTACTACCACACTGTGGGCGGAGCCAACATCATGGGCAGAGCCAATGCCATGACATCATGGGCGGAGCCAACATCATAATATCATGGATGGAGCCAAAGTAAAAAAAAAACCATAAAAATAAGTACACATAAAAATACAAATTAAATAGACATAAAAATACATTAAAATACACATAAAACACATAAAATACAAATTAAAAATAAATACACATTAAATACACATTAAATAGACATAAAACACATAAAAATACACATTAAATAGACATAAAACACATAAAAATATACATTAAAATTAAATACTCATTAAATCCACATTAAAATACACCCACCCACCCCACACTCAAAGGCGAGTCACTTACCCTGGGGAGCAGGCTGTAGGGAGCTTCAGGCTAGAAGCTGCTCTTCCTCCTCCCCACTTGGGAGGAAAGCAAGGAGGCTGCCAAGGGCCTCAGCAGCAGCTACTGGTTCCTCCGTGGCTGTGCGTGGCCGCCCAACGCTCTGCGCTGCCACACTCCAAGCAGCAAATGGCTGCTTGGCTTGGCAGGCAGAGCGCTGTAGGCGCACATGCACACCAAGCACTGTAGGCACCAGGTGCTGTAGATGCGCATGCACGCCAAGTGCTGTAGGTGCACCAAGCACTGTAGGCGTAGGTGCACCAAGCGCTGTGATGTGCATGCATGCCAACAGGCGAAAAGGTAAGCCCCCAAGGTGGTTTCCCCCAAAAGCCACTACTGAGGAAAGCTATTACTGGTTCTGGCGAACTGGTGCAAACCGGCTGCTGCCCATCACTGGGGAGGCTGAAGAACTATAGCGAGCTAAAACTTGCTATTTTGGAACTCAGGACTTCTCTGCGCCACTGATGAAGTTTAGTCACACAAGACTGACATTTGGGAGGGGCGGGGTTGAGAAGAATGGGGAGAAACACCTGGATAGAAGAGTGCAACAACGACACTAGCTCAGCATGGAGTCCAACTGCTTTGTGTTTCCATCTGCCTAGGAAAGGGTAGAAAGTGCACGTACTTGGGGGTAACAGGAAATACCAAAAGGCATATATACACCTCCAGGAGGAAACTTTTATGGTCTCTAAATTTTGGCACTCTGGCTGCCTGTTCTAGTTATAGCTCCTGTTGGCCTTCTGACATTCCTGACAGAGATCAAATTCAAATCAGAGACATCTGAATTTGTAGTTCAATACAGTATAGTACTTGAATCACAACACCAGCCAGCTCTCTGTTTCATCAGCTCTCTTTTTCATCACTGCCCTGTAGCAGATGCTCATAACTGCCTTCTGACAACATGGAAGCAGTGAAATGCATTGGGAAATACCTTGATGATAATAGTACAGGGTCAGTGGGTGGTTTCTTGCAGCTTGGTCACCAGCAATACAAAATACGGCCTTAATCCAGCAGAGTTAGCTATAAATTAGACCAGATAATACCCTAATGGCAGAAGGTGAGGAAGACCTAAAGAAGTTCCTGCTTAGGTTGAAGGAGGAGAGTGCAAAAGCTGGCTTGAGATTCAACATCAAGAAAACCAAGATCATGGCAAAAGGCCCTATCAGTCCCTGGAAAATAGATGGGAAAGAAGTAGAAGCAGTGACAGACTTTATTTTCTTAGGATCCAAGATCACTGCAGATGGAGATTGCAGCCATGAAATAAAAAGGCAACTGATTCTTGGGAGATAAGCTATGAGAAACCTGGGGAACATAGTGAAAAGTAGAGACATCACATTGCAAACAAAAATTCATCTAGTCAAAGCAATTGTATTCTCAGCTGTAATGTATGGTTGTGAGGGCTGGACCATAAGGAAAGCTGAGCACAGAAGAATAGATGCTTTTGAAATGTGGTGTTGGAGGAGAGTTTTGAGAGTCCCCTGGTCAGCGAGGAGAACAAATAGGTCAATCTTAGGAGAAATCAACCCTGACTGCTCCTTGGAAGATCAAATAGTAAAGATGAAGCTAAAGTACTTTGGACATAAAACGAGAAGAGAGGATTCACTTGAGAAAGTCTTGATACTGGGAAAGGTGGAGGGCAAAAGAAGAAGGGGACGGCAGAAAACGAGATGGATAGATGGTATTGTTGATGCAATTGGCACAGAGCTGGGCGGGTTGAGGAGGATGGTGGAGGACAGAGGTGCCTGGTGGGCAATGGTCCATGGGGTCGCAAAGGGTTGGAGTCAACTGTGCAACTGAAGAACAACAACAGGGCAGTGGTTCCCAACATGGTCCATGCCCTACAGGGGGGCTTCAATTCCCTGACGTCTAAGTCAGTACTTTGGCTGACCAATGCTTCTGGGAACTGAAGTCCAAACCCCAAAGATTGGAAAACACTGCTTTAGGACTAGTATTTAAATTTGTTTAAATGTATTTAACTCTGTGCTGACTTGTAGTCATGGTGTTTCTCCAAAAAGGAAAAGGAGTTTTTAAAAGAAAAGGAAAGAAAGCAACAAATTGTTCTTTTAGGCATTATTCCAAGAAGAGGTAAATGATAGTATCTTTGTAGCTGGTTACTTTCTTTGTTTTTAAAAGAAATATTAAGTGTTTATGTTGGCTCCTTTCTCCTCCTCTCCCTCTCTCCACATCTTAATTCTCATGTACATTGTGGAAATTCTTTCTGCAGAGATCATGAAAAAAAGTTTTAATGAATGCATACTGAGTTGCTATACCATGTTCCCAGAGACAGAGATTAACAAGAATATTAATTAATTTACAGCAATGTCTAAAAATGAACACAGTACAGTATAAAGACAAAGGAAGAATTATTACAGATTCCTTGAGAAATTTATCTCAAGAACTGGAAATACCCTTTCACAACAGACCAAGAACTAAGGAAACTGCATCTGGAAAGGCTGTCATTTTGGCAAAGAGGAAAGCAGTCTGATTAGTCTATCTGAGTATTGCTGCCAGAAGTGTCATGACATCAGTATGTTATAAGTTGTAAAACATGTTTTTGCCACAAATTTTTAGCTGGATGGAAGAAAGGAAGAAGTCTGACTATTCCATTCTTTCCCCCCAGCTCCGATTACTGCAAAAGGCAAGTTAAAGGTACTTGGGGGAGGGGTGTGTGAGCACATTAAAGGCCACACAGCGAAAGTTTCTTTTAGCCAACAGAAATCCTGAACACCATATCTCAGCAATGCGTGAAGCCAAAGGCAAAAAATTAGAACAAAAACATTAGCATATTTGCACGTAAAGATGACCTTTCAGAGCAACATTTAAGGTTTTTACAAGGGGGAATATACAAAAGGTAGGAAATTTATCAATACAGTCATACCTCGCATAACGAATTTAATTTGTTCTGCGAGGCTGTTCGCTATGCGAGTTTTTTGCTATGAGAGTCAGACTCCCATAATGAATTTTTCTGTATGCAAGTTGGACTTTTCCCTATGGAAAAACTCGCATAACAAGCATTTCAAGGGGGGATACTCGCATAGCGAAAAAATTCGAGTTTCCCCCATAGAAACGCTCGTTATGCAAGTTTTTCCATAGGGAAAAGTCCGACTCGCATAGCGAAAAATTCGTTATGCGAGTCGGACCCCTTAGCGAAAAACTTGCTCGTTATGTGAGTTTTTGCTAAGCAAAACACTCGTTATGTGAGGTTTGACTGTATAGTGTGATGGGAAAATGGCCATGACCATATGGAATGGTAGAATGTTTGATTGCAATTCTCAGGATTATGAGCTCTGGATTCTGGTTTATCTTTTCCAACCCCCCATGGTAGGCAACATCAAAATACTGTACACTACACTGATGCCAGAAGCCATCTGGCAAAAAAAAAAAAATTACCTATATTTACTGCCTGCAAAAACCTCCCTACATTCATTGCTTCAGAGGATCTAATGTCATAAAACATTGTTAAACATTTCAATGTCTAAAAAAGGAAATGTACTGTGAAGGAACAATAGGCCAGCCTGACTTTATATCTGAAAGTCTGTTCTGTAACCTACACCACATAAAAATTCTGGTCCCAAAGCTCTCCACAAGACCTCTCCTATGGGAAGCCATTGAGGGCAATAGGATGGATGGATGGATGGATGGATGGATGGATGGATGGATGGATGGATGAAGTCTTTTATTTCCAAAAATTACCACCAGTGGGATAATTTTATTTACATATGAAAAATCACCATGTGTCAATGATGCCATCAGCCTTATGCAGCGAAAATTACAACCAAGGATTTCATCTACCAAAAAGAAAAAAAGAAAAAGGAAATATAGATAGGTGAAAAAATGAAAGTTGAAATGGAATTGAAACATATGCTTACATATCTGCACACTCTAAAAACTGCCTTTACTTAGGTTGTGGTACTTATTAATGGAAAGAAGCTTTCTAAAGGTGATACATCATCTGAACCACACTTTTGGCTGCCAGTCTGTAGATAAGAAAATGTTCCTCAAAATCACATTGAAATGTGAGAACAAAAATAGCAAGTCACAATACAGTCATACAGTCAAACCTCGCATAAAGAATGCCTCGCTTAAAGAGTAACTTGCTTAAAGAGCAGTATTTTCTCTGAATGTTCGCTTCGCTTAACAAATAAAACCAACTAAAAACTTGCTTAACAAATAAACCGGAGATCGCAATCTCCCCCACCAGAAGTCACAATTGGTCACTTACAATGATGTTTCACTTAAAGAGCAAACTCGCTTACAGAGCAATCCTGTGGAACACATTATGCTCTTTAAGCGAGGTACAACTGTATAGTAATGATGGTTTGGGATCCAATATTAGGACAGTGGTGGCGAACCTATGGCATGTGTGCCAGAGGTGGCACTTGGAGCCCTCTCTGTAGGCACCTGTGCAGTCACCCCCGCACAGAGTTTGCCCAGCCCCTCTGTCCAGGAACCCAATGGGAGTTCTTCCTCCTTCCCCCAGCACAGTCTGCCCCACCCCTCTGCCCAGTAGCCCAATGGGAGTGTTTCCTTTCTCCCTTGTTACTGTGTTGTCACTTTGCAATAAATAAGTGGGTTTGAGGTTGCAGTTAAGGCATTCACAGTCTCTAAAAAGTTTGCCACCACTGTAGTAGGACTAGGAAAATTTCACAGAAAGCCATCTTATACCAATTAAGATAATCAATCTATAACTCAATGAATCAATGGTCTTATCTGGTATAAGATTATTTTCTGTGAGTATTCCCTAGTCCTAGTATTTGATCCCAAATCACCATGACTATACAGTATGACTAAACAACTTTCAATGGCTGAAATCCTGTTGCTCTGGATAATAAGTCACATCTAGAAGAGGTCCACTGAAATGTCCATTGAACCAATGGAACGTTTGGGGAAGTTGATTCACCAGATCCTCAATGATTCAGTGGGCCTACTCCAGTTAGAACATACAATGCTAAGCAATAATATTTTAGGTGACATGGCCTGTATAGATCAAACTACACCTGTCCCCACGCCCCAAGATACACTGTAAGCAGATGCATGGTGATCATATTAAATATCCCTGGCTCAAGTGGTTAAGATGCTGAACTTGATGACTGGAAGGTTGGCAGGTCAGCAGTTTGAGACCCGAGCGCTGCATGACCAAGTAAGCTCCCGTCTCTGTCCCAGATCCTGCTAACCTAGCAGATTGAAAGCAAGAAATTGCAAGTAGATAAAAAGGTAACACTTCGGTTCATTGCACTCCAGTGTCTGCCTGTCACACATCCACGGAAATGTCTGCAGACGCAGACAGGACTGGCTCTTTGGCTGTAAACAGAGATGAGCACTTGAACCCTAGAGTCAGATATGACTGGCTTTTGAGCAAGGGTGACCTTAAAGTTCTTGTTTCCTGTAGAACAAGAAATTCTGATCTACTGAAGCAACACACAGAACTAAAGTCGTGTATGTTCCAAAACAACAGGGGGAGACAGAACTAACAGATAAAAAAGATTTCATCTCGCCAACATAATTCTTAGTCATGCCACAGAAACAAGGAGGAACAACCCATTTCAATGTTTCCAATAAGTAATGTTTTGACAAAGGTATTGACACAGCACAGTCTACAAAAACCATGTTTAAAAGGCAAAATAATTGGCTTTACTTTTCTAAGCTATCAAACTCTGCCATTTACACAAGAAATACTAGCATCACCTTCATTTCTATATTAAAAAGTGAACATGTTACATGTTTTAAAAACAATCTAATACTCCAGGCACAATTCACCATTGTCCACTAGAGTATGTTTTTATTCCACTCTTGCAGGCTACAATTTCCCCCCTCAAAATTCCTAAATAGAAGCAGGACAGGGTGAGCTTTTTAAAAAAACCCTTCAGAAATACAATTACCTTTTCAGCTATACCACAGGATATTAGGGAAATCCAGACTCTCCTGTTGTGTTTAGTCACATCTGACTCCAATCTTAATAGGTCAGCTATTAACCCTGTAACTTTTCCTCCCTCACCATGAGCACCACAACTCCACAGCTGATGTTAAACTTTTTAAGGTAACTTTAGGTATCCTTTATCCAAAAAAGGGGAAAGTAACAGCATTACACAAAATGTATCCTGCAGTATGATTCAATGCAGAGGTAACTTGGGATATAAACTCCTCCTGCCTTCAGAGGGAAAGGGGGCACAAGATAAGAATGTCAGGCATACATAGATATAAATCCTTTTAACATAGTAGAGCTTATTTGCAAATAAACAGTCATAGGATTAAACCAGATTTTCTTTGACTTTTTACCAGTGTTTGCTGGAAGACATCCATTGTTGCAATGATTTACTTTAAGCCCAGGCATCCAGGGTGGTTAAATTATCATGCAGGTGAAGCAATAGTGCTTATCAGTAGCCTCTTTCTACAAGAATCTTCTCCCAAAGATATCAGTATAACTGAAGAAAGTGAATACTTTTCTGAAAAACCAGCCAGACACTGCTGAAGTCATAGCAAGCAAAGGTATGTGTGGGAAGAAAACCCGACTAGCAAAAAGGTCAGTATTCCAACGCATATTTCATATTGTGGAGAGAGAAAATATATAAACACATAAAAGCAATCTATTTTTCCCCTCACCTCTTTATTTCAACATGTGTGAAATATTCAGGGTTAGTATTTAATTCGCTCTAAACTTTGTACTAGGACATCCTAATATCTTCTCCATTGTTTTTCAGTTCTCCAGTGGAGGATGCTAGAGTTGGCCAAACACACACATCTCAAACATTGTTTTGCTTTTCTTCAATCCCCCACTGTGAGAGCGGTGACAGACAAAATCTAGGCAACCACCTAAAGATGCTGAACCCACACAGAATGGAAACACAAGTGTGCGCACACACTCCGTTGCCATCAGTCCAGATAAATGGATGCTGCAGAAGTTTTAAATCCCCACAGAAAGGCTAAAAAGTGTTGCTTGAAACAGAGGGAAGTCAGACTTCAGGAAAGCTTTCACAGGGATGGTTCTATCTTTGCCTTTTAAGCTAAAGGCAAAATCTTTCTTTCCTTCTCAGTAACCTTACAAGAATCTGAACACACAAGACCTATTGAAAGCCAAGAGACACCACCGTTCTGTCCCGTGGGACTGCTATATATACAAAATAACGGAAGGGAGCTGAAACACTGACACTTGTCTGAGGGGATAATGGAGACGGGAGGGGGGGGGACTTGTAGGGGTAAAAGCCAGTTGTCACCCAAATGACAAGCAACAGCTGAGCTCACACATCTGGAGCCTGATCCAGGCAGACATGCTGAAACTCACACCCATCTATAGACATGCTAGAAAGACAGATGGAACTTTCCTTCCTCTGGAGAGTCAAAATAATAAATAAAACCCAAGATCTTGCAGCAAAAACCTCACTAGCTGGGTGTTTTTTTTAAACAATATATTATACCCTTCTGATTACAATGTAACAGTTTACTCTAAGCTTAAGAGATAAGTACAGTACTGCTTTTCTCTTAGTGCAAGGAGTTTTTAATTATACACATGCCCTGACCTCGGTATAATAAATGGCTTTGGCTATTCCTAATGCTATGTTTCATTCTGGATGCTTAAATTTTTTCTTGTAAGTGTGGAAGAGCAGGGGGTGGGGGTGGAAGAGTACTGCTGGTCATGCGGGAGGCATAATCGAGCAAAGTTAAACATTCAAAGGAAGTTCAGATTCCACTTGAAATCAAACTGGAATCGGCCGCACCACTGCAGTCTTGTTGGTCAAGACAGGTCCCTGCACATCAGCCTCACCTAAGATTTTCCAAGCAAAGAACCTAATATTGGACACATAGAAATAAAAGTACAGTACATAAAATGTTTGTTTGTTTTTTGCAGATCTGCTGACAATAGAAACATTATGCCCATGAGTTCGATGACACTGACCTTCCCTTCCCCCATGTAGGACTGCAGCCTGAAGCTCTCACCCACCAAATCCATCTGGGAATTGGCTTCTCAAAGCAGGACTTTGAAAACGAAAAGCATAATCTGGAGAAGCGGCACCGTTTACAACCTATGCCTGGTTACAGTCTAAAAAACACCCTCTCCCCACACACAAAGTCCAGAGTCTAAAACAGGGGTGCCCAAAAATTTTGGGCAGTGGGCCAGTCACATGGTTCAGGTGTGCCCAAACTGGATGCTTGGGGGGTATCCCGCCGACACCAATTCATCTGGCCCGTTCTACCCTCGATACTCTTCTGCTTCTGGGAGCAAGGAGGGTGGTATGGGCCAGATAAATTGGCCTTAGGGGCCAGATCCGGCCCCCGGAGCCCTAGTTTGGGCACCCCTCGTCTAAAAAATGCTAAGACTGTAACACGGCGTAACCGTTACAACGAAAAAGACGACGCAGCTGACATTCCGCGCTAATGAAACTAGGGACCGGGGATGGGCAATTACTATTTGGTCTATCACTGAAGAGGATCCGAACCAATCCGAATTCAACCACTTGAAAGGTAGGGCAAACGCACGCTGAAGCGCGTTTCTCCTCAAATCTGGGGAGTCAACCTTATTGGACCCCACGGATTTACTCCGGAGTAAGCCGGGGGTGGGGGACGAAGTGCTGCTTTAGCGCATCGCCTGTTGGTCCAAGGAGGAAGGCTCGACGCCGAAATGCATTGGGGTCTCGGTTTCTTCCAACTCACTAAGTCTCCTCGGACTTTCCGGAGGGTGACAGCAGGGTCTGCCCAAGAGGAGGGCGAGACATCCTGCCCTTTCCCTCCCGTGGTAATCTGTGCCCGGTTTCACCCCACAGATGGGGGGGGGGGGAGAGAGAAAGAGGACCAGCCACTCACCCTCCACACACAGAAGGGCTCCGGCCACCAGGGACTCCTACGAAGGTCGAAGCATCCGCAGCACCGAAGGCGAGGGAAGAGACCCCGCGGCTCTCCGAGGATGATCAGCGCCAGCCGGAGGAGCCGCGCATGTTAAGCGGGCGAGCGGGGCGCCGAGGGGAAGCACAGCCAGGGGGAAGCAACAGCCAGCAGGTCAACGCGCCGCGCCGCGCTCTCCGCCCCAATGCAACGCGGGCGCCCGGGCGCCCACTCCAATCAGGCAAGCGCCCCCCCGCAGCCCATTGGCTGCAGCCCCCCCGCCCCCACCAATCGCCCGAGGGCTTGGTCCTCGGCGGCAGCTCGGAAAACCCGGCCGGACGGATCGCGCGCACGGAGCCGGAGCGGCTTGGTTTGGGTTTCTTCTAAGGCAGGTCGCGGACGAAGGGGAAGAGGATTCCCAAGCAGACTTAGCAGACCAAGCGAGCGGGAGGTGGGGTTACGAAGGAGGAGGAAGGGATCGCGGGGTGGGCGGAATCTGGGTGAAACGGATGATATTGGGGAGGGGGGAGAGAGAGAAACATTTTTTTTACTCCACCACCCGCTCCCTTACTGTTTGAAGTTAGACTTGGCAAGGTAATGTTTTAAACAGGAAACTGCTAACTGGAGAAGTCCTTGCAGTAAAGCAGGTATAAATCTAGGACAGGTTTAAATCCAGGAAATGGGTTCAACATGCCCAGTTTACTAAGGTAATACAGTACAGTATAGTACTGACAATCCATCTTTCTTGCAATATTCTGTTCAGAGAGAAATAGTAAAGGTAAAGGTCTCCCTTGCTCAAAAGCCAGTGTGCACATCTCTGTTCACTGCCAAAGAGCCAGTGCTGTCTGCGTCCGTAGATGTTTCCATGGTCATGTGGCAGGCATGGCTAGAAGCACAGAACACTGTTACCTATCCCGCTGAAATGGTACCAGGGCTGAAGCCAGGATTCTAGATGTGGGTGGGTGAATATTTTTTCAGGATATGTATGTATGTATGTATGTATGATGGTGGGCAAAGGCCACCCTGGCCAACGCCTGGCTACAGCCCTGAGTGGTATCTATTTATCTACTTGCAATTTCTTGCTTTCAGACTGCTAGGTTGGCAGGAGCTGCGACAGAGACAGAAGACTACTCTGTCATGCAGCACTTTGGTCTCAAACTGCTGGCCTGCCAACCTTCCAGTCATCAAGTTCAGCATCTTAGCCATCAAGCCACCACATTTTTCCAGAGAGAAATAGGTAGTCACACATTTGTGTTTTTGGTTTTGTTTTGTTTTTTGTAACTACATCTAGGTCTGTCTTTGGGGCTGAGCCATAAAACCTTGGTCTGTCTGTCTGACTCTCTCTCCTTCCCACCCAGTGGTGTCACGTTCCGGGGGGGGGCCTAGGGGGCAGGGGGCCCCCACTGGCACTTTTGGGGCTATATGTGTTCTTGGACTACAATTCCCAGAAGCCCTAGTGGGAGCATCCACCGGGTGTGTGTGGCCAATTTGGCTTCAGCTCCCACCCCACCAGAATGCACACATGAAAAGTATTGGAGATGTCATAATAATTAGTTTTACAATCTGCAAAATGTCACTTATTCCATGCTAATTGGAAGACCTGTCCAAGCCAGTGCAAATTTGCTTCCTTGCAATTGAGCTCAGGATTGCTCCATTAAGGTCTTCTTAGATAGTATTAAAGCTATCCTGAGACCACAGCCTTCATATTTTATGAACAATGCATTATGATTTTCAGTAATTTCCAAGTTGATTTGGTACACAGATGTCACTCCTGAAGAAACACCTGAATAAGTTGGTGGTAGAGGGGGCAAGGGGAATCATCTCTTGAGAATGAAATGAGACAAGAGGGACTATGGACAATGGGTGTCTCTTCCATTAATCCCAGCACCTACCACCTTTTAGTGCCAGGGCCTAATGGCAAACCATTATGCAGTTGTTCTCTCTGCTGCTGGAGGGCTTCTGCTTTTTCAAGCTGGAATATTTGAACAGGATTTCCCCCATTTGGTTAATTGTGACACATTCTAATAAAGACAGAGGGTGTCTATAGGTGACATTTTGATGAAATAGGCAGTTGAGCCATATTGTTCAAGACTAGGGGTACACACTCCCACATTATTTCCCACAATATTTCATTTTTTAAAAACAAATACATTATGAGATTAGTGCAAAATCAGCCTGTCACTTCTTCTTCTGTGTCTAGGCTAGACATGACATTGCCAAAATAAAGCCACCTTTTGATGAACTCATTCTGTAGTTCCTGTCACCTGACCTAGTGTGAGAAAAATTAGCACAAGGTTGCAATTGCCCAGGATACACCCAATTGTGGTTCAAAAATACCACGATCTTCAAGGAGGCTCATTGTGTGTACCCCAGCCTACCACTGGGTCATAATTATTAATAAAAGGATTGTAGGAGCAGTGGAAGGAAAGAAAGAGTTGTGGCTCAAATGAAACTCTCATTGCATCCAGATAAACAGTGGACTTTTTGTTTGTTTGTTTGTTTGTTTGTTTGTTTGTTTGATGCTCCCTATCTTTAATTGGTTCAAGCACCACTCTGGGCAGATTACAATAATGAAACAGACAACCCACAAAACAATAATATAAAGCAGAACAAGCTAAGCAAGGTAAAACAATGAGAAACATTAATAAAATTAATGATTTCTTATCAATTCGCAGCCTCTGTGTGAGCACGGACTCTGATTTCAAACATTATGCAGTCTTCATTTCTTGCCAATGTAGTCGACCCCTAATTCATAAGAGCTGAAAATTTACAAACTGCTTATTCCAGAGTTATCATAAGAAAGTCAAATAGATTCTATCAGGCGCTCATTCTTTGCTTATTTCCAAAAGTGACACTGAAATACACATTTACATTTATGCCTTATAACAGAACATCTGAAGTGGCAACAAGACTGAATTGATCCCAGTTACAATAATTAATATCTCTTTCTACAATTCATAACACAAGTGAAGCTTTTCGCTTGTTAAAAGCATTGTTTGCCTGGCAAGATAGGGAAGGAAATAGATTGCAAGGAAGAATGGGTAAAGCTTCGTTCATAAGCAGAGCTGCATGTGGTTTGTTACAATAAAAAGCATAATCGCTTAAAATAATAGTCTAATTACCATCCTTATATTAAATGAGCAGAAAGAAATATATGCACTAATTAAAAAAAGAAACAGCTCACTTCAGTAGAGAATTGTGCATTGTTTATTGCAGCTGAATAGAAAATCTGGGTCATCAAAGTAGAGCAGAGTGTACACTCTTAATTTTTATCAACCCCTGTGTAAACCATAGCAAATTGCACATCTGTTGAAATTCACTAATGAGAAAGAGATGTTCTCTACACATACACACTTCATCTGAGATCAGTAGGCCAAATCTATTTGTTAGTCCCAGCTACAGTAGGCCAAGTTGTTATTGAACTAAGGGCAGTTTGTGATCAGGGTGGGGGACAGCCTTACACCAGTCCCAAATTTTGAATGAAATTGCCTCTCCATTCATAAACCACCACTATACTGCTCAATAGTACCATATTTCTGCTTGGGTAAGGACATCATGGGTACTCAGTGTAGTGTAGTGTAGTGTAGTGTAGTGTAGTGTAGTGTAGTGTAGTGTAGTGTAGTGTAGTGTAGTGTAGTCAGGGGTTGAATCCAGCCATGGATGCTCACTGAAGTTATGGAAATGGAAAAACCTTAGTTATCTAACTTAGCTTAAGAGCTCTATTAGGATTGCTATAAGTCAGTTCTGACTTGATGACACTAAAGGAGGTCATGGATATCTTCTTATGCAAATAGAGATTTTATTCAGTGTCATCCTTGTTATTGAATTAATGGGATTTGTTAAGCCAACACTTCTGTAAGTCACATTGATTAAACAGGACAAGTCCAGTTGGGAGTAAGCATTGGATTTATCTCAAGAACATCTATAAAGTTGAGAACCAGTGCAGTATTGTGGACAGAATGACAGACTAGGGCTCAAGAAACATACAGTACATTCAAATCCATTTGACCATGGGAACTCACTGGGGTTTTTCTTTGAGAATCTCACATACCTGTTTGGGTTGTTCTAAATCAGATGTGACTTGACAGCATAGAACAGAAACATTTGTAATGGTGATTTTAAACATACATTTTGAGAAAAATATATGTAAACTAAAGTAAGTGATAGACTTTAAGCTAAATTGCTGTTCCCCACAATGCACAGCTTTTTTCCTCTGGAAGAATTCAGGGATTACCTAGTAAAGGAAATAGAGTGACGTTAAAGAGAAGGAAGTTGGGGGAAACCTGATTAGAATTGTTCTGCTCTATTTAATTTATGCCATCGAGATTTTCTTGCTTATCTGTTCAAGCATTTCTAAAACTCTTATCACTGTAATATCTAGGCACCTTCAGATCTGCTTTGCTGCAGTACATTATTTCCTTTCCCTGATTCAGATCACATTGATCTTTGCCAATAAAGGAAATTAGAAGCTTGTTTCTTGGACTTCTTTATAATCTTCCACATATGAACAGATCTGTATCGGGAATGAATTGTTCCGCTATCTTGAGCACCCTCTTTTCTTTCTCGTTCACTCTTTGGGTGCTACTGCATGCTTTAATAATTTCAAGGGTATTTTAAGGGGGGGGGGGAAGTATGGTATATGTATGTACATGTTTTAGGTTTCATTGTACTTTGCTATGGGATCTTTAATGGCCAGAAGAGTGACCAATTAATACTTAAAATAAAAGACTAACACAGAGCTGATGGACAGCACATGACTGTTGTAACCTTTTCCCCAGCTTACTAGAAATGTCTATACAACACAAAAGACTTCTGGTGATTCTGGGTTGAAAGGATTAGCCAGTGAAAAATCTCAGTTGCTGGTGATAAATCTCTGTTCTAAAGCAGAGACTGAAATCAAGGCACAATTTCCTCATAACTTCTGCTCCCCTGAACAACCAGCCCCCACAGACTGCCCAACACTTTGGAAGGCAAGCAAGGAGCTACCAGATAACTGGACAGAACCACATGATTATCTACCGCTTGGCCACAGACAACCATGGCCTATGTGGAAAGCTTTAAATAGACTGTGTGCCAAGGTAGGAAGATCAAGGGCTGATCTGAGAAAGTAGGGTTTCCCTGTAGATGGTAGCTTGTGTGAATGCAGAGAAGTACAAACTATCTCCCATATGATACAATGCACACAATGCCCTTCAACGTGCACTGAGGAGGACCTTATGTTGGCAAGAGGAAATGCTGTTGAGATGGCCCGATATTGGGCGGATGTTATCTAGTCCTTTTAATTCCATTTTTAGGCATGTTAATTTTAGTTTTGCATGTTATTATATGCTGATGGTGCCTCTGACACGAATAAAGAAAGAACACAAAAGGCTGACAACACCATTTCCTATTACTAAAAGTGTAGTGGTTTTGTTTCCCTCACCTGCTAATTACTTTGAGTTTGATTTTAGCAATGTGGAGGCATCATTTGACTGTAGACCTGGAGATAAGTCCCACTGAACTCAGTGGAATTTACCTTTGACCAGCCTCTGAAATGTAAATATGTTTAATTAATTCAGATATGTAATCCCATAGGTTCCGAACTTTTCAAGAAAAGATAATCTGTCTAGAAGGCACCATTTTATCTTTTTTTAAAAAATTAATCTTACAGCAATATCACTCCATGCCCCTTTGTTATGCCACTCTTTAAAAAGCAGAAAAGTTAAAATGACATGCAGAGGTTTTCAAATTGTTTCCTTACACTGAGAAAACTTCCGGACAAGACTTCATTCTGCAGTTCTCCTCCCTCATTTTCATGTAACACCCCCACCCCACCCCTGTAGGGTTGCCATACGTGCTGGAAAACCGAGATTATCCTGGCTTTAAGGACAGAAAAATTGTCCCCGCCAGTTCAGTAAAAATCATGTTAAAGTCCTGGATTTTTAAAACTTACTGATTGTGTATTATAATATACCATTAAAATAAATCCAAACTCTCACCATCAAACAAGAGGTTTTCTGCCACATTGGAGTATACCCGGAGACAAATCTTAACATCCTCGCCTCACACCACTGCCAGATAAGCATAACCAGAGTGTTTCCTGGAACTGAAGACATTAAGAGTTGACCATGAGATGACTTCTCAGAAGTGCAAGAGATCACCTTACAGTAAGAATTAACTGTTGTAAATAAATTCATTTATGTACTGCTATATTTAATGTGAAAGTGTTTTATAGCTGTCATATTGTTTGTTTTAAAAAGGCTATTTTGTACATAACCCGCCCATTTTTGTCAAGTACTGTATATGCCGGCGTATAAGACGACCCCCCAACATTTCCACTCAAAATATAGAGTTTGTTATATACTTGCCATATAAGACTACCCCCTCTTCCGCACACCTTCCACACACCAAATAAAACACAAAAGAACATCAGGTTTGATTCCAACATCTCCCTGTGGCCGGCACTAGTGCGCAAGTGCGCATGTGCGAGCTCTGCATAGGCAAGGGGCGGGGCGGAGCACCGCTGCTTCCCACCGAGCAGAACAGGCCGGTCACGCCGAAAAGTCTGGCACCCCTATCTCGCTGCTGATGCTCGCCGCAGCCACACTGGATACCACGCGATACTGGATAGTATGTAGAATGAGGTGGGTGGGCATCAGGAGGCCACTATGGGTACCAAGCAGGCATCGGGAGGCCACTATGGGCACCGGGCGAGCATCAGGAGGCTACTATGGGCAGCTATGTCTATCCCAACTGAAGTGCACCAGGCGTATAAGACGACCCCCCCCCCCCCTTGGAGGCATGTTTTTCAGGGGAAATACAGTATATACAGCATATACAGTATATTTCTGTCCTGGTTTTGTGGGAGGGAATTATGGCAACTCTACCCCCGTGTTTTCCCACTGTTGCTTCCTCTGTGCCCTTATTACAAAAGGCCCAATTCCTCTTGATACTTAGTGCTTTTAGTTCTAGATGGAGACTTCAAAACACTTAAGCATGAAAAGCCATTGTGTCTTTCATTCTATAGTTTCCACCTTATATCCCCCTCCCTGATGAAAAAAATAGTAGACAAATGGGTAGAAAGAAAGTGGGAAATCATGGAAAGGTGACAAATGGAAGACATATTACATTAGAACTATCCCATAAATGTTCATGTTTCCAATAAGATCCTTACTGATGAGTAACCCAAATTACTTTCCTTCCAGAAACTGGTTGAAACTGATGTTTTTGACAGGGTAGAGACACTTGAGAGTATTTTTTCAGTGTTGTATGGTTATTTCTGTTATTTATTGTAACATAAATTTCTTTCTAGATCTCTTGGGATCAGACATGTAGGACAGAAGGTATTAAACTGATAAATATAATAATTGTGTGCTATCAAGACAATTCTGAGTTAAAACAACCCTTTCTAGGGTTTTTTTTAGGAAGAAAATTCTCAGAAGTGCTTTACCAATCAGGGTGCACTTTGGAACTTTGTAGATTGCCCATTACATATGCTGGCTCTTCTGCTAGAAGGTACAGTGGGAACTGAGAAATGTAAATATGTTATTGTCTATGAATTCATCATCATCATCTTAGAACTGCAGAGCTGGAAGGAACCCTTTGGATCATTAAATCTAGCCTCTTAAAATAACACAATTTAATTAAAATAATGTACTGTACATTTTAGACTGAGGTTTTTTTTTGTTTCCCTTTTAAATGGCTACTCCTCAAATTGATCACTAAAGGGACAATGTCCATGTAAGCATGACAACTGAGGAGATATGCGTTCAAACTCCTGTTCACCTATGAAAATTCACGTGGAAGTGGCAGGGGTAAATCATTCCCTGAAAATCTTACTGATGGTGAATATCCTATTAGGATTACCTATGAGGATTAGGATCGCCATAAATTGGAAGCAAATTGATGGCACATGACAACATCACCTGAGCTTGGGTTTCTTGGGGTGAGGGGAAAGGAAGGTGCTCTCACCAGAATCATTAAACAGTTACAGTACTTCTTTAAATGTGTTTGTCTGATGTGCTCTGTCAAATCAGAACCAATTTATAGTGACCGTAACAGGGTTTTCAAGGTGAGACATTTAAGGGATGGTTTTAACAGTTCCATCCCCACCAGTAAGTTTCCATGGACAAGAGGAGATTCAAACTCAGGTTTAGTTCACCTCACCAAGTACCTTATTTAAATGTATATAGGTAAAAGCTACTCAATTCCCATCCTCCTCCACCATCCCCAATTATTTCTGCAGACACCCTTGTGTGAACGTAAGCCTGCTGACCACAGTGGAACTTTAGGTTTATGATGTAAAGCAGCCAAACAAAATGCATTAATTAGCAGAGGAATCTCATTCAATTCAGGAATGCCTGACTTTTCCTCCCTTCTTTAGAAATGATGACTCCCCCCCCCCTTTCTTCAGTACTAAATGACAGGTTTCCAATTTTTGTTAAGTTTATTAATTTTATTGAGCAGGCAGAAAACAAGTTTTTTTTCCCATGCCAACAAGCTTGCTTCATTTCGTCTTTATCCGATAGAAATGAGATCTTTTACCACTGGTGATAAAAATGCTTTAGAATGCTCAGCGATTGTAGATCTAGAACTATTCTTTTACATTTCCATTTAGAAAAACCAATGAATTATTACTTTCCAAAGAGTCACATCTATAGTTTGAATGTACAGAAAAAAAGAAACTCACCATAAGGCACAGCCTAACTAATTACTGACTTAAAACAAACAGGATGGCTCTTTGATTAGCCAAACCCTTTGGCCTCACAAGCCATTGGAAAGGTTTAGATAAACAGATACGCATTGCTGCTTGACCTGCAGGTCAAAGATTCATAGATTGCAAAGGCCAAAAGGGATCATGACAATCAACTAGCATGACTTCTTACATGATGCAAGATGCTATGAACCTTGATCTAGTTATGTTTAGCTTAAGTGCCATACAACTGTTGTAGAAATAGTTTTCACTGGAATAGTTTCACCACTCATATGTGATACTTTGGACAACATTTGCCTTCTATAGGATTTGAATAAAAGTCAAAGAGAGGCTTACTGCACACTTGTTCCTTCAACCATTGACTGGCTTGTGTATTGGTTGTTTGGACATGTAACCACATGGAGATCAGAGACAAAAGTCAGAGGATAGAGGTAAGCAAAGAAGGGGGAAGTGAAGAAAGAAGTAGGGAAATAGTAAGGCTAACTGACAAGAAAAATACATTCAACCTTGGACATTGTGCTGACCCACACCAGTGGGCACAGTCGCCACACAGTAATGCTACACAAAGAGTCTATTCAAGAAGAGTCCAGATAGCAAAGTCCAAAGAGCAAGCCAAGGTCTGGTTACCGGTAGTTCAAGCAAGTGTCTAGTCCAAAGGATGTCCAGGGGCATCATCAGGGTTGGCAGAGAAGTCAGGGTCACAGTAGGCAGGTCAAGTTCTAGGCAGGCTATCCAAAGTCAATCAGGGGGGCAGTCTATGCACTGAAGAATTGTACCAACAAACTGAAACGAGCTTGCTTATAAGCCTCCCAACTAATCGCTATCAGCTGGCAGTCTTCTCTGGTACTTGGCTCTAGCTTGCTTGCGTCTCAGGTGTAGCTGCCTTATGCACTTTGCCCTGACTGAGGGCTGATCACTGTCAGAGTCAGACCTCTGATCTGACAGATCATCTGCCTGGGGAAATAGACTTGGGCCAGATGCAGGCTGAGATTCCTTGCTCAGGACATTCTCAGTTCCAGTTGCAGGCAGGGCTGGGCTAGACATAGGGAGTAACCCCTGATCCAGGTCATCTGCAGAGTCTGACAAGGACTGGATCACAACAGACACAGCATTTGCCATTTTTTGCTAACTTCGAGGCTTCTGGTTGTTTTTAGATTGAAGTGCCTAACATTCCTTATCATCTAGAGATGGTATGAGTTCCATTCCCGAACCACCTGGTATAAGCTATGCAAGGTCTATAGACTGATTTTAGGCCATAAACAATGCAGCCCTGTATGTTGTCTACTCAAAAGTAAATTATTTTGAATTCAGTAAGCTTAATTCCTAATATGTGACCACAGAATAATAGCTTTATTGGGAGGGGGGGTGTTACTTCTCCTCCTCCTTTAATATGGCACAATAGCAAAGTGTTGTGATCTCAAATGAAAGCTTTGCTAACTTCTTCCTTAGACAAGGAAAAAAGATGAAAATAATGAAAGAAAGAGAGATAAGGAAGGGGGAAAACTGAAATGTATACAACAGTGATGGCAAACCTTTTAGAAACCGAGTGCCCAAAGAGAGGGGCGGGGGCAAACTCTGTGCTGGGGGAAAGGAGGAAGCACTCTCATTGAGCTGCTGGGCAAGGGGGGGAAAACTGCTGGGGGGAGGAAGAGCTCCCATTGTGGTGCTGGGCAGAGCTGTGGGCTGAACTCTGTGCTGGGGGGATGGGAGGAAGCCATGGCATGTGTTCCAACAGAGAGGGCTTGGAGTGTCCTCTCTGGCACACATGCCATAGGTTCAGCACCACTGGTATAGAAAGTTTCCAAGCCTTATTTTAAACAATGATAAAAGAGATTGCCATTCTTTCACAAATTATGTTTCTAACCTTTACAGAGGATTATACCAGATATACTGCTGATACTCTTCCAAGAACGTCTGCTTAGGAAATGCTAAACCAGGGGTGCCCAAACTATGGCCCGGGGGGTGGATGCAGCCCCTGATGCCAATTCATCCAGCCCAAGAAGCCCTTGTTGCTCCCAGAAGGGGAAGTAAAATGCACCCATATGCCTTTTCCAGGAGCAACAAGGGCTTTGGGGGCCAGATTAATTGGCATCAGGGGCTGTATCCAACCCCTGGGCCATAGTGACTGGCTTCCTGAAGCATGTGACTGGCCCACGGCCTGAAAAGTTTGGGCACCCCAGTACTAAACCAATATTCAGAGGAATTCTGCTTATAGAAAGGGAATATGACAGAAATTTAGGACCAAGGTTCAGCACTTCATTATTACCACTGAACAACAGTGATTAAAAAACAAGAAACATTGCTGCACTTTGATATTTAGTTGTTTTGGGTAGGGTGAATTTGATTTTTTCCCCTCATTTCCTATTATTAACTGTTTAAAAAAGCAATTCCCTCTCCCACCCTGATTTCCTGCTAGTAGTGACCAGTAACCATCAACTTGAGTTTGATACATGCATTCTTCTTTAGCTTTTGAAAAAGATCTATACAGCAGAGTGGGTGGTCTCATTTTTTTATGCTATGCCAAGAATGTCTTCATTTTTCTTTGAACTGTCAAGACCAGAGAAAAAGAATACATGCATGCACAACAATACATTTGAAAGCAAGTGATCTGTACAGTTTGATGGCTTAAGTCCGTGATGGTGAACCTTGGCACTCCGGCTATCCTTGGGCTTCAATTCCCAGAAGCCCAAGTCCCTGTGAATCCACATGAATGGGTTTACTAGAACTATTCTTTTACGTCTCAATTTAGAAAAAAAATCCAATGAATTATTACCTTCCTATTCGCATGGAGGAAGCCCCAAAGGCCATTCATTCACTGTTAATAACTCATTCTCGAATTACCACCCTTAAAAATCAAATTGCCATCCTGTGGGGCGTGTGCCCCACATTGGGAACTACGGCTGTAGGTGATGTCCTCTACATTCTATGAAGAAGAGTGGGCAATTACACAGTGAAACCCTTGTGAGAAGCCTCATCCGATGGGCCACTGTACAATAAATACTGAAAATGCACAAGTGTGCCAAATTGACCAAGAATGAAGCATATATTTTTTAAATTAAAAAAAAACCCTCCATTACATATGCACTGAGTGAAACCAGAGATCCTATCAATTATATTGAATGCTACAGGAGCTGGACTCATGGATTCAAAGCAGTTTGATGATGATGATGATGATGATGATGATGATGATGATGATGATGATGATGATGATGATGATGATGATGATGATGATGATGATGATGATGATGATGATAGTAACAAACATTTTTAAATAGCAGGACATAAGGAGCTGCCTTATAGTATTACTGAAGTCAAACTATTGAATCACCAAGCCCTTTCTTGTCAATTCTGACTGGAAGATAATGAATGCTTTTTCTTAGCTTTATTTAGAGAGCTCTGGTATCTTATAATGATGTCGTCGTTGTCGTTATTGTTATTATTGTTATCATCATCATCATCATCATCATCATCATCATCATCATCATCATCATCATCATCATCTCAAATTTATATTGCTGCCCACTTGCCATAGCGACTCAGGTTTCCCATCTGAATACTAACCAGATCCCTCCCTCCTTAGCTTCTAAAATCAGCTGAATTCAGGAGTTGTTACCAGGCTACACTAGGGTAAGAAACATTTCTTTTCCAGTGCTGTTGCCTGCTCCTACACCCTGGTAGCTCTCAGGGGAAAATGAAGGATTTTAATTTGCCACAGTGTTCCCAAAGCAAACCTGTCCCAGAAGCATGATAAGGAATTTCAAAATGGCCATCTGCTATGGACACTTAGTAGGCCCACAGTTAAGCAATGGGCCATTGATATCCAGGTGGGCCCAAGAGAGAATAATGGGCACAATTTTTCTTCATTTCTGCTGAGAACTGGCTGGTTATTTTCTCATTTGCTGCTTATCCAGTTTAGTAAGTACTGTCACATCACAATTTATAGGGGACAAGCAGGAGCAATTGGACTTTGTATACAACACATGTGTACAAATGTGTCATTCCACTCAAAGCAGAGCATATCAATCTGTATGGATATCACACAGTGTTTTACAGAACTGCCACAGAAATACAACTAATTGGGGTGTGTGTTTCAATTTTTCTTGTTTTTGACCTGTGACCTATAGTCTTGTTTGTCACAATAGATCATGGTATTACATCTGTGAGATCACTCTCTATAGAAGAGCAATTTCCTTTGTTTGTTAACTCCTGAGGCACTTCAGAATTAATGTCACAGAACTAAGTGGTTTCAAAATGAGCTTGATTGATGGGGGATTTATAAACCAATAGCTTGAAACCAATTCCCAGATATGCTCCATGTTTTAATCATGCTATTTTTCCCCCTGGAAGATTTTCAGTTCGCTAAACTTCCCTTCCATTGATGACATGCAATTTTTTTAAAAAAAATGTCCTACTACTATAATGTATTTTTTAAAAAATAATCAAGTCCCAACATATAATCAGCAACAAGAAGTTATTTTTATGTCATTTCATGTTCTTCTGGTGTCAGAGCGTATATGATATGTATGATGTTAGAGTGAATGAAATTTCATCAAAATTATATTAGCTAAGACTTAAGACATTTTTTAATGAGTAACTGAAATCGTCCAATGGAACACAATGGAAAGACTGTTTAATAAATCAGTTCTTTCAATCATTTCTTTACTCATGCTACAAACAATTAACTTGAATGTCACTCTACCACAAGCCCTTTTTAGAGGAAAACATTTGAAAAGGGCATGAAAATCCCTCATTTCAATTAATCATTCATTTGGATTTAAACCTACAGCTTATTTTTTTTCTAAGAGAAGGTTAATGCTTAAGAAAATGTGTAGTGTGTTAATATTTTATAATTCCCCATCACTTCAAATTCCCTGAAGGTATTCTAATACTTTACAAAATGAATGACTGTTTTCAACCTTTTTTGCAATCCTAGATTACTACAGTTAGATCAAGGGCAGCTAACCTTTTTGCGCAGCGGGCCTGACCATGCTCCCGGAACAGCTGAGAGGACCAGATGACACCCCCAGAAGTGGAAGCAGGCACATTTATGGCTGATTCAAATACACCCATTTCCATGTTTACCTCAGCCGCGGGCGCATGGGCGCATTTTACAGCTAACATAAACACTGTTTTCACCAATACATTGCACATGTGGCAGTCAGGAGAAGTTGACCCAATCTCCCTCCATGCATACCCTACCCCAGCTAAGCAACCATATGAAAAACCATGTATGCAGTAGACTGTCTATGGAAAGCCGCATCCTCCTTGTATGGGCTGACAGATCAAACCCAAGGCAGATGTGTTTCTAGGAAAATCCCAAGAGTGCTCAAAGTTATCCTCAAACCTATCCTTGCCACTAGTCTTTTTGCCACTTTCAACCTGAATCTCTCCAGAAATGGCAAGCACAGTATTTAAGGGCACATTTTGTTATACAAAAACACTGTAGATGATCTGCCTTGCCCAGGTTGAGAATTGTCTACATGTACATTTCTAATTTTGCTTTTTTGATACTGCCCATGGTACAAGGAATTAGTGTTTCCATTTAATGAAGGGAAGCGGGGGGGGGGGGCTTTCGTTTCTTTTCTGCCCAGAGGCACAGAAATCTTAAGCAGACGTGGGTTGGACCTTTCTCCAGCAACATAGTATATCTTTTCATTAGAGCCAGAACTGCTTTCTGAGACAGCAAAACAAGGAATTACAGCTTTTCCTACCAGAGCACAGACACTATACTACTGTTTCACCCTGAAATGCTATTTATTAGATAAACATTACATTTAGATAGTAAGGGAAAGGTATGAAGCTATAGCAAGGGCAGTTGTATTTTCTTTTACTACCATTTTTGTCTTTTATGTTCCCCACTGACTCAGGGTGCATTTACCAGACCAATACTCAGACAGACACACACACACTGTAATTTAGCAATCCTGTAATGTGGTTTCTTTTAACGTTCTCATTTCTTAAGAAACATCCTTTCAAAGACGTTTCTTGTTCCAGTTCTGCCCTCCAAAGGCTGTGGCAACCATGACTCTTTGTCCCATGTTTGTATAATTTGTAGAAGAACAGAGTCCAAATACATCACAGGATCACACAAGTATAAGCACTGTTTGATAGCTTTTTAAAAAAAACGTGATTTGTGCCCCACCAACACAGAAATTTGTTCACCAAAGCCAAGTGTTGGTACAGTACCTATCTCTTCATAATATGTCCATGCAACAACTGATAAGGCTGCCTAGATGATTAAAGAAAAAAGAGAACTCAGCATTAGGGTTTAAGTATAAGAAAAATATCTGTCTCATTGCTCTTCCCTATGACAATGGCTCTCAAAACATGGATATGCTGCTTAGTTGGCATGTGAAAAAATTGAAAGGCGGCGGGACGGGGGAGAATAATTTGTAAAGATTGCTTTCATCAGCTTAAGAAACTTCAGTAATAGCTATTGCTAACCAAAATTTAGGATTTCTCAAGGAAAACTATGTGTGCTTACTTTTGAGTTTATTTCTGTTCTGAAACTCTAAATTGAATTTCATTTCATTTTAGAGGGCTGGACATTGGTTACAGAGAATTAGAAAGAAGGATTCTCAAAAGCCAAGAAAGAGTCATGAAGCTAGAAAGTTTCAGAAGATGACTGCCCTATTCTTATCATCATAATTGTTGATGATGAGAATAGGAGGATACCTTCCATGCAGCTGCATTTAAGCCTGCTAATGTTTAAATTTAGTGGAAGAATTGGTGTACAAACAGAATAACAAAGCTTGGAAGCAACATTTTATGAGTAACTTTTTTTACCTGTAATAAGTTTACTTTTTGAGTAATAAGGATATTAAATATAATTTACATTTCAAGTTACTTTACTGCTGTAATGGTATTTTTTCTTCGTTACTTTCCAAAGCCTGCTTTCAGAGGGCATTTTTAGAGGCATTTTTCATGCTTTATGCTAGTTTCTTAATCAATAACAAAGTATCTTAAGTACAGTAAAACCTCGGATAACGCTAAAACTTGGTTCCACAAGTCTTAGTGTTATCTGATTTTTAATGTTATCTGATTTTTAATGTTATCCTATGGGATGCATCAGATAATGTTAAAACTCCATAGAGATACACTGTAACTGGCACAGGCTTTAGCGAACGTTATCTGATGCATCCCATAGGATTTAATGTTATGCGATGCATTTTTTTCCAGATTGCTTAACGTTATGCAGTTTTAGTGTTATCTGATGCAAACGTTACCCAAGATATTACTGTAATGGAAAATAATGGGGGGAGGTGTAATTTGATGTAATGAGTTACTTTTTCAATATACATTGAATAATAGCAACAGATTGCTTTTCGGTTGCAGTAACAGGTAATGGAAACTTTTGCTTTTGAAAAGTAACTTCCCAACCTCTACATTTTTTGTTGTTGTTCAGTCACACAGTCGATTCTGACCCTTTGCGACCCCATGTGGACCACCATCCGCCAGGCACTCCTGTCCTCCACCATCCCCCTCAACTCACTCAGCTCCATGCCTGTTGTGTTCACAATATCATCTAGCCATCTCATTCTAGGCCGCCCCCTTCCTCTTTTGCCCTCGACCTTTCCAAGCATCAAGGCTTTCTCAAGTGAGTCTTCTCTTCTCATTTGATGTCCAAAGTACTTTAGATTCATCTTTACTATTTGACCATCTAAGGAGCAGTCAGGGTTGATTTCTTCTAAGATTGACCTCTACATATTGGCTAAAATTATACAGGCAATTTATGCTTGAGTAAGGGATATTGTGGGATTGTGGTAGAATTATTTTAAGAGGCTGAACTTGATAACAGGAAGGCCAGCAGTTCAGCAGTTCAAGACCTGAGTGCTGCACGACAGAGTGAGCTCTTGGCTATGTCCCAGCTCCTGCCAACCTAGCAGTTCAAAAGCAAGAAATTGCAAGTAGATAAGTAGGTATCACCTCGGTGGAAAGGTAACAGCGTCCTATGCACTCCGGCATCTAGTTATGCCTTTCACATGACCACAGAAACGTCTGTAGACACAGACAGCGGTGGCTCTTTGGCTGTAAATGGAGATGAGTACCGCCCCTTAGAATCAGATATGACTGGCTTTCAAGCAAGGGCAACTTTTACCTTTACCTAAGAGAAATCATCTAAGTCACAGCAGTAACTTGGAGTTATTTGTCTTCCCAGGCTACAATCAAGCAGATACCCAGGTACATAATTGGAATCTTACCAATGATGAAACCTCCATAGTTTCCTTAATGTATACATACAAATATTCTGGTCAACAAATAACACATCTTTTTAGTTCAAGTCAGAACTTCTACATATGTTTCACTATACCAGGCCATTTTGTGTGTCTCCCCCCCCCCCCATCTCCACCACAGCAAGAAGTGCCATGTGGTGAAGGAAGGGCAAAATGGCCGTCCATCCCTGAAGCTGTCTGAGGGAGCATGACCCAGCCCTCTAACATGGACTTTTTGAAACTGGAACAGCACCACAAAGTGAAGTAACACAGTAATTTGGATTGACTTTAATTTGACTTCAATTGGCATGCCTAGCCCCCTGATGGGAAGTACATGGTACAGTATCTGTATTCCTTTGTCTGGCCACATAAGGAAGCCACACTCCAGAGAAGATCAAATAGGCTGGGAGCAGATGCCCAGCTTCCTGTGGGAGTGTTATCTTAACTCCAGTAAATATTTTGCTATTCTTAAGAAGAGAGCCTGGCAGACCACCATGCCAAAACATTTTAATAAATGCCTGAAGAAGTGGTCTTGAACAACGAAAGCTCACACAACATTTTGTTTTTCTTAGTGATCCAATAAAGGTATCATCTGCCTCTTGCATCTTTTGCATTTCTTTACAATTTGAATATGGATCACCCGGCTAATCTTCCTTGTTCATTTTGGTAGTTTCACATCTGACCTAGACATGGAAGAAGAAGAAGCCTAGGTGATGAAAAAAAGCCATAAACAAAACAAGAACCACCCGTCTACACTGGCCAGAGGCCTATAAATTAGCACCTCTGTCCTTTGTTGTACACTAGTTGTGTGAGATGGCATGCAACCCACACAACTAACTTTACTGCAGCAATTTACACTATTGGTCTTAAGCCAGCATAACTAACCAATAGGATGCTAGCTAATAGATCAAAACTCCACCTATTGTTCAAGCAGGAAAAACACACCCTTAGTTCATTGTCTTAATAACCACAAATGTCACACTTTCTTGGTTTAAAATACACTTATCACTCACATGTTGTCAACCACATGTCCAATAATAACACAAAAACAACTACTGTACAGAGAAGCACTCAAATAGTTTGAATCAAATTGTCAAGAACTCAAACCATCAAGATGATTTTCCCAAGGTCATACAGCGTGTTCACAGTTTGGTGAGACTGGAAAGGAAAACTTCATGGCCCATAGTAGACATGGCCATTAGTCCAAGGACAGATTGAAACTACTGAGTCAAAACCATCATGAGGCAGAATGACAATGACACTTCAGGTAGTAATAATAATAATTTCGTGTCAGAAATTATTCTGGGTTGACAGGATTTTTGCTGGCGAAACTCCACTCAGAAGACACCCTAATTAGGCTCATGTCCTCAAGAATTGGGACAGAGACAGGCGCTCAATCCATCATGTAGTACCCAGATCTCGAACTGACTTGCCAGCCTTTCAGCTAACAAGATGAGCTTCTTAACCACTGAGCCACCTTAGGTAGCAGATTCTGCCTCATGCGCCAAAGCAAGTTGATTGGGTTTGGGCACTATGCAGTTTGACATGAGTAGCTAGATCGGGTCCACACTAATAGTTATGCCTTAGCTGGCACAATGTCTTCAGCTGACTCTGTTGACTAGCATGTGTTTCTGTTTCCTGAGAAGTAACTCCCACTGTGTTCAGTGAGTGTTATTTCTAAATAAACCTTTATATGATTGTCATGTTCAAGAGTCAGCATTTTTCATTGCCCTTCTGCTGCACCGATTTTCTGGTGAGTCCAAAAAACAATTTAGACAGGCCAGTTTTAAATCACTATAGAGAAGAAAGCTAACAGGTTTGGGATTTTTTTTCCCCCAAAAGCAATTTGACTAACGTGGAATTCTTTAAAACTCCCAGACTTCTTCCTCAAGATGATAAGCACACGTAGGCATGTAAGAATGCTCAACAACAGAGAAGCAACAGCATTGTTAATCAGAGAAATGCTATTTTGGGACTGTAGTGACAGGCCAGACAAGTTCCGCTCTGTTAACAGTCAGGAGAAATGAGCAACTGTAGAAGGATTTAAGAGAGCATGAGTGAGAGAGAGAAGAAAAAGAGAGAGCAAGAGCAGACATAGCACTTTATTCAGATCTTGAGACTTTTTGAATATGGAAGTTTATCATGTTACATTGCTTTCCATTTTGAAACAACATCTTTTGTGTCTCTTTATTTTCATAACTAAGACTTTCGAAATGGAAATGCCAGACTCCCATATGAATCCCACTGCCTGACTTACAGGCCTTCTATCCTGACTGGAAGCAGAAGTTTAATGGAGCTGCTTTTGTCCAATGTTGCAAAGCTAAACATTTCAGATGCCTCAGATAAGCTCCCACTGCAGCAGAGTCGTTAAGAATGTACATCATTTAAAAAAAAACATGAATAGTTCCTTTGAGATCAAATAAGAACTACTCAGGTGCTTAAATGTACACATGTGACTAAGTGCTTTGCTGGATTAGGGCCCAAAACACAAGACATTTTAAGGCTGGTGCCAGCTTTTTCCTCCCAGTGACAGGACGGTATTCTCTTGATAATGAAAAGGGAAGAAGAAATGCTATCCGAGTCCTTTAGCATCAGGCATCCTTGTTTTGGAGTATCCATGCTGTTTTTATGGATGCCTAGACAAGGCAGAAACTGGATGTTATCTATAAATGTAATTCTAAAATTTGTTTATATGCTGTCTTTCTCTCCAAAGGCAACCCAAGGCAGCTCACAACTAAAATCATAAAATAATAATCAATAGTTTTAACAGCTTTAAAATACAATAAAAATATTACATCAAAAAGTAATTGAAGCAAAGCAATCACACTTATATACCGCCCCATAGCACTTAGTGCACTCTCTGGACGGTTCACAAGGTAATTAGCATTTCCCCCCCCCCCAACATGCTGGGTATTCATTTTACTGACCTTGGAAAGATGGAAGGCTGAGTCAACCTTGAGTCCTGGTCAAAATCAAACTCACAAACTTTTAGTTGCAGTTTAACCACTGCATCACATACAAGACTAAAGCCAAGATTAAAAACAGTTCTGAAAACTTTAAAATATATATTTAAAGTCTTACAGTTAATACCAAAGCATTCCTGAACACACACCCCCCACACACACTGTTTAAAAGCCTTCCTGAAAAGAAAGACATTTTCCCAAAGTCGGAATGATAAGACGAAGGGGCCTCTTGGAGCATCATATTCCAAAGCTTGGGAGCAACCATGGAGAAGGCCCCTTTTCATGTTCTTCACAAATGAGCTTAGGACTGTGGAGGAGTCAAGAGAAGGTCCTCCCCAAAAGATCTTAATAACAACAACAAAAGGCTCATATTGGGCGATGAAGTCCTTCCAATGGCCTGGACCCAAGCCATCTTGTGCTTTATAGATAACAACCAGCACTTTGAACTGGTCCTGGAAACAGATTGGCAGCCAGTGAATCAGTTGTAATATGCGAGTTGTAATAAGGGAGTTACATGGTCTCTTTAACCAGTGCTAGTCATCAATCTGGCTGAAGGAATTTGAGCTAACAGAGGTTTCTGAACACACTTCAAAGGCAGCTCCACAAAGAGCTGTGATGGTGAACCCAGAAGCCCAAGCCCCCATGAATCCGCATGAATGGTTTACTGCAATTCATCCAACCCACACTGCCCTCATCGCTCCTGGAAGCAGAAGTAAAACACGACCATTTGTTGTTGTTGTTCAGTCGCACAGTCGATTCCGACTCTCTGTGACTCCATGGACCACTGTCCGCCAGGCACTCCTGTCCTCCACCATCCCCCTCAACTCGCTCAGTTCTGTGCCCATTGTCTGCACAATACCATATAGCCATCTCATCTTGGGCCATCCCCTTCTTCTTTTGCCCTCGACCCTTCCAAGCATCAAGGCTTTCTCAAGTGAATCCTCTCTTCTCATTTGATGTCCAAAGTACTTTAGCTTCATCTTTATTATTTGACCTTCTAAGGAGCAGTCAGGGTTGATTTCTTCTAAGATTGACCTATTTGTTCTCCTCGCTGTCCATGGGACTCTCATACAGGCACATTTTACTTCCACTTCCAGGAGTGACGAGGGTGCCCGGGCCAGATGAATCGCAGTAAACCCATTCGTGCAGATTCATGGGGGCTTGGGCTTCTGGGAATTGAAGTCCAAGAACATCTTGAGTGCCAAGGTTTGCCATCACGGACATAGAGCATATTGCAGTAATCCGAACAGGATTTTACTTTAGCTGTGCAAGTGCACACATGGCCACGTCTGAAACCTGTGCATCCATGCTCAGGGTTGAATCCACCCAAGCTGTGAACCTGACTTTTCAGTGGTAGTGTATTCTAATCCAGTACAGGCTGAATCCATATCTCCTGATTTGCCTATGGACAGATCAAGACCACCTGTGTCTTGTCTGGGCTAAGTTTCAGTTTGTCAGCCCAAACCAGTCAATTACTGATAACACACACTAAGCACAGAATAGTTTCAGTGGAATCAAATGGGAAGGAGGGAGAAAGTTGGGTGTCATCAACATATTGATGGCACTGAACACCAAAATTCCAGACAACCTTTCCCAGAGGTTTTAAATAAAAGTAATTACTTAAGGCTAATTAAGACAGGCATTTATCCTACTGTTTGGTGCATTGTAGGGGTGGCTGATTACTCTTTTTTTACAGCAATCAAATGACTTGATCACTATAGCAAACCAATCAATTCTCAGAGTACCCTGCCTTATCCATACATTTCTGAGCTTCTGCCAGAGGATTTTAGTGCGGGTAGGAATGCCCTAGTTTAGTCCATTCCCAGCGTGTGCAATCTTCTGTGAAGGGGCAGGGGAAGTGAAAAAATTACCTTCTTCATCTCATCTTTCTCCATTGTCACCGCTGCCGCCATCAATTATTGCTTGTGCTAGACCATTGCTGTTGCACTAAATCTCTTCAATTTTTTCCCCCTTTGTGTGAAGTGCTGATCAAACCTGTGGATATTTATACTACACCAGCCCTCCCCAAAACAGCCAGTATGTTGACATCCTTACTTACTCCAAGACATCTAAAAGTTAAGTCACTGCTATAGTTGAAAGTTTTGTAAAGTCTTTACTTTCCTGTTTCTCTAAATTAACTTGCTTATTTTTAAAAACACAGCGCACCAGAATGATACAAGCTGCTGGCCCGCTAATCGAAATACACTCACCACTTTCCTACCTAAACAGCCACAAGAGATCACAGGCACAGCATGGGCCATAACTGGAACCATGTGGTAATGCTGTTCCACCTTTTAGTATGGCTGCACTCTTCTAACTATGTTTTTGTAGCTGTTATATGCCATCAAGTGACTTAATGATGTGTGCAGACACCATGAATAAATGACCTCCAAAACAACCTGTCATTAATGGCCCTGTTCACTGTAGTGTCACAGAGATACTGCAACAAGAATGGTATTTTTTCTTTGTTAATTACAGTATTAATGGACATAAGGTTTCCCTTGTTCGAAAGCCAGTCATATCCGACTCTAGGGGTCAGTGCTCATCTCTGTTTCTAAGCTGAAGAGCCAGCGCTGTCTGCTTCTGCAGACGTTTCCATGGATAAAGTTCAACTCTCAAAGTGAATGAGCCAAATATTTCCTTCATTGCTTTCAAATAGTAACACACTTACATTTTACTGTACTTTGAAAGTCAGATGGCCAGAAACTAAGGTACCATGAACCTAATTGCTTTTCTCATAGTACCATTCCAATGTCAGCAGGGCATAGTACCATCCTAGTCTCTTTCTCAGGAATAAGCCCTATCTCATTCAATGGGATTTCCTTCTGAGCAGACGTTTATAGCATTCTACTGTTGATGAATAGTCTTCCACTTCCATGCAAACTTATATTACTCTCAATCAATTTTTCCAAGCTGATAACAAGCTGGTTAGGGCAAAGAGGGGAAATATATTGGAGAAAACTCAGAAGGAAATCCCAGTGAATCCCATGCTCTTTCACAGCCAAGCAAGAGGAAAAGGGGCTGGTTTGGAACTTTTGCTCTGTCTGGAAAATCCCTGAATTTCTGCAACAGGCATAGTACAAATCACCTGTACTTTTCAAGTTAAGATGGTTATTTTGATTGCTAGAAAGGACCTTTAAACACTACTGTTCCTTTTCTGCTCTGTATATTGATTTGTAATTTGTCAATGTGTTGAATTTACTTTGTGAACAGATATCTTGTGCCAGCAGGTGCAATACTGCTACACTACCTTATTGTTTAAGAGCTGTTGTTTCTGAATCATAGAATAACTGAGTTGGAAGGGGCCTATGAGGCCATCTGCACAAGGCAGGAATCCAAGTCAAAGCAGATCTGACAGATGATAGTCTAATTTTCTCTTGAATGTCTCCAGAATTGGAGCACTCACCATTTCTTGAGGCAATAGGTTCTACTGTCATACTGCTCTAACCATAATTCAGCCTATTTCTGGCTTCATGTAATTTGGGACAGAGAGACAGGATAGCAACAGTGTTTGGAGGGCAGAACTGGGACAATAAAGGCCTTATTTGAAAGGTGGTGGTGGCTCAGTGGATAAGAAGCTTGCCTTGTTAGGTGGAAGGTTGGCCAGCCAGCAGTTCAAGACCTGGGTACTGCATGTCGGATTGAGCACCCGTCTCTGTCCCAGCTCTTGGGGACGTGAAATGAGCCTCATTTGGGTGTTTCCTGAGCAGTTTCTTCTGCAAAAATCCTATCAACATAGAATAATTTCTGACATGAAATTATTATTATTATTTGAAAGGATGTTTCTTAATAAATGAGAACACTAAATGAAACCACATTAAAGGTTCACTAAATTATGGTGTGCGTGTGCGTGTCTTTGTATTGCTCTGGTGTAAATGCAACCTGATTAAGAGGGGAATATAAAGGACAAAAATGGTAGTAAAAGAAAATATAGCTGCCTTTCCCATAAAGTATTTAAACACATCTCACAAGTTATGTTGTTTAATCACAACTGGTTAAAGTCACAAAATGTGCAGCAATAAGAAAAGGGACAATATCTGGCCATTAAAAGCTGCATTACCAATCAATTATCAAATGCCATGTATGACTATCAAAGCACATTTTAAGCTTATTATACAGCACTTCTTGACTTTCTCTTGCATTTCACTTACCACTTCAGTCAACACTGTCTGCACAGTTATACATTGGTTTCCAACCTGAAATACGTCAGCTGCTCATATGTCTCTTACTTTGTTCTTCAATTCATGTATGTAGATCACTATTTTGGAAAAGCTGTTTCTGAAGACATACTCCAGTTACAGCCTGAAACAAATGACCCATGTTCCATTCTGCTAAATCACTTCGGAATTAATTGTACAAGTTAAAAACTAACAGTTATTATATACATGTATTGATATAATGGAATTTGGAATATAGCTACAGTGGAGCCTCAGTTAACTAACGGCCCAGTTAACATAAAAATTGCATAACAAAAGGAAATCCATAGAAAATAGGTTTATGGAATCCCCCCCCCCCCGGAATGGATTGATTGGTTTTCAATGCATTCCTATGGGGAATTTGGTTATAGTAATTTTCACTGTAAGAAACGTCCGGACAACGTATTAATTAGGTTAACCGAGGTTCTGCTGTATTAATGATAAGTTGATATGTGATATTAAACAAATTATTATTAAAAATGAATGTTTTAATGATATATAGGAAGATTTTATAGAAGTTGCATGAATTAAAGGGTATGGTCATTTTCTGCTTAAGAAAAATTGCATTTTTAGAAGGGATAAGGGGCTCCAAAATAGGAAAAATGGAGGGAAAAGGGGGCTGATATCTCTAGTGGTAAGCCCTGGTAGCACAATGGTTAAACTGCTGTACTGCAGCCAAACATTGTGAGTTCAATCCTGGCAGGATCAAAGGTTGACTCATCATTTCATCATTCCAAGGTTAGTAAAATGAGTACCCAATATGTTGGGGGCAAAATGCTAATTACCTTGGGAACAACCCAGAGAGCACACTAAATTTTATGGTGTGGCATATAAGTGTAATTGCTATTGCTATTGGTCCCAGTGAAAAGGGAGCACTATTTGTTTATTTATTATTTGTGTAATTAATTGTGTAATTAATTGGTTTGGTTGAGAGAGATTAAGTTGTCTGGATGTATAATTTAGTCATAAATTCTTTTTTAAATGTCTACTGTTTGTTAATTTTGTAGTGAATCAAATAAAATATTAAAAATACAAACAAATTAATATATGTCGTCCTGTGTTTTTTACTGTTCATATTTTCAGGCTAAATTCTATTACTGTATCTTGATTCAGGATTTTTTTTTAAAAAAAAGTCTAAACTTCCTAGCATGAGACAATTTTTTTTTAATCAAAGAGGTTTCTAAGACTAAATATAAAAGTAATTCTTCTGTCCAAATACTATCTATATTTAAGGTTAAAATTCTGTTGACATGAGAAGAAAGGAATATTAAACCACTTCTGGGAGGCTATTTTCTTCTTGTATTTCCCGGAAGCTGCATACATCACTAAAATTATGGAAAAGAGATAGGAGACCAGAAATAGAAGTAGCCCATAATCTGCTTTTGACCTCCAAAATGAGCATTTCTTGACTTTAAATGTTACAGGAAAGCCTTATGACCTTTTGATGGTGAATCATTTTTCCTGTAGGCTATTAGCAGTGAATCTGAAGGAGCTGGGGCTATAAAAATAGTTCTGGTGACACAGATATGGACTCAATGGTACTGTTTGCCCACCTCTACTCCCAAGTGACCTTCCAGGTTTTTTATATGCTGTTTTGCTTCATGGACAAACTGAATAATTGAACTAATGTGTCATTAAAAACAGAGTTTGCTAACAGTAAATGTTGTTCATTCTCACAATTGTTGTTATGTACCATCTAGTTGGAATTGACTTATAGCAACCCTAGTAGGGATTTCATGCAGGGGTGGGCACCAAAAATTTTTACTACCACACTGTGGGCATGACATGGTGGGCGTGGCCAGGGGGAAAGCCCTGTGTTGCACCCAAATTAGGACTACTTTATTCTAAAACTTGGATAGGCAGAGCCAGCTAGCATTTCTGGCATCTCAGAACCACAGACTAACACGGCTACTATTCCAAAAAATTCTAGCATTTCTGCTACTGGTTCTGGCAAACTGGTGTGAACCTGCTGATGCCCACCACTGTTTTCAAGGTAAATGAAATAATTAAGAAGTAGTTTTACCAGTTCCACATTTCCAGTGTGGTTCCATGGCTGCAGTAGCGTTATATGGATGTTAGCTGCACCCGTTTATTTTATTTATTTATTTATTAGATAAATAATATCAAATAATATCCATTCCCGCTAGGGTTTCTGGGAATTGTAGTCCAAGAACACCCACAGACCAAAAAGTGCTGCCTGGGGTGCCCCCCAATACGCTACGCCATTGCATGGCTGAGAGATTGGCTCAAGTGATTAAGATGCTGAACTCGCTGACTGGAAGGTCAGTATTTTTATGTAATTTTTATTTTAATTAATTAATTAGTTAATTAATTAATTAATTTGCGGGTTTGTGTTGTATTTGAGGAGTGTGCGTGTGTGTGTTTATTTTTATTTTCTTTTATGTATTTTATTTTTTCCTTGGCTCTGCCTACAACATCATGATGTCATGACATTGGTTCCGCCCACAACATCATGATGTCATGACATTGGCTCCACCCGCACTGTGATAACGTCACGGTGTGGTAGTGAAAATTTTGACAACCCACCACTGCTTAAACTGTTACAGCAAGCTAGCTGCCTCACCATGTCAGCATGTGCAGATTGATAATACACAAAACATAGGTTGCCATTAGAGTTATTTTCATAAACCTCTTCCTTCCTTTTCATCTCTGCTTGTAAATTCTGTAGACTGAAAAGTTCCTGATTGCTGCCTAGAGAGAGTTCAGTAGGTCACTGTAGTTCCCTTCTCATCAGGATAACAAATGCTGTAATTTCTACTCGAAAAAGTAATGCTCCAGTTGAAGCTCCATCAACATCATCTTGTAGGGCGTAGCCTTCTAACTATGTGGGCCTGGGTCACACACCAGAAGGTCTGCTTGTACTCTTTGCTTTCCTACAAGCTCCTTCTCAGTAATCAGTCCTGTAGCTTTTCAACATAAATGCAGCTGGGGCAGATTGTGCATCGGGAAACAGGTCATAAAATCATCTCACACATGCCTTTGTTGTAGGCATGCAGAACTCAACATCCAAAGCTCTCAATACCTTGGCTTACATTCAAATAGAGAAGAAGTTCTCAACCATTTTAAGCTGGGGGCCAAGTCACACTCCCTCAGACAGTTTCAGGGGCCAGACAGCCATTTTGCCCTTCTTTCACCACATGGCACTTCCAGGTGTGGTGGAGGCGATAGGAGGGCACATGAAATGGGACTGGAGGCTATATCCAGCCCAGAGGCCATAGGTCAAGAATCCCTAAAATAGAGGCTCAAAGTACACAGCGTCTCACGGGTGGGTTATGCAGGTGAAAGGGCTTGTTATGAAATGTTCTTCCTTTACCTTTGAGGCATTGTTCCTCTTTGCTTTAGTTTAGAACTGATTACAAAACCTTCCTGTACCCATCTTGATGGCTGTTTCAATATGGCTGTTTTATGTGACTACCTCTTGCTACGTTTTAATTCATTCATACAATTGTTTTATTTTCTTTCTCTGCTTGTGTATGCTGCTTTGAATATTGTTAGGGAACAATAGCATATAAATTTGAAGCATAAAACATAAACCAGCAAGCCCAGTAATTCACTTATATCTGGTACAGCAGTAATGCAGAGAAATATATTATCTCTTGTGAACATGGTTTTTTGAAAGACAACCCCCAGAGTTGTTCAGCCAGCCAGTTCACCAGTAATGTTGACCATTTGGCTGCAGCCTTTATGGAGTTCTAGTCCAAAATTATAACTTTTTAAAGCTCTGGTTCAGTAGTCATTTGTTGCTGCTGTTGTTGTGTGCCATCAAGTTGCCTCTGACCTATGGCAACCCTATGAATGAGGGATCTCCAAAATGAAGATCAGCAGTCATACTGGTGATAAAAAGAAAGAATGGAATGAGTTGTTCATTCACCAACATTTTAAACAACCAGGTTTCTCCTTTGAGCTGTTTTGTTGGGCCAAACAGAGCTGTGTACAGTCTTGCCTAACAATCATGTAAAAAACAAATACAGCTAACAACTTCTTTTCAGTAAAAATCTGCCTCTTTTTCTGCATCTCAAGTTACACAGCTGACTTGAAGCTGTGTAGCTGGTTGCTCATTTTAGCATTATGTGATCTGTTCATTTTCCAGTTGTGTAATGATTATGCAGGGAATGACTAGAGTACAGTAACCTGGAGTACATTAATAAAATGTAGGCTCTCAAATATCACCACCTCTCTTCATTTTTAGCGCTGTTATAATAATCAAAGGACTCAAGGATGGAACATATGTAGGCTGAGAGAGGAAGATGGGGAAGGGTGAGAGCGGGGACTCCATTTGCTTAGGACAGTTGCTAGCTTGGAATGGCTCCAACTTTTGTTTCTCCATAAAACATTTATTTGTAGGAAAAACTAGTAAGGAATGTTGATATTATAATAAACTGTTATTCTTAACTAAGCTTGCTAAGGAATGGAAGTGCTGTGTGTATTAAAAGTGTCACATTCACATATGGGCTGAATGAAACTAATGGTAGGGAATACAAGGGTCTTAAAATAGCACACAAATGCTTGCTTGCTTGCTTGCTTTCAAAATCTTCTTTCTTTCAAAATCTTCTTTATTAAGTTTTGTCATAGATAGAAGTCTGTGACAGCTATTTATTTTTCAGGATAAATGAAGGATTGAGCCCTGTGGTTTTGTGTGTCCTGAAAAATCTTCAAACACTGACTTGCACTAGGACTTGGTGATATGGGAGATTATTCTGTCCATACCAATACACACAAGTCTACTCCTACTAACATAGGCATTTTCAGATGATTCTCTCAATTCTGGGATGTCTGCTGTTGACAGCCGCAGGTAGCAGGCCTGTAATCCACTTTAGTTGTTAGGTTGACAAAAACATTTGTAGTAGGGGTGTAGATTGTTTGTGTGGTGGAAGTGACCAGTAGCACCCGTCCAAATCCCTCCTCTGTGAGAATCTGACCAAAGTGAGGATCTGTGTAGCTGAAGCAGCCCTCGAATGAGCACTAGAACGATACCTGTCATGGTTCTCTAGGCTAGGGATTCTCAACTTGCGGCCTGCTGCACCATTTCATGTGCCCCCCCCCACTGCCTCCACCACACCAAAATGGCCCCAAAGCTGACTGAGGGATCATTTCCCGGCTCCCAGCTTTAAAAGGTTGAGAACTCCTCCTCTAGGCTGTCCCATTTGTCATTGCAATGAAGAGAGAGAGAGGAGAGAGGTTCCTTTCTTAGATTTTTATCGACTCTATTTCTTTTGATTTTGATCTGATGTGGTGAAGAATTCAGAATCCTAAGAACCTAATTTTTAACATGAGATAACATCTTACAAACCTCTAAAATTTGTACAATTCATACTGAGAATTTGTGAAGTCCCCCCCCCCCTGTTTTTGCATAATACCAAGTCAGTTCTAACTTATGGTGACCTTTTCCAGGGTTCAATAAACCAAGTCCAGCTGTGTGACCCATCAGAAATTCAAGGAAATACCGGAAGGAGATGATACCTCTTTCAGGTCTCTTTAAAATTCAAAACTTAACAAGTTTTCGTAGTTCAGGATGACTTCTTCAGGCTAGCGTAGTACAGAGTATGTAGTCCAGCCAGGCTCATTCTTACATATAAAATGGGAGAACAGCAGAATCAGTCTTTTTTACAATTTTGAAGGAGGAAACCATTTTTTGCATATACCACAAATAGCCGCATCATGCAACAGGGATTTTGAAGATCAACACAGCAAAAGGAACAACTCTCACGGGATAATATCAGTGGTGGGCTCAATATTTTTTTTACTACCACACTGTTGGTGTGGTATGGTGGGCGTGGCTAAGGGGAAAGCCCTGTGTTGCACACTAATTAGGACTGCTTTATTTCAAAACTTGAATGGGCAGGGCCAGCTGGAATTTCTGCTACAGGTTCTGGCGAACTGGGGCATACCTGCTGATGCCCACCATTGGGTAATAGTCATAATTGAGTTTAATTTGGACTGATGTGGACTAATTGGACATGCCTAGTGGATAGACTTATAGCACAATCCTGGAGGATTGGTTTTGAATTGCACCATCCCCACAGTCACATGGAGAGCCTCAACCTCCGGGTAGAGTAATTTTTGGGGAGAGGAATATGCAAATACTGGTTTCTTCCTTCTAAATTGAAAAAAAAAAGGCTGTTTGTTTCTGCTTGCTAATTTTGCTAAGTTTTGAATTTTTAAGTGAGGTATCGTCTCTTTCCTGCATTTGTTTGAATTTTTTCAGGGTTTTCTAGGTATAGAGTACTCAGATGTTCTTTACCATTCCCTTCTTCTGGAGGTACCCTGGAATGGTTTGCTCATTGCAACAAAGGCTGGCTCTTCTCCCAGAGAGGAATAAAATTCCCAGACTTTGGCTCCGCAGCCAGATACCTGAACCACTACAACCCCACAAATGAGATATCAGATTTAATTTATATGTAAACCTTATTTGTGGCATGGAAAGCATGAGCTTTCTACCATCCCAAATAACGTTAGGTTACTATTAGAAAGACTAAGCAAAATGTATAGCATATGTCTGCTATATGTCTTAGCATGAAGAAAACAAATGCAGTTAGAACAGGGACATGATAGACGACATTAATAAATTATTGCTAAGGTTTCCATATTCTTGTCATTTACTTTTCAAATGTAGAGCCTTTGGGACTAACGCTTTGAAGCATCTCTTTTGAAAACACGAGAAAAGCTCATAAACCCTAGAAGGGATATAAGGCAGAGGTAATTCACCCAGGATTTCTAAGTTACAACGATGGAGAATAGCAATAAAGCAAATCATAATTAATTTTCTTCAAGCCTTGAATTAAACATAATATCATTAATGGTAAAGAGGAATATATTTCCAAAATTAAAAGGAAATGTGATTAAAAGAAAGCCATGAAAATAAAAACTCGCCATATTTGCAGTAGCATTCTGTCCTAAAATATTTAAATATTTAAAAGCCAGATCGTGTAGTCAGGCCAGTCAAGGAAGACTTTTTGATCAGCAGGGGTGAAGACATTATCTCCCATCCTACTCAATCTTTCATTTTCCCTTCTATCTTAGCTGTAGTCTTCACAGTGCATAAGGATGGATGGATGTGAATGTTCACGAAACTAGTGCATTGTTCCAAGATACTTGTCTAATACTGTTATTATAAATTTATTTTGGAATTGGTTAATCAGAAGACTTCCTCTTTTTGAAAATGAAAATAGTTAGAACTAACAGTGGATATGGAACAATATTTCTGCCTCCATCAGTTGGCTGTCTTGGAGAATGTCATGGTGAGCATCTGTACTGCAAAACATACCACTCCACCTCTGATTAAGAAGATAATTCAAATACTACACAAGACTGGATGTAATGGAATGTGAAAGGTTCCCAGAAAGGGCCAATGTGAGCCAACTCCCATGCTTCCTACACCTGTCAATAACAGAATAATCTCTGTTAGGTTGCAAGCCAACAGACTATGAAACCTACGACCTCACCAGAATTGCTAATGAAAGTAGAAGTCAACGTGACATTGTCTACAATCACTACAAACATTACATTTCCAATATGCTCATTGAGAAGGACTTGCTCCGAGTGTCTCAAGGGCAAGGAACCTTCCTGAAGCAGTGAAATGAAGTAACCATTCTACAGCTTGGGACCTGGGTACAGTTTTGTATCTAGTATAGCCTGAAAGAAGACAGGATATCCACCTATCTTTGGTACATTGCAGAGTTGAGTTTTAAAAAAAACTGAATTGGACAATATCCAGACTCTTATGGGAGGATTTTAGGGACCTTTGGACAGCCCTCTACCTTATTTGAAACTATCAAGGAAGTATCTGGAAGAAAAATGTAGAGACTGCAAAGTTTTATTGGTAGAACAGATGCCATGCATATGAAAGGTTCTTAGGCTCAACTTCACACATCCACAGGAACCTGAGAAACTGGCTTCCAGTTACTGTGTTGTAGATTATAGTAAGTTAGAGAATATTTTGCTTCATGTAAAGTTATATTATGTTCACACCAGCTTCATTGCTAATGAGCTTCATCTCCTACACATACTTGCCACATGATGCTACTGCAAAATGGTGGACATGGAAGGCTATGAATGCAATCCTAAGCATACTTATGCCTATGGTTTTGCTAACATTAGCAAAAGTTCTTTGAGGTAAATGTGGATCATGTCAGGTTGTCTGAGTCCTTTCACTGAGCCAATAAGCCATTACAACTGGTAAGGATTACACTTCCTAACAATGCATGGAGGTATAGCAACCACTCAGAAATGCTTTGAGATGGCAAAAGGTGACAAATCTATGACTCAGTTATTGATTTTGAGAGCAGAAGACATTAGCAGATAAATTGGCACCTATGCATTGAAGGAATTGGATAGTGAAAAGCCACACACACACAGTTGTGTGACCTGGTCTCTATTTAAGACAAAAAAAAAGCTGCCCATTGACAGAATTTGGACAGAGAGAAATGTCCCATTGACTCGGGATGCAACTTCTTAGTATCAATTAGTCACGTGTCATGATAGATGGAACCAGATAGAGATGGGGAGGAAACAGTGGCAAAAAACCAACAGTTTCTGGCCAGAAGAGCAGGTTCTTTAATCCAGAACATTTTATATCAATTTTAATTGCTTCAGTATACAACAATACCTGTGGTGAATCCAAATTAATGAAATTGAAGTGGCTGACAAGCAGCCATCCCTAAAGAAGTAAAATTAAGCTCTACAGATAGAACACTGTAATTAAGAAATGTTAATAGAATTTCAGCTTCCCATTGTGGGTGCTTGATTTTATTTCAACAACTGGCAATTACAGAACCTTCTTGCAGAATCTTTTAATGAAAGTTGCTACAAGAATGGTCCTAAATGTATAAGCACAGGACTGATGTGCACTATATTAAACCAACATATTATGAGGAAGATTTTAACCATTTGTATGGGAGGATGAAGGGGCTGCAGTGGGTTAGTTCAGATGCTGAACTTGATGACTGGAAGGTCAGTAGGTCACAACTTGAGTGCTGAATGACAGAGTGAGTTGTCCCAGTTCCTGCCAACCTAGCAGTTTGAAAGCAAGAAATTGCAAGTAGCTAAATAGGTACTGCTTTGGTGGAAAAGGTAACAGCATTCCATGGATTTTGGTGTCTAGCCATGCCTGTCACATGACCATGGAAACATCTGCAGACCGCACTGACTCTTCAGCTGCAAATGGAGATAAGCAATGCCCCCTAGAGTTCAACATGAATGGGTTTCAAGCAAGGGAGACCTTATACCTATGAGAGGCTGACTTCCAGTTTTACCATGGCTACATGATGTTTTTGGTTGACATACTTGTTGAATTACCTGCAGGACCTTTAGCAGAAGTCATTTAATCCTTTATCATAGCAAGTTCTGATGGAGCTCCAGTATTTAAATTCAGTTCTCTCAGGTCTTCTTAAAAATACAGTACACAAATCCTAAAGCTAAGGAAAGTTATTTTGTTGGGCTAGAACACCCAAAGTACTCCAGCCAGTTACTGGCCCTGTTGGCTACATGGTTCTAGGAGTTGTCACTTTAAAAAAGAGGTGTTCCCAAATTCTATCAAATATCCATGTACCATGTCCCTATCTTAAGCAATCTCATCTATTACTGAGGATGCTGTGTGAACAAGTTTCATAAGGACCTAACCAGGCTGGCTTTTCGGTAATTTAGAGTGAGGGAGACACTTTGGGCTGGGAAGAAGAGGACAGGGCTGTAGGTCAAGCCTACAGTGGGGAATCTGAATCCTTGAGGCTGAATCTAGTGCATCCTTAACACCAGTCCTTCACGTCTGTCCCAGAAGCCAGTCCACCGCGTAAATGGCCCAAACGGAATCATGGATCCCAGAACCCAAGTCTGTCCAAAACTCTGCCACTCCAGGGCCCCTGCCACTGGCCTCCGTGTGGCCGAGCCACCAGTTCTGCAGCTCCCAGGCCCTCTGCCACCAGCCCTGAGAGACAGAACCCCACTTCATAACCCACTCCATAACCTGCTGCTTGTTAATAGATTTAATTGTGGCTTTATTTTTGAAGAAGAAGAAAAAGACAGTTGAGTAGCTGGATGATAAGAGCTCATTATGTTTTCAAGGTAACTATTGCATGTGTTTATTCAAGCAAACCCAACCACTGACCAATGTATCAAACTTGCAGAAAGCAGCTGAGAGAAAGTTTGGGGTTTCTAAAAGTCTCCCAACGTGCTTTGCAACTATCTCCTCTGCCTGAATTTGATAATGTAACTACACGGACTACATTTCATTCACATCAAATTTCCCTCATCTGGTTTTGAGCTCCAAACATCTGAAAACATGTGCACATGGTTTGCTAAATAAGAAACAGCCATCTCGAGGCAAGAGCCTGGAGGAACAAGGAAAAATATAGTTCAGAAACCTGCCCGGTTGCTGTTCTCTCATGTCAAAAGAAGAGCGAAGGGGGTACAGGATGGGGTGAGGGTTAAGGTTGGGTGAAGGACTCAGCCAGTTATTCTTTGCCCACATATTGGCTGAAATCCTAAAGTCCCAGAATCTTAAACTGCAGCGAGGAGCTGTTTGGGGGAGAAAAACATCTTTATATTAGATTTGGAACAGAAGAGCCCTGAGGGTAAGTTGGAGAACAGCCCAAGAACGAACATAGCAGCCTGACTTCGCTAATTCCAGCCAGGGCCTCTCTTCCTCTACTTTCATGAAACTGTATCTGTTGCCATGAGATTGTATAAAGACTTTTTTTTTGCCTGTGTTGTTTACAAAAAAAAAAAAAAAGAAGAAGAATGGGAAAAAAAGAGAGAAGAAAACAAATTTTTTAAAAAAGTTCCCAAAACCTATTTAAAAGAACAAAAGCTTCATGGGAACCTCATCTTGTTTTTTGTTTTTTTACTGAATCTATAAATGAAAATGAAAGGACTTTAAAAAAACCAAACCATTTATTTTTAATGCCAATAAACCATATAGCATAGGTGCAGGGTGACAATTGTTCATTAATAGAGAACTTCATAGTGGACTACACATTGTACAGTATGAGCTTTTGTATTCAGCTTAGCTCTATGTATAATGAATTTCAAATGTGAAAACTTGCTAAGTTGGCCATTTTCTTTACAGTTTTCAGCTTAGATTTTATAATCATTGCTCCCCTCATCTTCTGCTGTCAGACTGGATCTTCCTATCTCTCCCTAAGGACATCATTGAATGAGATATAACTTATCAGGAAAACATATTTGGGGGGAAGTAAGATATTAAAAAAATATAATATTATCAGTCCAAAGACAAGATTGGGATGTTATCTTTATTAAACTGCTAAAATATTAGATGCAGAAACTAGCTATTAACTCCTACAGATACTTTTTCAAGCTAGGCATTTCAGAAAAGTCGGTGGTGCAGAAGAAACATAAAAGTTCAGAAAATCATAGCTTGATAGCTTTAAGCATATTACAAAACGGGGGCTACAGGGTCATTTTAGAGGGAACGGGTTTCAGATTTGACCTCTGAGGGTGCAGATTAGAATGTTTCTTCCAACCTTGTTCGACAATGTGGTAAATCTCTTGTCACATAAAGGTGCATACAAAAGAAACTGCCACTGTGATGGTGGCCAGGAAGGGCCAGTTGGTGCACTTTCTAAACCTGTCAGCCAGTGAGTGAATTTTTGTCATCTGCCCTATCAATGGTGCCTGCCTTCATGGCATGTAGAGGAACGGGTGGCTTCAAAAGCATATTCGGTGGAGGTGGATAGCCTTAGCTCAAGAGACATAATGCACCTAGATGGAGGGACAATTGAAGAACCTTCTTGAATGGACCATCAACATCCATGAGACAAGACCATGGTGTAGCACCAGGAAGCAAGGAACACTTGGGTCAGGAGATAAGCAATATAAAAGGCAAAGAGCCATAGGGGAACAAAGGCAAGTCATGATGGCAGGAGGTGGAGGCCAAACAGAAGAGGAGGAAAGCTGTATGGCCCAAAGGTAAGTTCAGGTTTTGTGGCTGTGGTAATTTGGAACAAAAGCTGGGTTACTACATTCTGGCTGTGTCTTTGCATCTCTTATTAGGACCTGTTGAATTTCATTTCATTTCATTTAATATTTACATTTGTATGCCACCCACTCAACAACATGACTCCAGGCAGCTCACAACAGTACATAATAAAATCACATTAAAACAAAATGAAATACAAATTGTCCAAAAAGATCAAGGCTGACCTCAAAGAGTCCAGGGCCCAGGCTGACTCTGTGTGTGTGTGTGTGTGATGTCCAGTCCCCTGCGTCAACAGCCAAGTCCAAGTCCCCGGCCCCAAACAGCATAACCCCTGGCTGTTGAACCCTTTGATATGCTCCTGGTAATGGAAAATGGAGGTAAGGGCACACATAGATGCACAGAACAGCGACAAATGAAAACCATCTTCCAGAATGCTATCTTCTATCTGTAACAGAAATGAAATGACTCATTTGATATTGGCTGAAAGTACAGTAATACCTTGGATAACGCTAAGACTTGGTTCCACAAGTCTTGGTGTTATCCGATTTGTAGTGTTATCCGATCCATGTTAAAATCCTATGGGATGGATCGGATAATGTTAAAGATCCATAGAGATACATTGTAACCACACAGGCTTTAGCGGTTGTTATCCGATCCATCCCATAGGACCTTAACTTTATTCGATCCAATTCTCCTCCCCAGATTACTTAACGTTATGTGATTTTAGCGTTATATGAGGTAAACGTTACCGAGGTATTACTGTAATCTACATTATAACCTGGAGCTTCAAAAAGTTACTTTTGGGGATCAGATGTTTTCTGGGAAGATTCTGTGAGGAATAGGCCTCAAAATAACTTCTGCCTCAGAGATTCTGGGAGAAAACAATTTTGCAAACCTATGTTTGTTGAAATTTCAATAGCTAAGACTTTCCCCAAAGAATCCTGGGAATTTTCATTTGTTAAAATTTGCTCTATCAAAGGTAATCTTCATATGAATTGCCACATCCAGATCAGAAGAGTAGCGTGCCTTGGCAGGGCTCCGTATAAAAATTTGTTTGGGGGCCCTTAGGAAGGGTAAAGATTTGTTTTGCTTACGCACGTTGGGGGCCCCTGTAGCCCGGGGCCCCCGTATAATTGATACGGCAGATACGGCGGTAGCTACGCCTCTGATCCAGATAATCTTTTGGATTACAACTCTGACAAACCTAGGCAGCATAATAAAAAGTAGAAACATCACTCTGCCAACAAAAGCCGGCATAGTTAAAGCAATGGTTTTCCAAGTACAATTGTACCTCGCTTAAAGAGCATAATGCGTTCCATGGGATTGCTCTTTAAGCAAGTTTGCTCTTTAAGTGAAACACCATTGTAAGTGACCAATTGTGACTTCTGGTGAGAGGGGGGGTTTGGAAACCCCAATTTATTTGTTAAGCGAGTTTTTGGTTGGCTTTATTTGTTAAGCTAAGGGAACATTCAGATAAAATTCTGCTCTTTTAGCGAGTTGCTCTTTAAACGAGGCACTCTTTATGCGAGGTTTGACTGTAGTAATGTATGGCTGTGAAAGCTGGATCATAAGGAAGGCTGAGCACAGAAGAATCGACACCTTTGAACTGTGATGCTGGAGAAGACTCCTGAGAGTACCCTGGACTGCAAAGAGATCAAATCAGTCAATTTTAAAGGAAATCAACCCTGACTGCTCCTTGGAAGGACAAATACTGAAGCTGAAGCTCAAGTACTTTGGCTACCAAATGTGAAGAGAAAACTCACTAGAGAAGGCCTTGATGCTGGGAAAGATAGAAGGAAAAAGGGAAAGGGGGCACAAGAGGATGAGGTGGATAGATGGCATTGTTGATGCAGTGGGCGTAGATCTGAGTGGGCTGAGGAGGATGGCAGATGACAGAGGAGCCTGGTGAGCGGTGGTCCATGGGGTCACAAAGGGTCAGACCTGCCTGTGCAACAAATGCTGGGCTCCTGAGACATGTTGTCTTAAACATAAAAAGTCCTGAAGAGAAGGAACAGTTGTCAAAAAAACTTCCAGTCTTTTTGTGATAGAGATATCCTTGGATGGTGGATTATGGAACCTTTCTACACTCATGCTTCTGGTAACTGGACAATTACAAGGTTGGTTTTTTTTAAAAACTTACCTTTTTCCTTGTTTGTTTCAAAAGATGACTGTCTAATCAACAGTATGAGAAAATCCATCCCATACAGTGGGAATAAACCTTCCACTAAAAGCAAGATTTTCAAAATGCCAGTCCTTTCCAAGATATGAAGTATAAAGGCTATTAATATATACCATCAATAGCATACTTTATAAACACACACTGAGATACATGCACAAAGAGAGACACAGACACACAAACACACACATTGTTGGGGTCAACTCGGAAAGTAATGAAAGAGGGATTTTATTTCTTTTCTCAAGAAAAGTCTCTTCAAATCATAAATGGTATGTTCAAATAAGTATGAGAACCATGAGACTGCTATTTTCTTCTTTGCCAAAGGAATAAAAGGGAGGATATTGAATTATTAAGAATATGAATTGACCTTTGTGCACCCTGGCAAAAGTTTCTGAGCAGCTGAGATATCTGTGTACTCTTCACTATGTAAAATGTACAGCAGATATTTTGATCCAGAAGCATTTAAATAAAAATGGGTACAATATTCTAATATTCTCATCAGACCAAAACAGCCAGAATCCAATGGATAGGTAACTGAGCTTCAGCAGCATGGTAACCCAGATACCCCATGTAGTGTTCCATGAAATGTTCTCAGGACATCATCATCATCATCATCAATCTTGTAGTCATACACATAAAGTATTTTGCTCCACTTCTAAATTCTTTCAGCCAGAAAGAAAAATCCTACATTTTTAGGATTTTTAAACATCCTGCCCTTCCCCTCATTTGGTTAAAAATATACCTGTATAATCAACTGCATGAAACAATCCATATCTCATGCAGTCTGGGAGCCTTGTATGGAGGGTGCATAACATCATCATTGCCCACAACTTGATCTGAGTAAACATTTTTTTCCTGCCCCAGAGGCCTGGTCTTGGAGGCCGGCTGATTCTGGGCTGCCTTCGCCCTCCAAGGCAATCAGGAAAAATGCCACTGGCACGGATTTGTTTAAGGTGGATCCCAGCTTGCCATGAAGTGACCTACACACTATGATCTCAGAGCCATCTCCTGCGGCACATATGAAATGAGACATGCAGGATTTAACTCCAGGACTGCAATGGGCTGCTGCAGGATATTGACAAGGTGCGCCTTCACAGTCAGTCCATCTGGCATGGCCTCTTCTGCCTCCATGACCATTGGGAATCAGAGTTCTTCCTCTGCTCATTTTGCCGTTATATAGACACTTATATATGTGTAGGAAGTGGCTCTAAAGCTTGGACAAATCTCAGGGCAAAAAGCCTGCTTTATCACTATGACATCCAAAAGCTGACACCATGATATCATATGCATATTCTCCCTTCTTATTGTTTAATGAAGTCACTTTGTTCTTCTCTGCAAATATTCTTTCTGTACTCTTTCTTTCTTTCTTTTTTGGGAGAGGAGACATATTAACTTTTTTCCTGTGAGGCTGCTGGTACTATGGCATGCTGCATTTCCCCTTTTGCTAGACACAACTAAGATTCCTATCGTCTTCCTCACCCACTGTATTTCTCTAACAAATGCTAACATTCTTATAGAAAAAGAAGTATGGATAACGATTTATTTTCAAGAATGAAATGACCATTCGGATAATCAGAAGCTGAAGCTGCAAGCTAACTTAGCTACGCATTGCTCTGCTTAACAATACACTTCTGTTCTAAACTACAAGCAAGTGAAGTTATAGAGATGTGTATCTCTGCCTGTAAATTCACAAAAAAGATTCACACAAAGATTGAGATGTCAGTTCATTCTTATATTTCAAAATGGTCTCCAACCTCCCTGTTTTCCTTGGTTATTTATGCGGAATCTCATAAGTGAGTAGTTGGAAATCATTCCATGAAGACAGTGGGGCTTACATATGTGTAGATGTGTGCAGAATTAAACAGTAATAATACTTTCATGTCAATTAAACAGTGAAATATCTTGAGAATTACATATGTTGTTCTTAAGCATAGTTACACCAATATACATTTACAGTGGTACCTCATACAAGGATTTTAATCAGTTCCATGGGGCTCGTTTTTGTATGAAACAATTGCTATATGATGCATGCATCTTATAGCATTTTCCCCTATGGGATGCATCGTACGACAATTTTTTTTTTTTTTGCTAAGTGGTTTTTCCCATTGAAAAATTGTTGTACAATTTTTTTCCATAGGAAAAATTGTTATGCAGGATGCCATTCCCCCCCTAAAACCTAATTGTTATATGATTTCATTGTTATACATGGTGATTGTTGAATGAGTTTCCACTGTATAGAGAAAATGGCAGGGTGTCACAAATCCTATATATATATATCTGTTCAGAAAGAGGTTTGAGAGAATTCAGTGAGACATATTTCAAAGTAAGTAAGACTGCAGCTGCAATGCACCAGTACACAGGCACACAGACAAAGAGAGACACAAAATCCTGAATGAGAACGGGGTGGTATCCTTCATGCGTTGTACCTGGATAAAAGATTAGCCTGGACAGAAAACATGAAGCTGGCTGGTTACCAAAGAATCATGAGGATCAACTATGAGTCAGTTTAAATCCTAATAATTTATCTTAACTGGTTTATGAATTAGAGAGTAAAGGAAGAAAAAAATCCTTTAAAAAACAGAAGAGGTAGTGGGGGAACACTACTGCTTTTGAATTAACTGCTTGGACAAAAAATTTCTTTTCACTAATGCTATAGTGGTATTTACAGAGGAACTACAGGACATTAGCTGCTGGAATTTTTACAAAAATCCTATCTGGTTTACTGAAAATAACAGAAGTCAAAGTAGTTTCTGTATAGCTTTGTTGGTAAGTTCTGTACTTTGCTATGGTCAGAAGTTAATCTCTATAGAAATACACAAAAAGAAATACAGAACATAGATGTTCCATCAAAGCAATCCAAATTTACAGTAAAAACAACATCTTTTAATCCAATCCTAAACATAGACACTTAAAATATGCTGTATTTCTATATTTTAATCTTTCTTTCTTTCTTTCTTTCTTTCTTTCTTTCTTTCTTTCTTTCTTTCTTTCTTTCTTTCTTTCTTTCTTTCTTTCTTTCTTTCTTTCAAGATTATATTAATAATATGACATCAAACTGATTTCTCAGTATAGAGTACCATATATACTCAACTATAAATTGTCCTGAATATAAGTCGAGGCACCTAATTTGGACTTCTAAAACTAGGGAAATAGATTGACCTGAGTATAAGTTGGGGTGGAAAATGCAGCAGCTGCTAGTGAGTTTCAATAATTAAAATCCATGAAAATATGGTAAAATTAATTGATTTAGACATTTGTGTGGGTATGTTTTTGAGTTTTTACGGCAGTGCTAATGCTTTTTTTTTTTACTATATTTTTGAATTTGCACCACTGTAGTTTTGGGACCCTCAGTACATAGAAATGGTTTGTTATTCCCTTCTTCTGGGGACACCCTGGGACTGTGTAGTTTGCCCAAGGCCACACAAGCTGGCTCTTCCCTGAAGAGGAACGATGTGGAATTGAAACCCCATCCTCTGGTTCTGCAGCCAGATACCTAAACCAGAGACATCCAGATTTGCAAAACAGTTGCTTAATCTCCTAAAGTTGGCAGCTGTCAATGGCAGACACTTGGTACCTACTGAGTTTCTCTCCAGACCAATGAGCTGTTAATAGGTCATCTGAGATCATTCTGGTGTTTTTAAGCCTGATGGAAGGGGATGAAATACCTCCTTAACAAGCCCTTTCTCTCTGTAAAAAATCACATGAAACTCATCACATGATTCTTTTTCTATCTTTCCTGAACTGAATATTGGAATGCCAATTTTAAGGGAAATGGGTATAGTGATTCTGATAATCTCTTCACAAATGCAAAAAAGCAAGTTTAAAAGCACACACCCATAGCCTTCCCACTTCCGAGCAGAAGCTCTCCACGTCTATGGTATGTATTTTATTAAAATTACATAGGTTTTACAGATGAATACACAAAATATTTAGCAGAAAGACTGACTGTATGTGTACCTAATAAGCAAATAAATATACACATAGGAGTGAGAACATTATAGGGCTTATTTCTGAAAACAAATCTGCATCTGCATTGTTAAACAATTACAATACTATGAATAATTTCCCTAGGAACATTGAACATTACTGAACATTACCCTTTTCCTGCCTTACTGAACATTGAAGGTTATGCCTTTGTGCATCCACAAAATGTTAAATGAATGTATTTTGTGAATTAAAATGAGGAGGGCAAGAAAATGAGCTTATAAAGGAAAGGAAGAGAGAAAGCAACAGCAAAATGCAGAGTCAGAAAATAGGTTTTTCAACAATTCTTGTAGCTAATTCCTTCCCCCTAAAATTCAAAAGGGAAATGGGGAGGTGAGTAAAATAATGGCTCTCTCCTTTTTTTAAGGCTACTGCAGTCACTTAGCTTAAATTTAAATGGCAATTTAACATTAATTTAACTGTTAAATGTTTCCTCCAACTTAAAACCTAACTGAAGTAGATTTGGGCACTTATTAACAACCAATTACACTAATAGTGTAATCACTTTATCCTAACTATCCTAGTTTTGCTAATAATTCCTACAAGTTTATCAATTACACATTTCATGTAAATATTTAAACATAACATGCATAACCTCTATTACATTTATTTATTTTTCATTCCAGCCATCAAGAAAACAAGACTCTCACCCAGTTACATTCTAATTATATATTCTTTTAGCGGATTCTATGGATCCTTACCTCTCTCATTTTGTTTATATTATTAAATTCCACATGGATGGATCAAAACAATGTTAGTTATAGCCTTGGTACCCTGTAATACATTTTGTTGTACTTCCGCTATAATCATGCCTTGCTATTATCATGCCTTAAGGAGGAGGTGTCAGAATATACATTAAACACTCATTGGAACAAAAGAAGGATCTTATTAGATGAGAGAGAACTCTATAGTCATCTATCAGCAAGGATAGCAATTCATTCTTGAAAAACAGCATTTGTTTAAAATCGTCATGTTGGCTTTCTGCAAAAGCAAACAAAACATGTGCCAACTTCAAGCAGAACACTTCCCAATCCTGATGCAGGCACTGCTGTAATATATTTTGTCTGGAAGTGACCTGTGGAAGAGTGGTTGGATGGGACTTCATCCTTCAATTTATCAGTCTACTGCAAAAAAACAAACAAAACAAAACAAAGAAAAAACAGTAGGATGTAAATACCTCAACCAGGAAATGGGCACATGGAACATCTCTGAAGTATATAAAATAACAAAATTGGATCTGGAAGAAGTTACATTTTTATTACTTTTTTTTTGAAGGGAGTTTTAGGGGTTCAGGGCTATCAGTGTACAGATGACACTCAACTCTTCATTCTTCTTTCCATCCAAATCTAAGGATGCTCTAGGCTGATATGCCAATAATGGACTGGGGGACAGTAAACAATTTTAAGCTTAATCCAGACAAGATAAATGTTTTAATCTTATTACATTGGGGAACAAGAATTCAACTGTGGGGGACTCAGTTGGGCTACACTCCTCTTAAAAATTCAGGATTGTGGCTTGGCCATGCTATGGATTCAGCCCTCAGCCTGGATGCCCAGGTTTCAGTGATGTCCAGGAATGTATCTATACAGTTAAATATAGTGCCTTGGTTGTGCCCATTCATGGAGTAGTTGGCTCAGGCCATGAGGATTTATGCCTTATCTATGTCCCATTTGGATTACTGGCATGCACTCAATGTGAGGCTGCCTTTGAAAAGTGTTCAGGAGGTAGAAAACACTAGGTTGTTGATAACTGACTGACTAACAAGGAATGAGAATTGATGGGGTAGGCTGCACTTTTTAAACTTTTCCAAAAGTGCTTTCAAATTGTTCAAACTGGTTTGTTTGTTTTTTTGTTCACTGGTTTTAATATGATTGCTTTTTAATGGTGCTGTTTATTGTGTTTTAGCTCTATTTGTCTTTTAAATGTTTAGTAAAGTAATTTAAATTCCTTTGTTCAGCTACAAACTGGGATTAAAATGAAATCAATCAGTCAGTGGACTACAGCTCCATGGGTGGTGAGTCCTAGGAACCAGCATTTTGGCATTTCTCTCTCTTGATCGCAGTACAGTAAAACCTCGGATAACCTTAAAACTTGGTTCCACAAGTCTTAGTGTTATCCTATTTTTAATGTTATCCAATGGACACATCAGATAACGTTAAAATCCTATGGGATGCATTGGATAGTGTTAAAACTCCATAGAGATATATTGTAACCAGCACAGGCTTTAGCGAACATTACCCAATGCATCCCATAGGATTTTAACATTATGTGATGCAATTCGCTGCCGCCGCCCCCCCCCCCCCAATTGCTTAACGTTATGTGGTTTTAGCATTATCTGATGCAAACGTTATCCAAGGTATTACTGTAATAGTATTTTTGTATTTCTCATATAACTACAGTACAGTAATACCCCGTATAACGCGAGTACCCAATAGCGTGAAAACCGAATAACACAACAAGATTTTCGGGAAAATCTTGTATCGAATAACACGATTTTCACGTTATTTGATACAAGCGTATGCGTGGGGGGGGGGCAGTTGGATTGGGTAGAACATCTACCCAAACCAACCCACTCCCCAGCGCCCACCCCCACGATGTTTGGAAAGGGTACGGGGATCCTTACCCTTTCGAAACTTCGAGTTGCGAAAGGGTAACGATCCTTACACTTTCGCAACTTCGAGCGTGCTCACGCATGTCATTTGGGGTTAGGGCAGGAGATGGGAAAGACCCCCGTCTCCTGCCCTAACCCCGAACGACATGTGCGCGCACGCTCGAAGTTCTGAAAGTGTAAGGATCTTTACCCTTTTGCAACCTCGGGCGGCTTGGAGGCTTGCGCGGTATGGCGGTGGTGATGGGAGGATGCGGGAAGGTCCCTCACATCCTCCCGTCACCACCACTGCACCGCGCAAGCCTCCAAGCCGCCTGAGGTTGCAAAAGGGTAAAGATCCTTACACTTTTGGAACTTCGGGCGTGCGTGCGCGGTGCAGCGCCGGTGAGGGGAGGATGTGAAGGACCTTACCGCATCCTCCCATCACTGCCGCCGCGCCGCGCAAGCCTCCAAGCCGCCCGACGTTGCAAAAGGGTAAAGATCCTTACACTTTCGGAACTTTGGGCGTGCGCGCGCAGCGCGGCGTTGGTGAGGGGATGATGCGAGGGACCTTACCGCATCCTCCCATCACTGCCGCTGCACTGCGCAAGCCTCCAAGCTGCCTGACGTTGCAAATGGGTAAAGATCCTTACACTTTCAGAACTTTGGACGTGCGCGCGCGGTGCGGCGCCAGTGAGGGGAGGATGCGAGGGACCTTACCGTATCCTCCCGTCACCACCGCCGTACCGCGCAAGCCTCCAAGCCGCCCGAGGTTGCAAAAGGGTAAAGATCCTTACACTTTCGGAACTTCGAGCGTGTGCGTGTGTGTCGTTCGGGGTTAGGGCAGGGGACGGGGGTCTTTCCCGTACCTTGCTCTAACCCCGAACGACATGCGATCGCATGCCTACCCGGGGGGGGGGGGGAATGCCGAGCCTTGCCTCGGCGTGGTTTGTCCCTGACGTCAGGGCTTTTTTTTAGCATTGCTCGATCAATGTATAGAACAACGTGAAAAACCGAACAACGTCATGACTTGTGGAACCATGTCATCACGTTGTTCGGGGTTCTATTGTACTTGCTAGCTTAAGGTAATATTGCATACCAGCAGAGTAGTGGCACATCTGGAAAGAAAGAGCTCATCATTACTGCCCCTGTAGCAATTCACAAGCAAAAGAACCCAAACATTCATGATCAATCCATATCAATAAATGAGGAGGTCCTCTGTATAGTTAATGTCTCTTAATTGATTCCTCAATTCCTTGATTGACCAGAGTAGCAAGGTTCCTGCTAGTTGCAACTCGCTTTCCATTCCTTTTGGTGCTGCGTTCTTCTTTTCGAGGTCTGATAAAAGCTTTTCACAATTGAGTCTTCTCGTCTTTTGGGAGGCCTGGCAAGGGATCTTTTTACTCCTCTGGGATAGCATTCAGTGACTGTTGCTGTCCAACACCTGTCTATCATTCAAGAAATGTGTCCAGCCCAGGGCAATTTCCGTTTATGATAGTCTACAACAGCTTTGTTGATTCTGCTTTGTTTTCTTATCTGGGAATTGGGAATGTGGCCACAAAGGGATACCTTTAGCATTGGTTTCTCTGTGGCTCTTATGGCTCTTGATAGTTTTTCCTTAGCCTTCATTAATGACCATATTTCATACCCATAGAGAGCCACAGGTACTGTTGAATTAAAAAGGTTGGCATGTTATTTCTTTTCGAATTTCTCATTTAGCAAGATTTCTTTGATGGCGTTGAATGCTGCTCACCCTGCTTTCTTTCTTCTGGCTAATTCTGCTCTCTGATTGTTGTTCATCCCAATCAGATGGCTGAGATAGATGCAGTGGTCAACCTGCTTGATGTGTTAATTCTGAATTCTTATTTGGAATCAGTCTCTTAATCACTCTTTCAAAATTAAACCCTGAAATACTTTGCATTGCAACTAGAGTGTGCTTGCAGCAGTATACTGTCCATGAAGAAAGGCATTCTGTTGCAGCCATTGTGACAGTTGCAGATAAACTCAATGACACCAGAGTAGCCTTGGAAGGATGGTAAAGCATGACAAAGCCCCTGTGGATCAGGAAATCCTTAGGGTTCCACACTGTGAGCCCTGGTTCTACTGTACCACACAGTTTCACAAAACTGATACAATAGCCTCATTAGTCCCTGAAAGATTAAGCTGTAATGGATTTATTAGTCTTTCAGGTGCTACATGACTCTTTGGCTAAATCCTGTTGCTACGTATAGTGAAAAGCAATTAGAGCGAGCCCATTGAATCAATGGGGATCCAGTGAATCATCTCCACCATTAATTCCATTGATTGAAGCAGGCCTACTCTGACTGCGACTTACTGCACCAAAGAGCTCATGTTTTTTCTGTGAAAGGATGTTAGCACAGTAAGCATTAATCAAATAATGATAGAATGCAAATTGAGAAATTCATATAAAATCACTAGATGACATCCGTGTATCTATCACCAAAAATACTTGCTCTGTTTTAATGAAACGCTTTAACATTAAAATCTTTCTAAATATTTAAATATAACTAAACTGCTGTCCATGTTAATAGTATTTAAAACATCTACTGTGTAATGTTTATGAAATGTCTTTCAGTGACTGGCTATCCATATTGGATAATGTGACACAATTCCCAAAAGGTACACACAGTAATTTACATAAATAGTATGGAAGAAAAGAAGTTCAATACACAGCTCTGCTTTGCTTTGTTTGACATTCCATCTCTCAAATTAGACAGATATGGAAAATGATAAAAGGGCAAGTTTATTCATTTTTCTTAATGTGGGTATATCTACATGTCTTCACCTTTGTTACCACCAGCTATGAGTTGTGAGCTTTAATGAACAGCTGCAGAAAGTTGAGCCAGACTTGATGGAAGGTAGTAGCTGCATGTGAAGAAAGACAATATTATTCACAATACAGTTGCCCTACTGCCCTGCTGTTCTGGTTTTACTAGGATCTTGGATATATAATCCAGAACTCATTTTGCCCATCAAATGGCCTAGATTATTATATTTCTTTTCTGTCTTTTTCAAAAGTACTATGTGGTCCTTACAGAACTTTAAAAAATAATAATAATGGGGAGATCAAGGGAACGTTTAAAACAAAAATGACCAGGATAAGGGACAAAAACAGCAAAGACCTAGCTGATGCAGAAGGGATTAAGAAAGGATGGCAAGAGTACACAGAGGAACTCTACAAGAAGGACCTCAACACCCCTGATCAAGACAGTGGTGAGAACATTGAACTCAAGCTGGACATCCTAGAGAGTGAAGTCAGAAAGGCCCTAAATAGCACTGGAAATAACAAAGCAAGTGGAGATGATAGTATCCCAGCTGAATTATTCAAAGCCCTAAAAATGATGGAGTTAAAATACTGCATTCTATGTGCCAGAAGATTTGGAAAACACAGCAATGGCCACAGGATTGGAAAAGATCAGTATATGTCCCAATACCAAAAAAAAAAAAAAAAGCAATGCCAAAGAATGTTCAAATTATCGAACAATTGCACTCATCCTACATGCTAGCAAGGTCATGCTCAAGATAATACATGATAGGCTTCAGCAGCATATGGAGAGAGAACTACCAGAAGTGCAAGCTGGGTTCTGAAGAGTTAGGGGAACTAGAGACCAAATTGCCAACATATGTTGGATCATGGGGAAAACAAAGGAATACCAGAAACAAGTCTATTTCTGTTCCATTGACTACACCTAGGCCTTTGATTGTGTGGGTCACAACAAAATTGGCAAGTAATTAAAGAGATGGGAACATTTTATAGGTCTCATGAGAAATCTGTACAAAAGTCAAAACAACTTGAGAGTAGTTTCCTAAAATTTGTCTGGTATTGACAGTGCAATGTATTATTAATGCATGGCACAACAAACTACTTTTGAGAGTAAGGACTAAGAACAACATATATTGGGCTACCAGAAAGAAATGAGTAGTAGAATGAGCTCTTTTTGAAAATTAACATTCCAAACCCTGCCTGATCTCATGTTAGACATGGAAAGAGAGTGACTGAGAGAATGATTACGCCAAAGTCATACGATGGCTTAGTCAAAAACCAATGTGCTCTAAGCATCACACCACAGTGGGTTCATGTCCCTTCTGTACAGGAAGTGGTTGGAACACTTCCTCTTAAGTATCTTCTCCATTTGTTTCCATCCTGCAACAGAAAACCATGACGTTTGGGAAGAGTCTTTTAAAACACACATTGCCATTTGCAATAGCAAATATGTGTTTCCTTCAGGTAATTTTTAAAATATGGAAACAGCAGTTTATTTCTCTCTAGAAAATATTATTGCCAGATGCTCAGCAGGATCAATGTTGCTGTTTCCTCAAGAGTTCCGTGCCTGAATATATATATATATATATATATATATATATATATATATATATATATATATATATATATATATATATATATTACAATCTGCTTCCTACGTCTTAGTTGTAGTATTTCTCTCTCTCTCTTCCTTCCCTTCCTGTTTTCTATAACATGGGAGACTTGCACTATTTAGGGAGAGTGATGTGAGTGGAGGAAGCACTGTGATGACAAGCAGGGTAGAGAGAAGTGGTATTGTCAAAGAATGATATGTCTGTTCCCACCATGAGGTACCATCTTTATTTTAGTAAATCTAAAGGTCTCCCTTGCTCGAAAGCCAGTCAAGTCTGAGCTAATGTTGTCTGAATCTGCAGATGTTTCCATGGTCATGTGGCAGGCATGACTAGACGTCAGAGTGCACAGAACACTATTACCTTCCCACTGAAGTGGTACCTATTTATCTACAGTACAGCACAGTAATACCTCGGATAACATTAGCATCAGATAACACTAAAATCGCATAACATTAAGCAATCTGGGGGGGAGAATTGCATCGGATAACATTAAGATCCTATGGGATGCATCGGATAACAACCGCTAAAGGCTGTGTGGTTACAATGTATCTCTATGGATCCCATAGGATTTTAACATGGAGCGGATAACACTAAAAATCGGATAACACCAAGACTTGTGGAACCAGGTTTTAGCGTTATCTGAGGTTTTACTGTACTTGCAATTTCTTGCTTTCAAACTACTAAGAGCTGGGACAGAGATGGGAGCCCACTCTATTGTGCAGTACCGCGTCTCGAACTGCTGACCTGCCAACCTTCCAATCATCAAGTTCAGCATCTTAACCACTAAGCCACTGCAGTCCCTGTACTTAGAAGTAAAGGCCACTGAGTTCATTGGAGCTTACTCTAGTGTGGTCATTGTTCAAAGGATCATAGTCCATGACTACCTATGAATGGTAAGTTATGAATGAAATCTTTTTTCCTTTCCTCCTGGCATTTAGGGATGAGTTGTAGCAGACAACTGCCCCCTCCTCATGTTCAGAGAAATGAGATGGTGTGACCTAAAACCTCTTGTGCTTTTTGACAGAACAGATCTTTAGCTCTTCAAAACTAAAAATAGACACAGGGATCTTATTCACAGAAACACATATTATGCAGACATTCACTCACAGCGAGCAAGGAAGGGCAAAATGTTATGGAAACATGAATGCCTTTATTAATTCATGGGGATCTTTCTTTCTATTGGAAGAAGTCAGCTTATGTTTTCAGCTCAGAAGACTCAGACTCCTTGTGGTTTTGCTGAAGACAATGAAGAGTCATTTAAATGCAATTTTTACTGGTGGGATGAGAAACTTGGATGGAATCTGTAATCCTAGATGGCTCGGCCTCATCAAAGCCAGCTTCTCTTTTCAGTTGGCTTTTAAATCAACTTTTTCCATGGATTAAAAACAGTACAGATTTCATTCCTGTCATACAAGGTACACTTGCTGAGCCTGCCACACACACACCTTTTGTTTCAGCAGTTGTCACCTCAAACATCCTGTCCAGCCTGATGTTGTGGGAGAGCATACTTGCCAGACTGAAGTAAGGCTGTGGGCTGACCAGGAGGTCTATGACTGGCTTGGTGAATTATTCACTACTTTGCTGTGGTCTGCATGCCAGGTTACTTGGTGTACACAGCAGGGAGCAAAGCATTACTCATTATCAGATCTTTGGTCTTCTGTCTTGGAAGGTTCCCTCCCCCTCCCCTTCCTCTTCCCTCTCTCATTGCTCTTTCAGGTTTTAACAAGACTTTGCATTCTTTTAAACTTCCCCTGGGCAGCAGGGTTTCCACCACCCCCTTCCTCTACGCCACCCCACGTTTCATGTGCAGAGGTATGGCTATAATAGGTGGAAAGGCAGAGTAGTTGTAAATTGTAGAAGTTAATGTCAGATTGACAGGGTAGCGATCAAATGGAAGTTCATAACCACAGAATGCAACCTGGGGCTGGAATGTCAGGGCTCTGGGTGTCAAGCCTTTCTACTCCACCCCTTACATCCAAAGATTTCTAATGGCAGGGCTATAAAATCATAAAGCCAGTCTTTTCTCTCTCTCCACTGGGAAAGGTAACAAAGAATTTATTTGGGTGACCAAAAGTATTAACAAGGTGGGGACTGGTTTCTTTCTTTTTAAAACACAAAGCCTTTGATACAATAGCTAGTCCACAGCAAGGCTGACTGACCATTTTGGTCAGAAAAAGACATTGCCCTCCCCTTCCACCTGCCCTGCAAACAAAGGCCACCTGCATTGTATCTCTCTCTCTCTCTCTTGTGGAAGAGTGGGAAGTCAGTTTAAATGGTTCATTCTTCCTGTATTTATGATGATGTTTAATTGGAAGGAACCGGGTCTGAAAGGAGGCAAGTGGTGTAGGCCTTGAAAGGAAGGAAGGAAGGAAGAATGAATCCAGGCGGCAACTTCACATTTAGCACAAAAACAGATTGTCTGACGTTCAAGCCAATTAGCTGCAATACTTGGATAGACATGAATTACCTCCTATGGAAGTCAATGGTCTACCAGTATCAACCAAGTCAACATTTCATTTCAGCCTTAAACAGTCATTAAACAGTATATTCAGTGGGATTGATCTGAATTGTCAGCTGGGTTTGTTTAAAACCACCTGTTTGGGATCTGAATTTGGCAATTTTTTTCAGAGTAGCTTCCAGCCTACTGGCCAAGATCTTTCCAATGTATAGCACAGGAGTTCTCAGCCTTTTAAAGTCAGGGCCCAGGTCACACTCCTTCAGCCAGATTCGGATGGCCATTTTGCCCTTCATCCACCACATGGCACCTCTGGGTGTGGTGGAGGCAGTGGGGGGCCACATGAAATGGCACCGTGGGCCACATCCACCCCATGGGCCACAGGTTGAGAATCCCTGGTATAGTGTAACCACTGATGATGTGTGTGTTATGTGCCCTCAAGTTAGAATTTACATGTAACAACTCTGTCAGGGCTTTGAAGGCAATTGGAAATATACAAGAAGTGGTTTTACCAGTTCAGTCTCCAGGGAGTTTTCATGGCCAAGCAACAATTTGAAAGCAGGCTTCTATCATTCTATCTATTACACCACATTGGGTGCCTACTGAAATACATCATTCCCTAAAAGCTGCTTTCCTCACTAAAAGCAATCATTTTTTAATTTGGGGGGAGGGGGAAATGTCTTTTTCTGACCAAAATGGTTAGTCAGTCAGCCCTCAAATTCATAGAGAATAGTTTTGTAAATGCTGTGGCCCCTTCAGATCTTACTTTTCAGAGACAAAACATCACAAGTAGGGAAAACACAGCACTTGAAATTACCCATCCACCCAGCACTTGAGGTAGACAGATCATCTTTTCTGTTCATGCTGAGACATATTTCTATTGTGTCTATGGTAATTATATCAAAATTCTGCTATGCATATGAATTAGCATTTGCAAATTGTATGCATCAAATGCAATTAGCACATTTACATTTGGTGCTTTGTTTCTTTGGTTTTTTGCAGTGTCTCAGTAGTCACTTTACAACTGACTGAAGGCTCCAAGGACTGACTAATGTGTGAACTGACATAGTTTTAGCTTGTTTGGAGCCAATGACTGTTCCATGGTGAGTTTCCCAAGTCTTATTTTTGCAATATGGGGTATTATTTTACCTACCTATAAAAATACACCCTCCGTCTAAGAGATGTCAGATGAAAATGAGATCTAATTATAAGTCTGTAATCAAACTCCTAAATATGGTGTCTTATTTCAACTTAAGAAACTATGTTATTCACAATGTTATCCAATGAAAAGCATATGGGTAGACAGTGTTCTTCTACGAACTAGTCTAACTGGATAATATTATCTGAAGATTTCTAAGGTATCTGGAATAGGCCTTCACACTACTACATGATTCTCGTTAATGGGCTCTTAGTTCAGAAATTTCTGCATATGAAGCCTAAGCATTGTCATGATTGACCTATAGCTTGGTGCACAAATTTGGGTTAAGCTTCTAAGTCAGGTTAGTGTTCCTGGTTGACACCATTATGCCCCACTGCTTCTGCGTGATTGTGTATGTATATGTACTGAAGAACATTCCACTATTACATTTGGCAGATTTCAGAGAACTGGGTAAAGCCTTTTGCATATGCTATGTTGGGGCCAGGAGACAAATCTTGGGGTAAGCTGTGCTGGCAAAAGTTTGATTTATGTGTGAGAGGTAGTTTAAAGCCTAAGCACCCTTATCCATCATACTACAAGTTGGCACCAGAGCTCACTGGCTCGCCTCAAGATGTTCATGCCTATGTTGTGCTTATGCAGAATTTTAAATGTGTATATTCTTCTGTCGTTATTCCCACTGTCAAGCAGCTTGATAATAGAAATCCCAGAAACTCCAAGAATATGACAGACTCCAGCTGATCAGTGGTGGCAATTGACTGTCACATTGCCCACTAGAGCGGACCAGAGAAGCTCTCTGGTAGTACCTTCAGCTAGAGAGGCTCATCTCTCTAGCACAGGAAGGAGGGCCTTTTCTTGTGTCTGCTCCGGCCCCATGGAACCTCCTGCCAACAGAGTTACGTCTCCAGACAGAGTTGCTGCCCTTTAGGAAAGGAGTGAAGACCTGGCTGGCGGGGCATGTGTGGGGAGTGGGCCAGACGGCCAACTCAGTCACCTGGCTCATTTAAATATCCCACCTCTCTCCTCGGTGTTTTTAACCTGAATTTTAATTTTTATGTATGTGTTTTAATTGTTTTTAGTTGTAAAGCCACCCAGTCTTCGGAGGAGGGCGGGGTACAAATGAAATAAATAATAAATGATCAGCTGGTACTGGGGCTCATTCCACTGCTGCCACTGATCTTTTTTTTAAAAAAAATTGAGCAATAAACTTTGAATAAAAAGATTTTTTTTCAAAAATATTAAAAACAAACAAACAAACACCCCTCCAACATTGATACATGTGCCATTCTAAGCCCATGTATCAATATACAATGTAGGGGAGCCAATTTGCATGATGGATGTGCAAACTGATTTGAAAAATCATGTGACATGAAATCAGGTTTGGAAAAAACACACCAATTTCAACACTGTTTTTTAAAAAACAGTGTAGCTACACACTAAGATGTCTTTTCTCATCATTGTTTCTTCAAGGGTTATTTCTCTGTGTTGATGAGGGGAACCAAACTATCAGCTTCTACACACTCCTCGACAAACAAGCCACGGTCAAAAAGTCTCTCTTTTGCTTAACGATCCAGCTGGAAGAAAGAATAATTGGTTAACATGCATCAACATAAGAGATTGTCCCAGAGAAGCAAAGACTGTGAAGCACTCTCTAGAAACCTGCCTTGTTGTAGAAATGTCCCACTGAGAATGAATTCTTATACAGGACTATGTAGATTGAAGACCAATATTTAAGTGCTATAAGTATGCCCAATGAAATCATATCCACATGCACAATTAATCTCTGGTATAGGGAACAGAGAGAAATGGTTTTCCTTCTCATGTAACTGGTCAAGTGGGAAAGTGACTTTTTTTCTCACAAAATAAGGCATACTAAATTTCTGAATGACTAGTTCATATATATAATGTTTATACACATTGTAACCTGGGGCTGTGGTGGCTCAGTGGTTAAGAGGTTTGCCTTGTTAGCTGGAAGCCCAGTAAATCAGCAGTTCGAGACAAGGGTACTGCATGACGGTTTGAGCACTTGTCTTTGTCCCAGCTCCTGTCAACCTAGCATTTTGAAAGAAATTGCAAGTATATAAATAGGGACCACTTTGATGGGAAAAGATCTTGGGAACATGAAAGGTGCCTCATTTGGGTGTGCCCTGAGCGGAATTTCTCCAACAAAGATCCTTTCAACCCAGAATAATTTCTGACACAAAATTATTATTGTAAACTGCCCTGAGTAGTGCTTGCACCAAAAGGGTGGGTGATAAATGTAAATAAATAAATAAATAAGTTAGCAGTTGTCTAAAGTCATCTCTAGAAAGTATAAAAAGTATACAGAAAATTGAAAAGTAGTCCAGTTACTGCCCAGATTAAGCATGGATTCTTTAGTTCATTAGAAATTTCTGATAACACAGTTCTCACTGAAACACACAGGGTACACAGTAAGAACCTCTTTGAAGATTGTGGTATTTTTGAACTATAATTGGGTGTATTCTGGTAATGGCAACCTTGTATTGCTGGCTAATCTTTCACACACTAGGTCAGTTGAAAGGATCTGCTGAATGAACTCACCAAAAAGTGGCTTCATTTTGTCACTTTCACCTCTGGCCTAGTCTTGGGTTGCCATAATTCTTTCCCAACAAACCAGGACAGCCATGTGACATCATTGCATTCTTCAAACTGTGCATGTGTCAGATGGGGCTGTCAAGGAGACGTACTGGAGTGCCTTTGTCCTCTTCTCCCCCCATGCACCCCTCCATTTCCTCATTCTCTTCAGTGAAGCACGCCCCCCACTGCTGCTAGGGACCTCTGCTTACCGATGATCAGGCCATGCTCATCATCATCATCATCATCATCACCACCACCACCACCACCACCACCACCACCACCACCACCACCACCACCACCACCACCACCACCACCACCACCACCACCACCACCACCACCACCACCACCACCACCTTCTTCTTCTTCTTCTTCTTCTTCTTCTTCTTCTTCTTCTTCTTCTTCTTCTTCTTCTTCTTCTTCTTCTTCTTCTTCTTCTTCTTCTTCTTCTTCTTCTTCTTCTTCTTCTTCTTCTTCTTCTTCTTCTTCTTCTTCTTCTTCTTCTTCTTCTTCTTCTTCTTCTTCTTCTTCTTCTTCTTCTTCTTCTTCTTCTTCTTCTTCTTCTTCTTCTTCTTCTTCTTCTTCTTCTTCTTCTTCTTCTTCTTCTTCTTCTTCTTCTTCTTCTTCTTCTTCTTCTTCTTCTTCTTCTTCTTCTTCTTCTTCTTCTTCTTCTTCTTCTTCTTCTTCTTCTTCTTCTTCTTCTTCTTCTTCTTCTTCTTCTTCTTCTTCTTCTTCTTCTTCCACCACCAAACTGCTTTGGCTGCTGCTACAGATGCTTGCTGGTGCTTAAGTAGAGGCACCACTCTAAGGCAGCAAGAAAAAGGTGAGTGTTTTTTTTTTAACAAAACCAAGAGCATGCCCCTTGGTTTGAAACCTTGCAAATCTGGGACTTTTCAATGATTTTTACAGAACCTGCTGGGACAATCAAAATCCGGGGAATTCCTAGTTTTCTGGGACATATGGCAACCCTAGCCTAGATACAGAAGAAGAAGACTGAAACATACAAAAGAAATGAAAGAAGACCGGTACAGTACTTATTTTTGTGGGTCATCTACTAAGGAAAATGAAAGAAATGATTGAAATTCTGTTTGTACTTTCCATGTCTTTTAATGAGGAAAATGAAAGCTAAATTCTCAGTTTTCCATACCGATTGTAAGACAAAATGATTGATGCAATCCAACCAAATCTGTTGGGCTACATTTTGCCAACTCTACCTAGCATGAGCAAGGTGTGAAGGAAGCTTAAGATTGGCATTAACAACTGTCTGTGAAAAATGGTAGGAGAAATGAATCGGTCCATCTCTATTTTAATAAGAAACCAAACAAGACACGCAGGGCATGGTAGCCTCCAAGACAGTTTTAAAGCCCTGTGAATGACAATGTGGAAAAGATAGCCTCACACTAAAAGCAGAGTTGTAATTATGTCAGGAACCCAGCAGTTAAATTTATCAAGTCAGCTGCCTCTGATGTTTCTACATATAGCAATTTGCGGCACTCAGAAGCCGCAATTCAAAGCTCTTTTCAACTTAAGTATGAAAGTACTCGCAGGTGCTTTATGCCTGGTGTTGCTGCTTGTCGTTCCAGATTCCCCTTTACCCCCACCCTTAAGATCTATTTACAGGGCCAGGTCAACAGTAAATTGTTACCCAATGAAGACCAAACATATATGTACTAAAAGAATGGATCAGATAGATGAAAGGCAAACTGTCAGACAGGCAAATTGTCCAGTCAGTTGAACTGCATACCTGTCTTTCATTTCTCCCTCCTTGATTTTATTTCAGCTTGTCTTTTCAAAGGGGACAAATAGATATATTTACTTCTGATGAAATGTAGAAAAGGCACATTTTCCCTCAAGATAGCAAGCATAAGTCAAAGCTACCTAACCCTGACTGAATTTGATTTTCCAATGTAAAGGAAAACTAAAGTGCTTCTCCTTTTATGGTTTCCCTCTTCAAGTCCAAAGAAAGAAATGTTCATTATTCTCATGTAACTTATTTCTTTAGGCTACAGTTCTGTGTACACTTGGTAAAGGATGAGTCCTTGAGAACTGTTGTAGAAGAAGTTCCCATAAGGTAAAGGTCTCCCTTGCTTGAAAGCCAGTGACATTTCCATGGACGTTTGTCAGACGTGACTAGATGCTGGAATGCATGCAACACTGTTACCCTTCCTGCCAAAGCAGTACCTATTTATCTACTTTCAATTTTCCTTTAAAACTGCTAGTTTGGCAGGTGCTAGAACTGATGATGGGAGCTTTCAGATGATGCAGCACTCAAGTCTCAAACTGCTGACCTGCCGACCTTCCAGTCATCAACCTCCCCATCTTAGCCACTGTAGCCCATCAAATTAATAGGCAGTCTTTTCATCTGTAATGTCCCTTGAAATGGTGAGCAGAATCTTATCACTCTCTTTGATTTATAGCATTCCAATTTGGGACTGCAGTGGCTCAAGTGGCCAAGACACTGACTGGAAGGCAGAAGGTTAGCAGTTTGATATCCGAATATGGCATGATGGAGTGAGCTTCCGTCTCTGTCTCAGCTCCTGCCAACCTAGCAGTTTGAAAGCAAGAAATTGCAAGTAGATAAATAGGGACCACTTCGGTGGGAAGGTAAACAGTGCTCTGTGTGCTCCAGTGTCTAGTCATGCCTGCCACATGACCACAGAAACATCTGCAGAAGCAGACAGCGTGGCTATTCAGCTTTGAAACAGAGATGAGCACTGAACCCTAGAGTCGGATAGGACTGGCTTTGGAGCAAAGGTGACATTTACCTTTACTAACTAGGAGCAACTGTATAATATAGTCTCTTGCAGTGACAGGAGTTCCTGCCTTGCCAAATGGCCATATTGCCTCACATTTGGTAAACAATTGCTTGTACTCAACCTAAGGTATAAATTGGAATGATTTGATTACTGTTTCTGAGACAGCAGCACACAGGATTAGGAGGCAATTCATTGGGTTTATATGCTGGCACAAAGGGACAACCCATCCCTTTGAAATGTGCTCCAGCTCTCATCTAAGAGGTACCACAGTGGAATCATGTCAAGACTATGTATGTCCTAATGTGACACAAAAGGGAAACAGAAATGGAAGAGAGATGTGATTCCAGCACAGACATGGCCATACTACAAGGCAGAGAAAGGCAATGGCACTGAGTAGCAGTTTCTGGGGACAACTAATGGGTCCCTCAGCTATTTCCTCCTCTGACAGAGGCAAGTATGCTTTGTCAAAATGTGAGTTTGTCAGAGTTACTTTTTTGGTGGCATGACCATTGTCCAGGGTATTAGGAGAGTTGAAGTCCCCATATAACACTTGCAAGCTCTAGAAATCTGCTGTTTTGACTGTAATAAATATGCCTGTGGTAAATATACAGTAATTATTTTTAAGTGACTGCATGAATTAAAATTTCAATATACTGTATTGATTTTCTAGACTTCATATAGTATTGCTGCTGCATTCGATTTTGCCATATTGTACTGTGTTTGTTTTGCTGACTTAGATGCCTGGGGCTTCTTTAAACCAAATGTGCAATTTATACAAAATACACAAGGATTCCCAAACTTTATTAAGGTATTCTGCACATGAAAACTCCATGCCTTAGTAAGCAGAACAATAGTGAGTTAAGTTTAAATAGTCTTGTTTGTATGTGTGGAGGATAAGAGAAAATAGTACAGAAATAAAAAGGCAACTGATTCTTGGGAGGCAAGCGATGAGAAACCTGGGGAGCATAGTGAAAAGTAGAGACATCAAATTGCAAACAAAAATTTGTATTCCCTGTGGCAATGTATGGATGTGAGAGCTGGACCATTAGGAAAGCTGAGTGCAGAAGAATAGACGCCTTTGACATGTGGTGTTGGAGGAGAGTTTTGAGAGACCCCTGGACAGCGAGGAGAACAAATAGGTCAATCTTAGAAGAAATCAACCCTGACTGCTCCCTTGAAGGTCAAATAGTAAAGATGAAGCTAAAATACTTTGGAAATCAAATGAGAGGATTCACTTGAGAAAGCCTTGATGCTGGGAAAGGTGGAGGGCAAAAGAAGAAGGAGGCGGCCAAAAATGAGATAGCTAGATTGTATTGTAGACACAATTGGGCATAGAGCTGAGTGAGTTCAGGAGGATGGTGGAGGACAGGAGTGCCTGGCAGACAGTGGTCCATGGGGTCGCAGAGGGTCGGAATTGACTGTGCGACTGAACAACAACAAAAAAATACCTCGGATAATGATTGCCTCGGATAATGCTAAAATCGGATAAAGTTGGGGAATTTGAGGCAAACATTTGCATCGCACAACGTTAAGATAACATTGTGCAAAGCAATTTTTTGCCTCAAATTCCCTGCTGTTGATCTCTGCCCCAAAGCCTGCAGGGCTAGAGACTAGTCCTGCAGGCTTTGGGGCAGAGATCTACTGAGGCTTAGACCTGCCCAGTTTGGTTGGGGGGAGATCGCCTGTTCCCCACCCCAGCCAAACTGGTGCTATGGGCTCTCTGCTTTGGGATGGGGTGGCTGGGATGGAAGGCACCTCCAGCCAGCCTGATCCCAAAGCAGGCAGCCCACCCTTTCCTCTTCGGAAAGGGAACAGGGCTTTTTTTAAATGTCGTGCAATCAATGCATTGCACAACGTTAAAAACCGGATAACGTTGTGACTTGTGGAACCAAGTCATAATGTTATCCGAAGTACTAGTGTATTTAGATACCCCATCAACAGTCCAAAAACATAAATGGCACTTCTGGAGAGAAGATAGGTTTATAAAATATGACTTACTTGTTGAAAAGATAAGATTCCTTGTACAATGTGTTGTTATTTATATGACTTTACATATCAGATGTAAAGAGAGAGGGCTTCACAGCAGTTAATTTACCAAACAAATCAATCAGCTCATCTAAATATAACCAGAAGAAGGGGAACCTATAAATTACACAAAATGTTTTTATAGAATTCAGCATGGATAATCAAATACTTTGGCTGATGTGGAATGTTTAACACTCTCTCAAATCATATTCCTGTAGAAATACATAACTAGCACCCCATTTTCTTAAAAATAAAATTCAACAAGTCCTTGAACCTCTTTACAACTGCCTTTGGTATGGTAATTATTGCCTGCATTGATCTACAAGTGCAGCATTAGTGAAATCCACAGCAGTAGGTGTGTACAACTCTATCTATCATTATGAGAGGTGGCCATTTTGAAACTCCCAGTGAAATTGTGAAAGTCAGGAGGTGCAGAGAGCCATAACTACTACCAGCTGTTTATATTTTAAGAGAGGGAGTTTAAAGTAGCTTTGATCCAGCCATGTCTCCTGCAAATGGGCAGAGCAATGCTATTTTAACAAGCTGGAAACAAAGTTGACTGAAAACATCCTCATCTCTGCTGATTCCTTGCTTTTTCTCCTCTTTCTTTGACTGCCCAGCAAAGTCTATCTAGGACAACAAAACTTTAGAAGAAGGGAAAAATCCAGAATGGCAAGAGAAGAGGGAAACCAGTAGACTCAAGCACAAAGTGGGGAAGAAGGGAATCTTAACAATCTGCAAAAAAGGCTGATTTCTTTCTCTCTCACTGTTGATTCCCGTTCAATTGGCTGAAGCAAATTAACTCAGGAAAACTCAACCTCCTGAAAGCACATTCATAATTACATTTATTCTGCTGTATAATTCCACATTGATCCCAGTTCTGCTTAAATTACAGTTGCAATATAATGTAGTTATATTTGAGTAGTAGAAAAACTGGATTGCTTGCGAAGCTGTAGCTAGCTAGCTGTCTTATTTATTTAGAACTAGTTATTTGTAATTCAGTACTTCTTAGCTCTGACATGAGGTCATTGATTTGACAGGTCTGAGAAAAGAATGTGATTCCTAAACTATTCCCACAAGAAGGAGCTGAACTGTGGCTCTTTGCCTTTGATAATGTAGCTGACATAACAAAACAAAAATAGTTTTCAAGAGGTACCTTATTTAATCTGTTTTACTGCATATAATAAAAAGCAAGTATAAAAGAAAAACGAAAGTACTATTCTGTGTCAGACAGATGGAATGTAAACCAGAGAAGTCCACACTGAAATAAATGTGTAAGTTTTTATTTACTACTTTTAAAAGCAATTACATTAAATGTACAGTTGTAACTTGCTTAAAGAGCATAATGCGTTCCACAGGATTGCTCTTTAAGCGAGTTTGCTCTTTAAGCAAAACACCATTGTAAGTGACCAATTGTGTGTGTGTGTGGGGGGGATTGTGAACCCGATTTATTTGTTAAGTGAATTTTTGGTTGGTTTTATTTGTCAAACGAAGCGATCATTCAGAGGAAATTCTGCTCTTTAAGCGAGTTACTCTTTAAGCGAGGCGCTCTTTATGCGAGGTTTGACTGTAATTAGAATTCCATTGCTGGTTTTCTATGTGGGTGAAATTGTGATTGTTCTTGTTTAGTTACTCTAGTTGAGGCTTTTTATCATGGTTCAGCCTTGCCTTATTTGCGCAATTTTATATAGCAATCACAAAAGATTGTCTTCTTGTAGGTCACTTCTGTCTTCCCATAACCTCTGGATTTTTCATTTCTATACAAAAATTATGGAGGGAAACAAGGAGTATTTATTTTTTATTATCCCGCCCCAATCAGGCGAACCTGATTCTACGTGGCTTATAGAAAAAGAGAAAGATTATACATCATGAGTACAAAACAAACTAAACAATCCCACTATACCCCTACAAATTCAGAAATTGAGACCTTAAGGTTCAAAATTAATTTAAAAAATTTAAACTATAAATTTACAAAAAAACCCTCAAAAATTTAAAAGATTTAAAAGGTTAAAAAGGTTTAAAAGAGAGAGGGGGTGGCTATCCCATCAGATCAGCCACCCAACATGGGACCCTACATTACTGGAGCCCCATACCTGCCCTGCCAGCCAGGTTTTTAGGCCCTTCCAAAAGGGGCCTTCCAAAAGGGCAGTAGCTCTGTCTGTAGGCATAACTCAGTTGGCAGGAGGTTCCAAAGGGCCGGGGCGGACACGGAGAAGGCCCTCCTTCTGGTGCTAGAGAGATGTGCCTCTCTAGCTGATGGAATGATAAGAGAGCCTCTCCTATCCTCCATGGTGGGCCAGAAAAATGTTCTTTGGGTGATGCGGTCTCTTAAGTATCCTGACTCACTACCATGTAGGGCCTTAAAGGTAATAACCAGCACCTTAAATTGCACCCGGAGACATACTGGCAACCAGTGCAGCTCCTGAAGCAGTGGTGAGGCACGAGCATAATGCCTGCAACCCATCACTACCCGAGCAGTTGCATTCTGTACCAGCTGCAGCCTCTGAATGGTCACCAAGGCAGCCCCATGTAGAACGCATTACAGCAATCAAGTCTGGAAGTGACCAAAGCATGTATGATCATGAGCAAGGATTCCTGATCTAGGAGCAGTCGTAACTGGCAAATAACACGAAGTTGCGCAAAAGCCCTCCTGGCCACGACTTCCACTTGTTTTTCGAGCAGTAGTCGCGAGTCCAGGAGGACCCCCAGGTTGCGCATCAGGTCTGTTTGGGGAAAATCTGCCCCATCCAGAACCAAAGATGATAGTAAGGGGCCATTTGTGGTACAAGCCTTCCTACTCTATGCTTGGCATGTTTAGCTAAAGGTCAATGCAAGCTGCAGATGTTACCCTAGTAATGAGAACAGACCTCTTGTTTTCATTCCTTGGCATTTCCATCATAGTGGGCCAGAAAATACCATGTTTGAAACTCCAGACAGCTGCTGCCAGTCTATGAACAGACTAATGAGTTAGATAGAATAATGACAGCTTCCTAGGTTCCTGATCTTTATACTTATGAAATATTATGTTGATCAGGCTGTTTTCTCACACTCCCTCTCCACATACAGGTCTCATTTCTCTATGAAAGCACACCACTTAGACTCCAAAACTAAATAAGCAAGATAGCCCATTGATAGTTTCTCATACCAAAAGGAAATGGATGAATGATTGAACAGATTCAGACAGTTTTTAGTGGGATAGGTGAAACCATCTATCAATTAAGGAGATACTTTCTGCCTTCTCATGTTTTATAGGCAGAAATACACATTTATATGATGCTCACCCATTCTCACTGCTTTCCACCCAAATATTTTCCTTCACTGCTTATGGCTCACATGCTAGAAGAAAGTGGAGTGCAACTTGCAATTTTCCTCAAGACAAAAAGTGTGACACCTGTTATTTCTATTCCTAGAGCATCACAGCATCAGGTCCTACTTCCTTTTATTTGAATGTCTTGCTATCACTGTACTTCTGGGATAGTTAGCTAGATGGGCTTGTACCTTAGCAACACAACAATATTTAGCTCTAGTGTTACAGCAGCCATAGGAACATGTAGAATTACATATACTCCACAACAAATGGGATTTTAGGACATGACTGCAATTGAATTTAAAACCAACTCGCTCAGAATCTTAAGGACCCTTTTATTTTTCTATAATGCAACAAATCCAAACTCCTCATTTCAGAAGAAAGGGGAAAGGAAAGCATCTTGGATTTCAGTAAAACCCACAGTGGAAAGAAGTGGAATGACTTAATTATTTATTTAATCTATATTTATTTTTTAACTTTTTATTGAAAGAATTATAGTCATAAATAGATGACATAAAAGGACAACATGGTAACAAAAATAACATTGTAAAGTAAGAAGTGAAAAAGAAATCCAAATGGCAAGCATTTCCAGACGTTTTTAGGAAAACAAATGTTCACATCATGATATAACTCATTGTATTTTGTTGATTAAAATGTTAGGAAAAGATACCTCTCACCAGTCTCTCTATTACACATAGGCACCTATTTAAAAATGCACCAGACTAAATTGTGTGTGTCCCAACTTAAGCAGAATGATTGAATCAATGGGGCTTTCATAAGTATTGACTTAACATGTATAACTGGAATTAGTCCAAAATATGGTAAGAGACTAATTGACCAAAACTTTCTCAGCTAACAAATGGGACAGAATGACATTTATTTGGTTGTATTGAGGTGGTATCATTTCACTCACTCTTCATCTTTCAGTTAACGAGAATTTCAGAGTTCTGTTCACAAGACAGCTGGAATTTCTCTTTCACTAAACATAGTCCTGTCATCATTGAGAATAGCCAAGACATTTTAATGGTTGGGACAACTGATAATTTGGTTTAGCCACAACAATTTCTTAAACATAGGTTTTCATCCTAAGTATGCAATAGAAAAACCCCATGAATGAGTATTAAACATATGTTACTGACTGATGAGTTTATTAAAGCTGGTTCAACCAAAATATGACTTAACCGAGCAGCAATAACATTCATTGCCTGCCAGGAGCTCAGACAGACAGACAGACAGACGGATGGACAGATGGACAGACCAACTAACCAACCATTTTTAAATGGCTGGATTTTAGGAAGTGCCTTCATTCTAGAAGGCATCAAGACACATGAATTAAGAAGTTTATTCCCTCTATGTCTTTCTTTTGAGTCACAGTCATGGGTGACTATCTCCTGTATAATGGAGTTATGTCCACATGTGGTGTAGGTATGTTCATATGTCTTCATAGCAAGATAATGTCCTCTCCCCAATCTGCCAGGCTTTCTTTTGGATTAATCTCTTGCTAATAGTTATATAGCTCTTTGCCAAGGCATGAGGTATTCTACCTAAAAGTGCGTTTCTTTCCTAATACAATTTTGCTCACCACTACCTATTTTCCATGTACTGTATCCCCTTTCCCAAAGCTTGAGCAAAATGAACTTGGCTTGTTGGCTTATGGAGGCTCTGTCTTTTATAACATTTCAGAAAATCCAGCCACATGTCTCATTTTGACATGTTTATCTCCTTCACTGACATATATTTTCTCTTTAGTCGACTGTTGGCAACCATTTGCAGCAAAACTGTAAGCAAGAACATTGCAGGTTTGTATATGCTTGGTTAATCAGAGGCATAAAGTTATTTCCCCCTTCTTTTAGTTGGGCCAGTTTCTGGCCCTGCAACAATATTTAAGGAACTTTAAGAGATTTAAAACAGCTCTCTTCAAAAATATCATTAGCAAAGTTAAAATCAAGGTTTTATTGGAAGCTATACCTCTAAAGAAGTCAACAATCCCAGTGTATCTAATGATAAATTGGTTTAACCTTCACACCTCCAATTTTTGATATCAATAAATGTTATTTTGTTTTGTTGTGCTTGTTTTTAATTTATTCACCTTTATGCTGAGGCTTCTTATAAATCAGGGATTCTTAACCTGCGGCCAATGGGCCAGATGTGGCCTGTGGCACCATTTCATGTGGCCCACCACCACCTTACCACACCCAGAAGTGCCATGTGGTGGAGGGAAGGGAAAAATAGTCGTCTGGCCCTTAAAGCTGTTTGAGGGAGTGTGACACGGCCACTGGCTTAAAAAGGTTGAGAACATTTGTTATAAAGCATAGTATGTAAAATATCCATCTATGTTTGGATATTTAATACAATGTAATGCATGTATAAAGCTGGAGTTTTGAATGTTGCTGAGCACTCATGATTTAAATAAACAATGAACCCTTTACTTGAAAACTTGAAGGATAAATATAATGAAATATCCAGCGATGGGATGTAACAGGTTCTCACCAGTTTGCCAGAACCGGTAGTAACTTTTCCCAGTGAACCGGTAGCAACTTTTCCCAGAGAACCGGTAGCAGCTTTTGGGGGGAACCACCTTTGGGGCTTACCTTTTCACTTGGTGTGCATGCATGCCTACAGTGTTTGGCACGTATGCACGGCCTCCTTGCTGTCCTCCTTGCTGTCCTTGTGTTGTGGGTGGGTTGAGAGGTGTGTGTGTGTGTCTGTGTGCTTATTTTTATTTTATTTTATTATTTTATTATTTTTTCCTTTGGCTCCACCCATGTTATGACATCATGACATTAGCTCCGCCCACACTGTGATGACATCACGGTGGGGTAGTAAAATTTTTGACATCCCACCACTGGAAATATCCCAAATTATTTCCCCAACCTAACTCTTATTTCCTAGTGGATTAAAAATATTTTCCTTTTTACACACTCCTGGCTTGGACTTCTCTGTTATGATGAATTTGGGCTAGATCAGTGGTTCCCAATGTGGGGCACATTCAATTCTCAGAAGCATAAATCAGTACATTGGGTGATCAATGCTTTGGGGAATTGACTTAAACTTCTGGGAATTGAATTCGAAAAACCAAAGATTTGGAAACACTGGACTAGATCTATACTTGTGTTTAGGGATCACCCTTTTGATTTAATGGGACAAATGAAGCATTATGTCTATTGTAAGCACAGCGAAGTTTGGATCCAACCTTCTGTGTCTTCAGTTCTCTTCTTGTGCTTTCTTGTAATGCTGTTTTATGAAATTATGACAGAACAGCAATGCCCTTATACCTAGATATGTAGAAGAAGCTGATCAAGATCAATGTTTCTTTCAGCCCTGAATGCCCCGATTTTATTGGAAGACAGTTTCCAGAATATGAATCATGACTAGTTTCTTAAATAAAGTTGTTTAAATATTGTTGCAGTTTCTAAACATGGCACAAATAAAAGAAGGGATCATTAGTATAACCACAGTAGGTTTCTAATTTGGCAAAATGTCTCATGTTTTACTGCTGCTGCTATAAATAAATAAATAAATAAATAAATGCATACATACATACATACATACATACATACATACATACATACATACATACATACATACATACATACGAATACTCCTCCTCTTTTTTATTATGAATTCATTGACAACATTTAAACACACAAAACACCATTATCATATACATCAACAAATCATACAATTTTTCATCGACAAAACATTCTCTGTGTGCTCCCCACCATCTTATTGATTACAGTTATACTTCTCTTAAAGAGCATAATGTGTTCCACAGGATTGCTCTTTAAGCGAGTTTGCTCTTTAAGCGAAACACCAATTGTAAGTCACCAATTTTGGGGAGGATTGTGAAGCCCAATTTATTTGTTAAGTGAGTTTTTGGTTGGTTTTATTTGTTAAGCGAAGCGAACATTCAAAGAAAATTCTGCTCTTTAGCGAGTTACTCTTTAAGCGAGACGCTCTTTATGCGAGGTTTGACTGTATATTAATTTGATATTGATTTGTTTTAAATTATGATGTTAAGTTGTGTCATACTTGGTCTTTGTGTGGCTGTTCTTGTATATTGTGAGCTGCCCAAAGTAGTGATTTGCACCAAGTGGGGCAGGATAAAAATCTAATCAAACCACCCACCCAATGAATGAATGAACAAACGAACGGATGGATGGACGAATGGATGAATGGATGGACAAACGAACGGATGGATGGACGAATGGATGAATGGATGGACAAACGAACAGACAAATGACCTTTCTTTCAACAAACTGGCATGCATGCTTCTCCCTCCTTCATTTCTTCCTTACAACACCTTGTGGGTTAATCAGCTGAGAGAAAATAATTGACTCAAGATCATCCAGCATAAATTTAGTGTGAGTGGATGCTTCCACAAGCATCCCAATGCAAAATTGTCCTTTGTCTGAGTGTGCATAGGCAGTTGGCTGCAAATGCAGTTAAACAGAACCATGTTCATCTGAATTTAAGGAATCTCATATTGAAATCTTCAGAGGTCTATTCTGAATAAATGATTGCAGGTTTGCCTTTGAGTAACAGAAATAACACCATATAGAAGTAAAAGTTTAGTGTCCTTGAGTGTAATAAACAGTGATGGGATGTAGCAGGTTCGCACCAGTTTGGCAGAACCGGCAGTAACTTTCCCCAGTGTCCCAGAGAACCGGTAGCAGCTTTTTGGTGGAACCACCTTCGGGGCTTACCTTTTCACTGATTCCCCCACTACGCATGCATGCCAAGCACTTGGTGTGCATGCACACCTACAGTGCTTGGCACGTATGCACGGCCTCCTTGCTGTCCTCCCAAGCGGGAAGGAGGAAGAGAAGCTGCTAGCCTGAAGCTCCCTATAGCCTGCTCCCCAGGGTAACTGACTCACCTTTGGATGTGGTGTGTCTGTGTGTATTTTAATGTTTATTTAATACCTTTACCTATATTGAGGTACTACCACAGTTCCTAAAAAGACCTGGCGGCCGGCAGGCCTGACAGCCTGGCTTGGGGTTTTTAAGCAAAGTCTTGGAGTTCCCTCATCAATAAGCTACACCCGTGCTGTTCCAATTGCTGTTCCAAATGAAGAACCCTTAATGAGGTACAGCTGTTTTACATTTACATTAAGGCATATTATCCTAACCGGTACGATGACCATATCCATCTTGCAACATGGTGCTGCCCAGGCACTTATACTAACAGGTAAATTATGGGTTTGTGTTTGGGGTGGGTGGGTGGGTGTATTTTAATGTAATTTTTATTTATTTATTTATTTATTTACGGATTTGTGTTGTGGGTGGGTGGGTGGATTGAGGTGTGTGTGTGCTTATTTTTAGTTTATTATTTTATTTTAATTTTTTATTTGGCCCCGCCCATGACGTCATGACGTTAGCTCCGCCCACACTGTGGGGTAGTAAAAATTTTGACATCCCACCACTGGTAATAAAGAATAGCAGCATGAGTAGTATTATTTAAATCTGATGTTTCAAAAGGGACAACAAGCATCTATTAGTTATAACTGTTTAGCATTTAAAAACTTACTTGGAAGGTGAGAGATACATTGATCTCAGACGAGCATTGAAGACAGTTGGACGCCAGCTGTTACTTCTATCTACCATGGCCACTGTGCCTTTAATCATACTGTTGGGGCCAAAATATGAGGATCACATTACTTGGAGCTCAAGTCTTCATCTTTCATTGCTAATCAGTCATCTCCACAAACTGGGATTGCCTATTGGAATACTGGGGAATGTTTTACAAAGATGTAATTATGGCCTTCTTGGAATTTCTTCCACCATGTATAATTAAAACTTAAATAACTAGGGTATATCTTATTTCCTTGTTTGAATTTTATGCAGAACTGGGATATATGTTGCTTCAGGAACCCTTGACGACTGAATTGAGTTGCAAATACTTCCATAGATTTTAAGTTCTATGGGTTTTGATTATGAGAAGTTCATTTATATGAAGTTCATGGAAGGAAAATTTCTCTCACACACTCACACAGAATGTTCATGCCCAGAAAACTATTTCCAAAAGTTCATCTTCAACAAAATTAGATAAATATGAGAGTGAAAAAGGCACTAGAAAAATTCCTTTGTTTTTCCTTAAGGTCCACTTAGTGCAGTGGTTTGTCTTAACTAGAGTAGACCCATAGTATCCGTATGATTCAGTGATGGGCAGCAGCCAGTTCACACCAGTTCACCATAACTGGTAGTAGCTTTTCCCAGTGTCCCAGAGAACTGGTAGCAGCTTTTGGGGGGAACCACCTTGGGGGCTTACCTTTTAGCCGGTTCCTGCACTGCGCATGCACGCCTACTGTGCTCAGCCCATGATGGCTCCATCTATGACATCATTGCATTGGCTCTACCCATGACATCAGCTTCGCCCACAGTGTGGTGGTAAAATTTTTGGCTGCCCATCACTGATGTGATTTACATAAATGTTGGCATAACAAATTCGCTACATGCAACAGACCTACTTTAGTTGGTACAAATAACTGAATTTAGCTTTTTCGCTCTGCCTAATAATAGGGCCAGTGCTGTCTGCACTAATTATGTTACCTCAGAAGTCTCTAATTTTGTAGACTCACATAGATGAAAAGCATATATTTTCTTATTATTTAGAGTACAGTATTACTAACAGCCAGTAAAAAAACTTTTCAGATATGGACCTGTCATTCTGAGGTAAAAATACATGTCTGGAAATTGCCATGTTCCTATTCAGAAATGGATGTTTGTTCAGTCATACCTTCTACATTATTCTCATCATTACTATACTGTTATATGCTACAAGCATGTGAGACATCCTTTGTTCCTGTGAAAATATTTAACAGTTATTCATTGGAAGTCTCTTTTCTTTTACTTTTGGAATTAGTTATGCCATTAAAGTGGTTTTCCTTAGTTCAGTATTTTTCTGTGCCATTATTCTCTAGAAAATTATAGTTTCTTGTTTTTATTGTTTCTAAAAAAGTTTGTTTAGAACACATACTGTATGACCTAGTTTTTTGCATTGGAGAAGGCAAATAAATGTGAAAATTGGAGAGGATTCAGCTTGACAGTATTTTAAACCATTCCTCCTTTTAAATGTACAAGGTGATTTTAACCTATTTACAGACTGCCAGAGGGCAAAACTGGGGTGAAGGAATAGTGTTCTTTCTGAAATCAACTCATGACATTGATTTTGCCAGGAAAAACAAAGCCAAGGACCTTAAATTTCAGGAGAGCTCCCCAACCTTTAGACTGAAACAGGTAGTTTGTAATCTAGAGAATGAGATACCTCCACTGAAATTCTGAGTTGAACTGTCTACTCTTCTTGGTCCAAAGATCATCTCCATAGATTATCTTCATATGATAAAGACTTGGGTTGCCTTGCCAGACTAGTAAGTAATAATAGAAAAACTAAATTGTCATCCACCAAAAAGGTCTTCACAATACATCATTCAGTGACATAGAAAAGATCTTGGGGACATGAAAGGAGCCTTATTTGGGCATCCCCTGAGTGTAGTTTCTTCAGCAAAAATCCTTTCAACCCAGAATAATTTCTGACACAAAATTATTATTATTAAAAAATATTGAGCATGTCCAGACAGGTGTTTAGCCCATTGTTTTGAGCTCTTGGAGGTTGTTCCAGGCCCCACATGTCCACATTTCATGGGTCTGTCAAGGGCTTCTACTTTTTTAAAAACACCAAACCTCTATATGCCTTTCCCAGTGCCTGTGTATGCTGAGAACAGTGTATAAGGGAAGCTTGCCGCTGTAAAAATAAACATCTGGTGTGCTGAATGAACTAATGAGTCTCTTCAGTATATCACAGTGATAGCCAAACTTGGCACTCCAGGTGTTCTTGGACTTCAATTCCCAGAAGTCCAACACATCTGCTGATCAGGGCTTCTGGGAATTGTTCAAGAACACCTGGACTGCCAAGGTTGGCCATCACTGGATATCAGATGTTTGAATTAAACATTTCCCCTGCTCCTCTGCAGAGGTGCAGGAAAAGTATAATTACCCCCCTCCCTCCTAGTCAATTGTTGTTGTGCTGGATCATTTAGGAGAGGAGCAGGCGAAGTGTCTCTTTGTGCCCATGCATTGTGAATTTGTCTCCTCAGCAAGACTACACTTGGAAATGGGTTGCCCTCTTTACTCTACCTTCCTATCCAGCTGTCTCCAGGTAGCTTGAGGTGTTTGGATGGGGGAAGCAAGCTAAATTATATTTAGTACCACCCCCACCAATAAGTGACCTGGAGATAAGGACGCCCATCCCATCCCATAATAGGCAATCTTCATAATTGTCCCTGCATATCTCAGAAGAGCTGGTTTATGTGGTTTCAGGCTGTCAGGGCAGAATTTATGTCCTGGTTTCAGACTCATCAAGATGGAGATTTCAATGTGGGGGAGACCCTTTAGAAAATACTAGAGGGACTGGAATGTGTAAACATGCTGGTCTCCTGTGGGTTGGAAGAGATGGAGTCTAATGTGTGATGGACATGTCATGCTGTATGATCATTGACTGGATTCCTTTAGGGGAATGGCAAGGAGGTGGACCCTGAGGGAGGAGACAAAACCCAGAAGGTGGGGGCCAAGACACTCTCTTGGACCCAATGCTTGGAGATAAGGGTGATCTGTCAACATATAGTTGCTTTAGCCAGAAGGGGGATCTTTGGGCTTTTCCCATAGAGCAGCTTTCTTTATTTTGATATGCTTTCTGAACTTTTTACTCTGATTACAATATACTTTTAAAATACCTGAAGCTGACTGGAGTGTTTAATTTCCTATGCATTACTGTGCTTACGACCTTGCTTACAACCTTGCTGACATCATCCCGAGCGCGCCAGGGCCTTCTCTTAGCACCATGAATGTTGACTCACAGGAGGCTCCGAAAATTTTCCCAAAGCATCAATCGGCTTTAGCAAAGGCTGCTGAGGGGAAAGGATCGAGCAAGAGGCTGCTCAGAGCAGCTTGGAGAAAGCGCAGTCGCTGCCTCTGCCACCACCACTGCTGATGTCAAAACTGTCAGCAATGGGAGCAGCCCGCCTCTGCCCCCTGCAGCTGTGTGTCGGGGGTGGGACTGGCCCGCAAGAAAAAAGTTTGGGCACCACTGTTGTATGTTATTAACTTGTTATAATGTCTTTTCCAAAAGGACAGGAAAATGCAGCAAAATAGTCACTGGTTCCATATTACATCTTGGCAGTGTTTACAAAGACACCTTAGAAAAAAATTAAAGAGCACTTACCTGAAAATTTAGAGTTAATAGGAGAATGAAACAAAAGCCAGAAAAAAATTCTTTGAAAATATCTTAGAGTGCCTTTAAGAATAACTTTTGAAAATAAACTAGATGTTATCCATTACACTTAGGTCACTTAGCTATAATGGATACAATTTAGGTACAGTACTTTCAAAAGATTGCTAAAGAGCATTGTGAGGCATTTGTATAGGAATTTTTCAGGATTTAAAGCTACTATGTACCTTAAATGAATAATTATGTGACATCAAGTCAATTCTGATTTATAGAAACTCTTCCCAGATGTTTTTAGGTATAAAAGAAGAAACAATTGGATTTAATTCTTCATCTCTGGACAGGATTGAATTAACCTGCAGGAATAGTTTCTGCTTTTCAAGGAATAAAGCTGACTACATTTTGGGTGAAGACACACAGTCTTTGTGCAAGATTTGTTATATTCTGAGGGTTTCAAGATACTGTAAGTATGTTCTGTATGGGCAATCATGAAAATGATATGAAATACAGAGGTGGCCAAAGCTAAAATCATTTCATCCTCCTAAGGAATTGATCCAATCAATAAACAGTATTGAGGGAGCACCATTAATTGTCATTTGTCACACAACCACCATATGATTAGGACTCATGTCAGTGCAGAGAAATTTCATCTAAGCAGCTTCCATCTATAGATCCCAGTATGGAAGACCCATTATTTTGGCAAGCAGAAAGTCAAACTAGGCTATGGAGTGAAAGATGATTGTATAATAAGTGTTGATGACTTCCTTGGAGATAAGAGGGTTAAAGTCTACAATATTGTCAAAGCTAAGTGATAGGTATGAAGGGATTTTTTTTTAAAGTGAAAAGCCAGCCAAAGGAGATAGGAGGAAAAGCCAGCCTTCCTACTGGGTAAACCAAGAACTAATCTGACTGAATGTCTTCTTGTTCAAAGTGCAGAGAGAAGAGAGAGCAAGGAGTCTTTGGAGATTGTCAAACTGGCCCTGGTCCATGTCTCTGTTGCTCTTCTCATTCAAAACAGAAGGTATGGGCAAGCAAACCATTGTTCTTTATTGCAAGATTCTATCCAGTATGCTCAACTGTTAAGAAATGGCTGGTTTTCCTGTTTGAAAGAGCCATTTTAAATTCCCAGTTTTTCCAAAACGACTGGATGGATTTGATGCCAATGTTTTTATTGTTAGCTCCATTTTACAGCTAGTGCCTTGTCTAAGGCCACCCAGTGAGTCCTGTGACTGTATTGACCTTTGACTCCAGATCTCCCAAAAAGTATCACCAAACGAATTTACCACCACATTTTGCTGATTACAGTGTTAATCCTCTGGGAGAGCTGAAGAATTTGTACAGTAAGAGAAGCCTGGCAGTTGTTTACTTTTAAGGAATTATTTTGTATAATATTAAAATCACATGCAGTCTTTGCCACTAAGCCAATGTGGAGTGATATCATATGATATATTAATCCGAGGAAATAATGCTAACCAGAAGTTGATAAATGTAAACAATGTGTTAATCACAGGCATTCCTTGAAATAAGTGTATTTCACATTTGAATTCACAAAAATAAAAGCTTTTTAGAATGTAACTGAAGTGGCTGGGGATAAGGGAATTCTTGAGGCTCCTTTAAAAAAAACCCTGAGTCACATAACTTTGATGAGAGTAGGATCAGACCCTGGGAGACAGATTTCCCCAAGAAGTTTGGCTGTTATACTTTGGACAGACATAGTGGTTTTCACAAGCATAGTCTCAAACCTTTAAATTCTAAGTCAACATATATTCAGATATGGTGATTCAACTTTTTCTAAAATGGGTTTCCAAATTCTTTTCAAATGCTGTCATTAGAACTGTGGTTCCCAACATGGGCCCCAGGCCCCATAGGGGGGATTTCAATTCCCAGAAGCCTTAGTCAGTACATTAGTTGATCAGTGCTTTGGGGAATTGACTTAGACTTTTGGGAACTGAAATCCAAAAGCCAAAGGTTAGGAAACACTGCAATAGATCATGAAGAAGAAAATAACCTCAAATTGAACTGTTCGGACGAATGTCTCTTAAGTAGCAGTTTTGGCATCTACAATATCAGAAGTTTATATTATCATTTTATAACAGTTCAGTGTTTTATCATCTGTTCCTGGTCCAGAAACATTCTATTCATTTACATTACAATATTGTATTTCACTCTACATGCAGTCACCCTCGAAGGCAATTCAGAAGCTACAAATGGTGCAACGTGCAGCAGCTAGGACATTAACAGGTGCTGTACTTCACATTATGATCATATAACACCTATTTTGTACCAGTTGCATTGGTTTTCTGGTTACATTTCAAGGTGTTGGTTTTTATCTTTAAAGTTCTACATGGCTTGGGGACCATATACTTAGTGGACTTTCTCTATCAATATGAAGTCCCACACTAACTGAGATCTTTTGGAGCATTTAAAAGTTTTACAAATACAGACAATAAACAATAAACCAATCAAAGCAATATCCACTGGTGACATCAGAGGGAAACCATGAGATAAATCTAAACATTCCTAAATGCTGAAGAGAAAAAGACAAGATAATTTCAACTTGTAAACTGGCTTTCTGCATTTTATATATCTTCTGATTCCTTGGTCTTTATTAATTTGCTGTAATTATTCTTTACTGATCATCTTCTTGACTATAGAAATTCTTGAAGTTATTACACTGCAGATCCCATTAGTGGCCTGCAGGCTGGATGTGGCCTGTGGCACCATTTCATGTGGCCCCACACTGCCTCTACCACACCAGGAAGTGCCATGCGGTGGAGGAAAGATAAAATGGCCGTCTGGCCCCCAAAGCTGTCTAAGGGAGTATGACCTGGCCCCCAGTTTAAAAAGGTTGAGAACTCCGGGACTAGAGTTTATGGAAGTTGCCCCCTCCCCCACAATATTCTCTCTCTCTCTCTCTCTCTCTCTCTCACACACACACACACACACACACACACACCAACAACTGGCCTAGAATATTTATTCTATTATATGTATTGGCAACTTGAGTTAGGAAAGCTTCCAACAGCTTTATTGGACAACATCTGAGGCTACAGTTTTTTTCTTCTTCTTTACTTCAGGCTTGGGAGCATCCTTGGGCTTCCCCAGTAGTTTGTTAAGTTTTGAAAATCCTTTTTAGTAGTATTTATTTAGTCCTATGAGAGCCCTAATTAATGTCAAGAACATGAATTATTCAAAGATGAAATGTTAGTCTGAAGCAATCAGCATTACAATTCAGTTTGTTCTCCCCACCCCATCCCCTAAAATCCTTCTGTTTTCTTAAAATATTTCCAACTCTGAATTAAGCTAAGAAAAGCTACTTAGGAACTGAACTACTTGTTTTGGAGTATCAGAAAGTAAAAAGCAAAACCGAAAACACTGCAGCACTTTAAAGACTAACTGCCAGAAGCTACCAGCTAATTGACTAATGGAGATACTGCAACATGCTAGCTGAACAATTCAGATCCTGCCCCATAATGGCTAGATTCTGAGATTACCATGTTGAATCTAGAATCATGGAGAATTGATAATATTACTTTACTTTTTACTAGCTTTTGGAAAAAACATCTTCCTGTAATAAAAACAGGTTGACAAAGCCCCCAGAGTGGCAACAAATAATTGCCCAGTGGCAATGGAAAATTGCCCAGGCACCCTGTTCCGGGTGGCTAGGTCTCTCCTTGGTAGAGGGGGGCCTGTACCCAGTTGGCGGGGATCAGCTGAGGATTTTGCTGATTATCTGATGGAGAAAATTGCTTGGATTCACTCAGAGTTTAATCCTGGCGTGGATTGTATGGGTCTGGAGTTGACCGGACTGCAGTCTAGCCATGTTATCTGGGATCGATTCAATCCAGTTGTCCCTGAGGAAGTGGACAGGCTCCTCGCATCTGTTCGTGTCACTACATGCCCTTTAGATCCTTGTCCTGCCTGGCTGGTGAAAGCCTCCAAGGTGGTGACAGGTGGTTGGGTTGGACCAATAATTAATTCCTCACTTCGGGAGGGGGTGTTCCCTGCACCATTAAAACATCCTTTGGTGCACCCCCTCCTGTAGAAATCATCACTTGACCCAACAGTACTAACTAACTATAGACCTGTAACCAACCATCCCTTTTTAGGGAAGGTACTGGAGAAGGCAGTGGCGCGGCAGTTACAAGAGGTCCTGGATGAAGCGGATTATGTGGACCCTTTTCATTCAGGATTCAGGCCCGGATATGGTACAGAGACGGCATTGGTCACGCTGATGGATGACCTGTGGCAGGAGTGGGATGGAGGTCATCAGTCCATCCTTGCTCTTCTTGACCTCTCAGCAGCCTTCGATACTGTCAACCATACACAGTATCCTTCTGGGACGGCTCCAAGTATTGGGGATCCAGGGCACAGTGTGGTCCTGGTTTTCCTCATTTCTGAAGGGCTGGACACAGTCGGCATGGTTGGAGAGCGATAACTCTTGCCCTAGGCCTCTCCAATATGGGGTACCTCAGGGCTCGGTGCTCTCTCCTCTCCTATTTAACATGAAGCCATTGGGCGAGATCATCCATTTCCACAGGGTGAAGTATCATCAGTATGCTGATGATACTCAGCTGTACATCTCAGCCCATGGTGATCCAAGCAATGCTGTCAAAGTCCTATCTGTGTGTCTGGAGGCTGTGGGGGTCTGGATGTGGGACAATGGGCTACAACTGATTCCCGGCAAGACTGAGTGGCTATGGATCAGAGACCCTGTGTTATCTTGGGAGCTAGCATCTTTGGTTCTGATGGGGCTATTTTGCCCCAGACAGATTCGTTGCATAACTTGGGGATTCTCCTGGACTCATGACTACTGCTTGAAGAGCAGGTGGCAGTCATGACCAGGAGGGCTTTCCCACAACTTTGTGTGATCCACCAGTTATGCCCGCTCCTGGACTGGGACTCCTTGCTCATGGTCACGTATACTCTGGTCACCTCTAGACTAGACTATTGTAATGTGCTCTACATGGGGCTCCCCTTGATGACCATTTGGAGGCTGCAACTGGTCCAGAATGCAGCTGCCCGGGTGGTGATGGGGTGCGGGCACTATGCCTGTGCCTCACCACTGCTCCAGGAGCTGCACTGGTTACCAGTGTGCCTCTGGGTGCAATTCAAGGTGCTGGTAATGACTTTTAAAGCCCTATATGGTAGTGTGCCAGGATATCTAAGAGACCGCATTGCCCCAAGAACATCTGTCCGTCCAACCAGAGCGGACTGGGAAGGCTCTCTAATTGTACCATCTGCTAGAGGGACTCGTCTCTCTAGCACAAGAAGGAGGGCCCTGTGGAACCTACTGCCAACAAAATTATGGCTGCAGATGGAATTGCTGCCCTTTAGGAAAGAACTGAAAACCTGTCTGGTAGGGCAGGTGTGGCACCGATGGAGGGGTGACCCCCGTCCGCTAGCTTATATAAATAATTAAGATTTCTCTCTCTCTTTTAATGGATGGGGTGAGTGGTAAATTATTTAGAATTTTTAATGAGGTTTTTAAGGGTTTTTAATTCATTTTGATGTTACTTTTAATTGCTGTTAGCTGCCCATAGTCATTGCTGAGTTGGACGGCAATAGAAATTTGAAGAATACATGAATAAATACATATTGAAAGGCCATTTGGTCTTTTGTCAACATAAAATATCTTCTTCGCACTACACCAATCACTCCACATTGATTTACAATCCGTAAACTCATTCTTTCCCTGCTTGTGAGATATCCATGAATTAACAATTTGTTAAAACACTTAGTTAACAGATGACCAAAGTAGGGCTTGGATTGGCAAAGCCATATGTCACTTTTATATAGTTTATTTCATTCCATTTTTATTTATGCAGAAGTTATTTTGACATTACAGCATCCATAATGGTAATTTTATGGTAGCCTTGTTATGCAAGTCAATTCCAAACACTGCAAAAAGCCAGAAGAGAAACATCAGTGCTTTATGCCATTGAACGAGGAAAAGAAAATTAGAGACATAGTTACACTGAAACACTGTTGTGAGCAAGAACAGGCAGCAGTCATTTAAAAGAATTACGAAAAAGAAATTTCACATACTGTATCTTCTTTAAGAAATTACACTCACAGAAGGAAAATGCAGTCCTGTTTTGCCACAGGATGCCTAAACAACTAAAACACTCATTCAAAGTGACTGTGGAGAGAGCTTAGGTGTGTTTATAATAATAACTTCTGGCCATCTGGGGTTGAATTTTGCTTAGGCAATATACAGTTTTCTGCCGAACTGTTCACGAACAAAGGACCATACATATATTTTTTCCATGAGTAACTCTCTTGCAAGCCTTAAAGGCTTTTCACATCTTGAAAAAACAAATTGATTTAAAAGTGTAACTAAAGACTGTGTTTTATTAGCAAACTAACAATGAACAAAGAAAGGGCCCCAACAAATTGTTTTAAAACTTATTAAAGCCATTAATATAGTATAACTAGCCACACAGTTCCTGGCAGAAAGTGAAGGGTATGTTTTCTATTGTGAAACATAAACACAAAACAATACCTGAGATAAGGCCTTCTAGGTAATTGAGGATTGCGAGATCTAACTAATGTACATCTTTAAAGGCCATGGATGGGCCAGATCATTTAATACTCATCTCCTCTGATCATTATGGGATATGTAGAATGCAGCTCATTCCCACAGCTCTTTGAGAAGAATGTTTATAGTGTGATTTGGCATTTGTTAACAATGTGCAAAGTCTCAACATAAGGCAAAATGTGTTGAGGTAATTTAATAAAGGGACATTTCTGTGATAATATTACAGAAATGAAACCTGTTGAGATGGCTAGATGGTACTGCAGACGCAATGGGCACAGAGCTGGGCGGGTTGAGGAGGATGGTGGAGGACAGAGGTGCCTGGTGGGCAATGGTCCATAGGGTCACAATGGGGTAAGAATCGACTGTGCGAATGAACAACAACCATCAGCAGTTTACAATGCAATCATAGAACTATCTTCAATGCAACAGTATATCATTTTTTACAGAGACAGTGGAAAGGCCCATAAAACTCTTGCTTTTGTGAAAAAAAGTAGCTCCCATCACTGCATGTACACAAGTAGCTGTCTAAGGTATGAACAGCTATAAAACTGCCTACTATGATAGACTGGAAGCTTAGCTTCCCCAAAACAGTTATCAGTGGTCCAATCAAAGTGAGAAGGAAAGATATAAAGGCAAAATTGAGGACAGGGGGAGAAAGGTATGTGGTTTAAAAGGTCTACCACAGGGGTGGCCAGCCTTTTTCCATCGTGGGCCTGTCCATGCCCTTGGACAGTGTCATGGGCTGGACCATGCCTCCCAGAACCTGAAGTGGGCACATTTATAGCTAACATAAATGCACCCACTTTTGCGTTTATGCCAGCTGTGGGAGCATGTATGGATTGGTTTACAGATGATGTAAATGTGCCTGCTTCCATTTCTGGGTGCAGCAGAAGCAGTGAAGGGCCAGATGGGATGGCACCAGGAGCCGGTGCTGGCTGGGGTGGGTGGGCTTAGGTTGGGAAACCCTGGTCGACCAGATGTAAAATAGTGGCTTAGAAGACTAAAGCCAGATACCAAATGGAAACTCATGAGGCAATAATGTTATCATGGGCCATGGATGAGCCAAGTATCCCCTTCTTCAGATATAAACTGTTTTTACCATGAGACATAAATAACAATGTCCTCCCAACTGCCTTGCCCCTGGTTGCTCATTGCAGACCTTCAGAACCAATGTCTGCTTACCAACACACCCTGCAAACTTCAACATGGCTAAGGTGATTATGAGATTCAGTATGATGCTTCAAAATGTCCTGTGTTGGCACTCCTTTGAGAATGCCTGATCTACAGAACTGGCACCTACACAAACTAGCCTCTGCAGTGGAAACTTCATTCTACAGTCTGTTTGACAGATTACCTACAGAACGTTTGCAAATATTTCAGTTGCACATAAGGGCAGGTGGAGTAAAGTTTCTAATTCAGCACAGCTCTTGTAGGAATGGAATTATCAGCACAATTGGTACAAAAATGGATAATAACCATCGATTCGCCAGCTCATAATTTTATTTCCTCGAAGTTTGCTACCCAAGAGGCTCACCACACTCTTTCTAATGCCCAATCTATTTCTCAAAGCAAACGAGAAATAGAAAGCGTGCATGTAAGGCAACTAATGAGATTCAATTTTTGTGTAAATTTTCATGAGGTTGGAGATCTATTTTAAGGAAGAATCAAAAGAAAATTCTTTTTTAACAATAAGATTCTCTGTCATTGTTATTCTGCAGTTCTAAACTAAAATGGCATGGCTTTATTGTTTGGCTAATCATTATTTAACTAAAATATGGAATGAGGGGGAGACTGCAGCTGTTCTCATATACTGTAGTCTACTGGGACTTTTGTCAGAGACATGCAGACGTAAAACCAATCCCAGAATTTCTTGTAGATCAGCAATGAGGTTTTCCTCTTTTTTCATAAAAATGGAAGAAATTATAAGGTTTTTCATGGTGTTCTTTTGTCAGCTGGGAACTGCATTGGCAGTAACTCCTAAAGCATAAAATTAGTTGCAGTTTAGTTTTGGAGAAATACACTACACAATAGATTGCTATCATTTCCTTTTCCTATAATTTGTTTGAGGTGCATGGAAAGGGGAAGGATTGTTTCTCAATGTATGCATGCCAAAAATTAATTAAGCATTAAGACATGACAGGCCATGGAATTCAGGCTGATTACTGAATGCTTCAGCTGCTGTAATAAGTCACGAGTTAATGACTTTAACCACCTGAAAAGTCACAATGAACTCCCTACAGATTCACGGTCTGGAATCAGTACCTGATCTTTTCATACTAATGCAGACAAAATAGGGGACTGGGGATATTAAAAGTTCATTTTTATTAACTGAACTTTTCCTATTGTGACATCATTGATAAGCATAATAAGCAATCATGTTTGCATCTCTCATACTTCCTTGGGATCTTTCCTGAAACAAAAGGACATGACATTGATGTGAGAACAAGTTGATTAGCACATATCCTGATGGGACACAAACATTGAGAAATAGTCTTTTACTATACAGCAGGTGTCTTCAGTTTCTGGATGTGTGAAAAGGAGGGAGGGACATTTACTTCCTCAACATTTTCACAGTTGATGGTTAATGAGCTCAAGGTATTGAGTTCGGATAGATGTGAAATTATTGTATTACTCCACTTTTGTTAACTGTGTATTGTACAGTCTTACAGCCTTTTCATTGGCTTTATGGCTTGCAAATCACAGACTAGATTTTTCTACTGATGTAACTCGGTATGATTATTTTATTTTAGCAAAATGTTTGTTCTGTGCAAATTACTGATTTTTCTGAAACACATTTTATGAGCTTAGAAGAGGGCAAAGCAAAGTTCTTAGCCTAAAGTGTATGTGTGGTAACTACAACAATAATAACCTGGGTGGTAATTATCCTTTTGTTAGTCCCTGTTGCCCACCAGAGCTTGGCTGGATAGCTCAGTGAATTAGCTATCTGACTGCAGAGCCAGAGTTGAGAGTTCAGTTCCCCACTGTTCTTCTAGAGAGAACAGCCTACCTGTATAGGCATGAGCAAGCTGCACAGTTGCGGGATGCCCCCAGAAGAAGGGAACAGTAACCCAATCCTGTGTAGTCTCTACCTAAAAAAACCTATAGTTGACAGCATATGATTATAATGCTGTAAGGTGGCAGTTAACTAATTTGACAACTCTGAGGACTAATGGCTTGGGTGGTGAAGTCCAAAGAGAAGGGTGACATTTCCCAAGTGGATTATCCATCTTGATGGAGGCCAGCAGCTTCATCAATACTGGCCTGGGGTTGATGAGGACTTTGTGTGCCAAAAGGGCGTCATGCTGTGATGTGGAAGGCAGACGAAAGGCCACTGCATTATATTCTCAGGACAGTCTTCATGGCTGATAGCCATGAGGATCATCAACATTATGATTTGGATATGGCAAAACAACAACAAGAAGATATGATCTGCCCACCAGAACTCCAGAGCCATCAAAATAAAAACATTCTTCAAAAACAGAATAAGTCAGTTTTAAGAGCCAATGTAATCAGCCTAGTTTGGAAGATATGAACAGACCCTCTGAAATTGGGCATAGCACATTAAAATGTATCATTAAAGTGAAAAGCCCACAAGCAGAGTTGGATCTTGCATCTCTGCTTTATGTCAATATATACTCTGCTCTGTCCAAAATGCAGATGTATTAGGCCAATTTTTTTTAATCCACTTTTGAAAAATGCCCATGAAAGATGCTTCTCCTGTTAAACAGTTTGCAACATTGTCAGCCAGAATGGAGAAATGACTTAAAGGAAGAAGAAGTTTAAGGTTTATATCACTTTAGATCAGGGGTTTGCAACCTATGACTTGCGGCACCAAATAATCCGGCCCTCCAGCCTTCAGCTCCAGAATTGGCCTCAGAATCATTTATGGCTGTTGTAAAGTTGTTTATGACAGCCGTAAATGAGTCAGCGGCTGTCGTAAACATGTTTACAACAGCCACAGATGCATTTTATGGCAGCATTTACAGAGGGAGGAAACAACAGTCTGACCCACTCAGCTCTCTGAGGGGGCGTGGTCCGGCCCATGGGTGAAAAAAGTTGAGGACCCATGCTATTAGATAAAGCAACACATTCAGCATGTCTATTTCGTTCTCTAGCATCATTTTCCTTCAGCCTGTGTTTATCTTGTGATATCCAAAAAAAGGAAGCTAATTTGCAGCATCCTAACGGGTTAGGATAGACAAATGTCTTACACTCTTAAGCAACCTCTGTTGCTATTGATGTTTTAACTATATAGTGCATTCTTATTAAAGAGAAAAAGCAACTTCTGGAAGAGTAATTTGAACTCTGTAGGACAGGTGAGAGAAGATGAGATGTTTAATCCTTGCCAATACATTTTCTGCCCTATCTCTTAGTGGCTCAGCATATGAACAAAAGTGGAAAGACTTACTTTTTTGTATAGCAGTACCTTGCTTAAAGAGCATACTGTGTTCTGCAGGATTGCTCTTTAAGCGAGTTTGCTCTTTAAGCGAAACACCATTGTAAATTACCAATTGTGACTTCTGGGTGGAGGGGGATTGTGAAACCCAGTTTATTTATTAAGCAAGTTTTTGGTTGGTTTTATTTGTTGAGGAAGGTGCCATTCAGAGAAAATTCTGCTCTTTAAGCAAGTTACTCTGTAAGCGAGGTGCTCTTTATGCAAGGTTTTACTATATTATTATCTGGCTAGCTTCAGTGGTCCTTGACACACAGTGCCATAGTGAGAGTTGCCCACTGTCTTCTAGTTCATTCCCACAATTCAGACAACCACACTTCTTCTTTTGTGTCTAGGCCAGATGTGAAACTATCAATATGAAGCCACCTTTTGGTGAATTGGATCTGTAGTTCCTTTCACCTGACCTAGTGTGAAAAAGATTAGCTGACACAAGATGGCCATTGCTGGGGATGCACCCAATTGTGGTTCAAAAATACCACAATATTTGAGGAGGTTTTTTTCTGTGTACCCTCCTCAACCACACTGCATTCCATTCAGTACTACAAAGTACCTGAGGCCAAATTTGGATCCAGATTACTAGAAGGAGTGTAACCTCTTTAGATACCTACTCAGACTCTAAGGTCAGTTGTTCGGCAACCTGGAAGATTCTGACAGAGCAATCAGTGTTATGGCATGACAGGAAGTTTTAAGGTGTGGGAAGGAGGAGAGTGAGTTGGGAGTGGAAGAGAAGAAGCAGAGATCGAAAGGATTGATGGGAGAAGACTGGGCCAGGCTAAACAGGGAAGTAGTCTTGCAGGATGAGATGGAAGAGGCAGGTTTCAACCCATAGGAGTATGTCTGGACTCAAACTATCAAAGTGAGGAGCCAAATGACCACCCCAGAGATGGCTATGTTTCCAGCAGAGACTATCCTAGGGATGGGCTTTGGCAGAAAGCCCCAACACTGAAGTTCTGAATTTCAGCAAGGCTAGTTTTAGGGAGGGGTGGTGCCACTGGTAAGAGGGTGCCCTAGGCACAGAACAGACTTCTTTGTATATTAAAAAAACTCACAAAAAGACTTAAGTGGAACAAGTGCAATTATGGCTTGAACAATCAAAGCAGCTTTTAATCAGTACACTAAGCACAAGACTTTCACCCTTTTATGGGTGTCTTCTAATCGAATTATGTAATTCTTTAAAAGTTGCTTGTCAAAAGCTGGATGAATACGTTGCATTCTAGATGGATGGGGGACCCCTAAAACAAGCTACTGTTTAAATTCAGTACTATACATCATCTTTAATTGACGGGAACCCAGTCCCAGCACAAGAATAATCAGAACAGAGTGCCAGCTAATGAATCCAGAATGAAATGCTGGCAATACAATTTGGGTATAAATCATTAATTCAATTTGCATTTTTAAAATTAAATGCGTTTTCCTCGCAGCCTCCCAACCTTTATTATGGTAAATTTGGTTGAATCTCCTGTTTCATCAGAGTTTTGATTTATTCAATAATGCGTTTCTAATTTCCAGGGAGAAAAATTACTTTCTCAAGGAAGCTTGATTAATGTGGTGATTAATGTGGATGATGAGCCAGGATTAGATGAACAAAACACACACAAACACCATGGTAAATGGAAAACATTATTACTTTCCTTGTTATTTTTAAAAAGGTACACAGCTGTCTGGACAAGTCAGAACACTGATACTTGAATTAATGTCCCCTCAAGACTTCATTTTATTATTCATGCTTTATTTTGTCTTCATTCAGATGTTTGAAAGCACTTTAGTTATTATATTTTTGTTTATTTAGCAGTGTATGATAAAGCTTGTTAAAAAAAAACACAAAAGCTAGCTATTGGTAAAAGACTACAAGTATCAACACTATGTTTGGTTAATGGAGTTCTTAAACATTAAAAGTCTTCTGTGAGAAACTTAATATCAACCTTGTTTCCATTATGTCCTCTCAATGGCTCTGATGCTCATAGTGTTACTTGCATGTTTTAAATTGGCTTTGACTGTTTGAATATTGGCCAAATAAAAGAAAAGAAAGAAGAAGAGAAGGAGATTCCTAATAAGGTGTCTAAATTAAATAAATCAATTTCAATATGTCTCTCTATTGACTCTGTGTTGAAGTCAACCCCTTGTGATTCTGGAACCAATTTTAAAAACTCAAATGACAGCCTAATATCAAAAGGCATTCTCTTCCTATTCTGAGATGTACTTGATTTTGGAATCAAAAGCTGCCATACAATATCTTAAACAACGGCATCTAACATACAACACCTAGGATCTAAATAGGATTTCCTTATTTAGAGTAAGAAAGAATCCCATTGATTCAGTGGATCTGTTGGCTTTAGTTCAAACTAAGAGTTCAAATGAAGAACTTCTAAAGGATAATCATTTTATAAAATAAAGTTTCAGCATCAAGTTTCAGCAAGCAACAATCACAATGAGAATATCTGAACATTAATTAATATTTCTCTACCTTTATGACAGGGACTGTGGTGGCTTAGTGGTTAAGGTGCTGAACTTGACAACTAGGTCAGCAGTTTGAGTCCTGAGTGTTGCATGACGGAGTGAGCTCCCATCATCTGCCCCAGCTCCTACCAACCTATCAGTTAGAGAGCAAGAAGTTTCACGTAGATAAATTGGCACCACTTTGATGAGAAAGGTAACAGCACTCCATTCGCTCTGATGTTTAGTCATGCCTGTCACATGACCATGGAAATGTCTGTAGAAGCAGACAGCGCTGGTTCTTCGCTATAAATGGAGTCAAGCAGCATAGCCTAGCATCAGAGGCAACTGGCTTTTGAGCAAAGGTGACCTTTACCTTTGCCTACTTTTTATGACATTAAATATCTGACACCTAAGATGGCTGATTCACTGTGGACTGTGGAAAAAGGTCCTATCACTGAACAGTTTGCCTCCATATTAAATTGGTAATCCACCTAGACAACTGGGTTACAAATTGACGTATAGGTCTTGATGTATTTAATTAACTTGTTTAAGCTTCTATTTTCTTAGGTACAAGGCTGGGAAGAATCCAAGTTTGCCCCCCCCACTGAAAATTCTCTATGTGAGCTGTATTTTCTTACTCCATCAGTCTACATCCAAACCAATGAGCCAAGTTCTGTGTCATGGAAGGAGAGAAACCAGAGGGAGTATCAGGTGAATCTAACTTATATATTTTGTTACATATTGTCTACTGTATATTTTCATTGCATCTTTTTAACAACTTCATGTCATTTTGATTCAAGCACCACAAAGTCAAGAAACTGAAAACTAACGGCTTGTCTACACTGAAGCAGTGTAGCATGGCTTTTACAAAGCTATTTGAGGTTGAGGGCGGAGCAAAATTTCCAATTTGCACAATTCCAAGAAGAATCTCCTATGCAGGTTCTGAAAAAATGTGGGCAGGATTACAATAGTACAACCTGACAACCACCACATTGGGACATCAAAATTCGGTTTGCACCAAACCGCTCCTAAAAAAGCCAAAAATATACTATATTGGTAAATTTAAGCAGGCTCTAAGACTAAAGCATTAAGAAATGCAACCTATGATCAGAATAATGTTAGACAGTGTAAAAAACTGTGCTAATTATTAGCTTATACCACTCAAAGTATCTATACTTTACCTTGTGCCTTCCGGCCTACAGCTATATGTAGAGGGCTGGAACCAGCAAAGGATACTCCACATTGTCTTGGTCCTTTCCTACAGGATGAAGGATCTGAGGCTTACTCTATTGTGGTACGGTAGAAATCTAACCAGAGGCATAGCATAGCGGAGGCGGTGGGGGCGGCTTGCCCCAGGCAGCACTTTTTTGGGGTGGCAAAATTTCACAATAAATAATAATAATATCTTGTAATCTGAACTAAAAATTTGAACCATTTCATTTCATATTTTTGTACAATTCAGACTGATTAAAATGAGCACTGAAATTTTTATTATTTAATCTGTAATGGAACCAAAGAATCTCCTTTCTTTAAATGAGTGTAGTCATCTCGCTCACTCTAGTGACTGGCAACACCATCTGTACTAACCAGTTGCCTTGCAGCAATTACCCATGTTTTATTTTGTGCTCGGATTGTTCACAACGAATATTCAACAAGAATTAATTCTTTCATATAAAGAAGAGAGTTCAATATTGTTTAATAACACCTGCAAATTAGGATATGGTGCAGGTAAGACCCTTTGGGGAAGTACATCTGTGAATATTGCTTTGAAAATTAAAAGAAAGTTTTATTCATTGCTCAATCATCAGTCATCCAATTCACATTGACTCAATTAACCTGCCATAATTCATGATTTTATTTAAGTGCGTACCTAAATAAGGGGGTGGCAAATTTGGCCTACAGCCTGGGCAGCTGAAACCCACACTACAGCACTGAATCTAACTATGAGTTGGCCCATATTTCTGTTACATATATCAGTACATATAGGATTGTGCTGAGACTGTACATACTCAGATTGCTGATGTGTACCACCTGTAATTCAGATGTAATGGCTTGCATATGGACTTGTACTTATCCTATTCCTTTCCAATGGACTTTTGCAATAAAGCTACATTTCTCTCATGAGTGCATTGATGAGTCAGCACATGTAAATTCGCTGTGTGCAAATTCTCCATATGCTAATTTGAGGGCTGGACTCAGAGTTTTGCAGCTGATCAGCAAAGACCAGTAAAGGTGGGAGTAGCCACAGGCAGCTGTGAAAACAAGAAGCTAACAACGAACATTTGTATCAAACTCTGAACTTGGTTACCCTGACCACACAAGCAGGGCTATCTAACTCGATGCAGAGAGAGAGAGGATTAGTGTGGATGGACTTGATGCTTGATATTCATTCAGAGAATGAAAAAAAAATTCAAATTTATTTACATTCATCCATAGCATTAAAAGCCACTATGAAGGCTTCCTTGTCAAAAACAAATAATCAAATGAGAAATCCATCTTAAACCATTTTATGTTTTCAGCTTTCAGTTTTGAACTTTTATTTCTGCATTTCTTTTACATAAGTGTAATATCCAATGTGGTTGTCACAGTCTGTGTTCTTTCATTCCCTTGCCTTTGGATCTCACTGCTAATATTTTTCTCGTTGTCAACACTCAGACATATTCATCCCTACTAAGGTACAGTACTAGTTTGGGAATAACAATCCACATGTCAGAGGAAATGGACCTATTAATCAGTGGTGGGCATCAGCAGGTTCACACCAGTTCACCAGAACTGGTAGCAGAAACTCTGGCTGGCCCCGCCCCTCAAAGTTTTGAAATAAAGTAGCCCTAATTCGGGTGCAACACAGGGCTTTTCCCCTGGCCATGCCCACCATACCATGCCCAGAGTGTGGTAGTAAAAATTTTTTGAGCCCACCACTGCTATTAATCCATGAAATCTTAAACCATAATCACTTTTTTAGGACTTTAAGGTGGCACAAAGCTTTGTTCTTTTGAGATTGAGTTAATCTCACTCTTAGTGTCTATTATGCGAAAAAACAGAAATCTAGGCATGGGACTTTTTAATTTCATTAACTGTATATTCCATAATTTCCTATCCTGGGAATTCTATGTGACTCTCACACGCTTAATAATAATTTTATGCCATCAAGTCAATTCTAATTTATGATGACTCTTTCCAGGGTTTTCTAGGTACAAAATACACAGGAGTGGTTTACCATACTTTCTTCCGTGGGTGCCATTGGAATGTGCATATACAGTACTTGGCTTTAAGGTTCCTCATAAAGACAGAGTTTTCATAGGGATGAGATTGTCTGATTTTTCAGACAATGTACTCCATTGTTCTCCATTCTGAGAGTTGTGTCTAATTTACACACATATTACAGATGGAAATCATCTGTGAGAAAAGGCTAAACTGGATGGCTCTGAGACTTAAGAAGGCCTAGTTTCATTCAAAGTTTATATTCCTGCTCCAGTACTAGCTGGGAATGTTGTTTCTGCACCTTATTCTCCAGATCTTCTTCCATGTCTAGTCCAGATGTAAAACTGCCAAAATGAAGGCACCTTTTGGGGAATTCATTCTGTAGTTCCTTTCACCTGACCTAGTGTCAGAAAGATTAGCCGGCAACACAAGGTTGTTGTAACCAGGTTATGTCCGATTGTGGTTCATAAATACCACAATCTTCGAGGAGGCTCTTTCTGTGTACCCAGATGAATCGCATTTAGGTGTTTCTACCTGGCTGGATAGTTCAATGGTTCAGGACTGTCGAGGCAGAAAGTAGAGGTTTGATTCCCCACTATGCCTCCCTGAAAAAGAGCTAGCCTATGAACAGAAGGGGTGCCCTGGGGCTCTGCAGCTTGCCTATAACTACACAGTCTGGCTCTTCTTGCATGAAGGAATCAAAATCCCAAAGTCTGGATCCAGATAACTAAACTGTTGTGCTATCCAACATAGAGAAAAACCGTCTCCAAATATTTCATTTACTTTGAAAACTTTATTGGGGTTCTTATAAAATGTAATTTAGCAGAACATAATAACAACATTCAAAAAGTATCTCTACCAAGCTCGGCCTACATGTGGAGATCTCGTACGCAAAAGAGATTCTCATGTTCACACTTTACTTGTTCTTTTCCTTCACCTGCACAAGTTTCTACTGCCCAATCAGCATCCTGTAAGTGAGCTTCAAAGGTGACTTGTCTTTTCAAACAAAATACTGGTACAACAAAAAGCAGCAAGTGAGAGCTAAAGGTGAGTAAATGCATTCAATATCTTTGTGTCTTTCTTTCTAAAAAATTACATTGGTACCTCATACAATGATTTTAATCCGTTCTACGGGGCTCATTGTTGTACGAAACAATTGTTATATGATGCATGCATTGTATAACGATTTTCCCTATGGGATGCATGATACAATGATTATTTTTTTTAGCTAAGTGGTTTTTCCCATTGAAATATTGTTGTACATTTTTTTCCCCATGGCGGAAATTGTTATGTGGGACACCATTTCCCCAAAAAACCTAATTGTTATGAAATTTTGTTGCTATATGGGACGATTGTTGTATGAGGTTCCACTGTATTGTTGTATGAGGTTCCACTGAACGATGGGGTAATGGAAGAAAGGAAATATTTTGCAGAAGTGTCAAAGGAAAGTTCTTCTCGCCTTTAATGTTACTATACTTTCAGGGGTGGAGCAGCTTCTCCTTGGATTGAGTTTTATCAGTTCTTTGTATGTTTCTCTTTCATCTGTTTATATCTCCTCTTTGATTCTATAAAACAAAAGCAAAGCAATCACACTTATATACCACCCCATAGCACATAATGCACTCTCTGGAGGGTTCACAAGTTAATTAGCATTTTGCACTCTCTGGGTACTCATTTTATTAATCTTGGATGGAAGGCTGAGTCAACCTTTAGCCCTGATCAGGATCAAACTCGCAGCCTTTTGGTTGCAGTACAGCGGTTTAACCACTAGTGCCACCAGGACTCATTCTATAACCAAGAAACGAAATCCATCAACTAAAAACAAATGAAATACAATCGGTCCTCCAATCCTCAGGCTAAATCCTCCCAAATATATGTGGATCTTCATTTATGTCACTTTTAAAAGTGCAAATTCATTTTGACCATTTACACTTTGGTTATAATTATTCTGAAGGCTGAACAATAGAAACTTCAATGAATCTGTACCTTCCCATGGCTGGATTTAGGTTAGGTTGAGAGGAAGTGAATTATCAAGTCTTTCTGGTGAATCATAAAGAAGTGTACTTATCTGGAACCAGCCTTGCTGAATTTAGACCGTACAGGAAATTGGAGGTTATTGCACACACATGTCTTTGAAATAGTGCAGGCTTCATGTGGTTATTTATCATAAATATATCACTATTCTCAACACTAAATTAATATGTAAAAATGCAGTCTTAAGTCCGTGAATGTTGTCCATTTTTAGGGGAAAGAATTGGAATTCTTTCATTATCCAAATATTCAACTGTACATATTTAGATTTGAGTAGCCATTCACTCCTAACTATAGTTACATTTTGTTCAGAGATTGAAAAGCACTGAAGTGTTACGGCTTTCAAAAATGAACAAACACAATCTTTTACGAAGCTGGGTCCCTGTGGTTGTTTGCTAGTCATTTTAAAACAATTCTTTAGCAAGGAACATTCTGTAGAGATCAGCCCCTCGAAGCAGATTCCATTTAATACAGATGTCTCCAGTTGTGGCCTTTTGTCTTGATTAAAAAGAACTCCTGATTAATAGAAACCACTCTAGACTGTAAATTGTTAAAACAATTTGGTGGAGCTGTGTCTACCCATCGGTCTATATTAGGTTGCTACTATTTGGTGTGTTTTGTCTTACAGGACAGTATAATATTTTGTGAAGTTCATAATAAATACATAATATTCCTCTTTCCCCCTTTTATGTTTCAGTGCTTGTAGATCAGTCAGCAAAGAAAATAATAATAATAAGTTAACTGAGGGGGGGGGGGAGAGGTTAGCCAGCACTAACTCTTGTCATGGCTCCCATGCAACCCTTTTATTCCCCCTTTCACTTCCTCCTCCATCGGACAATTGTTAGTGGCATACTCACGTCTATCTAGGCCAGGGGTTGTCAGCAGTGGCTGAGAACATCGCCTCCTCCTCTCGGCCCAGAACAACGGCCTGAGGAAAAGACTCCATGGCCTAGCAGTGGCTGAGAACATCACACCCTCCTCTGGGCCCACAGCAACAGCCTGAGGAGAAGACTCCATGGCTTGGCAGGCGGCTGAGGACCGTGCCCACTCCTCTGGGCCAACAACAATGGCCTGAGGGGAGTTAATGTGTGTTCTAGTTTGGTTGATTTTTGTATTTTATGAGGTTATATTTTATAATTTTTATTGTACTGTTGCTGTTTTGACTGTAAGCTGCCCTGAGTCGCCTCGGTGAGTGGGCAGCAATATAAATCTGAATAAATAAATAAATAAATAAATTTTCATGCCTTGGGCCAGACCATGCCCCCTCAGACAGCTGAGTAGGTTGCACTGGCGATTTCCCCCCACCATAGACGCTGCCATAAATCACGTCTGTGGCTGTCGTAAATGTGCGTGGGCGCATTTACAGCTGTCATAAACGCATCTGCTTCTGGTTCCGGTGGCATTGACACAGGCCACATGAAATGGTGCTGCGGGCCGTGTCTGACCTGAAGGCCATAGATTGCAAACCCCTGACCTAGGTCAATAGGGTAGGGCCAGATTGCCTCCTGGAGTTGGTTGAGGTATATCAAGAATCTCATTTATTTATGTAAGACATCTTACAGTCCTGCTCATCTGGTTCTTTTGTATCAGTTTCTTCAAGAGTGCAAAATTATTTTGAAAGATCATCTGACATTCTTAAAAATTTGTTTGCATTGCTATAAAACAGAAATAACAACATCTCAAAAGGAGAACTTTAATTCTAAGCACATGTTCTCATTGATAAACCAAATCAGTTTAAGGAGGTCAGTGTAGCTTGGTGAGGTGTGTAGAACAGGAATGTTTTATGAACTCAAGTGTACCTGGAACCTACTAAGGCTACACTATTAAGAGCATCCATACTCATGATCTGAGTTCAACCCCAATGGGCTCAAAATTGACTCAGCCTTCCATCTTTCTAAGGTCAGTAAAATGAGTACCCAGCTTGCTGCAGACAAAGTGCTAATCACTTGTAAACAGTCCAGAGAGTGCTCTAAGTGTAATTGCTATCACTATTGCTAATTTTAGCATGTTGAGATACTGAGAACAGTAAGTAATAAGGTCATGCACAGAGTACAGACTATTCACAAACTCTGAACAGAATCAAGGAATTTTGTATGAAGTCTGGATCAAATCAGAATGGGCAGTACAAAGCAAATTGAATTGACAAACTTGTGCCAGGATCACAACATAAATCACGTAGAACATAAAAACACTTCCGCTTCTTGCTTTACTTTCATAGAAAAACCATATCCGTAAAGCTGGCTATGTGAAATTTGGCAAGATATCCTCTCTTTAAAGTCTTTAGTGCCTCCAAATGTCAAGTGTATTAGTGCCAAAAGAAAAGTTATAATCACGTTAGTTTTCCTATGCAAGTCAAAGGGAGGGTTACAGCTCAAAGCAGGGGCACAAGTCAGATGGGATGGAGCACAAAGCCTTCTGGGCTGAGTCAGGATACACAGCAAAATCTTTAGCCTCCATATCAGATCAGGGAACCTGTACACAGCACTAATTCCTTCACTAGTTCCTCTGACATTTGAAGATAAGGTCACTTCTTTTGTAATCTTAGGTATGCCCAACATGATTTTCACCTTTAAAAATATTTTTTCTTATTTTATTGCTTTAAATTGAATTTGCAAATTGGAGGTTTATTACTTTTAGCAGATTTTAAACAAAGTATTAGCAAAGTAATAAAAATATGAAAAGTAATAAAACATTAAATATTAAAAAATGAAAACACATGTTTCGTGGCCTACCAGCAAAAATGACTCAAGTTTTCAAAGCAGCTTATTCACGCTGAAATCCACCGCCAGTTTTTATTGCTGAAGCTCAGCCAGAGAACGGAGTCAGACTTGGTTTGTTTGAAAGTTTCTTGCAAGTTGTACAGTTGATCCAACAAGAGACTTATCTATTCAATAGAGGATCACCTACAGAGTTTAAATTCTGCCTCCACGACTTATTTTTATTGCACTTACCAAAAGGGTTTCCTGTCATATAGAGCAATTGCATTCTTTTAATTTACTTCAGGCACTAAGACATAAGAAAAGCTAGGGCGAATTAGAAAAAAAACATGCATCTAACCCAGTTTTTCCTCACAGAGTGACGTATAGAAAATCTATCTGTAGGAGAAAAACCCTGCAGGACTTCCTATGAAGTACAGTACAGTACTCTATTCTCCTTTTAAAGCCATCCAAGTTGGGAACCACTCCATCTTGATGCACTGAAATCCATAGATGCTCTATAAGTTATAAAAAGCATTTTCTTTATCTCTCCAGAAGCTCCCACCATTTTGTATCCGTGGATGACACAAGATCTTGGTATTATATGAAAAAGATAAAAGCTTGTCCTTTATTTACTTTTCCCTCACTATATATAATATATATCCCTCTTAGGTCTTCCGTTATTATTTTTTCCCTGAGCTAAAGAGCTTGTTGTCAACGGCTTTTCCTAATAATGATTTGCTTCAGCCCCTCAGACATTTTACTAGCTCTTTCCTCCACCTCTTCCAGCTCTACAATAGAACAGTACTTGGTTTTCCGAATGTGTGGTACCTCTATGGATCTGTATGAGGGAAGTTTTATTTTAGATAATTCACTAACAGTACCTCTTGGTCACATTTTCTTAGTGATATTGTTATGCTCTACCACATTTCTGACAAAAGCAATCTCCCTAACTAGACAAAACCTCAGAGCAACAGGAGTAACCTATGACTAATGTTTGTTCTTATATAATTCCAGGGGACCCATTAATTTTCCTGAAACTCTGATCTTGAAAGTATATTGTGAGGTCAAGAGAATGTCACACAAACAGACACTGTGTCCAAGCATATAAAGTTCACCTACTGGAGCAGAAGTGACCATTTGTCCAAGCAAATAGCTGTATGAGGTCAACTACCCCAAGCTGTACTCATGAGACAGAAGACAGATTCCTTCTAAGCTTCATATTAAGGCCTTTATGAAGGGCTGCTATAGCAGTATCATCTCAAAGTGTCTTGGTTGAGATCTAATAATAACTATTTTGTCAAGTCAATTCTCTTTCTAAGTCTGTGAAAAAGTTGTCATTGTTGATAAATCAATAGGATAATAAAATAAATTTCCTTGAAGAACATTTGGCCCATCAGATTTTTTTGGGATATTCTTTATCATTGGTCATGCTGGGAGATGTTTCTTGGAGCTGAAATCCAAAATATCTAGACAGAGGATCAAAAGTTTGCTACCTCTTCTTTAAAAGGATCCCTCACTGAATTTAAATTCCAGTAACACAGAGAGCTGGATTAGCTGGTTCTTGAAGTCTTCTTGGTTGTTTATGCCAAAATTGACCCAAAAGAAGGTATCTGGGTATTGTGTGGGGGTGGAGAATAGTATTGCTGTTTTCACATGATGAGTCCTGAGAGAATAATGACCACTTTGCTGTAAATCAATTGAAGTAGCAGCAGGTAATGTCATTACTTTGACAGCAGTCTACCGAAAGTGTCCAGGGATCATCCCTGAAGTGTCTAGAAAGCCAGGCCAATTCCTATTATAAACATGCTATTGATTCACAATGAACATAAAGTGGTTTGGTTATCCACAGAAAATTGTTCTTATTTCTCATTTTCTAATTTTGCATTCAGATGGCAGAAATACCAATTAAGAATCTGGCCTTTTCCTCTGCACATTGCATATATTGGTGACAGATCTGCCCTTCTCCTGCTGTATGATAAAATTCTTGCACAGCAGCACAGCAAAATCTTAACAGTAAAAGGTGGGAAGATCAAAGGAATGTTGACAAATATGAAAAGAAAACTGCATGCATCCCAGCCAGAGGAGCTGATTTTAGGACTTTCTCTGGATAGTGCAAGCAAAATATAATTTACATTTTAAAAACACAGACTCATAATTTAAAAGATGTGAGGCATTTTCAAGAAACTTTCTGAGTGGGTTGTTTTTTTTTTTTTTTTTTGTCAGTTGGCATCTTCCTCTTCCAGAAACGATGAAGGAAAGTGATAGCCAAGCATAGAACAAAAGCACTCACAGCATTTATAATGATGAAGGAAGACAACTGAAATCAGTTCCACCAAGCACTCCTAGAATGTCAAAAGCCACACAACTGCACAACACTGACTCTAGATCAGAGTCTGGAGAAGATAGATGGAGATCTCTTGGTAGGTCATTGGGTGATCAGCAGTAGATTGTATTTCTGCCTGAAATTCTAACAGTTAAAGTTCAACATGTCTGCAGGATCAGAGGGGATACAAATGGCATTTCTGATAGCCACCACTAAAAAACACCCCCTAAATCAATTATCACTCCTGGTAAAAAATACTTTTGGGAAAACCAGAAGTGGATTTTTGTGTAGAAGGACTTGTGAGCTCAGTTTTGATATGCTTAATTCATAGCTTTTCTGAAACTACCTTAATCAGTACAGTAATACCTCATATAACATTAGTATCGAATAACACGAAAATCGCATAACATCAAGGAATCTGGGGGGAAGAATTGCATCAGATAACATTAAGATCCTATGGGATGCTTCAGATAACAACCGCGAAAGCCTATGTGGTTACAATGTATCTCTATGGATCCCATAGAGGATCAGATAACACTAAAAATCATATAACACGAAGACTTGTGGAACCAGGTTTTAGTGTTATATGAGGTTTTACTGTACTTGCATCTTGCTGCTGGTGGTAGATTGCTGGGTTCTATTAAAAACTAAGTGACTGTTGTGGCTTAAGTGGTTAAGACACTGAACTAACTGACTGGAAGGTCAGAGTTCGATTCCTGGGTACCGCATGATGGAGGGAGCTCCCTTCTATGTTCCCAAAGCACTGATCAGCCAATGTACTGACTTAGGCTTCTGGAAATTGAAGTCCAAAAAGCAAAGGTTGGGAAGCACTGGTGCGAACTGTCTTTATTCATTTTTAATTTTCTATCTCTTTAATTCTTTTTTAGTATTGTCTTGGTTTGCAATATCGTAAACTGCCATAGGTCCTCTTAATGAGAAAGGTGGCAGATTATGTAGGTAGGTAGATAAGCATTCAGCTAGCGGACTGCAGTGGCTCAAGTAGTTAAGACACTGAACTGAAGAACTGGAAGGTCAGAGTTAGATTCCCAAGTACTGCACGATGGAGTGAGCGTCTGTCTCTGCCCCAGCACCTGCCAATCTAGCAGTTCAAAAGCAAGAAATTGCAGGTAGATAAATAGGGACCACTTCGGTGGGAAGGTAAACAGTGTTCCATGCATTCAGGTGTTGAGACATTCCTGCCACATGTCCACAGAAGCATCTGCTAATGCAGACAGCTCTGGCTCTTTGGCTATAAACAAAGATGAGCACTCAACCCTAGAGTTGGATATGACTGGCTTTCAAGCAAGACACTAAGATCCAGAGCTAGAGGTCAAAGACAAACCTTATCCAATGGCTAATTCAGGTCCAAGGTCAAAGTCAGGAGCAGGCAAGGGAACAAGGCTAGTCTAGCAGAGGAGACATAGTCTAAGCAAGTCAAGAGTCAACCAACAAAGGAAGCAACCAAAGCAAAACACCTTTAGTCTGGAGCAAAAGCACACAGACCTCTCAGGTGAAGCTCAAGGGAGCCTCGACAACTGCAGCAGGCTGTGAATCAGAGCTGCTTTCTTAGCAGCTGGAGCCCTGAAGCTGCCTCAGAACATGACACAGCTGTTCTCTCTCTGTGTGTAGGGGGGGATGTATTTTATTTAATTTATATCCCCTTTTCCTCAATAAAGGGACACAATATGGTGTGTAACAATGGAAAAAAGCCCATGTATTTAAAACTGCAATAAATAAAGACATTAATATTAAAATGCAATTAAACCACACGAGTGTTAAAAATAGCATTAGTCAGAAAAGTTAAAACAAGTCTAAAATACTTGATAAAAACATATGGATAAAAAATATGTTGCATTTTCTTACCAAAAAATGCCAGGCATTTGGAGTTCAAAAGCCAACTTTAAAGAAAGAAACTTTTAATCTGTCCGTGGATGGACTATAATAAGGAGTAGGCTAGTCTAGCTTTTTGAGGTGAGGAATTTCACAGTGTGAGATCAGTTACAAAAAAAATAAATACATGCCATCTCTCAGGCTTCACCAACTGTGCCCAGGGTGGTGAAGGTCTCAAAGACCAGAGAGGATTAAATGGAGTGATTTGGTCATTTAAATAGCCTGAACTAAAACTGTATATGGCTTTATAAGTCATCAGCAGCACTTTGAACTGGGCCCAGAAATTGTCTGGCTTCCCTTTTAGCATAACAGGTTGCTTTATTTAGTTTTATTTCATAAGCATGTGAAGTTGTGTTCTGTTTTGTTTGATAAATAAGCCAATTTGATTTCTCAAGTCCATTTGTATGAGCAGAATGTCATCGCAGAGTCATCTTCCAATGCACGGACTCCTCAGTGAATAACAACTCCAAGCCAAGTAAGCCACTTTGAGTACAATAGTTCACCACCACCACTGCTAAAGAACTTTCATTAACTGTTCAGAATTTGAGAAACCTAAGAGAAGACAGATAAACATCTTTGAACATTTTATTCAGATGTTCCTTCTTTGTGTTGAAAAAAGGACATACCATACATAATCTCCAGAATGCATTAAAGGCACTCTAAAGAAGAATTCTGTTGATATTTTTGTATTTTGCATGTTCAACTATCAATGAAGTTTGAAAATCCAATGGAATTAGGTCAGTTATGGTTTTGTTTAGTGGCAGAACTGTAGAGGGTATGCAAAGTGTGTGATGTTTTCAATTTTCTCTTTCCTTTGGCTTTTAACACTAAACAAGAATAAAAATGCTTAAAAATGCACAGCTTCAAGGCACATTTGCTTTTGTTCCTTTTTATTTCTCATTTGGATTTAATTTGCTCTGGAAATGATATTTTGTACATAAGTTATGACAGCTTGGTAGAGTTCTGGCAACTATTATATGATACGTTTCTGGATCTTTGTTTTGTCACTATCATAATTTTTCTCCATAAGCTCTGAAAGGGTCAGAATCGACTGTGCAACTGAACAACAACAAATCATGCATTATTGGCAACATGGCAAGGATAGAACTCTCATCTCACTAATTTATCTCAAGAAAAGATACTATATAGTGTTTCAGATACAGGGGTACAATTTCCTTCTCCCTGTGCCATTGGCTATGTTGCAAAAGTGGATAGGAGTCTCACAATGCCTATAAATGTGTCAACGCAGTGTGGCCCTGGTTTGGGACTTTAACCGCCCTTCACTGTTTCACCATACTGCAATGTTACACCAGCAATTGCTTTTGTCATTGATGTCCAGCCCAAGTGTCTAAGTTGCAGAAATGCAGTGTGACAGAGAGCACTGTCATGACCAAAGGACCTAATATGTTGCATCTGGCAAGGAAACAGAAATATTAACACCTGGCTTTAATTCCTGTAGGATGCATGTTGTTGGGCATATGACCCCTGCAGCAAGAACTTGTGCTTTATATTTGCCTTTCCATTGCTCTGAGGATATGGAATGACTCATTGCAATGGATTAACCAGGATTTTCAGCTTTTAACTACATAGCTGGGGTTTCCCCTCCAGGCTTGCTTTTCTAATTGTAGACCTATTATGCGAATAAAAAAAAAGAGAGAGAAATTCATCACAGCTATTCTTGATACTCTCATTCATAAACCTGATCTGGATTCCTTTCATGCTTATTCTTCAAAGTGCCATAATAATTGCTTATCTTTAATTCACTACAGCCACTAGAGAAGAACTTCAAGAATTTCCCATTAAGTTAAACATTCACTTTAAGGGACTATAACTAAAGAATCTGAAAAATAGCATTAGAAGTGATAAGAATATTTGGTCATATATATATAGGTCTTTAAGTCTGACCAAGTTATCCTGCTATTGTAATAGAATAGACCAGTGATGGTGAACCTTGGCACTCCAGGTGTTCTTGAACTTCAATTCATAGAAGACCTGATCAGTAGGAATGCTGACTTGGACTTCTGGTAATTGAAGTCCAAGAACACCTGGAGTGCCAAGGTTCACCATCACGGGAGTAGATTTGGATGATGATGATGAAGAAGAAGAAGAAGAGGAAAAAGAGGAAGAAGAAGAAGAAGAAAATATATATAGGTAGATGTAGTACTGTAGGTTGTGAAATTATGCTTCAATCTGTAAAAAAACCATGTTATCTAGATTTTCTTTCTTTCTCTTCTCACTTTTGGGTCTCTGGTTATTCTCAATGTGATATAAACAAAATTAATTAATTAAAGTAATTCAAATTGCATAATAAAATAAATGCAAGAAGAGAGAAAACCACTAGCGCTACCATGTTCATTATTGCATTCTTCACATAGAAAGCAGCAGTCTAAAGAGAAGAGTTCAGTATTTCCAACTACATGGCGGGCCTTCATTAATAGTGGCCTTCCTCTCCATAGTCCACATACAAAAAATATTGAAATAAACAAAGTTAGATAATGTCTAATGTTTATTTCTCTGAGTCCAAATTGCTAATGAATCTTCCAAAATCTTCAATTCAAATTTGGTCTGCTTCAACAAAGTCTCACTTCAGTCCAGACATCTAATTCTCTCTCTGGCAGCCTAATTGGTTTTAGGGTTCAAGAGTCTGAAGCATAACCTAGACCTGGAGTTCTCAACGTTTTTAAGCCAGGGGCTGGGTTATGCTCCCTCAGACAGCTTCGGGGACTGAATCGCCATGTTGCCCTTCCTCCACCACACAACACTTCCTGGTGTGGTGAAGGCGATGGGGGGCACATGAAATGGTGCTGTGGACCACATCCGGCCCATAGGCCATAGGTTGGGAATCCCTGACCTAGATGGACAAAGACTGTTCCACAGGCTTGCTCTTTAAGTGAGTCTGCTCTTTAAGCAAAACACCATTGTAAGTGACCAATTGTGACTTCTGGCGGGGAGGATTGTGAACCCAGATTTATTTGTTAAGTGAGTTTTTATTGGTTTTATTTGTTAAGTGAAGTGAACTTTCAGAGAAAATTCTGGTCTTTAAGCAAGTTACTCTCTAAGCGAGGCACTTTTTATGCAAGGTTTTACTGTTTAGTCATTTGGAATATTAAAAGTGATGGTATTTTTTATGAAGCCTGGGCAGTCGTTTACCATGGTATGGCACAATTCTTTCTTTCCTGCATGGACATCATCCAAAATGGAAGGTCTCTCTTGCATTAAACTTTCCAATAAATTTCTTACATAACAGCCATTATCAGAAAGAAATCAACTTGTGTAATATTACTCTGATGCATATTACAGTATTGTATTGTCAGTATTTCTTCTGGAATTTTATTTTTTTTTTTAAAAAAAATAATTTCCTTTCATTTGCCGAAAGCAAAATAATCCATGTTACACTGAAGTATAAGTACAACCTCATAAAAGGCACTGCATAAATAGGAGAAAAACATCTCCCCTCCCCATAAAGCATGTGTTTGACAACAGCTGCAGCGATTTTTGACTCAGGAAGCAGGTGTTAAGACCACCTACAAGCTCAGAATGTTTTCTGGACCAAAATCATACATGCTTTGCTCTGAGACTTCAAAGAACTGAGTTGGATGCAGCAGTAGTAGCAGCAAAAAACTCAGAAAACAAACAATATCCCCATGAAATGCTGACATTACCGTTCCCTTTATTGCTTCACTGGGCCCACTGCTATGAACAGAACAAATCAGATGGCTCTTTTTTTTAAAAAAAAGTTTTTATCCTTACTTCCTACCTGAACATTTCAAGAGGGGATACTTTCCTGACGATTATTGCTTTAGCTATACAATGCAGCACTTTCTGCGATATTGCATAATTAATTTGGAGATATGCAGTTCCAGTGTGTGGCAACCAAATGTATTTATTGGAGCTCATAAACAGTCAGAGAAGGAATGTAAGGGTGTTTTTGGTTTTCAGCCCTGCTGACTGCTGCCTTTGTGCCACTTTATATTAAACACCCCATTCTCTCCTGCAAACACAGTCACCTCTGTATGTTTCTAAGTTTCAGAGACAAGTTACAGAACACATTATCCCATAATTTTAACGACAAAAAAAGTTAGCATTATATATTGCTGAGAAGAGTTTGCTCCAACATGTCTGTTTATGTGTGCAGTTTTTTAAAAAATAAAAAATCTAGCTTTTTTACACATATGCATTATTGAGAGTGGTTTAAAATAGCAACTTCATGATAAAACTACTTTATGTAAAATCAAAATATAAACCAGACAATGGAATTCTTCTTCTTCTTCTTCTTCTTCTTCTTCTTCTTCTTCTTCTTCTTCTTCTTCTTCTTCTTCTTCTTCTTCTTCTTCTTCTTCTTCTTCTTCTTCTTCTTCTTCTTCTTCTTCTTCTTCTTCTTCTTCTTCTTCTTCTTCTTCTTCTTCTTCTTCTTCTTCTTCTTCTTCTTCTTCTTCTTCTTCTTCTTCTTCTTCTTCTTCTTCTTCTTCTTCTTCTTCTTCTTCTTCTTCTTCTTCTTCTTCTTCTTCTTCTTCTTAAGGAAGGAAGGAAGGAAGGAAGGAATGGAATGGAATGGAATGGAATGCTTAAACATGTTCCCATTCTTTGGGGGCACAGTTTCCATGTTTCCATAGCATTCACTACAGAAATGACAGTCAGTTGCATCCAGATTTTGGGTCATGGAGTAAAAGTTCTTTCTGCACCCTTGACCCCAAGACTATACTCCTATAGCACTCATTGCTAACCTACAGGATCACTTGGATTATTTGTGTAGATAGATTCCCTTTGTCCTAAACACCCTGCAGTGTTCAGGGATGATGTGAGCTCATTATCTTTCCACCCTATGCCACCACTTAAACATTGCAAAGTGATAAATGTGTGCTGAGTGCAGATACATCCTAGTTCATCTGTAAGTGGTGATGAGACTGCTTCAAATTCCAGCTAGCTTTCTCCTGAGAAACAGATTCATACAGGTAATCTCAAAGCATATAGAAACACATATATTAAAATGAGTGTACTACCCTGCCACCTCTGGTTTTACCTTAAACATGTGGAAATGACAGACTGAAAAAGGGAAGGTTGTTGTGTTTCCTTGTCAGCTTCCCTAGATTCCTAGAGAGCAGGAGTTCCCAACCTCCAGCTCTCCCATTAATCTGGGCAGCCAGCATTGGACAGAGGAGGCTGAGGTAGATGTGGGTCTTACCAGAGGCAAAGAGGCTTGCTCGTGAGGAGCCATCAGCAGGGGGAGCCAGGACAGAAGAAGGAAACTTCTGGTAGGTAGAGGAAGTAAAGAAGGTGTTAGGGGAATCCTGGAATGAGAAAGCAGAGGCCCAGGTAGAGATAGTCTGTGAGAAGCTTGAGGAGGTTCAGTAAGCTGGTGTCTCAGGGCCAAACTCTTGAATGGGTCAACTCAGAGAGACAAGGGAGTGAAGAGGCTGAGGAACCCTGTACACAGTGATGGGTTGTTACCGGTTCGGATCGGTTCGCACACACCTGTAGCACCCATCACAAGGGGGTTGCTGGGGTGTGTGGTAAAACCCCAGGCGACCGGTTCGGTCACCTCTCCAGCTCCCCTCCAGAAGTGTTTAGGCTTTAGCGTTTGTTATCCGATCCATCTCATAGGACCTTAACGTTATTCGATCCAATTTTCCTCCCCAGATTACTTAACGTTATGCGATTTTAGCGTTATCTGAGGTAAACATTATCCGAGGTATTACTGTACTTTGGATTCTTCCTTCTAAAGCAGGAGTTCTCAACCTTTGAAAGCTGGGGGCCAGGTCATGCTCCTTCAGACAGTTTCAGGGGTGGGATGGCCATTTTGCCCTTCCTCCACCACACAGCACTTCCTGGTGTAGTGGAGGCAGTGGGCCCCTTCACATGAAATGGTGCCATTGGCCGCATCTGGCCCATGGGACACAGGTTGAGAATCCCTGTTCTAAAGCTGTAGAAATTAAGCTTATTCTGTCTTTCAAATGATCTTCCTTCAGCTGTTTGAAGATGGCTATTATATTGTTTCTCTGACTTCTCTTTTCCAGCCTCTATATATCCAGCTCCCCCATCCATTCCTCAAACAGCATCCCCTCCGAATTCTATATACAGAGGCCAACTGAACTGGCAGTTGGTCCTGAGTCAGCAAAGTTTAGCAAAGAATCTAACCTAGGAAACCATGGGAAATGTGGACAGAGACTGCTGCATTTGTTTCTTCCAGTATCTATCAAATGGGACAGCTGCTTCTTTTTGCCTTTGGTAGGATGAGCCTTTTCAAAAAAACCATGATAATTTTTACTATCCAATCCTGTGCAGGTCTATTCAGATAAAAGCTAAGATGATTTCATTAGGAAATGTTCCCAGGCAAGTGTGTTTATAACTGCGTCTTGTATGTACAGGTCTGTCTTCTCATAATGGCAGAAGTATTTAGACAATAAACATGCATCCATCTGATTAATATGGTCATTCTCATAAATGGTGCTAATAGTCTGCAATTATCACCTGAAAATTTTATTTCTCTAGGACTGGAAGAAGAAGTGAGACCATTTTAAAATGGATTGTTCTTTTTAGATAATAAGAATTTCCCATTCAATTATAGAGATGGGAAATGCAAAAGTACTTTAAGGGTCAGTTGTGAAAGTGGCCTGAAAGCTAGCATAGATCTTTTCATCTCTCTTGAGAACTGCAATTAGGTTCATTTTGTGACATACTGCCAAGAGGTATTGGTAGGCAGAGCTAAGTTTAACACCTCTATCATGGGAAAATAGCAGAGGATATGCCTATATGGAAGGGGGAAAGGGGAGAAAACTTGCCAGTACTAATTATCAGAAAGGGAGTGATCAACAGAAGAGGCAGAAAGTCATGCAGCCTGAGGGAAGAAATAAAAATTCTTTCCCTCTAAGAACATTTTCTGGGAACAATATTATTGCCTTGACTAAAAGATTCCCAAACTAGACAATTACCTTTCAGAGTCCTCGCTAACACAGACATATTTTGAACTGGCTCATGGCTTAAAACCATCATGCTGAATTAACAAATTCAACTGAAATTTTGCTGGTTGGTGTATAAATTGCACATATACATAATTGCTAGAATTATCCTAAACATGAAATGCCCTAACAAAAAGTATAAGATGCCCACTTTGTTTAGATTAACTACTTTGGATGAATTGGGAGCTTTTCTTCTCATGTCTAGATGCTATGGGTTGGGCCTTGGGTTTGCAGTGTATGTTGATAATGCAGACATAAAGTAGGTAGCTATTACAGCCAACTCTTTCTTGTAATTAAAGTAATCCAAACTCATTATTTAATGGGAATGCTTATTTAGAGTATTACTGTGCCTCCAACTCCATCTGGAAAACATTGTAATTTTAGCTTCAGCTTTGGCACAAGGCTTTTGGCCTTGCTCTAATTGAGATGAATAAAGTTGCATTAAATCTTGCACCTTGGCAGATGGGAAGTCTTTAAACACCCATAAGGGTGCATGCTGAAGACGTCTCTGTGCTCCCTTGACTATTCTTCCACAGGACTATCTGTCGTAAAGCTTGCATCCAAAGATGAAGGCTTCATAGATTTGGTACCTCTTTCAGAATCCACTGAAAACTGAATCCTATGTATTCACAACAGATAATGTGGTGATGAAGTCTGTGAATGCCACAGTGCCAGTCAGTCCACACTTATAATACATTTTTCCAAGATATATTTTTTATAATTAAATGAAAATTGGGATCCCGAGGTAGAGATTAAAATATGAATAGGGAAAGCAAGGTCCGCCTTCATAAAAATGCAACATTTGTTATGCAGTAGAGATCTAACTCTACAAAGAAGTGAATAGTGAGATGTTACATATTTCCAGTGTTGCTGTATGGAGTCGAAGGTTGGACATTGACTAAAGCATCTGAAAGAGAATCAAAGCTTTTGAAATGGATAAAGAACAAGATGGATGAATAAAGAACAAGAACTGCTTAAGACCATTAAGCACAGAAAGCTCCAATACCCTGGCCATATCATGAGGAACAACATAAAGTATAGAATACTCCAGCTTAGTCTGCAAGGAAAGATCCCTGGAAAGAGAGGCCCTGGACGTAGATGGACTTCATGGCTAAACCTGAGAGACTGGTGTGGAATGTCTTTGGAAGAACTGTTCAGAGAAGTTATTATTATTATTATTATTATTTATTGAATTTATTACCCCGCCCCACTCGGGAGAACCCGACTCTGGGCGGCTTACATCGTCATAAAACAGAGGTAAAAGATAAAAACATATAAAATCATGAAGTTTAAAAGATTATCTAAAATTATTTGAAGTAAAAACAGTGCAAACTACACGCCAGTATCCCCCTGGTCCAGATCCAAAGTGGCACTCCCTAAGTAAGCCACTTAGTATGGGAACCCGTGTTCCCTGGTCCCCAAATATGTCCTGCCAGCCAGGTTTTCAAGCCCTTCCGGAAGGGCAAGAGCTCTGTCTGCAGGCGCAGTTCGATGGGCAGGAGGTTCCAGAGGGTTGGGGCAGACACGGAGAAGGCCCTCCTCCTAGTGCTAGAGAGGCGTGCCTCTCTAGCTGATGGAACAACGAGGGAGCCTCTCCGATCCGCCCTGGTGGGCCGGACAGATGTTCTTGGGGTGACGCGGTCTCTTAGGTATCCTGGCCCACTACCATATAGGGCTTTAAAGGTAATAACCAGCACCTTGAATTGCACCCGGAGACATACTGGCAACCAGTGCAGCTCCCGGAGTAGCGGCGAAGCACGAGCATAACGCCCACACCCCGCCACTACCCGGGCCGCCGCATTTTGCACCAGCTGGAGTCTCCGGATGGTCATCAGGGGCAGCCCCATGTAGAGCGCATTACAGTAATCAAGTCTGGAGGTGACCAAGGCATGTGTGACCATGAGCAAGGACAGGAAGACTATTGCCATGATAGCCATTATCTGGAAGTGAAGAAGAATAGATATTTTAAAGATGAGCAATGAGAAAAAAACTGAGGGACAACTTTAAAAAATACTGCACGAACCATAGCTGACTGAAGGTGCAATATTAGTTTGTAACCTGTGGCAGCAACGTACTGTCACTCAGTTATGATCTCCTTTGCATGTTTATTCTTCTAAAGAGTAACTTTCTAAGTTCCGCTCCCAGACTCACTTTCAAAAGTACACTCACTGGATGTTCTTCAGATACACAATACCAAACACGATTCCTAGTGTGGAAAAGTTTATGAAAAGTACACATCTCTGTCTCCATAGGAAACTTGCCTAAACTATGCGTGCAACATGTGAAACAATGAAACAATATTTAGAAATGCCATTTGGGTTCTTTGTAGATATAATTGGAAGGGACAAATTATTTTGCAAGGACCTAGGAGAGAATTTAAAGCTCATCCAACCACATCAACTTCTAAAGTAGAAGCAATAGTGGCTGCTGGCTCTTCAGATGCTTTCAATGATTTTTCTATGACTTCACTCACATTCTTTGGCAACTGTAAAGCTTGCAAATGTTTCATTTTTATTCCTGTTTGCCTTTGATCATAGTAGAGTCACAGACCATGACCTGTGGCATTCATAGCTAGACTAAGTCCTCTACACTTTCCTGTCACTGCATCCATACTGATCTCTACATTTCTTTTTTAATATATTGATTTATCCAATTATCTATCATGAAACTTCAGCAAAAGATTCATAATATCAGATTTGAAAATATACCATACAAATACTAGATCCTTTTCAAGAGAAAAAAAATAAGTTTCATATATAGCTTTTTTGACCTTCATTCTAAAAGTTAGGAATAAAGAATGGATGATATTTATGGTATTTGGATAAAGAGGATCAGCCTCATTTTTCTTTTATTTTTGACCTGATTTTCTGTGTTATTCAGTTTTTGTTTTTGTTTTTAATTGTGTCAGAAGCACATAAAAGTGCTTTTTGGGTTGATAGGATTTTTACTAGAGAAACTCCATTCAGGGAGGTTCTTTTCATGTTCCCAGATCTTTTCCCACCGAAGTGGTCCCTATTTATCTACTTACTATGTCTTGCTTTTGAACTGCTAGGATGGCAGGAGCTGGGACAGAGACAGGCACTCATTCTGTCATGCAGTACCTGGGTCTTGAACTGCAGACTTTATGACCAGCTAACAAAGCGAGCTTCTTAATCACTGATCCACCACAGTCCCCACATAAACAAACAGACAGACAGCAGGAGGGAGGAAAGGACTGTTATAGACTGAATTGTTACAGATGCATGAACCTGTCCATCCCTCAAAACAAATGTTCTTAGTACCTCTGCCAAATCCATGTCACACACTCTGCCCCACCCCCTTGCCATCTGTATAGCTATCTGCTCTTCAGTTAGTAATAGTATTGCTAAACTAAGTTATTAATATTATTTGTATATAAATAATTTTGTGAATTATTTTATTGTTTTGAATTACTATTCCTGGTGATATTTAGGACTTAACATTTGCTTCTATCTCCCTTAAAAACACCTGTAGTAAATTAAGCCTTATGGTGTTTTGTGTTCAACATCTGTTTTACAGTCAACATCTACATTAGAGAAACTACAAAACTGCAAAACTATTTCCTGTACACGATCTGTTCTATTCTTTTACTTTATCTTTCTTTAATCCTTTATTAGTATTATCTTGCTGATTTGGAGAAAGGTATTTATTCTTTCATGGAGAATATTATGCCTCATTTTTAAAAAGCATTTTATAGTTAACATTTACCAAAATAAAATTTACCAAAATGATTAATATTAAAAAAAAATACGAATCTTGTATAAATGTAATTTTTAAACACATAAAGTTCCCGCAATGCCAGTTTAGCCATAATCACAACATCTAGTGTACCTTTAGATCAGGGGTTCCCAACCTAAGGCCTGTGAGCAGGATCTGGCCCATGATGCCATTTCATGTGCCCCCCCTTCAAAGGCATTTGAAGCTGTTGGGACATCCTCATTGTGCAGGTAGGGCAAAATGGCCATTCAGCCCTTGAAGCTGACTGAGAGAGTGTGACCCAGCCCCCAGTTTGAAAAGGTTGGGAACCCCTGCTTTAGATTGACAGAAATTCCTAACAACTAGTACACAAATCAATGTAGACCAGAATTCCCAGCCTGATGACTTCAAGTTGTATTGGGCTACAACTATTTGCTGAGCTATACTGGTTTCGAGATTTGGGAACTGTAGTTCAACATACTGAGAATGGACCAAGTTGAGAATCTTGAACAGATCCCTGTAGATCCATGTATGTGATGTTAGGGCACTAGAGATGATTCAAATTGTGACTCTAGCATTTTTCATATATAGAAGCCCAGGTATGCTAATTTAGTTTTTCCTATTCTACTGTTTGCATAGTGGTTAAGATGCTGAACTTGACAGCCAGGTTGGCAGGTCACCAGTTCAAGGCCTGAGTGCTGCGCAATGGAGTAAACACCCATCATCTGTCCCCCAGTTCCTGCCTACCTAGCAGCTTGAAAGCAATAAATTGTAACAAAATAGGTATTGTTTGGCGGGAAAGGTAACAGTGTTCCATGTGCACCAACATGTCTGCTACATGACCACAGAAACCTCTACAGATGCAAACATCGCCCCCTCGAGTCAGACACAACTGGCTTTTGTGCAACAGAGACTTTTACCTTTATCCTGTTGCTTTCTTGAGACAGATCCCTCTACTGACATTGGTATTTCCCTTAGGAAATATTTTGTTAATTTCCAGCCCTCCTCATTGCTATTCAATGATGTCATTTGTGTTTAAAGAAATATCTTTCATGTCAAATGCAAAGAAGATACCTTTAACATGTCTAGAACCCAATTCAGGCATTCAATATAATGCTAAAATAAGAACAAGGGAGGGAGACAGTACAGTACACTAATTCTGACTATTCTTCTTATGTGAAAACTGATAGGTCTGAATGTTCTTCTCTTCAGATTTGTGATGTATAATAGTAAGCTTTTTGGTTAAGAATGAGAAAATTTGCAAGTGTTTGTTACATCTTCAGATATTACAGCATGGACCAGCTGTCAAGCATTGACTTGAAGCAGAGGAAAGAATTGGCCAGGTTAACTTTGAAGACTTCAAAAACTCTCCAAAGTTATTGCTGATGTTAATATATGTGTTCTAACCTGTAGTGAGTTTCTGACACAGCTATTTTGACTCTGTGTTTACTCTCATCCACCTAGTACAGAGGTGCCCAAATTTTTCAGGCTACGGGCCAGTCACATGGTTCAGCGGGCTGGTCATGTGGTTCCTCCCACTGGAAGCGAAAGTAAAATGTGCCTTTCAATTTGTTTTGCAACAGGATGAGGTAGATTTTAAATTGCCATTTTCTTTGCTTAAACCAAGGATGCCCAAACTACAGCCCATGGGCCAGATCTGGCCCCCACTGCCAATTCATCCAGCCCGTGCTGCCCTTGTCACTCCTAGAAGCAGAAGTAAAACCCACTTATACGGAGTGATGAGGGCAGCACAGATGAATTGGCATTGGGGCTAGATCTGGGCCATGGCCCATAGATTGGGCACTCAGACCTAGTTTACTGCAAAGGATCTATCAGGAAAGCTAAATAAGCAGTATAATAGTATGCTGCTTCTGGTTTAAATGCTCAAGAGAAGATAACCTCAGTGTGAACTGTTAGGGCAAGCACTTTGTTGGAGTTATGCCTGGCCCACCAAAGATGATGCCTTTCAGTTAAAGATGGAACCCAAAGCCTTCCGCATGATGGGAGGTCCAAAACAAATGAGCACGGTTCTTCCCTTCTTACAGTCGATAAAGTCCAACATTAAGGTTCCTGTTGCCAGAAACAGAATTCTGCCAGGAAATTTAACAAAAGCTTCTTTGATTCCAGTCATGTGTGAACTTCAAGACTATGCTACCTCCCGTTCTTAGGTCTGCTTTAAAAATGTTTTCCCATACAAATGAAACCCTGTGTTTGTTTCTCAACAATAACACTTCCTAATGTTTTATTTTTGGAGGCGGGTGGAAAGGTGCTGCCACCAGTTCTATCAGAGGGGTGGACAAATATATGAAATCAATAGCTTTATCTTCTTGAATTAAATGGGACTTTAATAGGACCATATGAAGCTGCTACAGAGTCAAATCATTTGTCTTTCAAACCTTGAATTGTCTTCAGAGGGAATTATTTTATCTGGAGATCCCTAAAATTAATTGATAGTCTTTCTTGGAAGTACAAATCAGGTATGAATTACTTAGCTTCTGATATCAGACTAAACTGATACATTCAGGGTACTATATCCTTACTTTCAGATCTCATCAATAGCTTCATACTTGTTGTGCGCATCACAATTGACCTTCTCCTTCTGTTTCTTCTCCTTCGTCTTTCCTGTCCCATCTTCGGTTTGATCAGGTATGAAACAGATTAGCTGGCAAAACAAGATTGCTATTGCCCAGGGTACAGCTGATTGTGGTTCCAAAGTGTAAACCAGGGGTTCTTAAGGTTTTCATGCCATGGGTCGGACTACTCACCCTCAGACAACTGAGCGGGCTGGATGCAGTGGGGCAGGTGCATTTGTGTATGTGCAGGCACATGCACTTCCACTTCTGGGGTTGACGTCATGGGCTGGATGGAACGGGCTGGATGGAATGGCATCAGAGGCCAAGACTGGATCACGAGCCTTAGGTTGTGAACCCCTTGTGTAAACAATAACCACAATTTGTGAAGAGGCTCTTTCTGTGTACCCCTTCCAAAGTGATGCTTTTGCCCAAACCTCATATACAGTAATACCCCGGAAAACGATTGCATCGGATAATGCTAGAATCGGATAACGATGCATGTTTTTTGGAAAAAACTTGCATCGGATAACGATTTTGGATAATGATTCTTAGCGTTATCCGATGCAAAGGTCTGTGGGTGTGGGGTGGTTTGGGTAGAACAACCCAATCCACCCCCATGCACAGCGGTCTCTGCGACTGCAGTAGGGTCGGGGAAAAGCACCCGCCTTTCCCTTGACCCTACTGCAGTCGCAGTGACTCCTTGTCTCTTTCCCTCCCTGTATTTAAACTACAGGGAAGGGGGAAAGAGAGAGACTTGATTGGTTCTCTAGAGAACCAATCACATCTCTCTCTTTCCCCCTCCCTGTAGTTTAAATACAGGGAGGGAAAGATAGACAAAAGCAGTTCTCTCTCTCCCTGTAGTTTAAATACAGGGAGGAAAAAAGATGCGATTGGAACCAAGTCATAATGTTATCTGGGGTATTACTGTACTCCAATGGGGAGGTGGGAGCAAATTGATGACTATACAGGCTTTCCCCAAACAGAATATGGTAATGCTTTGTTTTGTTTGTCTTGAACAGATTAGTTTACATAAAATCATTGAGAAGTTAGTTAATTTATTGCAGGATATATCCCTGAAGTCCAAGACCAAGATTATCCACACTGTTGTATCCCTGATTACTATGTATGGATGTAAAAGCGAGACACTGAAGCGAGGCACAGCAAGGGGGGAGGGGGAGAAATCATTTGAAATATAGTGTTGTAGGAAAGGTGTGGATACCCTGGGCTGCCAGAAGGATAAACAAGTCCTAGACCAAACCAGGCCTGAAGTCTTTCTAGAAATAAAAATGACAATAGAAAGTATGGCAATGGCTGTCATACTTTGGGCAAAACATGAAAAGGCAGGTCTCCCTGTTTTAAAAAAAAGGGTTGGAAAAAGCTAAAGGCAACAGGAAAAGAAGAAGACAAATATGAGATGGGTTGGAAGCTATAGACCTGAGTTTGCAAGAGCAGAGCAGACTTGGTAATGATAGGCTATTTTACATGTCACTCTTTCATACTATTGCCTTATATTGGAACTGACCTGATGGCACATTACCAAAACAACAATGACATCTAGCAGATTTAATAGTTATTTACAGAGATAAATAAAATTACTTTAGCAACTTGAGCCACCAGAACATTCCAGCCCATGTCCATGCTCTGAGGAGTTGAAGTTAAACTAATATCGCAGGATGGAGGCTGCAGATATGAAGAATTAGGCAGGGGTGTGATCAGGGCCGTAGCCAGGATTCTAGATGTGGGTGGGCAAAAAACCTTTTCAAGGTCCTATGGGAAACAGTGCTTTGCACCTTCTAGTGGCCAGGGAGTTTGAAGGTGGGCAAACTGCTAACTCAGGGTAGCCTAAGCCTGACCTGGCCCCCCTGGCTATAGCACTGGGTGTGATGATACTAGGTTTTAAACCCTAAAGATGTATCAAACACTTCCATTACTCATATTGGTTTCAAAATCTAGCCAATCTCTCTCTTTTTGCCAGTTCAAGCTCTGATATGTCTTGCATGATATGGAGACCCAAGAATTCCAATGTTTTCTTCATTTGGACCAGGGATCAGTGGATCAATAAATCTATCCCCCAAACTTGATTTTGGGTTCCTCTTCAATAGCTGATTTCACCTCCAAACATATACAGTGCATGGTGAGAGATTGTTTTAGAGTTAAACCTTCCTGTGTAGGACATTAGGATGTAAGCTGCAAGAAGATCAAGATTTGTTGCACAATGGGTTGAAGCTCTGGAATGACCTTCTGCAGAAGGATTGTACCATATCACATTGTTAGGATTTGTGAGATGACACAAAATCCATCAATTTAGAGAGGTACTTGGCAGCTATAGGTTTTTCTGAAACTTATAAAGTTAAATTAAAATTAATTTAATAAATTAAAATATGACTCCTAATAGATGTCTTCTGGGGCTGTGGTAGCTTAGTGATTAACATGCTGAGTTTGACAACTGGAAGGTTGGCTGGTCAGCGGTTTGAGACCTGAGTACTGCACAACAGAGTGAGCTCCAGTTGTCTTTCCCAGCTCCTGACAACTAACCGGTTTGAAAGAAAGAAATTGCAAGTAGATAAATAGGTACCACCTTGGCGGGAAAGGTAATAGCATTCTGTGCACAGCATTCTGTGTCTAGCCATGCCATCCATATGACCATGGAAATATCTGCAGACACAGACAGCACTGGCTCTTTTGCTGTAAGCAGAGATGAGCACCACCCCCTAGTGTCTGACACGACTGGATTTTGAGCCATGGACAACATTGCCTTAGATGTATGTTAAATAATGGCCATATATGTAAATAACATCTCAGTGTGGAACATGATGTTTCTACTGAATGCAATTGTTCATTCATGATTCTTTCAATAGTGAAAACTGACACTAGATTAAAACCATCTTTATTCGTACAAAGGATTCCAACAGAATTTGGCAATTTGCAAGTCATAGATGGAAAATTAAGAGTGGGCACTGTATTCAGATTTTTACCCCTTCCTCCCCTTCTTTCCTAGCAGCCACTGGCTCCTGTGGAGGTTTGGGGTCAGACGCCTGATTAAGTGAATTATAGCTAAAATCCCCTAGTATAAACCATGTCATGCCCCAGGCTACCCAAAACAATGCTCCCTGTTTTAACCCATAATGGGTAGTTGCATTTGGTAAATGACTTAATCACGACAACATAAATATTTATGGGAGAATTGTTCCAATTAAGGTATAAGCTTGTTTAGATGCTATCAGTTAGACAGGGCTTTCCCAACAAGAAAATGATTGTTAAGAGACATTAAAAATAGTTAAACTCTGGGGGGAGAAAGGTCATTGGTCCAACGACACATAGATATTTATTTTGGTTTAATAACACCCCTCCTTTCTCTCTTGTTTAAAGAAATTGACTTTCTGCAATGGAAAAAAGGAGCAAAACAAATTAATGGTAGTGAACAGCACATTGAGTCCTTTATATTGAAATTTATATTGAAGTTTAATGGAATTGAACAAGATGAGAATACATATGGTGATACTAATAACAGTTTAGCTGTTTTATCCAGAAACATTAGGCTAGAGAAAATATCGTAAATCTGAAAACACATTTTTGTGTAGTCTATCGACTCTTGTAAGCCTATTCCTCCAGTTTAGAAAAGAAAAAGGGATGTCACAGGCTAGAGGAACCTATTGTATAAGTATCTTTTGTTGGTTAAGATGGTGAAGGGAGTATGTTGAATATCTTTGTATCATAATGTGTGTGTTGTGTTCAAATTTAATGCTGAGAACAAATAGTTTAGAAATGTTTGGACAAAGATTTCCTTTCCTTCTCATACTCTTTAAATTTATAACTTCACAATAAAAATGAGACTAAGTACATGTTCATCTCCAGCTGTTTCAAAAATTCCACTATTTTATGGGAACAATATATTTTTTTAAAAATCACATGACACATGTGCGACGCAGATATTCAAATTCACAAAATCTTCCAGCTTGCTTTGTATTGTAAACTACCATTTGGGCCGAACATTTTGTCCACATCTGTCTTACTGTATAGATTAGGACAGTGATGGTGAACCTTGGCACTCCAGGTGTTCTTGGACTTCAATTACCAGAAGCCCAAACCAGCATTCCTGTTGATCAGGGCTTCTGGGAATTGAAGTTCCAGAACACCTGCAGTGCCAAGTTTTGCCATCCCTGGATTAGAACATGACTCTGATGTAAAAAATAGGCTGTAAAAAGCAAGATCTCTTTATGAGACATCCTCATTTTCTAGGTCTCCTGTTAAAAGCAGAGTTTGGAGAAGTTACTCTAGGAAGGCAAAACTCCTCAAAGTCTCCTAGCGAGCACGTCCAGCATGCACAGATTCTGGAAAACTCTGAGATCTGTAACTTTTCAAAAGTCTAGTTACAAGTCATTTAAAACACAAACACACTTACTTTTCCCTTGCATTGAGGGATAGGTGGAAGAAAGAGCTGCTTTTAAATGGGTTTTTCAGTAGGATGAAATTTGCTGGGTTTCTTTAATGGAAGATTTGTATAAAGTAAGAAAAAATGAAGTACTGTACTGTACAAATAGACCTGTTTTCAGAGGAAAGAAAGAAATGTGCACTCTTTGCAATGTTCTATCAATCTACTGAACAGTGTAAATGTCTACTATATGATATATGACTCGAAAAGAATAGCACAAAAAATGGAAAAACTGGAGGTGTTTTAATTTTTTTTTAAAGAAAATTTCATTGCTTTCCAATTAGAAATTATGGGATTTTTTTTAAAAAAATGTAACAAGTACTTTAACTGACATAAATGATGTTGCTCATTATCCTGGGTTATCTTTCTTTCTTTGAAGTTACCAGCTGCAAGACATTTCAGGTGGGGCTGCAACAAACAGCAGGAGTGAGTCGATGTAATGGTTTTATTACAAGACCAACATCCATCTGCTTGTCAACAGACACCAGCAACCAAACAGGCGTAGCAAGTTATGGTTTCGTAGAGGAGCTAGTCTTTATTCATGCAAAATGACTGAATGAGCATGAACAAGGGAAATGACTTCCAAAAAATGCAGCTGGAATGGGCAAGGTTACCAGGCAGGGGGACACCCAGACCACACAAAAAATAGAAACTATATAACATGAAGGAATCTCTAGTCTCCCACATAATTATAAAGAGAGGAAAAGGAAAACAGTAATATTAAAGATCAAGTACTGTAGCTAACCATCACAAACCTAATTTGGAATACAGGGCTTTTTCTTTAAGTTCTTTTGCTTAAGTCTGCCTGTCACAGCCCAGGACAATCAGTGTAAAATCTGCTCCCAAGTTAAGTTTTCACAAAATCAATTACACACACACATACACACATCTACAGTATCTACAGTATAACTCTCTTGATATGTTTGTATGAAAGCGTGAGCTGCTCCAAGATGACATCTATCTCTCTGCCTGTTGGGCTGTCAGAATGTTGATCTGTCTGTCTCTCTTTCTGTCTAATGTGTATGTAAATAGATGGATAGTTTAGCATGCTGTAAATATTAATAAGATGTTTTCCCTCAGGTCAGTCCCATATGCTTTGTTTAACCACACAATACTTGGAATTTCTTGATTTCAAGCTGCTAGGTTGTCAGGAGCTGGGACAGAGATGGGTATTCACTCTGTTGTGCAGCATTCAGGCTTCGAACTGCTGACCTGCCAACCTCCCAGTCATCAAGTTCAGTGTCTTAACCACTAAGCCACCCCAAATCTCTCAGGTTATGGTCGAAGTTTTCTTTTATTTTCCTTTCCCCTCAAACCGGTGATGATGAAGAAGCAAAATAATGATGATGTTGGCTTCAAAAAAAATGACTAGCTTTCCTTTCCCTCTGGTTTTTTTTAACTCAGCCTAGCAGACTGGTCCAAGAAAATCATCTCATTGATGCAGTCCAAGTAATTAATCAATAGCAAATGCTATTTTCATACCATGAAAATAAACTCCATCCATATAACACCATTTTTCATTTCTTTTTCACTTCCCCTGAATTTCCCTAACTGGATTTCATTCCCCTTTCAAATGATGTATAGGATAAATGCCAGTCACTTTCTTAAGGATAACAGCATGAACTGCCTGCTTGCCTGGAAATCATGGTATCACATTTCACTGCTGAAGAATTTCTCCCAGTGATTTCCTCTAGAGAATGAAATGTGTGTTTTACTGATAAAGGCTGCAGGGAGAATAGCTCCCTGCTCTGTAATTTCCCATGCTCTTGCCAATCTTCCAGAGATAAGTGTTCAGACAACTGAGGTCCCCTTTCATAAACAGGCTTGGAAGACATAAGCCTGCTACCTCTATCTAACCAGGTGACAGCTTCTTAAATGCACCAGCAGTTTTCTACTGCCTTGTGGCACTGCTGATAGTTTTCAACTTGACATGAACAAAATGACACTACCCCAACCCCACACCCCAAATTCTAATACTGACTAGTGCTAAACATTCCTGCTATTCTTTCCTGATCCACGCAAGGATTGGCAAGCTTGTTTTTGTCCTTTAAATGACATTGTGCACCTTATACAGGAGAACCAAAGGTTTCACATGTTCGAGTCTCATAAGACAAGAATGGGAATCAACTGTGCAACTGAACAACAACAAACAAGACAAGAAAGCCAAAATGAAATTGAATGCTCTTACATAAAGAAAGAAATAATATAATGTACTTATTCTGCACAAATGGATCGATCAGCAGAGATACCATGCTCTTTGCTCTATATGGCATATTTGTAAAGATATGAATCCATCATATCAAGCTGTCTTTTGTAGTACAGTAAAACCTCGGATAACGTTTGCATCAGATAATGCTAAAATCGCATAAGCAATGGGGAGGGGGGAGAATTGCATTGAATAACGTTAAGATCCTATGGGATGCATCGGATAACAACTGCTAAAGCCTGTGCAGTTACAATGTATCTCTATGGAACTTTAACGTTATCTGATGCATCCCATAGGATTTTAACAGTCATCGGATAACACTAAAAATTGGATAACACCAAGACTTGTGGAACCAAGTTTTAGCGTTATCCGAGGTTTTACTGTATATGATATTTTAAATTGATTCAGGAACTTCTGTGTTTCATTTTTGACTCAAGCCAAAAAAAAATCAACAGCAGCAATTTATAGGAATGAGGGAAAAGGTTCAACTGTGTTTGGATTTGCCTATTGTTTGTGCAGGGAAAGGGCTATAATAGAGTGAGATTTGCATAATGGAGTCAAGCACTTTTATTGACAAAATTCCCAATCTTACAATGTCAGTTCACCAACATTTATTTTAGCCAGAAGCTTCATCTCTGCTACATCACATTCCTAATCCCCTCTCTACCCCTGTTTCTGCCCTGAGCCTTCTATCCCACTTTCAAACTATCACTAATGCAGAAGAATGTGGGGGGGGGGGTGAGGAACAATATCTGTAATTAACATGTAAATTAGGAGGCTGATGAGCTCTGATTAAGGGAATGGATGCAGAATTCTGAGGCATAGTTGATGAAACCCACTGTCAATGAATGTAACACCAGCACTTTAAACTATTAATTGAAGTTCCCAGACTGGGAAAGTATGTCAGCATGTGACTTATTGCATTGTGTTTATGATCATTTTTACCATTGTTGGAGAAATTGTGATGATGGACTCATTGGCTGGAATTCTGTACTGGTGTTTCCAAATGTTTGGGTAACTTTCTGTGGCTAATTGATGAGGTGCTGGGATAATCACAGTTGTGAAATTGGGGTTGTGCTCAGACATGTGACTAAGATGCCACAATGAATTGGTTACACTGCATTCAAAGGCCAACATCCCCTTGTTACTAGAGCATTAAACATCAGGTGTCTGCATGTGGTGATCTTAAAGTTCACATAACAGAGAGGCCAACAGTTGATAATGTGGAAAACTTCCATTTTATGATACACCAATCAAGAGAGAGCCTCTGAGTCAATTATAATTTGTGGATGTGTTCTTGTGTCCTCTATGATGATCAGAATAAAGGAAGGCTGCGGTACAATGAGATGCTCAAGTTACAAGTATGTTTTATGCCACTCCTTCTCCCTGACTATATTTATGAACTCCAGATCATACCAATTAGTACTGTTTATTTATGTTTCTATATTTGTATGTGTTGAGGCTTTGGTTACAGTAGATTATATACCAGCAGCCATCAATTCATGCAATTCCCTCACTTTTAAGGAATAACCAATAAAAATAGATATGAAGGAGTGCCTGCCATCCACCAATATTATCATCTGGGAGAATCTTGTATGCACCAAACTCGTTAGATGCTATATATAGCAGGAATATGGCTTTTATCCTACTTCAGATTTCATTGGACTCCAGCTTTCATTTGCTCCAAAGAGCAAGCCAATGAGTAAAGACAATGAGAACCTTGATCCAAAACCACCTGGAAAGCCTAATGTAGAAAGTGATGTGACATTATTTAATACTATTTTCCTGCTACAACTAGGGATTTAGTTCAGATGCTAGAGTTTTGCTAGTTCCTAAACTTGGACTGCAACTTCCAGAATTCACCCTAGATGGAGAATGAGTGATCCTTCAAATGCTGTTGGATTTCAGCCTCACGGAACCCTAACAAGCTGTAAGGTAAAGGTATCCCTTGCTCGAAAGCCAGTCGTATCCGACTCTAGGGGTCAGTGCTCATCTCTGTTTCAAAGCTGAAGAGCCAGCACCTTCTACTTCTGCAGGTATGACTAGACACCGGAGTGCATGGAACACTGTTACCTTCCCACTAAAGTGGTCCCTATTTATCTTCTTGCAATTTCTTGCTTTTGAACTGCTAGTTTGGCAGGAGCTGGGACAAAGACGGGAGCTCATTCCGTCCTGCAGTACTCAGGAATTGAACTGCTGACCTTCCGCCTCCCAGTCAGTGTTTTAGCCACTTGAGCCACTGCAGTCCCCAACAAGCTGACCTGATGATAAATAATTCTGGGAGTTGCAGTCCAAGAATACTTCTAAGAACCTACCTTACAAATCTGTTCAGGGATATACCAGTAAAAAAAATATCTGAAAGATACCAGTGATGACCCTCTTACATAGTGACAAAACACTGACAGTAGCTCTATGGTCTGAATGAAAGACAAGGAAAGAGTAGGAAAATGTTAAACCTCATATCAACTCTGCTCTTTCCACAATTTAATCTATATGTAGTGGTTCCATCTATCCTTTTCCTTGCTACCCTTCTTACCATTAAAAGCAACAACATTAACACAAATCTTTACAACAAGAGCATTGATACCAACACGTATCTAAATTGGAAATTATGCCTGGCCAATCAAATGGTAAGAAGTATACTATATAGCTTAGCTGTCAGAATAAGATAGTTTTAACATCAAAGAAAATGATATATAAAAAAAGAAAACGATAACACCAGTCTAATGTTTTTAAATATCTGCTGATGCTATCCAGATGTATTGGACTCCTGATTGGGGATGATGTGATTCCCAGTTGATTACATCAAAAGGGCATCATGTAGGGAAAGGGCAGCCTGGGCCTTTGAGCTTTTCTATATCCATTTCATAAGCTTTGCAATGTACATACGATATTACTAGTTAAACATGCCATTTTTCTTGAAAAGAACAAACCCTTTCCCTAGAAACCTTAGAAGAAACTGTTTCTGATCCAAAATGAATCATAGCAGGTGCTTGTAATCTCTTTCAGGTCTTAAATTAACTAAGCTCTCTATGCATTGCACCTCTCCCATTGAGTTTACTTTGCATACACAAAGACACAAAACCTTACATACACATTTGCTTTTCAGCTCCAAATACACCTTATTTTCATAGGAATTGCCAAAAGAGAATTAGCCTATAAACTTCCTAAAATCTGTTCCTTTTTATGGTTCTAAAACCAAACTAACTTATCTTTTCCTCTTAGTTTGGAGGGGGGGGGGATAGATGGGCTGTCAGAACTCAAACAAATACTTTAGGTCTTAATCCACACCAATTAACAATAAGATATTTACAGTACAATTCAGTGCATCTCTACAGATACTGAATTCAGTGGGGATTACTAACATTTAAGTGTGCACAGAATCAAGGTCCTTGGAGTATCTTCAATGTATACAGAGAGCAATACAACCAATGTGACATTTTACGATTGAGCAAAGACTTACAGAGCTTGTTCAATTCATGTTAAAAGTTCCATTATTGGCTTCTACATGGGATGAGTGAAATGGAGATTCTAATTTAAAATAGCAAAGACATTCAGAATTTCAAGGGTAGGAATTAAGGTGGAACACAATGGTATGAACATGACATTTTACTCAATTCTTGCTTTGAAATCCTGGAATTGACATAGGAAGAAACTGAGACATGATTGAAGGAAGCTACATTTCAAGGGCACTGAACATTGTTTGAGTTCCTGTCACCTAGACAGACAGGCAGATAGACAACTTTCATCCTAGAAAGACTCTGGAGGGTGCAGTTCTGCTTTTTCAACTGTCCCTCCTTCTCTTTTGCTCCCCTCAAAAATGAAGGGAGCACCTGGCTGCTAGTTGTTTTGAAAAAGAGATAAGAGAGTATCGGTTGTAGGAAAATTGGATAGATGCAGTGGTGGGCTGTCAAATATTTTACTACCCCACCATGAAGCCATCGACCTTGTGGGTGGAGCCAAAGCCATGACATCATGATGTCATGGGCGGAGCCGACATCATGATGGCATGACATTGTGGGCTGAGCCAAAAATAATAATAAATAAAATAAAATAAAATAATTAAATAAAAATTGAATAAAAATACATATTAACATTAAATAATCAACCCACCCATCCCAAACACAAATCAACCTGCCCACTCCAAACACAAACCCATCACTTACCTAGGCAAGCAGCAGCATGCATGCATGCAGGCAGGCAGGCAGGCAGGAACCGCAATGGTGCGGTGGCGCGGCGGCACACCGCTGCTGTGGCAAACCACCACAGGAGCACGGTGGTGCAGTGGCCTGGTGGCGCAGCGTGGCACAGAAAGGCCACTGCCACTGCCGCTTCTAGAGGCGCTCCCTGCGCTCTTCCTTTCTGGGCAGCCAAAATGGCTGCCCAGAACTGTGCATGCATCAAAACTCCATTTGACGCATGCACAGTTCTATTTTTTAGTGTGCATGTGTCAAATAGAGGTTTAACACATGCGTAGTTCTGGGCAGCCATTTTGGCTGCCCCAAAATACACTTCCGGAGGAGGGCTGGAGAGGCAACCGAACCAGTCACCCAGGGATTTACCACCAGCCCGGTGAACCCCTCCTGATGGGCACTACCTGTTCGAACCGGTAACAGCCCATCACTGGATAGATGCATCCCCCAGGCCCTCTGCAGGCCTACTGCTTTCATAAAGTAATGGTTTCTCAACCTTTGGCCCCCCATATGTTCTTGGACTTCAATTCCCAGAAGCCTTGGTCAGCAAGTGTAGTGACTTGGGCTTCTGGGAACTTAAGTCCAAGAATACCTGAGAGCCCAAAGTTGAGAAACCTGTGGTTTAATTTTTCCCACCTTCTTCTTTTGTTGGTGCTGTTGTTGCACCACATAGGTTTGCCCAATAGACATTCATAAAATCAAACCACAATATCATGCTAAGACAAGTATGCTTTCAGTGCATGGTAAATGCTGCACAAAGAAAACATGAAGAGAGACCTTTAGAGGAGATTTGAATAACATACAAGTCTCCTGGGAAGAAGCAGCGAGTATAGCAGCAATCCAAACTTGTTGGAGAAAATGTATCACCTGATATGCAAGGACATATGAAGAAGACATTGCACAGAAAAATCCCTCAACCTTCACTGACTGTTTACACTATTAAGTGTTGATTGTTGCATTCTTGACTCTCTAATGTAATGTTGGTTGAAATTATGAAAATTAGAGAGGAATCTGAATTTGGCAACTACTTCTTCTTCTTCTTCTTCTTCTTCTTCTTCTTCTTCTTCTTCTTCTTCCAAATATAGGCAATCATCATGGTGATCAGCCATGAAGACTGTCCTGAGAATATAATGCAGTGGCATTTCATCTGCCTTCTGCATCACAGCATGACCCGGGTACACTTATACAGTTCCATGAGTCAATCTTTGGTCCTTAGCTCTTTTGGAGCACAAAATCCTCATCAGCACCAAGCCAGTATTGATGAAGCTTCTGCTCTCCATCAAGATGGATTCAAATGGAATTTAATCCACTTGGGGACCTTCACCTTTCCCCGTGGATTTTGATACTCAAGGCTGTTAGTCCTCAGGGTGTTCAGATTAATTAACCACTGCCTGACACTTGGCATTGAGTTGCTGGCAGTATGGTCTACTCTATTACCATAGCAGAAGAACCTGGCCAGAATGGTTTCTTTTATCAGATAAAATAAGATTTGCTTTTCTATATTTATGCAACCAATATATATATATTCGCTGATTTAATTTGGCAAATGACAATAGTAATGCTATTCCATATTGTAGGTGCATATAGAAAATCAAATTATATATATGATTGACAGATTGACTAATATTGTTTTAGATGTAATGGAATAAATTCCAGACTGCTTTTTTCCTGCAACAAACTAACATCTATGTTCATCTGGAACTTATGTTCCATTACTGTCTAAAACAATATAGATGGTTTCCTCATTATTCATAACTGTCTTGTAATACATGATCACCTGATTAAGTAATTGCCCTAATTTCCAAGGGGATCTTTCCAAATTCTGCATGAATTGTAACATTATCATGTTACAATATATTTGCCAGATGTTCCCAAGCCTTGATTTAAACAGTACGGATGCTATGTGGAAGCTGCGTCTTTCACTGGAGACTCCCATGTGGATAGTGAAATGTTTGGTGATATAATATTGTCAAAAAGTGATCACATTGGCCATTCTTACGGAAGCACCTCTTCTTCCCATATTGCTGGCTGTGCACTGTGGTTCAACACAATTGGCAAGGGGCAAGCGTGTAGGTTCTGGGCACAAAATTGACATTTTTGGGATGACATCACCACAGCGCACCAGGTTTACCCTTCCAGCGCCACGGATTTTGAAACAGAGGAGGCTCCTAAGATTTTCCTAACACAGAGATCGGCTTTGGCAAAGGCTGCAGAGGGATGGGACCAAGCAACTGCTCGGAGCAACCAGAACAAAGCCCAATCGCCGCCACTGCTGCCACTGTTAGCAGTGGGAGCAGCTCACCTCTGGCCCCCGCAGCTGTGTGTTGGGGGCAGGACCAGCCAGGAAAAAAATGTTTGGGTACCACTACATTAAAGGGATATTAAAGGACAAGATCTTTGTTTGAGGGTACAGATGTAAAGGAGAAGTATTCAGATTTTTACGCACCATTTTTTCACCTTTTATCTTTTTCTTCAGAATGGCTTCATAAGCAGATGTTAAGGTCAGAAGGAAACCCTGTATTCATGTACTGTGACCTCTGTAACCGAGGCCAATTTCTTCCCCCTTGGCTATTTCTGCATGAGGGTCAGTGACCTGCATTAAAAGTAAACATATCATTTAGGAGAACATCTTTGCAGGCCACTAAGTCATGGAGATTCCATAAAATTGCTTGCAAGCATAGTTGCTGATAAATTTGGTGTCCTATTTTCAGTCAATCTTTTTTCAGTTCTTGAGCGAAATCCTGGGAATTGTCTCAAAAGAGAAGATTTATTGAAAAGAATTAAATGAAATGAATCAAGGTTTTGGTTGATTTCAGTGGAATGACTCTAATTTGAATTATGATTTGATGTATTTCATTAAATGAATGTTCTTCTATGTAAAACTGCTTATAACAGAAGGTTTTTTTAAAGAAATTAACCTTTGTCCATAAAAATATTTAAATTTTCCAATAGTTAAAGGACCTTCTAAAGTCAAGATAAGGTAAAAGGTAAAGGTTGCCCTTGTTCAAAAGCCAGTCATGTCAGACTCAAGGGGTGGTGATGTTCATCTCCATTTACAGCCTAGGAGCCAGCACTGTCTGCAGACATTTCCGTAGTCATGTAGCAGGCATGCCTAGACACCGGAGTGCATGGAACACTGTTTATCTTCCCACCGAAGTAATCCCAACTTGCAACATCTTGCTTTTGAACTGCTAGGTTGGCAGGAGCTGGGACAGAGATGGTAACTCACTCTGTCGTGCTGTACTTGGCTATCAAACTCTGACCTTCCAGTCACCATCGTAACCACTAAGGTAGCTTGAAGGAAACAAGAACTTCCTTGGAGCTATAAAGAAAGTTTCTTGCAAATAGCAAGTTCAGTTCTACTCTAGTTGAGTAGTATCCTGTGGACCATATGATGAATATCCTAAGTAGTAAAGCTCTTGCTTGCATTTTGCTATTGAAATGTTTCTGTTATATCATGACAATATTTGTTGTTGTTCAGTTACACAGTCGACTCTGACCCTTTGTGACACTATGGACCACTGACGGCCAGGCACTTCTGTCTTCCAGCATCCTCCTCAACCTACCCAGCTTTGTGCCTGTTGCATCTACAATACCATCTAGCCATTTCAGTTTGGCCGCCCCTTTCTTCTTTTGCCCTCCACCTTTCCCAGCATCAAGGCTTTCTCAAGTGAATCCTCTCTTCTCATTTTATGTCCAAAGTACTTTAGCTTCATCTTTACTATTTGACCTTCTAAGGAGCAGTCAGGGTTGATTTCTTTAGGATTGACCTATTTGTTCTCCTCACTGTCCAGGGTACTCTCAAAACTCTTCTCCAACACCTCATTTCAAAGGCATCTATTCTTCTGCGCTCAACTTTTCTTATGGTCCAGCCCTCACAACCATACATTACCACCAGGAATACCATGGATTTGTCTATGCAAATTTTTGTTTGCAAGGTGATGTCTATATTTTTAACTATGTTCCCTAGGTTTTTCATAGATTGTCTCCCAAGAATCACTCACCTTTTTATTTCATGGCTGCAATCACCATCTGCAGTGAGCTTTGATCCTAAGAAAGTAAAATCTGTCACTGCTTCTACTTCTTCCCCATCTGTTTTCCAGGGACTGATAGGGCCTGTTGCCATTATCTTGGTTTTCTTTATATTGAGTCTCAAACCAGCTTTTTCACTCTCTTCTTTCAACCTAATCTGGAGCTTATTTAGGTCTCCCTCACTTTCTGCCATTAGGGTGGTATCATCTGCATATCTCGAGTTGTTGATGTTTCTCCCAGCAGTTTTGATCCCAACTTATGATTCGTCCAACTCTGCATTGCGCATTATGTGCTCTGTGTATAAATTGAATAAGCAGGGTGACAAAATGCAGGCTTGTTTTATTCCTTTTCCTATTCCAAACCACTCTGTCCCGTATTCTGTCCTAACTGTTGCTTCTTGATTCATGTACAGATTTCTCATGAGGCATGTAAGGTGTTCTGGTATTCCCATCTCTTTCATTACTTGCCACATTTTGTTGTGGTCCACACAGTCAAAGGCCTTGGTGTAGTCAATGAAACAGAAGAAGACTTGTTTCTGATATTCCTTTGTTTTCTCCATGATCCAACGTATGTTGGCAATGTGGTCTCTGGTTCCCCTGTCTCTTTGGAATCCAGCCTGCACTTATGATAATTCTCTCTCCATGTGCTGCTGCAATCTATCCTGTATTATTTTTGAGCATAACCTTGCTAGCATGTGGGATGAGCGTAATTGTTCAATAATTTGAACATTCTTTGGCATTACCCTTTTTAGGGATTGGAACATATACTGATCTTTTTCCAACCCTGTGGGCATTGTTATGTTTTCCAAATCTGCTGGCATATAGTATGCAATAATTTGATTCCATCATCTTTTAGGGCTGGGATCTGGGATACCATCATCTCCACTGGCTTTGTTGTTTGCAGTGCTTTTTAGGGCCTTTCTGACTTCACTCTCTAGGATATCTGCCTCGAGTTCTATTTCCTCATCATTGTGATTATCAGGGGTGTTGAGATCCTTTTTGTAAAGTTTCTCTGGGTACTCTTGCCATCTTTTCTTAATCTCTTCTGCACCTGCTAACTCCTTTACCATGGTCATTTTTGCTTTAAACATTCCTTTGACTTTCCCAATTTTTTTGAAAAGATCTCTAGTCCTACCCCTTATGTTGTTTTCCTCTATTTCTTTGCATTGTTCATTTAGGTAGGTTTCCTTATCTTTCCTTGCTTTTCTTTGAAGTTCTATATTAAATTGATTGAATTTTTTCCTTTTTCCTTTTCCTTTTGTGTCCCTTCTTTCCTCTGCTATTTTAAGAGCCTCATCAGACAACCACTTTGCTTTCTTATGCTTCTTTTCTTTTGGTATGGTTTTCCTTGCTGCCTCCTGTATGATGTCCTGCACCTCTGTCCATAATTCTTCTGGCACTCTGTCTATCTGGTCCAAACCATTAAATCTGTTCCACACCTCCACTGTGTATTCCTTAGGGATGTTGTCTAGGTGATACCTGTCTGGCCTAATTGTTTTCCCTATTTTCTTGAATCTAAACCTGAATTTTGCAATCAGTAGATTATCATCTGAGCCACAGTCTGCTCCAGGTCTTGTTTTTGCTGATTGTATGGAGGTTCTCCATCTTTGGCTGCAGAGTATGTAATCAATCTGGTTTCGATGTTGGCCATCTCTTAGCAATTAATGTTCTCAAATGCAAGTAACTCATAAAGAATGTTATGTTAGATTCTCATCTTCTGCAAATCAGCTAAATTCCATGGACTTTTACAAGATAATGCCAGATGATCCCAATCTATTTAAGGGAATGTATTTATTTAGCTGACATTAGTCCAAGTCTGCTATTAAAGAAGACAGTGCCTTTTTGTTTTAAGAAGACACAAAGGAGAACTCCACTGAGAGACTGCAGTGAAATGTTCACAGCATGTGGCCGACATATTGTGCGGGTTAGAATGGGAAAGCCTTTGCATGATAACAATATTCTGCAATAGAAAGCAAATCTTTGCAGACTTTATGGTATTAATTAAAGCAGTCTGTTGATAGATCCTGGCAAACTTTCAAATCATGCACTTTTCAGCAAAAAAGAAGAAGAAGCATGTCCTCCTGTTGAGTCTTGGTGGTGCTGAGACAAAGAGAGAGGATGGAAGAATGTTTGCAGTAAGCTGGAGGATAAGTATTTATTGCAGGCTAGTTGTAAAGAAGCATGAGATTGCTTGTAACACACAACAGACTTGCAGTGTTTTTTCCTTCGTTTTAATTATTCCATTGTGATTGAGTGTGCACACTGCTGCTGTAGGCATGGGGTTGAGGGGTTGAGGGGGTGATGCCACATGATAGGAATGTCATGCCCCCCTTTTTTTTTAATTGTAGCAGAGGTGCTTATGTGCATATGTAAATATGCAGTGTAATTGCTGGTTTTAAAAAATAAGTCAGACACCTGCATAAGCGAACATATGTGCAAAGAAGAGGGTGGGAAATGAAAATATGATGCCAGTTAAGAAAGAGTGAGGAGGAGATGAATGGGTATGGTTGGGGCATCCCCAACCTTGGATCCTATGCTACCTAGAGGCTTGACAGAGTGTGTCCTGGACTGTAAGAGGCTCCTTCTCCTTTTATTCTAAAGGAACCATCCTTTTAAGTTAAGTTTAAAGTAAAAAATAGCCCAGAAAGCAGATGTGTCTGAGAAGGTGCCAAATAGGGGAGGCAGCAGAAAGGGCAGGCATACAACAGGCAGGAAAAAGGGGATAGTTTTAAACTGCTGTAAACTGTGAAATATCTGGAATATCTGATGCAAAAGAACAACAGATTGGACATACAAGAGAGTTTCTGTAGATTCAGTGTAGCTTCCCCTAGTTAGTGCATTTGTGGCCAGAGAGAATTGAGTTCTATTTGCTTTTGTATGAGCTCATAAAAAGAAGGGTTGTAGGATGTCAAAGTCCTTCCTATGCTAATAATAATAATTTTGTGTCAGAAATTATTCTGGGTTGAAAAGATTTTTGCTGGACAAACTCCACTCAGGGGACACCTGAATGAGGCTCCTTTCATGTCCTCAAGAGCTGGGACAGAGACAGGTGCTCAATCCATCATGCAGTGTCCAGGTCTCACTGCCAACTTGCCAGCCTTCCAGCTAACAAAGCGAGCTTCTTAACCAATGAGCCAACACAGCCCCTTCCAGTGCTAGCCTCCATCTACACTTGTTAACATCATGTACACACATGTTTATCTGCCTGATAATATGCAGATCTGTTTCCTTTTGAAAATTTGACTTTGATAAACATTTTGGTTCACTTGTGTGGTGTGACAGTGTTATCGGTTGGTTGTGTATCGTCTTCCACTTTTACCCCCACGGTTGTCAAGAGTATGTATCTTCAGCTGTAGTAATAATTTCGTGTCAGAAATTATTCTGGGTTGAAAGGATTTTTGCAGGAGAAACTCTGCTCAGGGGATGCCCGAATGAGGCTCCTTTCATGTCCCCAAGATCTTTTCCCACTGGAGTGGTCCCTATTTATCTACTTGCAATTTCTTGCTTTTGATCTGCTAAGTTGGCAGGAGCTGGGATAGAGACAGCCACTCAATCTGTCCTGCAGTACCAAGGTCTCAAATTGCTGACTTGCTGTCCTTCCAAATAACAAGGCACGTTTATTAACCGCTGAGCAATGGTATAGTCATAAAAGCAAAGCTTTTGCTTTGAACAAATGGAATGAATCCCAAACATTTTCCATGGTGATATTTATGGCTTGTGCTCAAAGGAAACTGCCTTATTCCAAATCAGGTCAGTGGTCCATCTATCTCAGTAAGATATGCATTGCTACTAACTAGCAGGGACTTTTCACAATTTCAGCTAGAGATCAGGAATCTGTGTGGTTTGACTCAGAATACAACAGCTCTTTATCTGTCTCGTGTTGACATATGTTAGAGCATTCACAAGATAAAAAACCACTCAAAAATATCCCAAAGAGGTCATTGGAAAGTATCTTTATAATCTGAAGGGTGTTTTTTTCCTTAACAGAAGAAATACTGTTCATATTGGATTTTTATTACAACCTTGCATGCTGCCTTTAGCTGGAATGACCAAGAGAGGATTTTCTGGGCTTCAGTGAATGTCTGTCTATCCAGCACTAATCAATTATTTATTTGCTTTTTTCTGCTCTGTTATATATATGTTTGTTGTTTATCTGTTTGTTTGATTGTTTGGTAGCATGAATGCAGTAAAGAAAGCAGCATGCACATGTCTGTAATTTCAAGTAATTGTAAGTAAAGTACAGTAATACCTCGGATAACATTTGCATCAGATAATGCTAAAACCGAATAATGTGAAGCAATCTGGAAAAAAATTGCCTTGAATAACATTAAAATCCTATTGGATGCATCGGAAAATGTTTGTTAAAGCCTGTGCTGGTTACAATGTATCTCTATGGAGTTTTAACTTTATCCGATGCATCCCATAGGATTTTAACGTTATCCGATGCATGCATTGGATAACATTAAAAATCGGATAACACTAAGACTTGTGGAACCAAGTTTTAGCATTATCCGAGATTTTACTGTAATGTTTTTCTCTCTCCTACAGTTGAGACTTTGAGTACCAGTTATTGAAAAAGAAGTGGACTCTGGAAGATTTGTAGCTATTCTTCTCACTAGATCTCTACACTTCTACTGCTCAACTCAAGAGAATTTTACCAGAAATTCACAACTCAGCAACAATTGAAGCACTACTAAATGTAAGAATTCTGAAGACGTTTAGAAGGCAGCACTTAACCCCAGCAAGTCTGCCATCACATTCTTTGCATTTTCAGTGTTGACTCTGAAAAGGAGAGTGTCCTGCTTCTATGCAGATTCTCCATGTTAACAAGAATTGTGGAAAAATCTGTATTCTTGCTCATGCAGATAGCCTATATGTGAGCAATAACATCTCTCCCTACATGGGACGCAATTGGATGATAGAATGAGAAGGCCAAAAGTGTATTTGTAATGCCAGATTCCTTGCACCTTAGTAGGGCTAATGTGGCTTCACATGATACACAGAAACATACCCATCCGGCCAGAGGAAGAGGCACACCTGGGGAGGGCCAGTGTCTGCTTAAAAACTGCTTGCTGCCAGCCGCTGGCCCCTTACTCACCCGGCCTGAAGAGTGAGGAACACCTGGGGAGGACTGGTTTCTGATTCAGTAGATAATGGTCCCTTTGCTACAGTTGTCAATGTATGTGTTCGTCTTTTACGATTTATTGCACTGTTACCTTTTATTGTATTGTTATATTTTATTGCATTGTTATTTTTATTGCATTGTTACATTTTATTGTATTGTTATATTTCATTGTACTGTGGTGTTTGATATGTTGTGATTTTTGTGATTATTGCATAACTTTTGAATTGTGTATTGATTATTTTTGCTATTATGGGCCATTTTTGTAGAAGGTATATTGTGTAATTTTTGTGCATACTGTATTATTATATATTGGATATTGTATTGTTATTGTTGTTAAGTGCTGTTTCTTTTTCTTTTCTGTTCTTTGGATGTGTATTATATAATTGCTGTATATATTGTATTGCTGTATATTCTGTAAGCCGCCCAGAGTCACTTTTGCAAATGAGGCGGCATAGAAATCTAAAAATTAAAATTAAATTAAATTAAATTAAAACAGAGGATTGAATGTTCAGTTTCTGATTATTTTGTTCAGTTCAGGTATAAAGGGGAGTCCAATACACATGGCCCTCTCCGATATGTTTTTGTACATTTGTGGCTAGCCTAGGTAGCTTGCTTTTTGAGGGAAATGACACATCAGTGCAGCAGCTCCAAAATTCTGTGTACAGAAATTGGCTGAAGTAGCACTCAACAATGTTTCGACATTGTAATGGGTTAGTCTCCTACCTTATATTGCATACAAAATATTGACTAACAGGCTTTGCTAAGTTAGCAATACAAGCTTACACACCTCTGTGCTTCAACAGACAGGAAGAGGGCTTCAAGAACTACCAACACCACTGCTTCCAACATCAGCCATTTCAGAAAGCTGGCCTTCTACACACCTCATAGAAAAGAGAGCAGGAATATTTTCACCCTCTTTTTGGACATGACGCCAGACATAGGAATGGTTGTTCCCTGCAGCAGTTGTACATTTCAGTGGAGCACTGAAAGCAACCCCTTTGCCTCACTTCCATTCATTGTAAGCTGGGTATTAATATATGCATTTAAGAAGCACTGCTGAATCTGAAATCAATCATTTTAAAGTTTTGCACATTTTATGGTGCCTTGGCACATTTGCAAGATGAAGTTCTGGATGGGACTAGAGAAGGGAGATCAAAGTCAGCTATTCATTGGAAGAAATATTGTTACAAAGAGTTCCTTCACAAGTTCAACAAAAACTTGCATCTGCTAAAAAGAGAGAAAGGGGGGGGGAGTTAATAATATGAATAAAGCAAAACTTTGGGTGTGGTGGCAGTTGGGACTACTTCCAGATATTTGTAAACTGAATGAACAGTGCTTTCTCAGAAGATCATTCCCAGCTTCAGTGACCTTGGAAGAATTAAAATGGATAAAATTCTCATATTAAGTTTGTATTTTGCTGTACAATGGCAGCATAATATGAAGTAAATGCCCACCCCCTGAGCAAAGTAGAATGCGGAGGGGAGAGAGAATCTTTACACACATATACTGTTGGTTTGTTTCTCTCAGGCTCTTTATATTTTTAAAAAGAACTTTCCCCTCTCTTAAATAGTGTTTTGCTATCCATTGTGAGTATTAGTGGGACAATCGAATTTGTTATGCTTGAAGCTAATTAAGGGACCTTGGCTTAGACAGATGGGTCACCAGCACACAATTGACCTTTGGGCTCATTTTAATAGCCCCAGGAGAGAGGATGAAATGTAGATGCTGTTAAAACAGTTTCACAGCTCTTAGCGCTATATCGTTACAGTTATATAGTTTCAAAATGTAACTCAACTCTGGGTCATAGTCCACAAGATGGAAATCCCTTGAGCTGAGGTGGACAACACCTAGAATCACTGAAACATAAGCCCAGTTCCAAAACTGTCATTAAAAAAACATTTTGACATTGATTTATACCTGAGGGTTTTTAAAAATGTATAACTTCTTTATTTACATATAGATACATTAGAAGAGGCATCAAAGTCATGCCTACAGGCCTTGTGTAATTTTTTTAAAACCAAAAGCAGACAAGAATAAACTAAATCCATGTGTATCTCTGTTAGTCACTGCCAGGACTCTGAGGATGTGTTATGTGCCAATATAGTTTCAAAATCTGTAATGGCTGCATTTCACACATACACGCACGCACACACACACACACAGGCACATGATCAACTACTAAATGCTTAATTCAAATGTTAATTTATCCAGATACAAACACACAGATACAGACACCTACCTGGTAACGTTGATCTCTGAACCAAACCCCACCAGCTGTACCAGCCCTGCAGGCTTTGGGGCAGAGATCTCCAGAAGCCCTCTTGCTGGGGGGGGGGGGAGGGGGACTCTGAAGACCCAAGCGTCGGATCACCAGTTTCCTCTGGGTGAGAGTGTGCACGCGCATTCTTTCCACTCCAAGGAAACCGGCGATCAAATGGTCAGAGTGCCAATTTCCTTGGGGGGGGGAGACCGGGGGCGCGTGCCCTCACCCCAAGGAAACTGGCACTTGGACGCTCAGTGTGCCGGTTTCCTTGGGGGGAGACCGGGTGCGTATACCCTTACCCCAAGGATACCGACATTCAGATGCTCAGACTGCTGGAGACCCAAGCCCCAAAATCAGAGACCAGTTCTGCTGACTTTGGAGCTTGGCTCGATCCGCCTGCCTCTTTGGAAAGGCCAGTGGGGATTCCACACATGGAATCCCCACAGTCCTTTCCAAAGAGGCAGGCGGATCGACCCCCTGTTCCCTTTCCTCTTCGGAAAGAGAACCTGGCTTTTTTTTAACATTGTGCAATCAACATCTCACACAAGGTTAAAAACTGGAATAACGCTAAAACTTGTGAAACTAAGTATTACCATTATCTGAGGTATTACTGTATTTTGTTATCCATCTTGTCCTTTTTTGGTGGATCAGTTCCAACTTCTAACACTGACAAGGCTCTTAATTGTTTCAAAGCCACTACTTCTTTAACTGCTCCTCGCCCTTCATGGCTCTCAAAACCAGCCAGTGAGGTGGCATATTATTAATTCATCTGTACTGGATGGCTGTGTACCTTCCTGATTGAAAGAGACCATCATTCTGCCTATCCTTAAAAAAACCCTAATTTATCAACATGCAACCTAAACAACTGTAGGCCTGCTGCAAATATTCTGCTCACGGGCAAGTTGAATTGAGACATCTGTGAATAGATCAGTTGCAAGTGTTCTTGGAAAAAACTGATTGTTTAAATCCATCCTAATTTTAGTTTAGGCTGTGGCATGGCACTGAAATTGCATTTTGTTGCACTGCATGATAACATTTTTTTCTTAAGCTGGAGGCTGGTCAGGGAAATTGTAATAGTTGTATGCCGCCCGGAGTCGCGGTAATACAAATGTGAATAAATAAATATTATGATTCTGTTGGTGCTCCTGGATCTCTCAGAAGCTTCTGCTACTATCAATCATGGTACCCTCATACATAGATTGTCTAAGTTGGGTATTGGAGGATTTGTATTGTAATAGCTCTGGTCTTTTCTCAATGGTCATTCCTAGATGGTTCCCAGATGGTTTCAACCCCTCTGTCAAGATCAGAGGCATCTCTAGTATTCACATGAGTTCCCAAGAGGTAGCTGCTTGCAGGATTGGACCCCCAGCTCTAGTGCAGTGATGGTAAACCTTGGCACTCCATATGTTCTTGAACTTCAATTCCAAGAAGCCCTGATCAGCAGGAGTGCTGACTTGGGTTTCTGGTAATTGAAGTCCAAGAACACCTGGAGTGCCATGGTTTGCCATCACTGCTCTAGTGCTTATAAGGTTAAATTCTTATCCTGCTGCAGCTGTTAAGTTCCACCTGAAAGCTGTCTGGAAGGTTCTGGGCCATCATACTACCCCATCCTCATTGGCATGGCATCTTCAGGTGCCCACACTTTGAGAGACTAGAAGGATAACAACTGGGATTCGGGCCTTGTTGGTAGTGGCCCCATTTTTGAGGAATGCCCTTCCACAGGATGTATGCTATGCTCCCTCCCTCAAGATTTTTTTTTAAAAAAAACACTCTTAAAAACAGAGAATTTTAAAGAATTTTTTGAAAACATTCTCCCCAGCTACAGTCTTTTTTTTGCAATTATATTTTTATTTATTATCACATGTATATTACGACAAACATGTAAAACAATAATATAACAAAAAATAAACAGTAAACAGAAAACAAATTGTTCATATATTGACATATGCGAATACACACACCCATTCACTTACATGTGCACACACACTAACTTATAAGCAAAGCACATAAATCATTCCAGCTCGTGTTGTACATATGATCCCAGATAGGTTGAGTAGCTTATAGATGTTAGTATCTCAGTTCTGCAAAAACTTCAACATTTCTTGACTTGGTTTAATACCATCATTACTATTCATACCAAATATAACAAATGGTTCCCAGATTTTCCAAAATACATTCTTAATATTTAAACCTCTTCTAATCTTTGTTTCATTTGTTAATTTGTCATTAAGTGCTAAACGCCATGCCATATTATACCATTTTCCTTTATCAATAATAAACTTGTTTTTCCATTCGCAAGCAATTAATTGTCTCGCCCAGGTACAGTCTTGTGATCCATTGTTGATGCTAATCTGTTGTCTCTTGTTAGGTGTCACTATTTATCTGTTATTATTGCTTTCTGAATGGGTTTTAAACTATAGTTATAATTTGGTTGTAGCTTTGATTGGTTCGAAAGGGGGTTGAATTGCCTAGAGTAATGGATTTCACTAGATGGATGATATAGAAATTTGATGGGTGGATGGATGGTGAGTCAACATTTATGTAAATCACACGGATCTACAGTAGATTTGCTTTTGCTGGAGGATTTAGTACAGCATGGTAGACTAGCATGCCTGGCTCTGGAGTCTAGAGTTGGGAATTCAAATCAATATTGTGGATCCTGCCAAGATTGCCCAGAGCACTTGGTGCTTGATGAGGTTATATGTCCTGCCCCTTTTTTGGCCTTGAGCAAACCTCATGGTCCTAGAGCCCAAGTAGAAGAAAAGACTGGCAAACCACCTCTGTTATCTTTATACTGTACTTCAGAAGACTTGTGTGGGGTTACCAGTGATGCGATGTTACCGATTCAGACCGGTTCACCTGAACCGGTAGCACCCCATCAGGAGGGGTCACCGGGGGTGGGGGTGGTAAACCCCTGGGTGACCGGTTCGGTTGCCTCTCCGGCCCCCCTCCAGAAATGTATTTCTGGGCAGCCAAAATGGCTGCCCGGAACTGCGTGTTACCCAAAATTTGGACCCCAGGTACGTTTCTCTGGCAGAGGTGTTAGAAAAACCCAAGAACTTACAACGAGACAGGTAAATCGATCAAAACAAGGTGATTTATTGGGAGCACAAGCAAAGGAAAGCTATTCAAATTTATAGTCTGGCCAGACCTACAATCTAAACAGCTACCTTCCCTCAATCGTTTTGAGGAGAAACCCTCTCGTGATCTCTGCTCACAAAATTTGGTGAACAAAAAAGATCACCCCCACCCACCTCTAAGGGCTTATATCTGCTTTCTAGACTAGCTTCTAGGTGACAAGGGAGAGGGGATTGCAACTGGGAAAGAGGAAAGGCAATTAACATATTTTAATTACATGCAAACATAAAACAAAGGCAGCTCTGAGGTCAGAAGTCGTAAAAATTCCTGTGGTTTCACAGCTATTTACAAGGGAAACAATGTATCTTCTGCTGGCTGAGTCAAAGGGGCAAGAGGCGGGATCAGCAGCGCGTCTCCTCCAATGGGAGACGGGCAAGCAGAACAGGTAACCAATTGCATGTAGCGGCGGGAAAACAGTGGATTCCGGCATGAATGGAGCCTCCGGACGCAATTGATTTAGCGTCTAGCGTGTAAGCAAAGAAACAAAGAGAGATGTTAGAATCAATATGCCTTAATCATTTAGTTAATGGGAGACCTTTGAGGAGAGAGGTCACCTTTTGTTTTTCCCTTTTAATCCTCTGGTTGTGTACGTGGGAGACGGGATGTCCGCTTGTCCCTGTGCTTGTCATTTTACTTCGCTTGCTTCCCCCCCTTTTTCCTGATCAACTTTGGGGTAGTTCCCCTCTTTAAGCTATGATTGTGCTTGGGTCAGTGTTCAAAAAAAATGTTGAATTGAACTTTGATCAAACCAGAGGAATGAGTCATTCAGCTTCCTTTGTGAAGGAATTTCTGCTTATCAGTCACACCCTTTGACCCAGTACACAATGGACCTTATTTTTTTACATTCCTTGCCAGAGTCTATTGACTATTGGGTAATCCCCCTTCCTCCTTGAGAGCATTCCAATCGTATGATTTAACTTTTGGCTTCTACCTTATTTTCCATGTGTGTGTGTTGTGATATGTGGCGTTTAATAAACGTTTTGATTAATTAACCACTGGGGGTTACTATAAAAAGAAATCATTTTGAAAGTACAGTACAGTATGTTATTGTTGTTGTTGTACTGTAGCTAGGACTATGCATTGAAGTGCTCCAAAGATCTGCACTAGCATAAAATGTCTGTGGTAAGGAAGGAACCCGTTGTGTTATTTTTAATGTGATGCACCTTTAAATCCAGAAAAATAGCTTTGAATTGGCTTCACGTAGCATACAGGCTCCACAGAATGGCCGATGAATAGCAGAATGGCAACATTACTTTGGTTCTGTTTGTAATGTCTCGTTCTCCAGTTCTTTGTACTTCAGAAGTCTGGAAAAATTCATTGCAAGTCATCCCTGTAGCTGAAAAGGAAAAGCCAGAAGTCTGGCAATAATTCAAATATGACAATTAAAACCCACTGTTTTTTCTTCTCTCCAGGTAGTATTTTTTCCCAGAAACATGAAGGGAAAAGAAAAGAGCAATTTGTCCCTGGGCTTCAAGGACAAAAACTATCCTTGACATAGATATATGCCCATTAACTATTATTTAGTAAAAAAAAATTTCTCTCCTGCAGTTAAGAACCCTATACTTTTTAAAGACTTTCTGCATATAGTCTGTGGAATTGATGTTAATTAATTTTGAGAGGATTGGTATGGAGCATTTTTTTAAAAAATATATTCAGAAATTATAGTGCATTCATTGGAGAAAAGTGCTATTCACTGAGGCGCCATGGCACAGTGGTTAAAACGGCTGTGTTGCAGCCAAAAACTCTGCCTTTGTGAGTTCAATTCTGACAGACACAGGGTTGACTTAGCCTTCCGAAGTCAGTAAAGTGTGTGTGTGTGGGAATGCTAATTATCGTGTTAACCATCCAGAGATTGCACTAAGCACTATGGGACAGTATATAAGTGTTATTGCTATTCTACCAATTCTGCACAAAACAAAGACTGATTTCAAAAGTGTTCCTCATGGTAGGAAATCAAACAATGTGTAATTCATACAGTGTAAATAATTCTCATGGGGTTGGTATATTTTACCAGCTTCACAGCATAGAAGCAATACTGATTTATCAGGTTTTCAGAATGATTGTAGCTGTCTGTTTAGGCTGACAGTTGCATTATGTTTTGTGACAAAGGCGATCACTCATATTTGAAACCACTGGATAGTAAAGGTCAATTTATTCCTACATCTTATACCACATAGGAGCATGTTGTACACATACATAAAAATCACAATGTTTATTTATGTTTATATAGCTTATATTTCATGCATATCATGTGTTGAAATCACTTTGTCTTTGTTGCCTTTATCGCTGCCCTGCCCAGGATGTTTTTCTTCAGATTAAACACACACAAAATTGCTCAGAATATGAATAATATATAATAACCAGAGTTATTCAGAGTTATGGCGACCCTTTTCAGGGTTTTCTAGGTAAAGAATACTGAAAAGTTTTTTAGTCTTGCCCACCTCTGGGGGTGCCCTGGGGTCATACAATTTGCCCAAGGCCACACAAGCTGTCTTTGTTCCCAGGAGTCAAACTCCAAGCCTCTGGCTCCACAGCCAGATATTTAAACACTGATATTTCCATCCAGTTAATAATAGCTCAAGGGAATCTCAGTTGGAGATTTCTTGGCCCATATTGCAGAGAATGAAGGATTTTGTATTCCTTGGTTCAACCCAAATGAGGACTGCAGCCATGAAATCATTTACTCATTTATGGCTGTTGTAAACACGATTGTGAAGGTTGAAGACTCATTTACAGCTGTCGTAAATGTGTTTATGATGGCCGTAAATGAGTCTGCAGCTGATTCTGGTGGTGGTGGCGGTGGCTGGAGTGAGGGCGGGGGCTGGATTATTTGGCGCCATGGGCCGAAGGTTGAGAACCCCTGTGTTAAAGACAGCATGAAAAGAGGAAAATCAGATATTAGATGGATTGACTCAGTAAGTGAAGCAACAAGCTTGTGTTTTCAAGAGCTGAGCAAGGCTGTTGAGGAGAAGACATTTTGGAGATCTTTCATTCATAGGGTTCCTTTGAGTTGGAGATGACTTCACAGTAAAAGTAAAGGTCACTCTTGCTCAAAAGCCAGTCATATCCGACTCTAGAGTTCACTACTCATCTCTGTTTCATTGCCAAAGAGCCCGCACTGCCTGCTTCTGCAGACGTTTCCATGATCATGTGGCAGGCATGACTATATACTGGAGTGCAGGGAATGCTACCTTCCCACCGAAGTGGTCACTGTTTATCTACTTGCAATTTCTTGCTTTCAAACTGCTAGGTTGGCAGGAGCTGGGACAAAGATGGGAGCTCATTCCGTCCTGCAGTATTCAGGTATTGAACTGCTGACCTGCTGCCTTCCAATCTTTTGGCCAGAATCTTCTCTGATAATGGTGTGATCACAGAAGGAATTATGGATGTTGCTGTTCACATAATCATTTGCCTGTTGTGTGCTTCCAATTAGCAACAATTAGCTGTTGTGATTATGGGATTCCTCTTGCATGTCTATAATTATCTGATAGTATTTGGGTCACCATCAAAATCTAAATTTTATTTTTTCCCCTTTTCAGAGAAAAGAACAAGAACTGCAAGTGAAATTGTAAACGTTAGGATAAAGGTTGGACTTGCAATATTTTTAACTTGCTTTCCTTTCTAATTCCATTAAAGCCCATGGAGGAATACTTTATACTGGAATAAAAAACCCACATTAGTTTTGGTGGAAATATTTTATGGCTAGAAATGTGTAGGAATCTGGTATTCCTACACATGTACCCTCCTAAATGTACCACTTATAACTATATTTAGTACACAATTGACATAAGATCTCAGTATTTTCACTGCCACTGGAAAAAAAATTACAAGTATTTCCATGGCTTTTTGTCCTTTCTGCAAGGCATGGTTTATTTTTGTCTTGATTTCTTGGGAGGGCAGAGTTTAGTGCTACAACAGGGGATTGCTTTTCAAAACACACACTTATTTTTATTAAGTTACTTATTTTTTTAAGATTGTCATTCTTTCCCCTCTTTTGCCCTGTACTCTCTCACTGCATCTGACAGCCTACACAGCTTGTCCACCCCATAGTTCCTTACTTATAATCGACCATACAACCTGGCTGCATTGCCAGCACAGAGTGTGTGCTATCCAGCATGTGATCAAGTGAAGTTATCTTGGACCCAGCAACAATTCAAAAAAATATATATATATAGAGCCAGCTTTTGAGAGTCTTTTGCCTTATCTTTCATATCTCATAAACACATTCCCATTGTCCTTGTTTCTTTTTCCTCTCTCTTCTTTCTCCTGAATAATGGCCTTTCTCTTCCTCTACACACCTTTTCCTAAAGATGGCAACTATTAGGTATCTGATCTTCTCTCTTTTTCCATATGCCACCTTTCTCATCTGAACCATACATGTGTGTAAGCTTGGACCACATATTTTGCTGTTACTCCTCCCTTTGTTTTCTACTCATTCTCTCTTGAATGAAAACAAAGCTGTCACTACGAGACACATGCTTCTTTACGGTTTCTTCCTAAAATGTATTCCAGCTTGCTTGCTTGTCTGCCTCTTCTTTTTCCCTTGAGAAGTGCTGGATTTGGGCCATAGAGATGTAAGGCTTTCTTTGCTAGGAAGTTGAAGACAAGTGTTTTTGACAGATGTGATTAAAAGCAATGCAGCTTGGATGCTAAAGCCTATTCTTTTCTGTGACCAACCACACCAAGACATGACCAACTTAGGCCTCAGTTGATTAGCAATGAATCCTATTGCATTTGGAGCTGCAGAGTATTTACAGTAATTGGTTTTTACTATATCAACCTGAAATTGATTTTTTTTAACTGTGGAAAGAACCAGAAATTATTCTGCCTTGTATTAGAAGTCAGTAGTATAGCCTCTCAGTGATATGGTGAGATGAATATTCTGGTTATCTTTCTCACACCTTCCATCTGCTCATTGTTGTTACCACTGTCTGACTTGCTGATAACAACAGAACAAAAACCCAACTCACGTAGGCACTTAACAAAGAACAGGGGTAAAAGTTTATTTTGAGATAATGTCAAGTTATTGGGAGTGAGACATGCAATTTCACATAGTTGAGGATAATCAGTGATTAGAAGTAGACTGGTCTTTTACAAACAGAAATATTATTACCATATAGCTTGTCAACACCATAGAGTGAAGATGTCTTGTCTTATTTAAGAACCTTGGGTTTAAAACAAGGGTGCCCAAACTTTTGGGGCCACAAGCCTGACTATGCCCTCGGACAGCTGATTGGGCTGGTCACGTGGTCCCTCCCACCATAAGCAGAAGTAAAACATGCATGCACGGGATACGTTATGTACCCATGATGTACAGAACACTGCTGTAAATGACCCACGGCTGTTGTAAATGCATTTATGACAGCCATGGGCCATTTACGGCAGCGTTTTGTGCATGTGCATCTTACTTTCACTTCCAGGAGTGGCGAGGACATTGGGGGCCAGATGAAATGGCTCCAGGGGTTGGATCCAGCCCATGGGCCGTAGTTTGGGCACCCCTTGTTTAAAACATTCAGAAGGCCAAGATTCACAAATTAAGGCATATCCCCCTCCCCAATGATTCTTAAAAATTGGTGCTAATTAAGCATTTTACTGACATGGACAAACATATTACACTGATACGATTTGCCGTGTTTCTATAATTGTTCAGTGATATTCACCTTATTCAGCAGAACTTGCCAAAATCACAGACTATCGAGATATTCCTCAGACTTTGCAAAAACGTTCACAAACTCATGGTAGTCTGCTGTCTAAGCAAGTGCTGAGGAAGTATGAATCATCATAGGTGATCTGGTGGGTATTTGTCCTGCTGTTTGATGTCTGCTCTTTAATACAGTGACCAGATGACCTAATCACTAGAGTGAGTTAGTCTGTCCCCAGAGAGCTGCTACGTGCACCTGTCTGGTTTTTTTTTTTTTACTTTCTTTTGGTGCAGGTGACGACACATGAGTTTAGACTATTTCCAGAATATGCAATCATTGGGGATGGACCAATATCAGGCCTTGTAGCTGTCAAATGCTCCTTCTGGTGTTAGTTTCTGGTTTATCATGAAACCGCTTAATAAACGAGCCACTTCAGGATATTGTCAAATTGAAAACTTCCACTGCTCCTTACTAGGCTGCCTCACAGTTAAGATTCTGCAAACTGGCAAAGATGGAACTCTTCAGGGAGACCTTGAAGAGAGAGTTTGCCTCCTGGATACATTTTTGCCCGCATGTCTTTTAAAACTTTGTCACAACACAGAGTGTTGATCTTTATTTGTGTTTTTTATTGGCTAGTCATGGCAGAATTTAGTTTCTTATTTTATGAGTGGGTTGGGTATGTTTTCTATTCCCCACTCTGAATTTTCTGTATTTGTTTTTGTATTATAGTAAAACCTCGCATAATGAGCGCATCGCTTAGAGATTAAATCTCTTAAAGAGCAAAATTTTCTCTGAATGGTCACCTTGCTTAACAACTAAAACCAACCAAAAACTTGCTTAACAACTAAATCAGTGTTTGCAATCCCCCCCCCCCCACCGCCAGAAGTCACAGTTGGTCACTTACAATGATGTTTTATTTAAAAAGTAAACTCACTTAAAGAGCAACCCTATGGAATGCATTATGCTCTTTAAGCAAGGTACCACTGTATGTCTATATGCCACTCAAGAGTGGTACATGAGAGGTGGATGGGGTAATTCATATAACAAATGAACAACAAATGTAGGAGAGATAAAGGTATAAATATTGACCAGAAAAGACAGTGGTGCATAAGAACAACTGAACTCCACAGCTCACTGGAGACATGTAATGATTAGTGGCTGTAGATGAGGACAATGTGGATTTTTCTTCACAGATACAAGCTGGCTTGACTTGGTGAGCACTTAGAGTATTTTGTGTGGGTAGGTGCATTTTTCTCTGCTTAAAGGCTTGAGATTAACCAATGTCCTCATACTTTTTAAACTTTTAAATTATATGTTTTAGAGACGTATTTTCTGCTTTTTCAATGTGCTTAGTCAGGCCATAAACTCTTGCATCTTTAGGAAGTAATTGAAACTTTCTTTTTGATATTTTTGTTGTACATTTGGCTGAATTCTGACTTGAGCATTTGCCTGCAACTTGTGTTTTGCTTTCCTATATTTTTAAGTATTTGTGCCTACAGTTTTTCAATAGCTGTATGCTTTTTGGGATGTTTTCACAATTTTGAAGTATTTTTGTGCATATGGAAATAAAAGCAGATAAATGAAGCCAGGTCCATGCTCGTCCAGTGGGATACCGGTACATTTTGTCACACACCCCTACTTATCACTTAAAGGGCCACACCACCTTTGCAGTTTCTGCTCCCACATTGGCTCCTCTCACTGGGCTCCCCTCTACCCTTTGGGAGAAAGTCTGAAGCACTTTGGCAGCGGAACAGTGATAATAATAATAATAATTTCATGTTGTTGTTTTTCCCAATCCAAGTCTTATTATTATTATCTCCATGCCACTGCCAAAACACTTTATTTATTTATTTGTTCAGATTTATATTGCCGCCCACTTGCCGAGGCAACTCAGGGCAGCTTACAGTCAAAACAGCAACAGTACAGTAAAAATCATAAAATACAACCTCACAAAACAACCAAAACAGAACACAGTCTAACTCCCCTCTGGCCATTGTTGTGGGCCCAGAGAAAGGACTTTCTCGCACAGGGCAGAGTGGAGCCTGGCAAGAGGAGCCAAAGCGTAAGTAGAAACTGCTGAGGTGGTGTAGCCCTTTATGTTATAAGTAAGGGCACATGGTGACACATCCTGGTATCTCGCCAGGCCAGCACAGGCCTGAATGAAGTTTGTAGGAATACTGTAGATAAACTAATGGTTCCTAGAATAATTGCCACAATGAAAAGAGTTATACCCTGATACCAAATGATTTTTTATATGATTGAGAATGGTTGTCTGATTACATGCTGGAATTAAACATTTAGTGTAGGGGTGGCCAACTTATCCATGCCACGGGCCAGACCACGCCCCCTCGGACAAATGTGTGGACTGGAATCACGGTTCATCCCACTGCTTATGCCACTTCCGGTGACAGTGGCACTGGGGGCGCATCCACAGCATGTTTTCTGATTCCCCCCCCACTGCTCCCACCACTTCCTGTGGTGGTGGGAGTGAAGGCAGCATATTTTCAGCCCTTTACAGGGGGTTTTCTGCACATTTTTGGTGGTTTTCAAAGCGTTTTTGAGGCTTCCAGCACAATTTGGGGGCATTTTTTGTGCTTCTGGCACATTTTTGAGGCATCTTTCATGCTTCTGCTGTGTTTCCCACACTTCCAGGGCACTTTTGTGGTGTTTTTGGTGCTTCCAGTGCATTTTCAAGGTGTTTTTGCCACTTCTGACGGCGGCGGCCTCCTCACCGTGGGCTGGATTAATGGCACCGTGGGCCAGGGCCAGCCCAAGGGCCAGTGGATGGGACCCCTGCTTTAGTGTGATAAGTGCCAGCTGTGTCAAACACAGGCTTCTGTTGTTGTTGTTTTTAATTTAGAGGTCTATAAATTTCTATAGGACTCTTAGAGAAATGTTTAGGCATTTGTGCCAGGACTAAAACTAGTGATTCTGAGATTTGGAGCTTCACTGCTTATTGATTAACTTTCATTATGTGATACTAGTATATGTGGGAAAAGGACAGAAGAATGAGAAAGAACACCTGGGTTTTGCAGTTAACCTGTCAGTTTTGTATTTATTTCTGCCTAGATAAAGGTAAAGGTTTCCCTTGATCGAAAGACAGTCGTATCCGACTCTAGGGGTCAGTGCTCATCTCTGTTTCTAAGCCGAAGAGCCAGCGCTGTCTACTTCTGCAGATGTTTCCATGGTCATGTGGCAGGCATGACTAGACACCAGAGCGCATGGAACGCTGTTACCTTCCCACCGAAGTGGTTCCTATTTGTCTACTTGCAATTTCTTGCTTTCAAACTGCTAGGTTGGCAGGAGCTGGGACAGAGACGGGAGCTCATTCCGTCCTGCAGTACTCAGGAATCGAACTGCTGACCTTCCGCTTCCCAGTCAGCGTCTTAGTGACTTGAGCCACTGCAGTCCCTAGAGAGCTACCATTAATTTCAGTGTGCCACAAATATTTCATGAGAACTGAATCCTAACAAATGCTATTGGAGAAATTGTGAACATTCATATTGTATGGCTTATTACATTTTTCCTGCTAAGCAGCTTTTAGTTACATCTGTGAGTTAATTGATTCCATGGTTAATCTGCTTAAAAATAAATCTTTTAATTTTTCATTTCTTTGAGCCAATAAGAATATTAGAATAGATGCAGATTTTTGAAAGTTAAACTTACAATATGTGTGTACTTCCTGTGTAGTTTATAAAAAAACAACCCAAAATGAAAAAAAAAGAAGCTGTAATAAAAACAATTTTTTTGCTATTGTATGGAAGAATTCAGTGGAGGGAAGCAATGACTGAACATCTGCTTTAAGAAGCTGATCATGAAATATTTTTGGGACAAAACAAGTTCCATTTAGCAGAAGTCAGATGGGATTAAAAAAAAGAAAAAAAGAAAGAAAATGAACAGACGTTTGCTGGCAATTTACTGGATTAGTTTCCTGCAGAAACTATCCACAGCACTAGCACAGGACATGACTTCAGGTGGCCTTCAAACAACACAAAATGTTGTGGTTGAAATATTTATTGGAGGTGCTATCTGTAGCTTACTTAAGACTGTACTCTTGAAGAGCCTCTCTCAGACTAATTAAAATATGCCTGTTTCTTGCACAAATATTTATACCAAAGTAAGCTACAGATAGCACCTCCAATAAATATTTCAACCACAACAGGGTTGAAGTAATCGGTTTGGAAATACTGTTACCCAGATTTCTTGCTACCATTAGCTTTGTGAAGCTTGGTTAGTCTTAATAATAATAATAATAATAATAATAATAATAATAATAATAATAATAATAATAATAATAATAATAATAATAATAATAATAATAATAATAATAATAATAATAATAATGATGATGATGATGATGATGATGATGATGATGATGATGATGATGATGATGATGATGATGATGATGATGATGATGATGATGTCAGAAATTATTCTGGGTTGAAAGGATTTTTGCTGGAGAAACTCAGCTCAGGGGACACCCGAGTGAGGCTCCTTTCATGTCCTCAATATCTTTTCCCACCAAAGTGGTTCCTGTTTATCTACTTGCAATTTCTTGCTTTCGATCTGCTAGGTTGGCAGGAGCTGGGACAGAGATGGGCGCTCAATCCGTCATGCAGCACCCGGGTGTCAAACTGCCGACTTTCCAGCCTTCCAGCTAACAAGGCAAGCTTCTTAAACGCTGAGTCAACATTATGATTTAATAGTATCTCCTTTCTACTACTGTAAGATACTGTATTTCAAAAATAAGACTCCCTGAAGAGAATACAAATTCTGGATTTCATGATACATTTATTGGATTACTTTGAAAGATGCACATCAGCCAACCTTTCATGTTCTTGAGACGTCTTCTTTGGGCAAAAAGGATAAAAACATGAGAGCGAGGAGAAGCAGCAGAAAGTCTAAAAAATGTGGCCAGATGCAATGGGAATTTTTTTCTTGGAGGCTTGTGAGATGTAAAGTGAAGGCAAGCTCAGTGGAAAACAAAGAGATCAAAGTATCACTTTGCAGTCTGTCTTCTGGCAAAAGACTGTCTTGGGACTCATAGATAAAGGCCATATGGAGTGTCTCATCTATAGTTGAGACAATTTTTTACATTTATAACTCTCTCAAAAGAAGGGATGTTTGTTACATTTATGCTCAACAACTGGAGATGGCGCACCTGGTTGTCCTCCCTGCATCACGGCCTTCACATCATCTCTGTGGGTTACATCTGGCGGTGAAAGTGAGTGGTTAATTTTGTATTTGAATGGAGGTTGAGACTTATCTACACCAAATTCTACTCCAACGTTCTAACCAGAGGTGAGAGACCTCTTCCAAATCTTTCCCAAACTAGTCCTCTTTCAGATACTAGTCTGAACACCATAGAGCAGTGATGGCTAATGTTTGCACTCCAGATGTTCTTGGATTTTAATCACCAGAAGCCCAAGTCAGCACTCCTGTTGATAAGGGCTTCTGGGAATTGAAGTTTAAGAACACATGGAGTGCCAAGGTTAGCCATCAGTGGGACAGAGGATAGTACCATGGTTTCTGGCCCCCATTACAAAATGCATCAGCCCTAGTTCAGACTTTGTTGAGCCTTTGACATTTATGGAGAGTTTAAGCAAAAGTGATTAGAACATATTTTTTTTGGATCTTGTTGTGAATAAAAGGCGCCAAGCCCAGCACAAACAGTGACAGTAGAGGACAGTATAATCCATATAGTCCTGTACTCCTCTGTTCAGGTGGAGCCCATAAAAGCCATTTTTTCCTCAGATGCAGGTTGTGTCTGGTGGTCTCAAGCTACTTGAAACTCTTCAACCAGCATGACTTGTTGATACAGTACCACCACTGCTAAAAGTTGGGTCTATGTCAATATGTGAGAAAAAAATCAGGCCTCCAATGTGTACAAATTGGTAGCATTCAGAAAAGGGAAGAAAATGAAATGGATGAAATCAGTAGTAAGCAACAATAGATTGGACCTATGGGTAGACTTTAACCCGGGAAACATCAAAATATTGCCTTGTGACAAACCCCTACAGATGAAAAACATAATCAACTACAAGTTGGCTTCTCCCTGCCCCCCACACAACAGAGTGTCACAGGTTGTCTAATGGTGATGCTCACAATGGTACACTACATGTGCAATAGGGGTAACCCACAAAGAACTTCTATGTGTGTGCTTCTCCTTTGCTTCCAGTAGGCAGGCACATGCCAACAAAAGAATATAAGCATTAATTGCATTCCTGCATTGAAATTAACTGGGAAGCAATTTCAGGTAGGTAAATTCACATATACAGTAGAACCCTGCATAACAAAAAAACTCCATTCCACAGAGCTCTTCACTATGTGTTTTTTCTCTCATTATGCTGCTCCCTATGGGAGATGCCCCACATAACGGGGGGAGGAGTTCGTTAACGGGGGTTCCCATTAAACAGGTATACCCTGGTTACCAGAAACACCGCATAATGAATTTTTTTCGTTATGCAGGGTATCGCCATTGCATAACAAACATTTTGTTGTGCAAATTTTTCGCTATATGGTGCGTTCGTTATGTGAGGTACCACTGTATTGAATATTGCATGGATTTTAACAACTACTGGATCAGTGTTTGAATGATTATTGTTCAGTGCTGAATGGAGGCTATGCTTGGTGGGTACATTTGTTAGTACCCACTTACTTCAATTGTTACTCCCATTGCTAAAATAGAGCTAGAAAATAGTTATTCTTTTAAACTTTTACTTTCAGGACACCCTAGTCAGTATTGAATGAGTGGAACCTTTTCACTTAGGCAAGTCCCACTGATTCAGTGAGTTTTTTCAGTTGAGACTAATGACTGAATTTCAGATTGTCTAACAATCCTAGCATTGCCAGAAAGACAAGATGTTAAAAATCTTCAGAGGTATAGGCTGTGGGGTTGGAAATTGCAGTGCCTCTGTGGATTGTGCCTTTTCACCACTAAACTGTATGGCACATCACTAGGCAGAGTTTGTAGCATATAATATTTATAGTGTTGAATGAAAATATGGCTTTAAAGTGGCAAAAGTAGGAGTATTGGTTAGCATTTGTCGACCAGAGCCAGGACGCTGAAGCTGCTGCCCTCCCCCGCCCTCACCACCGGCTGGAGTGGAGGGCTTTAAAAGCTGTCGACCAGAGCCGGGACACCGAAGCTGCTGCCTTCCCCCGCCCTCACCACTGGCTGGAGTGGAGGGCTTTAAAAGCCATGGATGCGGTGGAGGACACTGGGCCTGGCCCTCGTTGGGGACGTTCAAACAGCAATGACTTTTTGAAGCGGCTGGAGGGAGGCCACCTCCATGTTTGGCCCCGGGACTCATCCATCTGTGTATGAACTGTTCTTTTTTATGGTTAAGGTGAGAGCCCTGACATTGTCGGATTATGTACTTTATTTTTATATTGTATCCTATTATTGAAACTATGTTATGTATATGTAACTGGAACTGTACCCTGTAACCTTATTTTGCAGTGTCGTTTTGTTTTGTTGCACTGCTTACTGTATTGTTATATTTATTGCATTATACTGTATGATTTTTGATTATGTTTATTACCTCTGATTGTCTGATATGTATGGTTTCTATAAACCGCCCTGAGTCGGTTGCACCGAGTAGGGCGGTATACAAATCGAATGAATGAATGAATGAATGAATTTGACCATTAAGGCATGGCAGATAGCTTAAGAAACTTGACAAAATATATACAAGTAATACCTCATATAACATTAGTATCGAATAACACTAAAATCGCATAACATTAAGGAATCTGGGGGGAAGAATTGCATCAGATAACATTAAGATCCTATGGGATGCTTCAGATAACAACCGCTAAAGCCTGTGTGGTTACAATGTATCTCTATGGATCCCACTAAAAATCATATAACACCAAGACTTGTGGAACCAGGTTTTAGTGTTATATGAGGTTTTACTTGTACCTTTACTATAAAAAGAACATCCAAAAGAAGTTGGATGTTCTAAGAAACAAAATGGAAACAGCAATGGAAGAATACCAAAGGATTACAGACCGAGATGGAGTGATTTTCCCATCAAATGGAAATAAAGACCCAGTGATTCAACAATAAATTTGTCTTGAAATAGTAATGATATTGTGGCACAACACTTTCTATAAATGCATATTCAGCCAGGACTAATGAAAATCCATCACAATTCACAACAAATAAAGGTTTGAAATAGTTCTCTGACTGCTATGTCAGAAAGCCCCTGTTAGGGGATTGCCCTGCATATTGTCAGGTGCCACCACACAAGCCCGGGGGAGTCTGGGAGATGGTGAGCTTTCTGAGCCTTTAGGCAACAAGGAGGTAGCACTGCAGAATAGGTGGAGGAGAGCATGTTGGCAGGGAGAAGAGAGCAGGCAGGGAAAGCATCAGAAGAGGAAGAGGCATAGGAAGAAGAAGCTGAAGCCATCTTGTGTGCTTCCATGGAGCTGCAAGTAAGGAAAAAGTGCAAACAAGGAGAGGCAGCAATTGGAACCAACACTGGCTACTCCACCCAGTAAGCCAGGACTACCTCAATGCTTGGTTGACTGACCCAGCAAAACCCCAGCTGACAAGAGCCTATCCGTCCTTAAAAGGTATACAAATCAAATAAATGAATGAAATGAAAATTAAATCCGTCCTTAAAAGGCCTTCAGCTTAGACTAAGGTTCATACCCTTGCCTGCCTCTCTGGATTAAAATGTGAGCTCAATCTGGGATACAGCAGGGCAAATCATACTACATGGGTTTCTGACAGAAACTCAACCTTTAGGGTACATGGGGGAAGTGATCATGATAGCTAACATTGTGTCTTAAATAAAAGTGACTTTGAGAGACAAAACCTAGTTGGAGCTTATGGATATTTTCCCTGGAGACTCTCCTGCTGCTGGACCCTGAGGAGCAAAGCCTGATTCCTCCCACACATACTCAGCTATTATCAAAGACTCTTAGAAAAGCACAACTAGTCTCTTCCTACTCCATCCGTGCCTTTTCCACAAGATGAGGAAGAGGAGCTCCTGTTGGTTCTATAGGCAAACAAGAATCCTAGAAAATGTGTGTTCTTAGTTATCTAGAGAACTTGCAATTAGCAGGAGGTTCTCCTCTTAAGACCCCTTACTCCTTTCCCCAGCTGGAGAAAGCAACAAAAGATGAAGGCAGAACCATTTGGCTCCTCTAAGTATCTTAACTACTGGTTAATACAGTAATAAGATTACAATAATCTTTCTTCAAATTGAGTATCAGCATAAGGACTCAATTTCCTTCCTCTGGCAGGCAGGCCATAAGGATACAGAATGCCCAAACAGAGCATGTCTGGTTACAGAAATACTGTCTATATATATTCCTCCTTCCTCTGAGCACTCGGTCGCAGGAAGAACGCTTCACGGACACTGAGAATCATTCTGAGATGAAAAATCAGATAGCTTGATTCACCATTCTGTTTAGTTCTGTAACTGTTCTTTATTCAAATATCTTTATGTGACATATCAGTATGGTGGTCTCTAAAGAAGCAGTGAAATATTTTTAGGGATTTGCAGAATACCTCTTCATGGGCCCATTATCAGAACAAATCTAGTGGGAACAGAGAACATGTGGCCTTCTAAGACTTCAATTTTCATCAGTTCTAACCAGTTTTATCTAACAGCATCTGGATGGCTGCAAGTTTCCCCATTCCTGTGCTACAGGATGTAGTAATATGTATTTAAAAAGTCTTGCTTGATCTTCCTTTGGCTGATATTTAAAATGTTATGGTTTCCTTCTATTGGATATGGTGAATATAGTGTAAACATGTGCAAATAATAACAGAGACCTCAGAAGATCAAAAGCTGTATTTCAGAGAAGGCATGTGTGCACATTCAAATCCCTTACCTCAAATTACAGGTTTTTTGAAAGACATTTCCTTAGATGTCAGGACTAAGGAATTTATATAAATTCCCATGAACTGGTGAGAGGAGAGGAAGCAACCTGGATTTTAAAATGTGATAGCTGTTTATTTACTACTGGAAATCAAAACTCTTGTTTATTTACAACCCCATCCATTCTTTTAAAATTTGCAGTTTGTAAGAACAAAAATGAGACACTAACATTCAAAACATATATTTTATCAGTGGGAAGATGTAACAGTATGTTCCAGAACTTGGAAAATATTATTATTATTATTATTATTATTATTATTATTATTATTATTATTATTATTATTATTATTATTATTATTATTATTATTATTATTATTATTATTATTATTATTATTATTGGACTACAGCCTCCAGGTTGGCCAATGGATTTGCAGAGCTATGGCAAGAAAAGAAAAAAACTTTCCCCAGCTCTGCTAGATTCCTTATTTTAGACAGCATGATCAAGTGAAAAGTTGTTCTCCTCTAAATGATTATGCCTTTTTTAATATCCAAGATTTCCTGTAGTAAAATTATCCCAGTCAATAAGAAAAGAGTACGAGAATGGTAGAATATAATTAGCACATCATGCTCTCTGCTATAATCTGTTGAAAAAGATTTTAATCAAAGCATTTTGGTGAAATATGATGCAGTATAAAGGTTTTTAGGCCTGTCTGATATGAATCCATTTTGCTAATGCTTATTTAGGGGGAAAACCTGATCCATTAGTACTCAATTTACTTTGATTTGAAATATGTAAACAATACATTTATGTCTTCAGAACTGGAAGGCAATTCCCCATGTTGTTATTCCACTTTTCATGCTACATTTAATATAAATGATGCTGAAGGCTAGGTTCCCTGCATTGCACCATCCCTTAAACCCTCAGAAACAAGTTTGAATGGTTATCTGCATACTTTTAAAGCAGACATAATCACATTGTTGTCAGTAGGTAATTGCCAGGAAAACATATAATTAAAAATGGCCTCTGGGTTATGGCTGTCTAGAGGAAGCTGTAATGGGCTGCACTGCTTTTAAATGCCCTTCCACTAGTCCACATGCCCCGATCATTTAACATAAGCCTCTTGATCAGGGTGATTGATCATTGAGTTCACTTGTGATCTTACATAGTGATAGCATGATAGCTCTCAGTCCCATATCTGACAGGATCATATACCAAAGATGAATAAGTGAACCAAAAGGCCCTTGAGCTTTGAATGGTTCTTATTCTTTTTTTGTGTCCTGATCAAACCCAGGACTGCCAAAATGAAGCCACTTTCTTCGCTTTGTCATTGCCAAAATGCAAGTCATCTTTGGTGCATGTCTCTGGCAGCATTTGAATGGTTGAATAGGTCCTTATTGATGCAATGAGCACAACACTGGGAAGGTTGAGGAGGATGGTGGAAGATAGGGGTACCTGACATGTGGTGGCCCATGGGGTCACAAAGGGTCAGACTCGAGAATGCGACTCAACAACAGCAATAACAACAGAAACAGCAATAGCAACAATAATTTTGGAGACATCCGTTCCTCTGTGAGTTTCTTGGACACAAAGAATGCCAGGTTTTGATTTGTGGCAAAATGAACCTAAGAGTTCCTCTTTAGATGAAGAGATACCCTCCTGATTGATAAAAATTTATTGTCATTTGTGGTCCTAAAAAGGACCACTGGATCATTTTGATCTTTAGCAAGTTTACTGTACATTGCTTCTGGATAAAAAATATTAGTTGATTGCATGCCATTGCCCAGGGGATGCCTGAGTATAATTGCAAAATAGAGGAAATCCAATACTGCATCTAATAGAGGCATCGCTTACCTTTATTCCTTTGGTTTGATCTGGTATAAAACCAGATCAAAGTTTGGCCAATGACAAAGCCAAGAAGGTAGCTTAATTTAGGCATTCCAGGGTTTGATCTGGACACAAAAGAAGACCTACCTTTGTCTTTGGATCATATGACAAAGACCACACCATCCCCCCCCCCCCAATTACCTCTAATATAGTGGTTCTCAAACTTGGGGACTCAGATATTTTAGGACTACAGCTCCCAAAAAGCCTTGACTACATTGTCTAAGGTTTCTAGCACTTTAGTCTGGGACATTTGGGGTCGCAATTTTAGGCATCACTGTTTCAAACAATGCATTAAAGCATATGACTATCAAAGAAAATTAACTGTGCAACTAGCCTCTGGAATTGGCCTATTCCTTCTATAATAATATGTATTCAATTGTCCTACATTTTCATGACACCCTGAAGTGGTTTTCAGAAAGTGTGTAAAATTAAATAAGAAAATGCAAACCCTACTCATGAGTGTATTTATGAAGAAACTGCTTTGGGACAAAGAAAGACTAAAACTGATCCTGAAATATATTGTAGCCTTCCCCCCTTTCTGAATAAACCTTGTTGAAATTGGATTTGAAGTTGGCATGCAGAAGAGCTTAATGGATTACACATTCCTAAATATTGCCAGTTCTCAGGAGACAGAAATGGAGGGTGACTAAGCAAGAAAATGAGCATACTGCATAAATATAGAGGAAAAACAACATGTTGGTTATATAACTGGAGTCACATTAAAGGACCCTCACACCGGCATGAACTGGAAATGTAACTCATCAGCAGTTTGGCCTATCAGATCTCAAAGATCTTAACAATGCTGGAAAATATTAAAAGAAAAATATGTAATGAATAAATAATGTTGTATTTGAACAGCACATTTACATATATGTGTGCATTTTGCTTGTCTTATGATTTTGACTACATAAATTGTTTGTAATGAGCAGGTAATTATTTCTGAACCATGGAAAAATAGGCAATCTTCTTCTACTTTGCCTGTCGTGTAACATGTCAGCAGACAGTCAATGCACAGACTTCTATATGAGTAAGATAGTTTTCTTGCTTGTTTGTTGACTTGCTTTCATTCTTTCTCTCTTAAAAAGGGAACAGCTATGGTGTCTGAACTTTGGGCACCTATGGTCTTGTTTATTTGCTCTCCTGGACCTATCACTGAAGGAACTGTTCTGCGATTGAGGATAATGACATTTCTCTTGTTATTGCTACTGATTACAATTGGGTGCATATTTTTATAAAAAAAACCAATTTCTTACTTGGGTTCTTGCACTCGAATATGCAATAGGTGATCCTGGAGTGTACTTCTGTCTAGGTCAGGGGTTCTCAACCTTTTCCACCCATGGGCCAGACCATGCTCCCTTGGACATCTGAGCGAGCTGGACATGTGGCTTCCCCTGCCATTAACGCTGCCGTAAAATGTGTCTACGGCTGTAATAAGCATGTTTACAGCAGCTGTGGGTGCATTTACAGCACGTTTTTGGATGTTTTTGCCACTTCCGGTGGCAGCAGCGGCGGAGGCAGTGGTGGGAGAGAGGACAGTGGGCCATATGAAATGGTGCTGTGGGCCAGGTCCGGCTCCTGGGCCATAAGTTGCAAACCCCTGGTCTAGGTAGTTATGGATATAGAGGGGAGACGCTGTGTCAGAAGAAGTCCACTAGCAATCCAGGGTCTAGTCATTGTAGTAGTAAAGACCAAGCAGGCAAGGAGAAGCATGGGCAAGATAATTCAAGTTTATGTACAGCATTTGAGTCATAGCAAAGGTCAGAATAGAAGAAATCCAGCAGACAAGATCTGACAGAAGAGACTGTTGTCAACAGCCTCACTGCCTGAAAGTTGAGGTTTATATTGCTGAGCCGGAGGGTTACCAACTAGAACTCTGTTACAGGTATTTGGGTAAACAGTTTACTAAGGAGACTAAGCTTTACCTCAAGGATGCCTTACTCTTGAGGAAGCCTCTAGTCCAGTGGTTCCCAATGTGGAGCCCATGCCCCACAGGAGGATGTCAATTCCCAGAAGCCTAAGTCAGTATTTTGGCTGATTAGTGCTTTAGGGAACTGAAGTTTTTTTTAAAAAGTTTGAGAAACACTGCTTTAGTCATAAGAAGCCTCATCTTGCAATCAAGCCATTCATATGGAAGTCTTAAACAAAGCTCATGCCTTTAGTCTGTTACCTTAAAAATTAGGGCTTGGTTCGTTTCCTGGTGGAGAATTAGTTAACCCCAAAAACTGACACTGAGGCATGGTTTTGATCAAAACAAAATTGGTTTATTGGTATTAAAAGGGTTCTAATTTACAGTGTCCGGCTATAAACTAGAAATCTCTACCTCACCCGTTTTGAAGAAAACCACCCTCATGAACCCATCCACGCTATTCTGTGAATGAGCTGAAGTCCCTCCCACTCCCCAACATTTTTATACATTTACTCTAGTCGACAATCAAGTATAGACAGATACAAATGCTGTTTACTGAAAATGGGGCAATTAAATGAGTCTTTACACTCCTTGATTACATGCTACAAAAGCTTAATTATACAGTACAAAAGTAATTCCCAAAGTTACACTTGACAATTTACATGTACAAATGTGTGGTAGCAAAGGTAGAAAACAGTTTATTGTTTCTTGAGGAAGCAATCTCCCAGGCGGTCATAAAACTATTACAAGGTGTTTCAGGAAAGTATTTGCAGAGTGTTACTGTATCTTTGGCTGTTGTGACTGAATGAAAAGGGAGCGCCTTTGTTTTACTGAGATTCCACACCTCTTGCAACACTTCTGGGTGAACTCTTGAGACTCGGAGAATAGGGACAAAAGAGAGATAATTAGTTTTACATTCTTGTTTGGAGGGGAGAAGCCAGATCTCTATTAACTTTAATTGCTTGCATTCCTTGCCAGAGTACATGACCCACTTGGAATAATCAATATTCTTTACCAATGCTCTTAGCCAGGCTTTTATATCAATCCTTATAAAATTTAGTTCTATTTTCCTCTTTTAATTAAGCCCCTTTGCAGAGGTTTATATCAAACCTTGTATTATTTTATTTCATATGTTACCTATTAAGCGTTGGCTTCTCCCCATATATTCATGCCTTGGCCCATGTGTGTGTAGTGGTTCTTTGATTGTGACTTCATTAAAAAGAAATAAAATGAAGCAGTGATGTTTGATCTTAAAATTCAGGTAACAAGTCCATGCTTTTCTCTTGGACTGGAAAAGAGGACACCTTCTCCTTGTTTTGGAACAGAGCGGCTATTATCAGTGCCTGAAAGGTGAAGGATTTGTGGTGCTAGGTTTAATATATTACTTGAGCTTATCTACACATTGTATCGATTAACACAAACAGTTGCTTCCTCAGAAATTATACCTGCAGCACTCAGATGTTTAAACTCTGACTGGTCATAACTTGAAAGGTGAAAAAAGCAGTGACCAAATTGAGAGCTTTCTCAGCCGTGGCCCCCACCCTCTGGAATAAATTGAGGGTGGAGATAAGATCAGCCTTGTAGTTGCTAGCATTCTGTAAGTCTTTGAAGACTTACTTATTTTGGCACATTTCCCCTGGCTATTAATATTTTCGGGGCCGCAACGCGGTTTGCCTTGAAGCTAGGCTACCTGCTGCTATTGCTACCTCTATTGATGTTTTTATTGTGCTGATTTGATGGGGATTATATTCATATGATGTTTTTATATCTCTTACACTATAGGTCTGTATATTGATATATAAGTCTCCATTTTTAATGCTTTTTTGTTTTTTGGTAATGTACTTCCACATTATTAATTATTGTTTGTTTGATTGATTGCTTTATTGTTTGTTATTTTGATGTCTTTGTATGTTTGTAAGCCATCCTAAGTAGTGCATGCAGCCAAATCCCAGCTGCCAGGTGGCTGGAGTGGCCATCCCTGATGATGATGATGATGATGATGATGATGATGATGATGATGATGATGATGATGATGATGATGATGATGATGATGATGATGATGATGATGATGATGATGATATTATTATTATTATTATTATTATTATTATTATTATTATTATTATTATTATTATTATTATTATTATTATTATTATTATTATTATTATTATTATTATTATTATTATTTCACCGCCCTTATCGCCTCTGCGGATAATCACCCAGCTGCCCTGTTCCGGGTGACCAGGTCCCTCCTTGGTAGAGGGGGGGCGGGCCCTGGTTGGCAGGGATTGGCTGAGGCATTTGCTGATTATCTAGCGGGGAAAATCGCTCAGATTCGCTCGAAGTTTAATCCCGGCATGGAACGTATAGAACTGGGGTTGACCAGAGCACAGTCTGGCCATGTTATCTGGGATCGGTTCGATCCAGTTGGCCCTGAGGAAGTGGACAGGCTCCTTGGATCTGTTCATGCCACGGCCTGTGAATTGGATCCATGCCCTGCCTGGCTAATTAAAGCATCTAAGGCTGTGGCAGGCGGCTGGGTCGAGATGATTATAAATTCGTCATTGAAGGAGGGGCCTTTTCCGGCACTGCTAAAACATGCTTTGGTGCCCCCCTCCTTGTTGGGATTCCTAAAAAAGTCATCTCTCGACCCTACGGTACTTGCTAACTACCAACCAGTATCCAACCTACTCTTTCTGGGTAAGGTTTTGGAAAAGGCTGTGGCACAGCAGCTACAGGAAGCTCTGTATGAAGTGGATTATCTGGACCCTTTTCAGTCAGGATTCAGGCCCGGATATGGTACAGAAACTGCACTGGTCGTGTTGGTGGATGATCTCTGGAGAGAGCGGGATGGAGGTCACCCGTCTATCCTGGCTCTTCTCGATCTCTCAGCGGCTTTTGATACCGTCGATCATGATATCCTCTTGGGAAGGCTCCAAGGATTGGGGATCCAGGGCACTGTATTGGCCTGGTTTTCCTCATTTCTGAGGGGCAAGACCCAGTTGGTATGGCTGGAGAATGAGAGGTCCACCCCTAGGCTCCTCCAATATGGGGTGCCTCAGGGCTCGGTACTCTCACTTCTCCTATTTAACATCTATATGAAGCCACTGGGTGATATCATCCTTTCCCATGGGGTAAGGTACCACCAATATGCAGATGATACCCAGTTGTACATCTCAGCCCATGGGGACCCAAGCGGTGCAGTGGAAGTCTTATCCAGGTGCCTGGAGGCTGTCAGGGTCTGGATGGGGGAAAACGGGCTACAGCTGAATCCCAACAAGACTGAGTGGCTATGGGTAAGGGGCCCTGCGTTATCCCGGGAGCTGCCAGCTTTGCTTCTGGATGGGGCAGTGTTGCCCAAAACAGACCCGGTGCGTAATCTGGGGGTCCTCCTGGACTCACGACTTCTGTTCGAAGAGCAGGTGGCAGTTGTGGCCAGGAGGGCTTTTGCACAACTTCGTGTAATACACCAGTTATGCCCACTCCTAGACCGGGACTCCTTGCTCAGGGTCACACATGCACTGGTCACCTCCAGACTTGATTATTGCAATGCGCTCTACATGAGGCTGCCCTTGATGACCATTCGGAGGCTACAGCTGGCCCAGAATGCGGCTGCTCGGGTAGTGATGGGGTGCGGGCGCTATGCTCATGCCACACCACTGCTTCGGCGGCTGCACTGGTTGCCAGTATGCCTCCGGGTGCAATTCAAGGTGCTGGTCATTACCTTTAAAGCCCTATATGGTAGTGGGCCAGGATACCTTAGAGACGGTGTCACCCCAAGAACGTCTGCCCGTCCCACCAGGGCGGACCGGAGAGGCTCTCTTGTAATTCCATTGGCTAGAGAGGCGCACCTCTCTAGCACTAGGAGGAGGGCCTTCTCTGTGACCGCCCTGGCCCTATGGAACCTCCTGCCAATCGAGCTACAACTACAGACAGAGCTCCTGCCCTTCCGGAAGGGCCTTAAAACCTGGCTGGCAGGGCAAATTTGGGGATTAAAGAATGTTGGATCTCATGTTGGGTGGCTGATCTAATGAGACAGCCACCCTCTTTGCTCTCTGCTCTCGCCTCCCTGCTCTTGCCCCTTGTCCCCTTAAAAATTTTGTAACCTGTAAAGTTTAATTTCTTTTAGCTTATTTTTTTTAGTATTGTATTAATTACATTCTTAATTGTTAACAGTTATTTTAATATATATGGGGCACGCAGGGACTGCCCTTCTGGTTTTATATTGACTTAATGAACTGTGGTTTTACTCTATGTATTTTTCTAATTTATGTTGTAAGCCACTCAGAGTTGGGGCTACCTGATTGGGGTGGGATAACAAATTGGAACGAACAAACAAACAAACAAACAAACAAACAAACAAATAAATAAATAAATAAATAAATAAATAATAATAATAATAATAATAATAATAATAATAATAATAATAATAATAATAATAATAATAATAATAATAATAATAATAATAATAATAATAATAATAATAATAATAATAATAATAATAATAATAATAATAATAATAATAATAATAATAATAATAATAATAATAATAATAATAATGTGTTAGAAATTATTCTGGGTTGAAAGGATTTTTGCTGGAGAAATTCCACTGAGGGGATGCCCAAATGAGGCTTCTTCCATGTCCCCAAGATCTTTTCCCACCGGTGGTCCCTATTTATCTACTAGCAATTCCTTGCTTTCAAACTCCTGGATTGCTACACAACATCAGGCCTGCATCACCAGCAATAAAAAGGATGCCAAACTTTACAAAGAAAGGCCTGCCAGAATGTTGATAGCACCAATGGCATCAGTCAAGATGGTCTACATTCAGTCAGTGAATAGTATTATTCACACAATGCCACACACAGAGACATTCAGTAAGGGAAGATTCAAGAAGCTTACTCTTTTTTTTCCCATCATTTAACCATTTTTCACCCATAAACAAAGCAACTGTCCTGGTTGTTTTTAAACAAACACAAATGTTAGTAAGCACAAAAAGGTGTGGATAGACAATATTGACTGGTGTCATTGTTGATGTTTGCTGGCCTTTGCTATGCAAAGCTTAGCACACTTTTTCCTGATAGCAACATGGGCACAATACTGAGTAGCAATATTGAGCCATTTTCTGGCATTCTAAATCATGGATATAGAAAAATAATATCCCATAGTCATAAATGGGATGTAGTTTTTTAAAGAAGAGTTGATTTCTTAAAAGTGCTTCGGAAACACAAACAATATTTGATTGCTTTAACAACAAAAATGCAAATGGAGTGGGGTTGTTGAAAGATGTATTATGTTCAGGATAAAAGGTTTACTTTTTAGTCTTTAAACGTTCAGGAGTAAATTTTGGCATCATTTTTTAGGTGTCGAATATTACTGCATTTGCCGGCATATAAGATGCATTGGAGCATAAGATGCACCCCATTATTTCCAAAATAGCCCACTATAGGTCACTATATAAAGTACAAGACACATTCCATTTTTCCAGTGTATTTCAAGGAAAAAAGTGGGCTGTATACACCAGCAAATACAGTAACAAATATTGAGCTGTCTGGTTACCTTAAAGGTTAGAAAATTTCTGCTAGATTGACATTCATTATAGGGGCCCATGGGCACTGGAAATTTAATCAACACTGAAACTGGTAAACAACCACCATCATCTTCGTTGCTGAAACTTAAAAACAGGTCATCAGCTGAATTACATGCAAAATAAAATAAGACATTGCATTAAGCTAGCAGGATACATATTTCTCTTTGACGTACAATCAATCTGGGATAATTATTCTATATATTACAGATCTCATTACATACACCTCATCCCAAAACACAACAGCAACATAAAGGATATATAATCATAATTATGTTTCCCTGCAAAAGGAGATTTATACCACTAAAATTTTTGCACACAGTTTAATCAGGAGTTCTCAACCTTTTAAAGCTGGGGGGTGGACCATGCTCCCTCAGACAGCTATTGGGGGCCAGATGGCCATTTTGCCTTTCCTCCATCACATGGCATTTCCTGATGCGGTGGAGGTGGTGGGGGCCACATGAAATGTGCCTTGGGTCGCACGTTGAGAATCCCTGAGCTGCACAGTTATTCATCTGTATCAATTGTTCCATAGGACATTTATTTCCATGTGGCTTCTGGAAAATTATGTTTGAAGATGAAAAGAATTTTTAAAAGTGGAAAATCCCATTATGTGTGCCCAGATTCTTGGACTAAAGCAGGTCTTTTAAAGCTTTATTTTTACACACTTTTTATTTTGTTCCAGAAAATCAACAATGAATTTTCTGGCTTCCTTAAGGCTGGTCAGTATATTTTAAACACACATTTTTGTGTACAGTTAGCCATTTCCCCAAATGCTTGGAGTGTAACATTATACTTCAAATATATACCCACTGTAGGGGTGGAAGCAGAACGAAATTGTATGCGAGAGTGACAATGATATTATTAACACCAATACAAACAGTTACAATAAAAGAGTTTTGTGTAGCCTACTCTTGGACCATATATTAGCAACAGTTGCAACTACAACAACTTTCTGCAAGTGCTAGGATCTAGGGGTATACTTCCACTCGATCCTGTTCATAAAATGCTCATGTCTTGGAAGTATTGCTCTCCTAAAACACTGGGAACAGAACCCTGCCCTCCTGTTCCATAGGCCATCCCACTGCCGTATCAGAATTGGAAATCTTCATTTCCTTTTTTAAAAACTTTTATTTATAAATTTTTAAAGAAAATACAACAAAGAAAACTACACAAGAAATTAAACATAACATACATGATATGTAATACAGAAAAAACAAAGTAAAAGGTAAAAAACAAAATTAAGAACTAAGCATTTGATACAGACGCTTTTCAAACAAATTTCTAATACAGTAATACCTCAGATAACATTAGTATCGAATAACACTAAAATAGCATAACATTAAGCAATCTGGGGGAAGAATTGCATCGGATAACATTAAGATCCTATGGGATGCATCAGATAACAACTGCTAAAGCCTGTGTGGTTACAATGTATCTCTATGGATCCCATAGGATTTTAACATGCATCGAATAACACTAAAAATCGTATAACACCAAGACTTGTGGAACCAGGTTTTAGTGTTATCTGAGGTTTTACTTGTACAATTATTACATAATACATACATATGCTTCTTTTAAATCTAACATTGCTAAATCTTCATTTCCTATTGTTGATCCCATTGCACCAAAACAAAACAAAACCTCATTCTGGAGAATTGGAAAGCCTATTGGAGCAGTGACCTTGAAAACTATCACAAGAAAAATGTCCGTACTGAATTCATATTAGATACAAAAATACACTACTGAATCTTGAGTAATGTCTTTTTTCATGGCTTCTTAAATAGCAATTCACATGAATAAAATGGAGAGGTGTTGGAAATTCTCTTTGGTCCCTTCCTTACATTTGGTAGTAGCTGTAGTGTGTGAATCCTATTGTTGTTTTTTGCATAGTATATTCCCTAGAGAAGGCCCATTGAATCAGTGGGGATTTGGTGAGTCAATTCCTCTGTGAGTTCCCTTGATTCCAAATGACCTACACCAAAATAAGCCACAACTAGAATCTTTTGAATCAGTTGAACTTATCAAGGAATTATTTCACCATATCCCTGTTACCTAAATTTCAGACTACATGTCTCAGAGCTGTATGCATCCAAGCCATGGAGTGAGAAATTATTTTGTTAAAATATTTAAGAAATGTTTCATGGGGAGAAGCTTTGAAAGCAGCCACAGATAAATTGTTTGATACAAATTAAAGAAGTCTACAGTACTTAGAAAACAAATAAGAAAATAAGAAAACAATAAGCAGTAGCAATACAGACATTTACCCCTCCCCCCAAAAGGTGCCATTTCAAAAGGGCAAAGAATCTGCATTGGACCTAAATTAGGCAGATAGGAAAAGCCAGGAATGAAGTGAGGTCTGAATTCAGAGTTCAGTTTTTATCATGTTTCATGTGTCAGCAAGACCAAGATAACTATTGCAGATTATTGCAGGTTTACTATAGATACTCGAGTATAAGTCGGGTTTTTTAGCCAGCAAAATGAGAGCCAAAAATGGGACTCGACTTATACTCGGCTCAATGTAAACACTCAAAAACATACCCACACAAATGTCTAAATTAATTAATTTTACCTAAGAGATCGCGTCACCCTAAGAACATCTGCCCGTCCCACCAGGGCGAATCGGAGGGGCTCTCTTGTTGTTCCATCGGCTAGAGAGGCTCACCTCTCTAGCACTAGGAGGAGGGCCTTCTCCGTGTTCACCCCGGCCCTTTGGAACCTCCTCCCAACTGAGCTACGCCTTCGGACAGAGCTCCTGCCCTTTCGGAGAGGCCTAAAAACCTGCCTGGCGGGGCAAGTGTGGGGAGCCGGGAATGCAGGATCTTATGTAGGGTGGCTGATCTAGTGGACAGCCACCCTTTCCGGTTTTATCTCTCCTCAGTTCTATCTCTTGCTCTGTTTTAAGCATTAGTTTTAAGTTTTAAGCATTTGTTTTAGAGTTTTAACATTAGTTTAAGTATTCTTTGTATTATCACATGTGTATCCCAGTGATTTTTAATTAATATTGTAAGCTGCCCAGAGTCGGGCTTGCCCAATTGGGGCAGGATAGCAAATAAGAAGAAATAATAATAAAATAATAAATAAATAAATAAATAAATAATTTTACCATATTTTCATGTATTTTAATTACTAAAACTCACCAGCAGCTGCTGCAATTTCCACCCCTGACTTATCTATTTTCCTAGTTTTAGAGGTCCATATTAGGTACTTCGACTTATATTCAGGACAACTTATAGTTGAGTATATACGGTAAGTCAATACAAAGGAAGACAAAAGGGAAAACGCATGGCCATTCAGAAAAGATAAGTATAGCAGATGAGTAACACAAAAGCAATAAAATGTTTCTTCAAGTACAAGCAATACAGTAACAAGTCACCCTCTTTTAATTATGCATACCAGCCTTCACAATAAAAGACAAATCATATCAGAGATTGTAAAGATGAGCATATCAGAGTTATAAATTTAAAAGTTCAAGACCAATCAGGTTGTGGTACATCACAATAGGGGCCAGTTCTCCAAAGAAAACAGGCCTCTTGACTTCTTGTGAACAAATTGATATGCAAACTGGCAAGTCCCCTCTGCCAGCTCTATTTCCACAACAGTAGTTGTTGACTTTTAGAGTTTCTCAGGTCCCAGCATCCTTTTCTTGATGAGCTCTCATTAGTAGAGTGATAAGTAAAACAATAGAAAGCTCCTGATTAGGTTGAAAGAAGAGAGGGAAAAAGCTGGCTTGAGACTCAATATAAAGAAAACCAAGATCATGGCAACAGGCCCTATCAGTCCCTGGAAAATAGATGGGGAAGAAGTAGAAGCAGTGACAGATTTTACTTTCTTAGGATCAAAGCTCACTGCAGATGGTGATTGCAGCCATGAAATAAAAAGGCGACTGATTCTTGGGAGGTAAGCGATGAGAAACCTGGGGAGCATAGTGTAAAGCAGAGACATCAAATTGCAAACAAAAATTCATATAGTCAAAGCAATGGTATTCCCTGTGGCAATGTATGGTTGTGAGAGCTGGACCATTAGGAAAGCTGAGCGCAGAAGAATAGATGCCTTTGAAATGTGGTGTTGGAGGAGAGTTTTGAGAGTCCCCTGGACAGTGAGGAGAACAAATAGGTCAATCTTAGAAGAAATCAACCCTGACTGCTCCTTATAAGGTCAAATTGTAAAGATGAAGCTAAAGTACTTTAGACATCAAATGAGAAGAGAGGATTCACTTGAGAAAGCCTTGATGCTGGGAAAGGTGGAGGGCAAAAGAAAAAGGGGGCAGCCAAAAATGTGATGGCTAGATGGTATTGGACACAGAGCTGAGCGAGTTGAGGAGGATTGGACACAATGGACACAGAGCTGAGCGAGTTGAGGAGGATGGTGGAGGACAGAAGTGCCTGGCGGACAGTGGTCCATGGGGTCGTAGAGGGTTGGAATTGACTGTGCGACTGAACAACAACAAAGAAAGACATCAACAAACATCTGGTTCCCTTAGGCAACATCATCAGATTTCCTCCTTAGCAGTGTATTGTATTCTGCATTGATTTAATATCAAAATTATCTTTTAGTTATAAGACTTCAATTGACTCTTCCTTGGAATGAGGAGACATAAATAAAACCAATATTAATATCATAATCAGACACAGACATTATTCCATAGAAGTTACCTATATATTCCTATCTTAAAGGAAATAAACTTCATCTTTGAACAAAGAGCTGATCCTCAAGTTAAAGATGTGCATTGGCTGGCAGGAGGGGCAGGCATATGTCAAAAGTGACTCCCAGCTCAGCCACCTGGTTTAATTCCTAAATGTATTCCATTAATTTCCAGGCTTCATTTGAGTGTATTGCTGTGCATTTTACTCCCATTGTTTTGTGTGATTGTGCAATCACAAACGTGTGCAAATGTAGACCATTGAAGAAGACCCAATAACCAACAAGGGGGGGGGAGATAAATCTTTATTGATGTTAGATTAAAATATGGTTAGCAAATGGGTGTCAGGTGATGCAAGCAACATCCGCCACCACCTTAGGGGCAAAGGTCTGGGCTCTGGGGCTCTGGGGAACATGGAACATGTAATTCTTAGTGCAAACAGGTGCCTGATGATTAGTACAAGGAAAACTAAAAAGTACAAAGAACCTTATTTAAAAGAAAAGAAAAATAACTTACAATAAATGGTGGATTTCAAAATATTAGGTATCCCCACTAATTTAATGAGCCTACTCTAGTGTGAGGAACAGGACTTCAGTCACAGAGTGTATTCTAGGTATGGGATAAGTGAAGTCTTCACATATTTAGAAGTCAAATTTCTAATCCATTTATGTGGAATCTCTTTTTGAAAATAAATGAATGGTGAAAAATGTTCCATTTCTGGTCATGTTTTCTGACATAAAAATTGTTGAACTAATAACAACCTAGCCATTTTAACATTGATTGCTGTGATTCCTTTCATTCTCAATTTACTGCTAATGGATTTATAATTTCTGCCACATTCCAGTTCCTGAAGGCCAACTTTCACATTAGCAGAACAGTATAGCAAAATAGCATTGCATGTATTGCCAAAATGTGCAATAATGGTCTCTGTTTGTAAAGAAACATAACCTCATATTTCCTTTTAACAATTGCAAATTGATATACAGTTGTACCTCGCTTAAAGAGTATAATGTGTTCCACAGGATTGCTCTTTAAGCGAAACATCATTGTAAGAGACCAATTGTGACTTGGGGGGGGGGGGGATTGCGAACCCTGATTTATTTGTTGTGAGTTTTTGGTTGGTTTTATTTGTTAAGCGAAATGAACATTCAGAGAAAATTCTGCTCTTTACATGAGTTACTCTTTAAGCGAGGCACTCTTTATGTGAGGTTTGACTCTAGTTATATAGTGCAAAATACAATGATGTGATATTTACACATTATTTACCCTGTTCAATGTACAGTCATGGTATCTAACATGCATGATGGAATCAATAGTCACAGCTACTTATTACCTGGTGTGTTTTGTAGAATTTGGTGTAGGGTCAGTATTACATCTGGCTACAGTTACTAAATGATATTATTCATCACAACTGTTGTTCCTTTGATAACATAATCCAGTTATAAGGGCAATTGGATTGGTGAGATCTTATAAGCATCACTCTTTCTATATAACAAATACCAACTGTTTTTCAATTACCTTTCCACCAATTGCCAATCTAAGTGTTCCAAGCATAAAACCTTAGCATAGGAGTTCTCAACTTTTTCAAGCCACGGGTTGGACCATGCCCCTCAGACAGCTGAGTGGGTCAGACTGGTGGTTCACCCTGCCATAAATGCTGCCATAAAATGCATCCACAGCTGTTGTAAACGCATTTTACAACAGCCACAGGCATGTTTACGGCTGTTGTAAATGTGTCCGCTTCCAGCGGAGGTGGTGGTAATGGTGACATGGGCAGTTGGTTGAGAACACCTGCCTTGGCAAGTTTGACATCAGTAAAAGAAATCAGTTTGAAGGGAAAGTCTGGCATATACTGTACAGCAGCAGGATTTAAATGAGACAGGAGCCACGTGGAATGTTTATATGAGTAAGTGTTTTATTTTTAGCTGGAGACTTAGCTAGATCAGATCTTAATCTTTGATGAAGTACAAATGAAGCTTTTATGCTAGGATTGAGGTTCCAGCACAGTGTGTTGATTTTAACCAAGGCCATTTAAATTATGATTAAAATCTGCAGGGAAGAAAGGGTCAGTTTAAATCACTGGTTTAAACCAAGCTGATATTTCGTCTGTTTTGAAAACATTGAAACTAATGCTAGAGACACCTTATATCTGGGCTTTATTTCCAAATGAATGAGTAAAAGTGTGCTATTGTAGCAATTAAAACCATAGGTTTTCCATTGACTGAGAAATGAAATCATGACATTTAATTTAAATGTGTAGAAATCTGGTTTTATTTTTAAAAACACACACAAAGAATACATACTTTTTTTTTAAATAGTAGCTGTGTTAGTCTGTGGTTCAGGCATATCAGAAAACAAAACAAAATAAAAATAAAATAAAATTAAAAAATACTGTAGCACTTTAAAGACTAACTGTTTTCATGGATCAAGTCCACTTCTTCATAATTATCCTTTTCTTAGGACCATTCAACTGTCTAAAGCTAACCACTATATATTCTATACAACTATACCAAACCTGCAACTATCCTGTTCCTGGTGCTCCATGAACTGCTAAGCTCATGAACTTTTAGCTCCATGGCCTTAATAGAGAAAGTGCATTTTTAGTAATTCAAAATATGGGAGACTTGTTGCATATGTGTCATGGAAAAAGTAATCTGTATATCCTAACTTGCCATGGCCACTTGCAATAGCATAAATTTAAGCCTATTCCACAATTTTTTATAGATCACAATGTCATAGAACAACCACCAAAATCCTCCCACCACTGGTCAGGCATAGTTCTTGCTTTTTAAAACTGCTTCCACTAGATTAGAAATTACTTCTCCCCCAATCATTCTTGGGCATTTTATCCACTATTCTTGCCTTTGTAAGTACTGAACTGTAGAACACCATATAATGAAAAAAACTCTGTTCTGCAGAGTTCTTCGCTATACTTTTTTTTTGTTATATGGATCCCTATGGGTGATGCACCGTATAACGAAAAGAAAATGTTCGTTATACAAATCACCATTGGCGATACCATGTACAAAGAAAAAATATTTTTGTTGTTGTGTGGGGTATTGCCAATGGTGATTCGTATAACAAACTCTCTCTCTCTCTCTCTCTCTCTCTTGTTATACAGTGCATCGGTAATAGCGCAAAAAACACTTCATTGTACAGATTTTTCGTTATACGAAGTGTTCGTTATATAGGGTTCCACTGTATCATGCTAGACTGCTATATAATGCCATGAGAGCAGGGCTAATTTGTATTACATTTGCAAATTTTAGTCAGTTCCAAAAACTCAGGTCCTCTCTAGATAAAGATAGGTTATGGGGATCCAGCACTTGAATTTGTAAAGGTTACTTTTTAAATACTATATCTGAGGATAAACAAAATAGAAGAGTAAAAAAAAGACACCTTAAAGACTAACTCCTGTATTTAAATGTGAGCTTTTGTGGATCAAGTCTACTTCATCAGACCACTTGGTCCACGAAAGCTCACATTTAAGTACAGGAGTTAGTCTCTAAGGTACCACAATATTTTTGTCTTTTTTCCTGTTTTGTTTTGTTTACTCTCAGAAATGCTTTCACAGACTAACATGGCTACCACTCCAAACACTGTTTTAGACTATGACTCTTACTTTTTAATTTTTTTATTTTATTTTTAAAATAAATTACAAACATACACAAAAACATAAACAACATATACAGTACATAACATTTTGGTATCTACATGCTCTCTCCACCTGTGGAACTTATAAACGGTATAAAGTGGTTATTTTTCTATATCATTTTATTGCTACATTTTGCACCTTCAACTCCATTATTTATTTATTTATTTATTTATTTATTTGAATTTATATACCGCCCTCCTCCCCGGGGTGACCCGGGGCGGTTTACAGCACCATAAAAACCAAAGCCATTACCAAAAATTTCAAATTTACAATTATAAAAAATTAAAAATATATCTATTAAAACAATATATCTTTTTCTGGATTTGTCCCTTTCCTTTTTAACTAATACATAGTCCAATATTTTCCCCCTTATCTGTCTAAAATAATTTTCTTTCACTAATTCCCTTTTGTACCTTTATTTTACATGTTACTTTATTGTTACTAGCTATATTCCATAAGACTTTAAAACAGTCATCAAGTTCACGACTCTCTTAAGTAACTTGAGCATGCCTTTTTCTTATCTCCTTCTCATATGGGTTCAGCCAGGAAGTGCCAACTATGACCTGTAACTCACTAAATGTCATGAATATACCAAATCGCCAAGACTTCTTCTACCCAAGATCACTAAAAATCAGTGTACCCTAAAATCAATGGTAGTTTGGGTCTTTAGCATTGATGCTCTGTGTTCAGCCTTGCAAGAAGTATAATATTATCTCCATGGAAGAGGCCTACAGGTATATCAGTGACAGAGCTCAGTCTCAGAATACATAAAGTTCCAATAGAGTAAATTATCATTAATGGAGAACCAATTTAATATGCAGCAACAGATGGTCTGTAGGAAAATGACAGCCTCCTTAATTTGAAATTTAGATGTATGCTTAAATTCAATTTTTAAAGAACAGATTCATCTTGAGATCACCACTTTGCTATGTTGCCTTGAAAAGATCTTCTCTCTCTCGGCTCAGTTGATTAGTGTTATATTATAAACGATATACATGTGTGGACTAAGCACATACAGTAATACATTTTCTGATTTTCTCATTCTCAGAAACAAAAGCTGTCTTAACACATTGGCATGTCTCATAGGGGCGGGATCCAAGGTCAGTCACTACAAGAGGTTTTCAGTCCTGTAAATAATAAATTTTGTGTCAGAAATTACTCTGGGTTGAAAGGATTTTTGCTGGAGAAACTCCACTCAGGGGACACCCCAATGAGCTCCTTTCATGTCCCCAAGATCCATCATGAAGCATTCAGGTATCAAACCCTGACCTTCAAGGCTCCAAGCTCAGCGTTTTAACCACTAAGCCACCACAGTGCTTAGTATATGACATATGTGAATAAGATACTGTATATTTTTTTGCTTACAGCAGCTTTAGTGTCTTGTGCAAAACAAGAGTTTAAATTTATCTATTCTGTGCAAAATTGAAGATTGTCCTGCACAGAATACAACATTTCTTGGTCAATTATTATTATTATTATTATTATTATTATTATTATTATTATTATTATTATTATTATTATTATTATTATTATTATTATTATTATTTCAAATTTATATTGCCGCCCACTCGCCGTGGCGACTCAGGGCGGTTTACATACAATACATTACATTATAATACAATATGTTGGGGTGGACACACAATAAAAGAAAGGGTTGTGGTTGTTTTTTTCTTGTTTGGGGGAGAGGAGCATATACATAAAAAAAAACTTTTGCCAAAATGTAAAATGCACCAAAAAAAAATCATATAGTTTTGACCAGCTGGAGAAAGAAAACTTGACATTCTCATCTATAAAGATGAAATAAGTAAAGATTCATATCCCTAGTGTTGGTATGGTATTTAGATTTTCAGAATTAAATTTCAGTATTAAGGAAAGAATTCAGAAACCCAAATTCAGAGAGAAGGGAGTAATTTACTCCCTTCTCTCTGCATTTGTGCCAGTTGTGCCAGAATTATATTTATTTCCTTGTAAAACATTTATAAGCATCTTTAGATATAAAATCTCCAAGCCACCCACTGGAATTGTATTTATACAAGTATAACTGTAATAAAATGAAATGTGACAAAAGTGCTGATCTGTGTTTTGATGTTTATCTTCTTCAAAGATGCAAGTCACAATCTAAGTGTCAACAGTATTATTCTGATCAGCACATTCTGGGGACTGTTCACAAACTCTTCTTTATTCATGTAAAATGCCACTTTTCATGAATAAAGCAAGCATTGTTTTTTTTAAAAAAAACCTCAGAAAGTGCTGATCAAGTACTATTACTAACACTTGGATTATGCCTTGCATCTTTGCAGAAGCCCAATGCAAAAACACAGGAATATGGCTTGCTATAACTTCTTGGCTTGAAGGGGGAAAGTGTGAACATTGCTCTTCCTCCCTCCTCAGACTGTGATTTCCTGCTTTAAAATTTGCCAGCTTAGTCAGACACAAGTAAACTATCGTTTGGAAAGCCGTCCAAATTTCTGAATCTAACAAATGTCTTCTGTAGGAGAACTCTAATGGCTGGCCCAGAGAACCTGTGATTTATTAAAGGCAATGATTCGTGTTTACTGCTCTTTCTGTCTCTTATCTTTCATAGAGCAGGAAAAGTTGTGTGCTTGGATTACCACTCCCATAATCCAATGGCCAGATGTTTGGAGGGTTCTAAAGCGTGTTGTCTAAAAAACCCAATTTTCTCCAGCTCTGATTTTTTTTTAATGAAAATGGGGTTCTGCTTTGTGACCTTTTTTTATCACATGCCACATCTTTCTTTACAGATTTCTATAATAATTTCTGCTGTAAAGAAAACAAACTAGGGCCAACTATGCACTACAAACTCATTTTGAAAGACTCTCACATTTGCCAAAATGTAATAGTTATGTCATGCAGATAAATCCTTAGGCATCAGTTGCAGACGTGAGAGAGATGTATTTGTTTCAAAAAATTATCTCATGCTATTTGATATACACACACAACACGATATAATATATACCATATAGCCAGTAAGAGCATTCACGTCAGCCATCATTTTTTTTTAAGTCTCTAGAGCAGTGTTTCCCAACCTTTGGTTTTTGTACTTCAACTCCCAGAAGTCTAAGTCAATTCCCCAAAGCACTGATCTGCCTTAGGCTTCTAGGAACTGAAGTCAACCTGTGGTGCGTGGGCCCCACTTTGGGAACCACTGCTCCAGAGGATTGCATTAAAAGGACTTCCAAATATTTAAACTTTATATGGATTGTGTGAGACATTCAAACTGGAGTTTAAAAAAAAACAGGTACATAAAATGAATTAGAAGGTTTAAAAAAATCCATAACAAAATTTTACATAGATGAATGACCCTATTTGATATTACTGTACAACTAAAATTTTCTATTCCTATTACCTCAAACTATAGGCCAAACAGCTGGCTGGATAGTTCAGGGTTTAGGTATCTGGTTGGCAGTTTGATTCTCTACTGTGTCTTTGAGAAGAACAAGCCACAAGCCCCCCCAAGAAGGGGATATTTGACCACCTCTAAAGTAATGAAAAGGATCACCATAAGACTGAATGAATGAATTTATTTATTACAGTCAGCAACCAGCACCCATAGGTTAAAATATACAAAACAAAGTAAAAATATGACTGACCATACAGATTATAAGGTTAGAAACAATATATACCAGATGTAAAAAAATATTATGTTAAAATTAACCTAGACACAAGTAGAGGGACTAGCTGATTAGAGAGCTGTGACAAGACTTAGCAGTGGCACATATCAGTTAATGAGAACTGATTTGATGGTGTGGCATTATTACTAATTTCAGGCCAAACTCCAAGGATATAAATCAGGTTAGGGCCTTCTTTCTTGTCTCTCTGTCATCAAGATTTTCGGTCAAGTTTTTAAGCAATAAGTGAGGTTGTTTTTATTAAAGGAAGAATGCATTTTTTTAAAAAAAAATTAGTTTCCTTTTAAATGATTAAAATTGTTTTAAGTGATGGTTTTAATATTGGTAGATGTTTCCTTTTTAGATTATAGTTTCTTATATTGTTTCTAATGTTGATTATTATATTGTTTTAATTAAATGTGAGCTTATGTCCCTTGTGGGGGGAAAGGTGGCATATAAGTAACATAAACAAATAGACAAAGAACTGTAATGACAAAGTGAGTCTCGCCATCCTGATCACGGAGTGCCAGTATCCATAGTTTCTCCTCCTCCTGCTGCTTGGGCACATCTCTGCTTCAACAGAGAGCAAAGGAAATTGTTGGAAGAAAACAATTCACACATTGAATGCACACAGGGATGTTTTACCAGTCCAACTACTAGGCTATGTGAGGTGGTTGACCTTGCTGATAAATGCTGTGGGACACAGAATGGAAAGAAGATAGGTGTATCATGGGACCTGCAATGTACCAGTAAACTACTATTCAGGACCGTAGCCAGGTGGTGGTGGTGGGGACCCTCCTGAGCTAACAGCCTGCCCCCCACCCCACCCCACCCCGTGATGCCAATGTTATATATGTGAGTGTGACATTGTTGACCCTCCTGAAAATTTTTTGCCCCTCCTGAAAAAAATTTCGACCCCCAAAATCTGGAATCCTGGCTACGGCCTTGCTACTATTATGTCCTCACACTTGTCAGCAGCACTGGAACAGAAGATCCAAGTGGCAATCTGGTTTGCTTTTGCACACAGGATTAGGAGAATGAATTCCAGGGAGGGAGGGAGGGGTGGGGGTTTTTCCCCCTTAGCCTCAAGCAAAAAGGTGTTTTGATCCAGACCTGCGATGTTGACATCAACAGGACTGGCTTTGTGAAAGTTTGATCCAACTGATAGACTAGTGCAGGCAGAACTCCCAAAACCATTGGTGCAAAAGTTTTGGCCTGAGATCTTAGATCATCTTGTTTGTACAACACTAAAGACTGGCTAATGTTTGTTACAATGTTCTGTTCTTATGTGGCTCTTGGAAAATGTAACAAATAATTATTGACGAGTATTTTACATCTGCCTTTCTAAATCCATGCATACTTCCTGCTTGAAAGCAGATGGCAAAAAGTAGATGATCTAATACAATCTGGATGACATGATAAGGCATGAGTGAGGAACAGAAAGAATTAATGCAAATTCATGCAACATTTGCTGTTAGAGACAGATTTCTTTCTGTTTTTCCAGAGGCCACTGTAAATTACTGAGCTTTGTAAGTTCATATTCAGCATTTAGTATTACTTCTACTCAAATGCTAAAAATTCTATATAATTCTATTATTGGATAATTAGAAGTAGCATGTGGCTTTGAGATGTAGTTTCAGCACAAGCATCTCTTTGCATTTATGATTTTTCAAAGAAGAAGATTTTCATGGATGTAGAAGAGGGAAAATAAAAGCCTGATTTCCTGATCCTTCTTCCATTAGCAGATTAAACATTAGGATCCAAGTCTGTGTCTCCTACACTGCATATAGGAAGGATGTTGCCACTCCTTGTTTGTGCAGAGAAATGAGTATTCAATTGTTATATTGCCATGATTTTGACCACAATTATCTGTTTTTCATGCAGAATTTTGAACATCTGGTACAATTATCTTTAGCTGCGTAGTTAGATGTTCAGAAACCCAAGGAAGAAAATAGCTGCAAGTCTCCCAGAATCCATCCCTTTCTCATTAACTTGTACTCAAAGTCTTAATAACTCATGCTGAAACATTTGAAAGGAGACAAAGTTAAATTTTTCCCTACTTATAGTTACTTGGGATTAAAGATTGTGCCTGCTGATCTCTTTATTGTACATATCCTAGCATCCAACTATACCAGGGGTAGGCAACCTTTTTACATGGTAGGCCTGACCACACACCCCAGAAGTGGAAGTGGGCACATTTACAGATGTTGTAAACGCACACACTTCCACATTTACGACAGCTGCAGGCATGTTTGTGCATGTGCGGGCCCATTTTACAGCTGATGTAAACACACCTGTTTCCACTTCCAGGTGTGATGGAGGCAGCAATGAGCTGAATGGAATGGCATCACAGGCTGGGGCTGGTCTGTAGTTTGGGAACCCCTGAACTATGTAGAGTAACAGCAACAAACAACTGACACAAGCTGACAGAAAAAGGGAAATAACACAGAGCAGAAAGAGAGTTATCTTTGGATTCAGAGGCATGAAAGACTGATAGGTTAGATAGACAGTTGCCCCAGACCAGAAAAATCCATCCTAGTTATTCTCAATGCAGGCAGCATGCAAGGTTGCTTTAAAAATTTTTTTATGAGATTGTCTATTGCTAAAAAATGGCAAACTGCCTGCAAGATAGAATTGGAAGATTGGTATAGGGCAGGGTTCCTCAAACTTGGCTCTCCAGATGTTCTTGAACTTCAATTCCCAGAAGCCCAAATCAACTCACCTGCTGATCAGGGCTTCTGGGAATTGAAGTCCAAAAACATCTGGGGAGCCAAGTTTGCAGACCCCTGGTATAGGGGGGAATGGAATATGACAAATGATTTATTTATTTATTTATTATGACTTATATGCCTCAAAGAGACCCAGGGTGGCTAACAAAGGTTTAAAAAGACATAAAATACAATATAAAATCCAATTTAAAATTAATATTAAAATATTAAAAACTAAGCAAAGATAAAAATATTAAAAATTTATATTTTGAGAGAGGCAGGGGTCAGATGAGCCAACAGGCTGACGTTCCTGTCTGACCCAAACCCCTACCTCTCCCACCAGCCAGGTCTTAACTCCCTTCCTAAAGGGCAGCAACTCTGACTGGAGATGTAGTTCAATTGGCAGGAGGTTCCATAGGGCCGGGGCAGACACAGAGAAGGACCTCCTCCTAGTGCTAGAGATGTGTGATAGATCAACATCAGAACTAAAAGGTTTTTTTAAAAAGGAAAATCAGATTTTACAGATATATGAGGAGAATTTCTTGATTATGTTTTCATAAAAGGGAAAAGAGCAAAACCAAGGCAAGAATATTCATTCTGGAAAGAGGGGACAGATACAAGTTTTAAAATGTTTGAAATAGATAGTAGATTGAACAATGTACATAATGGTATATATTGTCCTGCTGGGTAATAGGTACACATATAAGTACATAATATATTAAGATAGTGTTTTTATTAAGATGGTATGTTTTCCTTTCCTTTCCTTGCTAATTGTTTTATGTTAATTTTTCTTTTTTTGTATAATAATAATAATAATAATAATAATAATAATAATAATAATAATAATAATAATAATAATAATAATAATAATAATAATAATAATAATAATAATAATAATAATAATAAATCCTCCAAATTTTATATCATAAATATTGTCAGTTTAAGAGACAAGAAATAATGCATAATTGTTCATTGGTAGCCCATTGTCTGAAGCAATTTGCTGGACATCTTTCTTTTTTCTCATTCTACGTGGCAATGGGGGTGGGGAAGGACAATTCACTGCTTTGCCACCTGAAGTGGGTTTCTTTCTCCATATAACAAGAGGGCTGGTCCCAGGTTTGTTCCATTACATTCACAAACACTGGAGGGAGGGTTGGGGGGAGAGATTGCTTGTGGCCAATCCTGTGTTAGTTTGCATTTGTTCAGTATTATTATTCACAGTGAATCTATTCTACTGCCTAAAAATAACACTGATATGTGGTTTATGCTCTTCTGCCCTGAAATTTGTTAGAAGTAGCACTGAATCACAATGAACTCTGTAATCTGAAGAGCATAGTAGGCAACCTTGAGAATAATCTTTTTGCCCATAGTTTGTTCTCATCCATAACCTCAGAGGTCTTGCTGAGCTACAGTCATGACTGGTATCTTCTTTGAAACGAGGACAGATCATTTATTCACCATCCGACAGTAAAAGGAAAAGATAAGAGCTTAACAGTCTTGGATCTCACAGGCTTTGCTCTGGGCCATTTATCTTTGAGCTGAATCAGAGTAGAACTGATGCCAAGTAGTCTTACAGGAAGTGAGTCACTTGTGCTGCCTTTTGACTGTAACTTTAGAGTATAAACTCAAACACAGGCATCTAAGAGTTACCAGACATAAGAACTCTATAATGCAAATATATGCAAGTACTGTACAAGCTCAATCAGTGTGAAAAGTTTGGGAGTTTCAATAGCATGTGGAAGAGAATGTACAGAATCGGTGACATTGTGCCCTCACCAAGTATCATTTCAACACCATCTTACCACAATTTAAGCTACCAAGAAAAGCTTGCTCTAAAAAGTATCATCCCTGGAAAGTAAGGCCACCTGACAATATCTAGTAAACAAGAATAAATTGGTTTAGTTTATCATCAAACACATAAGCACATAAATGCAAGCAACCATGTATCATGCACCAGTTGGTTGTGGAGAGTCCTGAGATGTCAAGGTTTGAAGCACAACAAAAACTCATATTGCTCCCTGCATCTTTTGGTTCAGAGGGGAAATAGTTTTTTTTTTTTGAGTGTTTGGAAATCACTATTCCAGTACTACCACTCTTTTACTCTTCTTTGTAACCAAATGTGGTAACTTCCTCAGTTTCCTTGAACTCGGTGAGCATCATGTGTCCTCTACAAATTCCACAAATTTCCTAGGCATCGATTGCTTTGCTGGTTAACCTTTAGCTGAAGAGTGACTTTTTGAGCTCCTGGCTTGTTGATTGAACCACTGAAGGTCATGCCTAACCCTTTTATGATTTCAGAAAACAATCCTGCTGTGATATATATGGGCTTAAACTGAATCCTTAGCTTTGAGTGTTCATTTCTGTCTGTCCACTAAATGAACTGTAGACAATAAAGTCTAGCTATAGACAAGGAGAGTCTTTTCTGCTAACCTCCTTATCATGATGTTAAGGATTACAGCCTTACCTTTCTCTGTTTTGAAGGGAGCAACAAGAAAGCAAAGCTATAACTCTTGTTTGCCAGATGTCCATCCTCCTCCATACACGAAATAAAGAGGCAGGACACAGTCACATTTGGTGTAAATTTGGGCCAAGTAAATCAGAATTGGGTTCTTTGGATTATCCAAGTGACAATTGGACTTGTTATACAAACCAACTGGCTGATTCATTTATCTTCTACTTTTAAAAAAATCATTTCCATACTAGCAATAAAAATTGCCGTTAATTAGAAATAAGGGTAGGAAAATGCCACCAAATTCTAAACATCTTCTAAAGATTACTAATTGCTTTTCCCCTCACAATAGGAACAAAAACTTGTACTTATATTCTTCAAGAAGTACTTTACCCAGTACAATTAATTTCTTAGATCACCATCACCATCATGATTGCATGACCACTGCAATACAAAGGGATCTAATATTATGAGCATTTCAACCTGCCAGCAATCCCTATGTTCTTCAATGTGATTCACAATCTGAATACAGTATATTTAATTAGGAAAAGAGAAAAATGAATTAAAAATTCCTATCCATTCTTATCAAATTTCAGACTGAACTGAAATTGCTAATTTCATACTAAGCTGAAATCTACTTCTTGCTTGCACAAGCAATTAAAATTTCAATTAATGATCTATGGGGTGTTTTGTGCAATTCTACAATAACTTCTGCACATGTCCATGCAACTTTGGGTGAAGTGCATGTTCTCTCTCTCTTTCTCATGCACACACGTGCATGCACGCACGCACAAAGAGAGAGAATTTGTATTTCCATTTTGCAGACAAGAATCTGCTTAATAACTTGTCCCACAAGATTTAGGCTGAAACTATAGATTCTCTCACAGTAGACCAAACAATGTATGACTCAACACTTAATCATTAATTAAAGCAGTGTACTCATGCTGCTTTTAGCATATCTCACATTTATGCAAAGAGAGGCACTCAACCACATATTTATCAAAAGACACTGGTAAGCCACAAGGCAAAATGGAAAGAAATGCAGAGAAATTTTCCTGTCAAGCCTCTTTAAACTCCCTGTAACCTCTTGTGGGGGCAGGGGGTAAGGTTATTCCTAGTAGACTTTGAAAGAAACAGATTTAACATAGAATTTTAGACCTAGCTAGTGCCACTATTTGCCCAGTTTAGGTCTCAGAGGTTTCAGCATAACTGAAAGGGACCATGATCCTGTCAGGTATGGCAGAAGAAATGCAGAAGGGATGCAGTTATGGAGTCCATACATGGAGTGTACCATGTATGGAATAAATCTTGCTTTTCAAGATTTTGCATACAGGTAGGATTTTTGTGTGTGATTATTTTTTTTTTGGCACACAAAAATGTAGTTGGCAATTGAATGACAAAACGATTTGCAAAAGTAATTTCTTTGATATTAACTTATAAGGAAAGTGTGAAAGTTTTCCTATGGAAAGACGTGCATTTGTCATCATGCCAAAATTAATTATTTGAAACATGATGTAGGTAGACTTTGCAGCACATTTATATGGAGTAAAAACTGTCCACATATATTAGTGTAGAAGTGTAACCATTGTCACTTGTTAGTGAAAGGAGGTGACTTTTACCCAAGGAATATTTTATTTTATTTTTATTTATTCAGATTTATATTGCCGCCCACTCGCCGAGGCAACTCAGAGCATCTTACAGTCAAAACAGCAACAGTACAATAAAAATTATAAAATATAACCTCACAAAATACAAAATACAACCAAACCAGAACACAGACTAACTCCCCTCAGGCCGTTGTTGTTATAATATCCCAATGGTTCATTGTCTGGTTGCTGCATAGTTTCCAGGAGCTGGAAAAAAGAGAAAACTACACTATAAAGTTCAGAGATGGAAAACTGGGAACTTTGGGAGAAGGATTGCAATTGTGTGTTTCATGGATTTCAGGCTTCTCGAGTCTTTTGTATGGTCACTCAAATTGTGGGCTTCTGAATTTCCAGCTGAAAACAACCTGTCACTCCAGTGGTTTCTAATCCTGTGTCCCTGATCAAAATATTAAAAATTCAGCATGTACTAAACAGCTAAATATTGAAAAATAGAAATTAACATACATCAAAAAATGAATGGGTCCTACTAGCAGGGGACATAAAAGTGAAATAGGTACATCTTCCCACTCCTGTTGTAGAGGCTGTCATCTTTATGAAGTCTGGAAAACAAGAGATATTCCATGTACTTCATGACTATTTCTCACATTACTGGAAGCAGGATTAGGGGAGGAAGCGTTTTCCTTCAGTTTTGGGATATCTTCTTCACTTACCCCCTTCACAAGATGCTTATGCTCACCATCATTTTCATTTGTCTCATGATAACTACTTCTGTTATTAAATTATTTCACATAGCACAGCTTCTGAACATTCATTCTGGACGTTCTGGAACCCCAAAAGGACAAAAAGGTGTCAGTATTATATTACAAACTACATTGTACAAAATACAGTCTAAGAGTTGCTCTGTTAAATGCATCCTACACTAGTCAACATAAAACTGTAGGGTATGTTGCCAAGATGTTTATTGTGCCCCCCCAAAAGCAAAGATTACACATTCCCCATGGCGGGGTTTTCCATGGAATAAGATGGTAAACCTTGTCATCTAACTAATAGAGAATGCCAGACAGACACTCAGCCTTCCCTGACAAACAAGCTATGACTGATTGTCACTGACTCCTCTCTCTCTCTCTCTCTCCACACACACACACACACACACACACACACACACACACACACACACACACACACACACACACACACACACACACACACACACACACACACAGAGAGAGAGAGAGAGAGAGAGAGAGAGAGAGTGGTGGTCAGCAACATGTTTGCAAACCACCACCACCCCGGGAAGGAGGGTAGTAAAACTGGGTGGTCTCTGGGCAGGGGGGTTGCAAAATTGGGTAGCCACACCTACCTCCCTGCCCTGCCCTGCCCCATCAGGTTTTGTCCCTGCAAGTGGTTCAAGGTCTCCCTTGCTCAAAAGCCAGTCATATCTGACTCAAGAGTGCAGTGCTCATCTCCATTTACAGCCAAAGAGCCAGTGCTGCCTGTGTTTGCAGATGTATACATGGCCATATGGCAGGCATGACTAGATTGCCCATGATGTTGGCTCTGCCCATGATGTAGGCTCTGCCCACTATGTATGCTCTGCCCATGACATAGGCGCCGCCTATGATGTGGTAGTAAAATTTTTGATGCCCTCCACTGTCTGTGCGCGTGCACGCATGCACACACACACACACCTGCAGAGGACAAGCCTCTTCCCTGACATGTCAAGATCCCATCATGCTTTGCCCCATCTACACAGCTGATTAATACTAGGAGCAACTGAGGAGTAGCCAAACTGGTGTAAGTCCTCAGCTATTTCTAGCACTAATCTGCTCAACAGTGGGTCTACAGAAGATGAATCTGCCTAGGAATAGACAACAGGATGGGAGTCTGCTCAGAAGTGGGATCACCCTTGTTTTCTTAATTAGCAGGTTGTTGACCTCATTACTGCCTGTCTTGTGCCCACTACTCCCAGCAAATTTACAGTATAGTTGTTGCAACGGAGGATGTGAATGGGAAGCTCTACTATCTAAGGTTGCTGCCTCAATGGTACTGTTGGTACTGTTTTTGAGATTTATTTCTATTGTTTAAATGAGCTGCCAGCAAAGCTGAGTAATATATTCAAAGCTCTCTAATATAAACTCAAACTATTTCACACTATTTTAAATCAACATTTTACTATGTTTGCAAGTGAACCTTACTGATTCCATTATAGGATATTCCTGAAATACAGCTCATTTCTCAAACCCATTCCTCAAGGTCCATCTCCTAGTAATGTGACTCTTTCATTTGCTTCCAGTATTATTCTCTCACTCTCCCCCTTTAAACAATTATAACTGGAGATATAAATGTAGACCTGAGCCCACATTTGGCAAAATGATGGAGAGGTAGCATTTTTAAACTCAGTTTTATGTCCATCGGGTCAGGCCCACATGACTATAGAGCCTGTGGACAATCATTATGTTGGATAGCTGGGGAAGGCCCTAGGTAGGTTTCTCTTCAAATCTTACCTTAGCTGTTTTCCAAAAATGTAAGAAACTGGAAGCTTATAATTCCTTTCTTTTTGCTATAAGACTGAACACAGAAAATGGATGACAGCACAGTTTCACTGCTGCTTTTTCTGTTGACATAAAGAATGAACAATCCCTTTCAGATCATCATCCTGGAGCATAACATTCAGTTTAGGGCTGCTAGAACATTTAACTCAACTATATTTGTTGTGTCATATGGGATTGTGGAGAGCTATATACTGAAGGTACTGATGAATGGAAGTGAAAAATGCTGCAAGTGACATTATAACCACTAAACTTTATTTCAAGATGGAAGGGTTTTTTCCCCTCTCCTCTCAACAAGTGGAGTACAGTAATTCTGAGAAGTGGATCCACTTTTTTTCTTCTGTCATCTCACTTAATACATTGCTGGGGGGGGGAGGATTGTTCAACTTCTGTGGAAGTCATGGAAATGTTTAATCCACTTTCAGCCCAGAAAATAAATAACACACGGGTTTCCATTATAAAAGAAATGAATTGTAAGCTGACTTCACAGAGCAGCTCAAATCCATCTGTCTTCAGTGGAGAACTGCATGCTGAATGATTGGCATTAATGCACTCTTGTTATAAGTCTATTAGGTGGGATGATAGAAGTAGCTACTGCCAAGAAGGCAAAACAGTACTTAGAGTTCTAACTGTATAATTTTGGATCTGTGAATGGCTATACTGTAAAATATTTTGACTAGATATTCTGAGGAGTCTATCTAAGAGGTAACAATACTCTCTGGCTACATGTCTATGTAATCTGTATCCATTACAGTACTCGTTGCAGAGTTTGAAAAAGTAACCTGCTCTCAAGATGTTGATAAAATAACTTTCCTGTCATTTCCTCCTCTCTCCTACTTGTGGGGAGTCACACCAAAGAGTATTTTCTTCCTCCTAGCCTCAAGTAGCTTTTAAATAGCCTCTACACAGAGTAGTAGGACCAACCCCTTAGTAATGGTACACAATAGCTGAGATATCTATACCAAACAAAATTTTTACATGGTTATTGAAAATGTAACATTGGTTTTTTTTTTAGTTTAGATTTTTTTTCCTTCCTTTTTTTAACCTAAAATTTCCACATGCTGAATTGTTTCAGGAGTGGAATATATTGTTCAGATCAGGAGACTAGATATCTTTGAAGGTTTGACTTCACTTTTATACCTAAAAGCTATAATATATAAGTGACACATTAGTCCTTTAATGGAGTACTGCTACAGTAATGCTACAGAAATATAGTATAAAACTAGCAGTGCCTGTAGAACTTCCTATGGCTCTGACATACATCAGCCTCTACTTCCACATGACATACTACCACTAACCACTGGCAAACAGACAAACTTGGATTGGTTGGGACACGGTAGTAAGCTGTTCCAATAGCTCTAAGTACCAATTTCCACAAATAAAGCAAAAAGAGCTGGAGAAATTAGTAACGGGTTCAACCCAGAAATCAGCAGTTCTTAAAACTGCATGGATTTCTGTTGAGTTCTTATGGTATGTGACAAGTGAATCATGGGTTTATCTTCCAGTGATGTGTAAATGCTTTGGAAGGATGACTTTTCCCTTCTGAAGTGACCAGGCAGAATTTCTCAGCAACATGGGCGAAATTTACACCTTCATATCCAAAGGAAGATATAGAGTGCCTTTTGGAATAAATTAGGACCACACTTTTATTGATCTAGTTGTCCACAGTGGTAAATAATGATTAACATGAACCATGTTAAAGGGAAGCTGTAGTTGTATTAGATGATAGCTAGGATGACTACAGTGTCCTGGCATCCTTGTCAGCTGTCACTGTTTTAGGAAGCCTTAGCTTAGCACAGCATCTGGTCCTTCTGTGCACAACCAGCTCTTTTAGGAAGTTCTAGCAGCTTCATCCCCTTCAAGTATTGTTCAGTCTTTCATGTCAATAATGATAGATTTTCCAAAGCAGATGCACAAAATTTGGCTCCTAACTCCATAATCAGACAGTGCTAACAGATGACAATCTGCCGATGGATATCAGGGCAAGCATATTCAATACGACAGTGATACCAACAATTTTGTATGGATCCGAAATGTGGGCAATAACAAAATCTGAGGAAGGAAAACTGGTGGTAACCCAAAGAATAATGGAAAGACAATCAGGGATAAGGTCAGCAATAAGGAATTATGTCAAAGAACCGGACTGTGTGATGTGGTTGACAAACTATATGTGGCAAAAAGAAGATGGGCAGGCCATATCACCTGCCTAAAGAATAACAGACTGGATACAAAGGGATCATAAAAGACCACTAGGCAGACACTGAAAATGATGGGATGAGCCAATAGTAAAGCTGTTTGGCCAGAGATGGAAGCAGAAAGCAAAGGATATATTTTTTTGGGATTTGACTGATTTGCACTTAAATAAATAAACAATGACAAATCAAGATTGGATTGGAAAGCCATAATCATGGCAGTGTGCTAATGTAATCAGTCAACGAAAGAACTGCACCATGGTGTAATTCAGATTATGCCATTTCCTATATCCTGGCATCAGAAATTTGAAAAGTTGTTTTTGTGAATTACAGTAACCAAATTCAGTAAGAGGATTTTGGGAGGTGTTAAAAAAACATACATTTCCCAAACTCTGCTTATTATCTAATTTTTCACTGGTTTCTGATATTTCAACAGGCCACATGCAGAACTGGTGTCTTTGCAGCTGTAGAAGACAGAAAAATTTAGTGGTGTTTTGGGGAGAAGGAAGGAAAACAACTAACACTTTAGATTACAAACATATTGTTGAATATTTCTGTGTTTCACTCTTTCACTGGAGTCATGGCATATGCATAGCTCTTAATCAGTTAAGAATTCAGAGCAGCCCCGGTCGTGCGGGTGTTTGCCCCGTCGCCTCGACCATGCGGGCAGGTGAGGATGCCTCCACCTCTCCCTCCTCCCCCCCGGACTCATTCCACCTGGCTGGGAGGGATAAAGGGCCGTCAAAAGGAGCCCGGCCGAAGAAGCAGCCCCGGTCATGCGGGCGTTTGCCCCGTTGTCTTGACCGTGCGGGCAGGTGAGGATGCCTCCACCTCTCCCTCCCCCCCGGACTCATTTCACCTGGCTGGGAGGGATAAAGGGCCGTCAACAGGAGCCCGGCCGAAGAACCAGCCCCGGTCATGCGGGCGTTTGCCACGTCATCTCGACCGTGCGGGCAGGTGAGGATGCTTCCACCTCTCCCTCCTCCCCCCCGGACTCATTCCACCTGGCTGGGAGGGATAAAGGGCCGTCAACAGGAGCCCAGCCGAAGAAGCAGCCCCAGTCGTGCGGGCGTTTGCCCCGTCGTCTCGACCGTGCGGACAGGTGAGGATGCCTCCATCTCTCCCTCCTTCCCCCCGGACTCATTCCACCTGGCTGGGAGGGATAAAGGGCCGTCAACAGGAGCCCGGCCGAAGAAGCAGCCCCGGTCATGTGGGCGTTTGCCCCATTGCCTTGACCGTCCGGACAATTCCATTGGGAATAGACTGCAACTTGGCAATAAGAAGGTGTTATAGTATCTCGGATGTATTTTTTAGGATGTCCTGATGTTTTGTAATTTGTAATTGTTACTGGAGATTTTTGGGATGTATTTGGATATGTTTTGTGATGCTATTCTTGCTATGTGATATTTGTAATTTGCTATGTGATATATGTAATTGTTTTTTATGCTATGGAATTTTGCTATGTAATTGTAACTGTGAGCCGCCCAGAGTCGCTGTGCGAATGGGGCGGCATATAAGTTGAAATATACGATACGATACGATACGATACGATACGATACGATACGATACGATACGATACGATACGATACGATACGATACAATACAATACAATACAATGTTTATGTAGCAACAGCTCTTGCTGAAGAATATTTTGCCCATATTGGAAAGAGTATGAAATGATAATATAATATGCTGTTCTTTTACAAAAAAAAAAAAAAGGGTTAGTTTACTTCATGAAAATGTTTTTGTATTGTATTTGGCATAGTATCTATGGCATTTCAAGTTGGAAACATATTTATTTTCTGATAACCCTGACAATAAAATTAATGTGGTTAACATAAAATTCCCCTTACTCTGTTGCTTTAAAGGAAAATACTCAGTATATAAAAATTTAGCGATTGTCACACTACCAACCCTCTTTTGTCTGGGATGACCAAAAGATTCAGGCTGGCAATTAATCATGCTTCAGTTTGATGTGAATGACAGCTACATGACGTTGCCACTAGAGCATTTTCATTTTACAACAATAAGGCATTATAATGTTTTTGTCTGATCAAGAGCCATATATTTTTTCCATATATGTTTCTAATTCCTGATGCAAATGAGAGAAATTGGCCTCAAAGCAAATTGGAAAAATGGATTACATTGATTTACAAAAATGTGTATGCAACTGTGAGGGTCTAAATCAGGAGTTCTCAACCTTTTAAAGCCGAGGGCTGAGTCATGTTCCCTCAGACAGTTTCAGGGGGCAGATGGCCATTTTGTCCTTCATCCACCATATGGCACTTCCTAGTGTGGTGGAGGCAATGGGGGGGGGCACATGAAATGGAGCTGTGGGTCGCATTTGGCCCATGGGCAACAGGTTGATAATCCATGATCTAAATTATTGACAAAATACAAATATTTAGAAAAATACATTGTTTTATTTTAAGCATCATAGATAATAATATTGATTTTTGAAAGGCTTGTTTCTGGTCCATCTCCCAGGATCAGGAGGTTTTGATTTAGCTTTGTAATTTTGAGACTGTTTGTGCTGGAAATATGACTGAGAGGAAAACTGACTCAGTTTTGGTTTCTCCAGGAAATCCAGTTGCACTTTGGGTTCCCCCTTGGTACATGATGGACAGGAGGAAATCTAATGGACTATTAGACTGGAACAAGTTTGTAGATAACCCACAATAAAAAGCTTACTGTGGGTTATCTGGAAACAGAGGGCTGCGATGGCTTACTGGTTAAGATGCTGAATTTGATGACTGGAAGGCTGGCAAGTCATCAGTTCAAGACCCAAGTAGTGATAGAATATACCAATATAAAAAGAAAACAACTGTTATAGAAGATTATTCAAAGATCACAAAAAGGCAGAGATTATGTTATGTATTAGAAAACAGATGATTATTAGTTTAATATCCCTTTGCAGGGATGTGGTGGCTTAGTGGCTAAGACGTTGAACTTGATGGCTAGAAGGTCAGCAGGTCAGCAGTTTGAGGTCTGAGTGCTGCATGATGGAGCGAACTCCTGTCATCTGTCACAGCTCATGCCAACCTAGTAGTTTGAAAGCCAGACATTGCAAGTAGATAAAAAGGTACTACTTCGGTGGGAAAGGTAACAGCATTCAGTGTGCTTCAGTGTCATGCCTTCCACATGACCATGGAAATGTCTGCAGATGGGAAATGTCTGCAGTATAGCTATAAAAATGTTATGAAAAGGTATACAACTCTTGCTAAAGAAGGTTAAAGGTGGATAAAGAATGAAAGTTTGAATAGAAATAATTTAAAGGAAAAGTAATGAAAAGAATAATGGTAAGACAGCCACCAGTAGAAGGAAAGGAGAAAAAGAAATAGCTGTATTGTTTGGAACAATTAGATTTGCTTGACGTCCATAAACATCAGTATGAACCTGCTCTAGTTCCGGTCTCCTTCCCCTTCTTCGACACTCGGAGGCGGTCCTTCAACGGAAGGATAGGGGAGTGAAGACGATAGGAAGGTGAAGGGTTTTGGGTGGGTGACTGGGGAATGTTTCTTTCTTTATATTTTGTGTTGTATTGCATTGTAATGTTATATGTTCTCTGTTGTCCTTTTAAGCAATAACTGTGTTTCTATAAGTAACTGTGTTATGTAGTGTGATGTATGTGAATTTCTTTTTTTTGTTTTGTTGCCACACATATAGATGAGACATTGTAAACTCAAATAGTTACTCCTTTTCAAATTATATTTGTAGTGTGGTGTTGTTTGAAAATTTAATAAAAAATTTAAAAATTGGAAATGTCTGTAGATGCAGACAGTGCTGTCTCCTTGGCTATAAATGGAGACGAGTACTCCCTGCAAAGGAAACCTTTACCTTTACTTTATCTGCAAAAATGTGAAACCACTTGGAAACCCATGCCCTATTTTAATGTGATTCCTTGTGTTAAAGAAGGAACAGCTGGTAGCCAACCAGAGAGGCCTTTACTGGGAAGCTTCCTGGCTACTCACAGTTTTGGGGTCAGGGCAGTAATGCTGGGGTGGTCATCTACTCTATGTGTATCCAGTAACATCATGTGGATTTCAGACGCCCCGGGGCTTAAGCTGGATTTGCTGCCCCCTGGGGGACACTGGGGCCCGCTCCCGCTAGGGCTTCTGTGAATTGTAGTCCAAGAACACCCATAGCCCAAAAAAGTGCCACCTGGGGGTGGCCTCCCCCCTGCCCCCCCACACAATGCCACTGTGTGTATCCCCACCTTGCAAGATCAGTATCACTGGTTGGCCAGTGCCAAGGTAGCAGGGAAGCCTCGCAGCACTGGTCAGCTGGCAACACTATCTTTCCCTGATGGGCAGATCTGGTGGCTCTATTGTTGCCATAGATCAAACAGAAGATGATTCTGCTCTCCTGACCCCAAAGCTGCAAGTTGTACCATGATTGTATGCATGTCCACATGAAAATAAACCACACACAGCAGGAATGGATTAACCATTAAGCAAAACAAGCCTGTGCTTAGGGGATCAGGGGAAGGGAGCATCTCAGAAATTTTCCATAGCTGAATTTACCATGGGCCATGGGCCATATGGTCTAATACTGCAAATGGTACAGCTGAACCAGGACCCACAAAAGGGGCTCACATTAAATGAAAAAATTACATACATATATATACAATAATAATATGAGAACTCAGAGTTCATTCACTAAATCTGGTAGGCCAAAGTGCTGCCAAGACTCAGTTAATTTCTTCTCCACAGTGCAGTTACTCTATACCATTTTTTCAGCCTCAAGCAGCTGGTGAAAATTCTTAAAGGTTGTATTGGAAATTAAAGTGCCTTAAAATCCCTCTCTGGTACCAGATGGGAGGCAAATGCTCTGGTAACAGCAGCAATTTTGAAATATTTTCTTAAAATTTTAGAAGCATTAGAATATGTAGCTGAAGATCAGGCACAAAAGGGAGATGCTAAAAGAGAAGCAAATACTATTGCAAATTAGATGCAAGAGCTAGAATTCATTTTTATGTTGAATTTCTAGAATTTTCACAAAAACAAAATGAGGATATAAACTTAAAAACATGTGCAGATCTGTATGTATCATTGGCTGACCAACTGTGCACTTCACCTGATGAATTTGAAAGCTATGAAGCAGCTACAAAGGTAATGCTGACTATAAGGCAGCTACAATTTGCAAACATATCAGAAAGAAGTTACCCAATGATGGAGATGCACCAGAAGTATATCTGAATGCCAGAGATAAATTTTGTATCACTATCTTTTACACAGATGTTGACAAACTTGAAACTGAGATGAAAAGAAAAGGAGAGATATACAAAGAAATAGCAGACAGATTTTCTTTTCTAAGTGATATGCCACATAATGTCACTTCATCATCTACTGACATTGAAAGGTATTCTCAGTGCTGTCAAAAGCTGATTGATGCTTATGCAGAGGACTTCAACAGTAATTTCTCAGCTGAGTTTCAGCAGTTTCATTCATATATGTGCCATAAGTTCAGTGCAACAACAACAAAAATGTAATAACCAGATTCAGTCACCTGAGCTTTATAAAATAATTGTAGAAGACAATATTGAGTGTGCCTTTCCAAATGTAGACATTGGCTTTCGTATATTTTTAACATTAGTGGTCAAAAATTGCTCAGCTGAGCATTCATTTTCTCAGTTGAAATACAGTGGAACCTTGACATACGAACAGTTCTACTTATGAAAAATTCATGATACGAATGGAAATCTCAGGGGAAAAAATCAAGTTCAAGATACAAATTTTTGATGTAATTTGTTTTAGATACAAAACAATTTTTTGGGTCTTCTGACAATTCCCAAGGTGGTGAGAGGGTGTTTGGAGCATGTCCGCTCCATCAGAACAACTATGCAAGAAGTCAAGATGGATGCCTTATCTCTATTAAGTATAGAAGCAGATGTGTTACATAAGATTAGTTTTAAGGATCTGATCAAAGACTTTGCAATTTTAAAAAGTAGGATAAAACTTTTCAAATTTAAAAAAGTGGAAGTATACAAAAATAAACATTATTTTCCATCTTTACGATAAATAAAATTTTATTTTATGCTTTATTTTTAGTTATATTTTGAATTACATATATATGGGAGCACCAAAATATTTTAAGTGCTTAGGGCTCCTAAGGGTCTTAATCAGGCCCACACAGAGATTAGTCTATGGAAGTAGGCATACACAGGACTGTACTTCCAAACATTATCAGTCTCAGTGAGGTCAGTGCCAAAGCTAACAATGACCTAGACCAATTGTTCCCATAATCAGGGCTCCAGATATTCTTGTATTTCAAGTATAAGAAGCCCTAGCCCACAAAGTCAATGCTAACAGCTTCTGGCAATTGAAGTCTAAGAACATCCCAAGTTTGGGAACAAGTGTAGAAGAACTGTGAGCATCAAATTAATTCTGAAACAACTATCCTGTATCCTTCATTTGAAATACAGCTGAAAATATATGGTACTACAGTAATACATCAGATAATGTTTGCACCACACAATGCTAAAATTGCATAATGGTAAGGAATCTGGACAAAAATTGCATTACACAATGTTATAATCCTATGGGATGTATTGCATAACGCTGGTTCCAATGTATCTCTATGGAGTTTTAAGGTTATGCAATTCATCCCATAGGATTTTAAAGTTATGCGATACATGTTAAAAATCAGATAACGCTAAGACTCATGGAACCAAGTTTTAGCATTATTCGGGGTATTACTGTATATTGGAATTGCTAGTCAATTTATGTGCCATCAAGTCAGAAATGATTTATAACAACCCTAATAGGTCTTTTTACAAGTAAGTGAAATATTTAAGGCATGATTTCACCAATTCCACATACACATACACACACACAGTGGGTTTCTATTGCTGAATGGAAATTAAAATCGAGGCCTTCTGATTCCTATTCTGAGTCCTATCCACTACACCTCACTGGGCACATTGGCATTCACCACTCTATAGTTTAAAACCATGTGTGTTAAAAGTAACAGAGTATATGTAAGTAATTCTACATATACATACACAAATAGGAAAACTCATTCTTTGAATAGGGATTCCAAGCTGATGGAATGTGCCATTCATTCATAAATGAGTGATAGTAGCAGAGATGTGGATATTCCAGAGTTTGCAGAAATTGACAAAATTTGCAAGCCAAAATCCTTTTGTTCAGTTCCATTAATAAAGAGGAATGTTGCGTCTCATAGCAACAATTTGTTTTGTTTTGTTTTGTTGTTGTTGTTGTTAAACCCTCCTGGATTCCTGGTCACCTGTAGAAGCTGTATTAATGAGTCTGAAAGAGCCAATAGCATTTTTTTTGCTGTTATTATTATTTGCCAAATATATACAGAATTTAATGTGAAAGATAATTCCAGAAAGCAGATCACTGGGGCACAACTCTCCACCCCTGTGCCTTCTTCTGCCTGTCACTATATCACAACACAACCTATTCTTCCAGATTCCTAATTAGTCTAGCCCTGAGTTCTATCATGTTAGTGAGAGAACCTGTTTTTCTTCTTCTTTTCAACACCAAGCATGCCAGACATTTTCTCCCAGAGATATAAAGTTTGCAGGATGTTATAGCTACCCAGGACAATCCATATTGAAGTCACAAAGAGGCAGAATGAAATGAGAGATAATAAATGATAAATTTAGATTGTCAACATTTGTTGGAAAGCTAGGCATTGGACACAAAAGTTTCTTTCTCCTTACAATGAGAATCTTTTGATAGGAATGTGTTTATCTTGGTTCTGTTTTGCTATGGAACACAGTCCCACAACATTAGGGCTGTAAGAGAGAAACCCCATAAATGCACACAAAAAGTGCTTATTCTTGTCATCACATTGAAACAGAGTGTTTACTTAGTTCCAAGACCAGAGATGAGAAATTTCAGATTGATAGAATGTATCTTGGCCATGTTAAAATCCAGTGCTGCCATAGCTTTTAATATGGTACTTCGAAAGTCAATATAGGACAGTGGTGGCAACCCTATGAGACACGTGCCAGAGGTGGCACTTGGAGATCTTTCTATGGGCACTCGTGCAATCATCCCAGCACAGAGTTTGCTCTGTCCTTCTGCCCAGCAGCCCAATGGGAGCACTTCCTCACTCCCCCAATGCAGAGTTTATCCTCCCCTCTGTTCAGCAGCCCAATGGGAGTGCTTCCTCCCTCCCCCCAGCACAGAGTTTATCCCGCCCCTCTGCCCAGCAGCCCAATGGGAATGCTTCCTCCCTCCCCTGGTGCATTGTTGGCACTTTGCAATAAATAAGTGTTTTTGGGTTGCAGTTTGGGCACTTGGTCTCCAAAAGTTTGTCACCCCTGATATAGGGTAATTTGAGTGCTAGACTAAGGCTCAGGGGACCTAGGTCCAAATTGCTACTTAGCCATGAGACTGATTGGGTGATATTGGGCAGTCACTTTCTTGCTTTGAAGGCTACCTCACAGGATTGTGAAGAGAAGGAGGCCAATTTGAGCTAACAGGACAAAAGAGGTGATATAAATAAACATCAGAAGTCATTTCTGATGATGTCCTATAAAAAAGAACATAGTGATGATGGTAACAACAAAGGATGGATTCCTTTATTTGTCAGATCTCTGGATTCACTCTGAGATTGATAATTCCATTGTAGAGGATCTTTCTCAAAGAAGGAATAAGACAGAAGTGGGCAATTTGTAGCCCTTTACAGGTTGTTGAACTTCAACTCCCATCAACATACACCATCAAAGCCTTCAACTCCCATCAACATACACCATCAAAGCCTTCAACTCCCATCAACATACACCATCAAAGCCTGTGGTGAGGAATGATGAGAGCTGCATTCTAGCAGCATCGCCTTCAGTATTCTGCTCATCTCTGGAATAAACCACTCTAGATTACATGATGCTGTTCAACAATCATATCTCCACTAAAATTTTAAATGTCCTGTCTAAATACATCCCATAAACGTTCAGTTGATTTGAACTACTACCTATTTCTCTATTCACTATGTTTCTTAGCTACTTTTTGAAAATACAGCTTTCCCCAAAAGTCTTGTGTTATTAAAAATGAGATTCCCAGTGGATTATGCCACATGGTGGGTGTTTTAGATAACAATAACAAGTGCCTGATGGGATGTATTCATCTGGTATATCATTAGGCTAATTTTGTTGTTCCATTTGCATTTGGGGGGGTGGGGATGCTTATCCCGGATTGCAGATCAGTTCTCTCTCATAATGCCAGAAATCACATAGAAACAGTATTTCGTGATCTGCACTTTTGGTGAACTGCTGCACATCTGAAAGAAAAGTACTCCTTCTCAGTGATATAGAGGATAAGCCAACCAAGTCCATAACCAGAGTTTATTTTTGCAAGCACATATCATAATCCACTGTTTGAAGGTACAGTAAGTCATCGATCATTTCTAATTGAGTGAAAATGTGTTTTGGAGAGCAATTACCATGCGGTAGCCAACTTTAAATTAAAATCAAAGTTCTAGTTACTGAATACACTAAATATAAGATTAATTGTGCTGAAGGGACAGATGGAAATAATTGCATGGGGGTGGCACAGAGAATACCTTGACTGAAATTACAAAATGGCTTTTTGTTTCAAAGCTTTCAAGATTTGATCAGTTCTTCTTGTGCACACAAAGGGTAAACCACTAACCTGCAATTAATCAAAATGCCCAACACCTTTCTTTAACATTTCAGTCATCAAAGAAATGGAAAAATAGTCAACTGGATCAATAATCCTATAACCGGATGAGAGTTAATGTAACTAAAATGACACAGAGTCAGTCTGATTAAGTATGACATACAGTCCATTGGCATGAGATTCAGGAGAAGGGAACTTAATGTGGTCACTTGGCTACAGGCCTACACTCTCATTACTCTCAGAGGAATTTCAAATGGAAAATAATAAGAGCTCTCAACCTGTTGGGTGAATGAAGTACATAAACATGTGTTTCAATTTAAGGCCAAACAGTTTTGTGGGCTAAAGCCTGGAAGGTTTAAATTGATATACAGATTCCTAAAGTGAAGCTTGATGCCAAAGGCTATGGTTCTGAAACCCCTTTATTCGGCACTGTTGCCCTTCCTTTCCATTATGGTCTGTGCCAAGAGCATGGACTAAGTGCAACTTTAGCCTTTGGAAAAGCATCCTAAATTGACTTCAGGTGTTCTGTTCTGCATTACACATATGCTTCACACATGCCCATGTGCTTAGCTGAATGTGTAAGGGAGTACTTAATCCTTTGCAAGGTTGAGCTCAACAGAGATACAGTCTTACCTCTTTGAGTAAGTGAAAGTGAGCAAGGCTGCATGTGTTCAAGCGTGTGTGAATCTGAATTTGCACAGCCACCAGTATTCCATCCAAGTGAAAATTGTGTTTGCTTCTATGAAGATTTAGAACTTGTTCTCTCATTTTGGTTATCCTCTATCTTCTCATTTTTCTTTCCCATGTATCTTTCTCATATGTGCCATAGTGAAATATACTTTGATTATAACTTTCCCAACCTTTTTTTTTTTAAGTAACATTGAATTTTCCCCAAACCAGCTGTTGGTGACCTAAAAATTTTTGCACAGTATTGTATGTTGTCTGAAACATATCTTATTGCTTTGGGGTGACCTTTCAAATAAATATGTTTTAGAACCCCAACCTTATTTAAATGTACAGTTATTGACACATTTATACTTTGGATGAGAAGAGTATATTTCCTTCAAGTAACTATAGGAATTCATCAAAAAGGAGAACAAGATACCCAACAGACAAGGAGAAAGGTTCATCCTGAAGGGGAAGCATACATCCCACTACTTTACCTTACAGTCTATCTTGATCTGATTCAAAACATCTCAGGTTCTGTATCCTCTGTGACTCCATGGCTGATTTAGCAAGTTGCCCATACCAAAATAAATACTTCAAGAGTAACTCCTTAAACCCAGGACGTATTGCCTTTAAGCCCTAAACCATTCATGTTTGTAAAAACTTGGGAGAACAAAGAACTATGCAAATTGCCAAGTATGGTGACTATTGCTAAAGAATTCAAAACCTGGTTTCTCGTCTGAACAACTAGTGGCAGTCAGACTAACACAGCACAACAGTACTGTATTACATATTTCTACATGAAGTGTGAACGTGATTTTTTGGTGTCCAAGGAATGATGGAACATATTAATATGAAGAGAAAAAAAACACCGAACCATTATAGAAGATTATTCAAAGATCACAACAAGGCAGAGATTATGTTACATTTTAAAAAGCAGACAAATATTATTTTAATAGTTACAGAATTAATCCATTTTGGAAAGTTTCCCATAAAGCAGTTTTCCCATAACCCGAAGCGCAATTTCCCATAGGAATACACTAAAAATTTAAAAAATGTTTCCCCCCCTCAAAAAATATTTTTTAAGAATCCAAAAAAAATCCATCCCCCCAAAAAAAGCCAGACATGATTCTCTCCCACACCTTGATCAATCTCCCTGGCTGGTGAGCAGCTGAGGGGGAGAAGATGGGGAGGTTCTTAGAGATCGATCCAGGTGCAGGAGAGAAAGGGGAATCATCTAAGAACACTCTCTCCTCTCCCCACCAGCTGCTCACCAGCCGGGCAGATCAACCAACCTTTAAAAAAAGGCAAAAAAACAAAAACAAAGGCAGAGCACACAATGTAAAAGACAAAGCTAAGCTTCCTACCTTTTCTGGTGCTTTGTCCCGAGGGTCGGCATCAGGAGTGCCTCCCTGTCCGGGAGGGTGATGAACTGGAGCAGTTTGTCTGGCATATCCTGGGCTCTCTTGCTAAAGAAGCCATTGACGGGCAAGGGGAGCTCCCCTTGCTTGCCAGTGGCTTCCTCACTAAAAACTCCAGTCAAGATCCTCCCAAAGACATGACTCTCTGTTCCATCCAGAGACTCTGCAGTGGCACCATTTTAAACCCTCCCAGATGCAGTGTATTCTGGGGAGACTCATTCCATAATGCAAGTTTTTTCCATAAATCAGGATGTGATTTCCTAAGAATTTCCTTTTGTAAGTTGTGTTTTCTGGTACCAGAGGCATCCGTAACCTGGGGTTTTATGGTATTGCATCATCCCTTTGCAGCCTCATGCAGTTAAGGTAGAAGATTCGAGAGGGCTGAATATTAGACAGAAGTCTTAAGAAAATCAGCAGCAGCTGCAACATGTGTCTGAGAATACATTTTTTTCCTGATAATATTTTCAGGAAAAATGCCATTGGCATTAATTTGTTTAAGGTGGATCCCAGCTTGCCATGAAGTGACCCACACACTATGATCATGAAGCCACGTATGAAATTAGACATGCAGGATTTGACACTGTGATTGCAATGGACTGCAACAGCCTTGAGGATATTGACAAGGTATGCCTTCACAGCCAGTCCACCTGGCATGGGCTCTTCTGCCTCCATGACCATTGGGAATCAGAACAGTGAGGTGGTTTCTTCTCCGCTCATTTCACCGTTGGGCCCAATATGATGGTTTCCAGTGGCATTTCCTCCACTGAGGGGGACCATCATCCTAAAGGAGCTCATCCACCCATAACCATTGGGCCCTTTAGGGATTCAGGTTATTTACCACCACCCAACATTTGGTGTTGAAGTGCTGGCTGTACAGTCTACTCCAGTGTTTCCCAAATTCTGGTTCTTGGACTTCAATCCCCAGAAGGCTAAATCAGTCCACTGACTAATCAGTGCTTTGGGGAATTGACTTAGGCTCCTGGGAATTGAAGTCCAAGAACCAGAATTTGGGAAACACTGGTCTACTCCATTACCATAGTGGGATATCTGGCCAGACAGATCTTGAAGAAATATATACTCCAAGAAACATATGTTGGAGGTCATCTTTAAGATCATAGTACAACACTGTCTCCATAATGAAGCCACCTTTTGATGAATTCAGTCTGTAGTTCCTTTCACCTGACGTTGTGTGAGAAAGTGTGTAAAAGATTAGGTGGCACAACAAGGTTGCTGTTGGGCAGGGTACACCCAATTGTGGTTCAAAAATACCACAATCTTTCAGGAGGCTCTTTCATCTACCCTAAGCAGGAGATGAAAAGCAAGCAAGAAATCAGGATTCAGGACTGGAGAGTCGGACCAGAACCTGATGCCTATCCAAGGCTTAATAATACCAGACAGCACTTTTGTAGTATTTCTTCATCCAGGCTGAAAGCCTTAACCTCCTAAGCTGTTTAGGAAGAACACAAACGTTTACAACTTAGGAAGGCACACATAGATACAAAGAATTCCAACTTGAATCTCACAGCAGCTGCCAACATGACAAACTTGCCTACTGCCTTGACCTGGCTAGAGTGTAAGTGATAGTTCTTGGGCATCAAGGTGAAATGGAAGTCTTTGTGGCTTTTTCAAACAGAACATGAGGCTGGCTCAGAATGTACTATGCCAGGGATTGTCAACCTTTCCTTCAACATGGACCCCCCCCCCTTTAAATATCTTTTGTGGCTATAGACTACCAAGACTTAATTAAAGAGTCAAAGCACTAGACCAGTGTTTCCTAACCTTTAGTTTTTAGACATTAATTCCCAGAAGCCTAAGTCAATTTCCCCAAAACACTGATCATCCAATGTACTGACTTAGGCTTCTGGGAATTGAAGTCCCCCTGTGGGGTGTGGGTTTCACATTGGGAACCAATGCACTAGATTGTGTCAAATATTTAATTCAAAACCTAACACTATCTACTAATCAATTGCACTCTTCTAATTCAAGCCATTAGAACCTGCCCTTGTGTCATAGCCCAACTTGTGAATAAAAATATCTTGAAACTCACTGGGTTATAGCAGAGGTCCCCAACCTATGGCCCATGGGCCAGCCCCAACACCAATTCATCTGACCTGTCGCTGCCTCTGCTGCACCTGGAAGTGGAAGCAGATGCATTTACACATGCGTGAGTGCATCCTACATCAGCTGTAAACCCATGCATGCATAAACGCACACATGACAGTTGTAAACATGGAAGTGGCCACATTTACAACAGCCGTAAATGCGTCCACTTCTGCTCAGGCAATTATGGTCTGACCCGCTCAACTGTCCAGGGTGTGTGATCAGGCCCATGGGAGAAAAAGGTTGGCTACCTCTGTATTAAAGTAACTGGTATTCATTCTTAACCACTGAAAATCCCACCTCATGCCTTAATATGGCACAGTGGTGACCCTGTCCATCTGACAGCTATGGTGGTGGGGGTGTATTCCCCTGGCAGGTTTAACCATGCCACAAAGGTTTTGGCTAGTAATCCATAATGGGGAAGTTCTCCGTTCTGGAACAGCAGGTCAGCTAAGTGGGGTTGGGCCAGTGCATTGCTCTAATATGGCCAACTTCAATATGAGCCCAGCCAGCTGTGTTGTATTTAAAATGGCTAAAAGTGCATTGAAAACACAGGCCTCAGTCCCTCGCGCACCATCGGACCCTGCTATTGTAGCAATAGGACCTTCCGATGGCAAGAGGCTGCTAAAATCTCAAAGCAGTGGGAGATGATGCTTCGATCTGCCACGTCAAACTGACAAGTGAAACACGGATCAGCCAGGTAACCAAACTATTCATTCCTATATGATTCATCAGGCCACGACAAGACCAAATGTTTCCAGACTGAATGTTACCCGCCCCTCCTTTAAGCCTTTGTGAAGACCCTGTAAAGACCCTCAGGGGCCTGCAAACCCCAGGTTGAGAACCACTGTACTATGTAAGTCATTCCAAGACATATCTGATTTTAAATGTTTGTATGAGCCACTGATTGCTGGAGATCACAGCACTACCAAAAGCATAACTGGATTATGCATATTCTACCTCATCAGCAGTTCTAGATTCTGTGTGTACCTCTAAGATACATAGTTCTTTGGAGTGGTGTGTGTGTGTGTGTGTGTGTGTGTGTGTGTGTGTGTGTGTGTGTGTGTGTGTGTGTGTGTGTGCGCGCGTGCGCGTGTGCGTGTGCGTGTGCGTGTGCGTGTGCGTGTGTGTGTGTGTGTGTGTGTGTGTGTGTGTGTGTGTGTGTGTGTGTGTGTGTGTGTGTGTGTGTGTGTGTGTGTGTGTGTGTGTGTAAAAGCTTGCCCATCTCCAGTTCATTTAATATTGTGTCTCTGAAGCCTTTAAAAACTCTGAAAACAAAACTGGGGATGTGAAATTAAAAAATAGCTACATATGAAACCTTCAAATAGATTTGTGAAATATTTTAACAAATCCCACATATAAAGGGGACTGCCAAGTGACTAAGAAAGCTTTGTGAACCAATTGGGAAACTTGGATTTCATCAAATCTGGCTTTCATTACATCCTGACATATGATTTTCAGGGGGAGTCATACAAACTTAGCTATTCTGCAAATGTCTCCCCCAGCCTACCCCACCCCAAATGGCACATTCATATGAAACAGCAGAACTACATGGGCAAAGAAACAGCAGTTAGAAGAAAACCTGTATTTTTGCCCTGCCCTGGAAACCAAAACCCTTTAAAAAGTTAAAAGCATTTGGATTTTATTTTATTGTTTGCTGCCAATTTTTTCCTTCATTGTGAATTTAATCTATCAGGCTATACTGGATTTCAAAAACTTTGTTTGCCATGAGTTTGATTCCGTGAGGAGAATCTATTTATCTTGGAGAAATGTAATAAAGCTGAAAATATTTTAAAAGCTAAACAAATGTTGCTGGGAAATATTCTAAACACTTCAGGTTCTCAGCCTTATTTCAATTCTTCCTTTGATCTAGGATGATTTTTACATTCTCTTTTCAAATACAGTACTCTTGAAATCCCTTTGACATGTCAAAGGGCAGTAATAGTGAATAAAGGTGCTTGAAAGACATCATGTCCATCCCCTCTGTCCCTTACAATGTCCAGCCCATATATAATAAAACATAAAGGACATACAGTACAGGACTTTTGTATATTGTAATAGTTTTTGGTTTGTTTTATTGTTCATTGTAATTATTTGTATTTTTGTATTAATAATGATAATGAAAATTCAGGGGAGGGGGGAGGACATGAAAGCATTAATTTTTGGTCATTTAGAGTGATGACTAAAATAGAAGTTGGTTCTTAAGGGTGAAAGTCTGAAAACAAATAGATTTATGGCAGTTTCCCTCCTTCTTTAACTATTTGCAAATTGTATCAATAGTACATTGGTCAGTCTCTTATTGGTAATTTATACTTGCAGAAAGAAACAGTGTACATGGCAAGGGCAAGTTACTCCTTATAATGAGGTGCTGGTTGCATTCCTTGACACATGCCCAGTCATACAGTTAGATCTGAATGCAACTAGCAATTTGTTGTCACATCCATTTTCCTGCTGGCAATGTAGGCATAATATTGTGCAGCAATATCTTACTGTTTCCTGGCATTTTGAATCATGGATAATGTCCTGAGGGTTTTTTTAAATGAACTGAATCTTAGTCTAAGCTGTTGTGGAAAACAGAGTATAAATCCTTTGGGAAAAATACCCAGAAATGCAGGCATGGGTGTCTTAGTGTACTTATTGCTACTACTTTTGAAAATGTTATATTTTATACTTTAATACCCACTCCCCCTCTCTGGTCAGGTTAGCCAAATGTGGTAATAGTGTAGACCATACTGCCAGTGACTCAACACCGACTGAGGTGGTTAACTAACCTGATATCCCTGAGGACTAATGACCTTTAGCAGAGAAGTCCACAGGGAAGGGTGGTGGTCCCCAAATGGATTAAACCCCACTTGAATCTATCTTAATGGAGGGCAGCAACTTCATCAATACTGGCCTGGGGTTGAGAGGACTTTGTGTGCCAAAAGGGCTTGGGACCAAAAAGTGACTCATGGAACTGGATCATTGGTAAGGTCATCTTGCTGCAACGTGGAAGGCAAATGGAAGGCCACTGCATTATATTCTGAGGACAATCTTCATGGTGAATTGCCATGATGACAGCCAATATTTGGAATCAAATACAGTATTTGAAGAAGAAGAATACCCACTCCATTTTTTATTATGCTGGCTAAAAAATCAAGTTATTAAATATTTCAGTAATCAAAGAAGCTGTTCAATCACAGCATTATCAAAACCAGTTGAAACAAAAATGAATAATTAGATAACATTTGCAAAGTGCCTAATCAAGCAGAGTATACTTTATATTCACATCCACCTCCCTGTTTTGGCAGAAGACAATGAAGTAGTGCACAATTTGCACCGTTTTCTATGACCTAGTTTGTTTATATAAATAATTTGACTTGTTAAAAGCAGATGACACCATTTCACTCAACATAATTTCATTAGCATGTATGGAAAATCCAACAATGCTTTTTCCTGGGGGAAACTGAAGTAGAGATGAAATTTATGTAGGCAAGAATCCTCAAGATTTAGTCATGAAAACTGAATCATAAGTCAATTGTTAAAATATTCCTTGTGGTTATATATAAATATAAACATGATTCGATAAATCATTTCTTTTCCTGGACAGCATACACGTTAAATTCTACTTTTATTCTCAGCCAAACAATGATCTTGAAATGTCTCTCCTTGCTTTACAGTTAACAGATATCCCACTGTTAGTTCTATAGTTGCAAGAACTTGGCTGAAATCTAATAGCTGTAATATCTGAGGATGCAATTTTATTACAGGTTGTTAGGGTTCCCAGACCTCAGATTGCTTTATGAAGTCTCAGAGATTTTTGTACTTCTGGTTGGGGAAACAAATTTGAGGGCAATTTGTGGTGGTAGTGAATAGAAGAGCTTGATTTCTGTGTGAGAAGTGGCCTTAAAATGTGTTCTGTGTGCATGCACATGTGTATCAGCATGTCTGTGCATATGTGCATCATTTTGATTTTTCCTTCAGGGATAAATGTATCTAGGTCCTAACACATGCTCACATCCTTGTCTTTATTTGCTGCAGTTTAAACACTCAGTATATCCTACAGCATGAACACCATTTTCTTCCCTATACTATGACCCTTTAATATTTTTGAAAGAGATACAATGGCTAAATGAACAACAACAATAATAATTTCATGTCAGAAATTATTCTGGGTTGAAGGATTTTTTTTGCTGGAGAAACTCCACTCATGGGACCCCTGAATGAGGCTCCTTTCATGTCCCCAAGATCTTTTCCCACAGAAACAGTCTCTATTTATCTACTTGTAATGTCTTGCTTTTTAACTGCTGTGTTGGCAGGAGCAGGGACAGAGATGGGCACTCAACCTGTATTCAGTACCCGGGTCTCAAATTGCTGACTTGCCGGCCTTCCAGCTAACAAGGCAATCTTCTTAATCTCTGAACTACCACAGCCCCTCTGAAATGAACAATGACCATATGGAATTCAGAAAGGAGATTTCCATTACTCAAAGTAAGACAACAAGTCTAAAGGTGAAAGGGCCAATATCTTACTTAATGGATGAAGTAAAGGGCATGACAGAAATGAATCTGTGGCCCTATCAGATGGCTTTACAGTTACTCAACAGGGCTCTATCAGGGCACAACCAGAGGAGTCGTTATTTTTATTGGGCCAAAATCCTATTATATAACAACCTGTTGCAACTTGAGGTTGCACTATGGCCAAGGCAGAAAGGCTATCCCTGAAGCACTCCTGCCAATGCATTGCACAGTCATTTGTGCCAGGGACATATGACTGATTGTGCAATGTTTTGCTGCCAAGCATTATGCCCAGCAGATTTACAAACAGGATACTGGCCAGAGAGTCTATGGTTTAATTCCAGTAGCAAGTTGCAACTGGAGAAGGCTCATTAAATCAATGGAAGTTACACAGATGTTGATTCACCAAATCCCACTGATTCAGTAGGCCTACTCGAGTTGCACCTTACTATTGGATTTAAGCTCAACTGCCCTGCTCAAAATACGTAACTTGCTGAAAAATCAGCTACTTTTCTTTCTATAGTTGTTCCCATCCTATATAATTGTTTTTATACTCATTTATCCTCTCGGGGGGGGGGGGAGGAAGCATGATGAGTGATGACCCATTTAATAACAAAAGTTTAGTGTGCAGAAAGATAAAGACTGGAAAACCATATTCTCTAATCAAGTTTCATGGTGTTTAAAATACAGCATCCAGCTTATGAGAAACAATGCTTGTTCAATCAAATCTTTGCTACCACCTTGGTCCATGAACCATCCAAGACGAGCCTATGTCTCATTCAGAGTTATTGCATGTTACATTCCTTCTCAGCTTTTACATCCTCTAGACTGGGTATTTCACCAAAGCCAAAGAAATACAGCATTTGATTGAAGGCTTGCAGAAACACAGATTACAATGCAATTTAATCCTGTTGCATTATTTGAATCCTAGAAAACTTGTACAAAAGCAGACAAAGGATGTTTATTCTGTAGGAGAAACTGAAAATGTGAACTCAAAAGCTAATACTGTACATATTTTTGTGATAGGGAGTTGAATTGAATAGCTAGAAATGTGAAGTACAGAACGAAATCCCTCCAAGGAAAGGTTATGCGTTTCAACGAGCAGTATTTTTCTCATTAAACTAGAGGATGCTCAAACTACTGCAGTCAGTTTAAACATCTGAGGAAGCAAGATTTGCTTCCCCAAAATGTGTCAAACTATTCATCTGCAAAGTGTCTCAGCTGTTATTATGTTTAGGAATGGAAAAGCCTAGCAATTTTGCTCTCACTCACATTCAGAGGTGGTTTTTTTAAGTACCATCAAGTTTTTTTCTGTCCAAAAGATGAAGAAATGTGTCCCCTTTTTAGTCAATTCTTCAGAAATGGTTTGAAACAAAATGATTCTTAGATTTCAGTTTGTCTAACTGTTCCTTGTAGAGAAAGGACCATGTTTCACCTTGCTGCTATCGAAGTGTTAATGATGAGCCTTTCCGTAAAAAGAGATCTTGAGCACTAACATGATTGGAAACAGAGAGATTCAAATCTAGATTTGGCTGACAATTCGTTTTTTAAAAGTCTCCAGGTCTTCCCATCGCTAACAAATATAAATTTGCAGAGTTTAGTAAATTGTTGTTTAGAAACCATCTGTTTCCATTAGGACTATCAGTGTGATTAGGGTAAGGTCTACTGGCTGGGGTAAATGTACACCTCATTGTATTTCCTTACCGCTCTGAGAATTTTAGTCATCTCTTTCCCATGAGTTCAGTGAATGAGACCAGAAACTATGCACAGCAAGTAGCTGGAGAATATGGCACAGAATATGTGCAGGAAATCTAAGTGCATTCTAATAATATCACACATAGTCTGTCTAGTCAAAGCAATGGTATTCCCAGTGGCAATGTATGGTTGTGAGAGCTGGACCATTAGGAAAGCTGAGCACAGAAGAATAGATCCTTTGAGATGTGGTGTGGAGGAGAGTTTTGAGAGTCCCCAGGACAGCGAGGAGAACAAATAGGTCAATCTTAGAAGAAATCAAACCTGACTGCTCATTAGAAGGTCAAATAATAAAGATGAAGCTAAAGTACTTTGGACATCAAATGAGAAGAGAGGATTCACTTGAGAAAGCCTTGATGCTGGGAAAGGTGGAGGGCAAAATAAAAAGGGGGCGGCCAAAAATGAGATGGCTAGATGGTATTGTAGAGACAATGGGCCCAGAACTGAGCGAGTTGAAGAGGATGTGGTGGAGGACAGAAGTGCCGGGCGGACAGTGGTCCATGGGGTCACAAAGGATCAGAATCGACTGTGCGACTGAACAACAAAAAAGTCTGTCAGCATTATTGCTTTAAATTAATAAATATGGCTGTCAGTGGAAAATTCTGCCTGGAGGATTCTGGAAGTGGTAGTCTCAAAAAGAAGAAATCTAGACATCTCTTATTCTCACTGCGATATCGATCGTTTTATATATGTTATCAGTTCCACTTTCCCATTTCCTGATCATTTCAGTTAGTTACTGTGTTCTTGCTTTAAAGGCTCAGCATGACTTTCCTCCTTCTCGTCTCCTTTTCTGACCTCTTACAATGTTCCCTTTCATTCCCTCTGTCTTCTCAGCCATATTTACCGGTTAGACCTCCTGGCTACTTGCGCTTGCTGTTCTGTGTTCTTTGAATTCTTTCCATGTCAATATTGATCTTTCCTCTTCCCTTTATTTCTCACAGTAACACTATTTATTCTCTTTCTTCACGGCATTTTCTTCCATGAACTCTCCTCCAGATATTTCAGAGTCATTTTTTCCACATTTACTTTTGCCTGCCTCACTATGTTACCTTCCTGTTTTATCTGCCAGAGTTAAGAAAAAAATATTTTTGGAACTTTTTGAAATTACTAGAATCCTCCAACTGGCATGTCTGATGGCCATGGTAGGGGAGTCTGTATTATGTAGACTAAAAACCATATTTTCCAAGCTCTCATCCCAGTTCAGGAGCTGGGACAGAGACAGGAGCTCAATCTGTCGTGCAGTACTCAGGAATCAAACTCCGACCTTCCAGTCGTCAAGTTCAGTATCTAAATCACTTGAGCTATTGCAGTCCCTGCTTGCCATTTTACCTCTCTGAAGCCTCTCTTATTATATAGGGACTAAAAAAATTTGTATCACTTTGTACCACTACAACGATAGTAGAGATAATACAGTTCCACCCATTGCCATCCATTTCCTTCATAGAAAACGGGATTGATTCCACTGCCTAAACTGGAAAACAAATGATTTCAAAATAACCTGATGACATATGGGGAATGATGGAAACAAATACTGATGAAAATTTAAGCAGGAAGAACATCTGAAATGAATCACTGAAAAGCTGAACATTATGTAGGTGGAGCTGGCCAACAAAGCAATTGTATTTTTATTTTAATTCTCCCCCACACAAAACCCAAACTCTAGGGAAACAAGCAGTAAGCAGAAGGAGATAATCATTAGAATAGCAATGGTGTGGTTTTTTTCTATATGGAAACATTTCAGAATAATAATCTAATAATGATTATATGTAGAACTGAAAATTTAAAAAAGGAAATATCCAAACCTATTAATATAAAATCTGCATAGTGTTGTGTTTGGGAGGCTTATGAACGTTGCTCACACATGTCCCCACATACAGTGAAAACAGGGATGGTGAAGGCAGTGGTGGGTTGTCAAAATTTCCGCTACCCCACCATGATGCCATTACGTCGTGGGTGTAGCCGACATCATGATGTCATGACATTGTGGGTGGAGCTAAAAATAAATAAAATAAAAATGTCTGTGCATGCGTCAAACCTCTGTTTGACCATGCACAGTTCTTTTTTTAGTGCACATGTGTCAAACCTATATTTGACACATGCACACTAAAAATAGAACTGTGCGCAGTTCTGAGTAGCCATTTTGGCTGCCTGGAAATACATTTCTGGAGGGGGCTGGAAAGGTGACCGAACCAGTCGCCCGGGGGTTTACCACCACCCCCGGCGACCCCTCCTGATGAGGAGCTACCAGTTAGGGCAAACCAGTCCTAACTGGTAACATCCCATCACTGGGTGAAGGGCACCAGATTTTATTCTGCCATTCACAGTTGGGTGCCATATCACTCAGTTGAGGATATTCCTTGTCAAGGTTTTCTGGATATAAAGAACTGACGGTGGCTAAAGCTAAAACATTGGCCACCTAGCTAATTTATGTGGTGGCGCTGCAAGTAAAGTGGGTGGGCAAGTCAATTGCACTGAGGCAGGAAGTGTTGCTCTAGCCTAGCCTCTTGCTTCCCCTGCAAAGAAGAAAGCATGGCTTTTTCCTCCATCTTGGGCAGAGCAGAGATAAAGGCAGAAGGTACCAGTAAATGAAACCCTTTCTTTTTCCCCACCAGTTTGAAAGGGAGACACAATTGTAATGTAGAGCTTCTTTCATCATCTGGATGGTATGTAGAATGAGGTGGGCGAGCATCATGAGGCCACTATGGGCAGCTATGTCTATTCCAACTGAAGTGCACCCGGCGTATAAGATGACCCCCCCCCCACTTGAAGGCATGTTTTTCAGGGGGGGGAAGTCATCTTATACGCCAGCAAATACGGTATAGAAGACCCTTCTGCTTCGTAATAAAAGAAAAATACTAAAGAACAGTTGAGGTTGAGCCAGACCAGTGCTAGAGGATCCCATTTGGACATCTTCTGGGCTCCTCTAGCACTGGGTAAATCTGTATAAGTAACCAGGTAGAGTGTTTTTGTTTGTTTTCTGACATGCAGGTCGAAGGTTGATCTGAGACCAGAATGGGCTTTCTCACAACTTTGAGATTGAAAAGGAGACATTTAGAGCTAATGTGAATAATCTATTGTTGCTGATGGCTGTGGGAAGCTGTATTGTTGTGCTTGCTTGCCTGTCATTTTGCTTGAGCACACCCTTCTCCCTTTGACCCCTGAAGGTGGGGAGGCTGTTGCGCCACCGGATGCAGAGACCTCCACCTACTCCACCTGCTCCACCTGAGCCCTGCCACAGGATCGCACGGCAGGACTTTGCCATGGGGTGAAGAGGCCGGGATATTGTTGTCTTGATGCTGTTTATAGCATTCTGACAGCTGATATTGCTCAAGAATAAATTAGGGTGAAGTTGAAACTGGACCACAGCTAATAGTCTTGACCAGAAAGGCTTCAGAGAAGTAAAAACAAAATTAAAAAGTAAAGGGGAGGGAAACAATTTATAGCATGATTTATAATTTCTTTTTAGTTTTAACACAGTTTAGTAGGAACACCATCACCGTTCCTCAGCATTTAAAAAAAAATTGTTTTCTATATGTGCACTTACAGAATGATAGTTTTATCTTTCAATATACACTTTGGACTGCCATTAAGTGAATTGCAAACATGTCCCAGCATAGCGGTTAAGATGCTGAACTTGACAACTGGAAAGTCAACAAGTTGGCAATTTGAGATCAGAGCGCTGCACGATGGTGTGAGTTTCCATCTCTCTCCCAGCTCCTGCCAACCTAGCAGTTTGAAAACAAGAAAATGCATGTAGGTAAATAGGTACCACTTCAGTGGGAAGGTAAACAGTGTTCTGTGCACTCCGGTGTCTAGTCATGTCTCTTACATGTCCACAGAAACATCTTCAGACACAGACAGTGCTGGCTCTTTGGCTATAAACAGAGATGAACACTGGCTTTTGTCGCTGTTCTTACAGTTTTTGTCTTTCAGATGTTCACATTGCCATTTCCACCAGTGATAGTCAGCAGGGCCAAGAGCAAGGAATTGCAGGAGGAATTGTCCAAAAACGTCTGACAGAGCCTCAAGTTCCCCACAATAAACCTTTGCCAGCCAGACTCTTTGAACCAGCACAAAATGTGGCTGTACTCGTTCCCAGGTACTGTATGTACTTAGTCCATGTACAGTAGTGCAAAGTCCATTCACCAGATGGTGTCTGCTCTAGGCTGTCTGTCCGAATGAATGGAGAACTACTTCAGTGTATAAACCATGGTTAAACAGACATCAGCAGACAAGTGGATATTCAATCACTTTTATATGACACTGCCATAAGGATGATAGAGGTTTTCTACTTACCAAAGAAAATGAATCAGCAGACAACCATTTAGGCACTGCCTTTGAAGTTTCTGGCTCTAATAACTGTACTCAGTTGCATTGACATTGGTTTCAATCAGCAGGCATAACATTGAAAAATTACAGCAGCACCCCCCCCCCCTTCAAACACAGGCTACATCAAAGAACAGTCAATTTCTTTTTCTTTTGAGCTGGGAATCTTTCCCCCAGATTCCCGTCTATTCCACATTTTTTAATCACAGCTCTGAAAAAAATATCTGTGACACATTAAAAGAGCAAAGGCATCCCTAGGTGAGGTGTTGATTCCGTATCTAGAAAAAGCACACCCTTTTGAGAAAAAGACAATCTGTTTACAAACTGGCTTCAACCTGCATTCATAAAAGCAGCTTTCTTTTCTTTTGGTAATGGGTCAATCCAGAAATGCATCTGTACAGTGGAACCTCGGTTAACGTAATTAATGCGTTCTCTGGGACATTTCTGACAGCAAAAATTACTTTAACCGAATTTACCATAGGAATGCATTGAATGCAATTTCCCATAGGAATGCATTGAAAACCAACACCTGCACCCCATCACGATCCGAGCAGCCACATTCTGGACCAGTTGCAGCCTCTGAATGGTCATCAAGGGCAGACCCATGTAGAGCACAAGTCTGGAGGTGACCAAAGCGTCTCTGATCATGAGCAAGGAGTCCCGATCTAAGAGCGGGCATAACTGGGATATAACATTAAGTTGTGCAAAAGCCCTCCTGGCCACGACTGCCACCTGCTCTTTGAGCAGGAGTTGTGAGTCCAGGAGGACCCCCAGATTACGCACCAGGTCTGTTTGGGGCAAAACAGTCCCATCCATTTTCTATGGATTTCCTTTTGTGATGCTATTTTTATGTTAACCGAACCATTTGTTAACCAAGGTGGGGCCGGGTGGGGAAGAGATGTGTCTCAGTTGCTGCCTGGCAGGAGAGAGTTAAAAGGAGGCCCTCCAAGACTGCTTCAGCCTTGCAATTCCACCTGCAACTCCCCACGCCGGGCCGGGTGGGGAAGAGATGTGTCTCAGTTGCTGCCTGGCAGGAGAGAGTTAAAAGGAGGCCCTCCAAGACTGACTCAGCCTTGCAATTCCACCTGCAACCCCCCACGCCGGGCCGGGTGGGGAAGAGATGTGTCTCAGTTGCTGCCTGGCAGGAGAGAGTTAAAAGGAGGCCCTTCAAGACTGCTTCAGCCTTGCAATTCCACCTGCAACCCCCCACGCCGGGCCGGGTGGGGAAGAGATGTGTCTCAGTTGCTGCCTGGCAGGAGAGAGTTAAAAGGAGGCCCTCCAAGACTGACTCAGCCTTGCAATTCCACCTGCAACTCCCCACGCCGGGCCGGGTGGGGAAGAGATGTGTCTCAGTTGCTGCCTGGCAGGAGAGAGTTAAAAGGAGGCCCTTCAAGACTGCTTCGGCCTTGCAATTCCACCTGCAACTCCCCACGCCGGGCCGGGTGGGGAAGAGATGTGTCTCAGTTGCTGCCTGGCAGGAGAGAGTTAAAAGGAGGCCCTCCAAGACTGACTCAGCCTTGCAATTCCACCTGCAACTCCCCACGCCGGGCCGGGTGGGGAAGAGATGTGTCTCAGTTGCTGCCTGGCAGGAGAGAGTTAAAAGGAGGCCCTTCAAGACTGCTTCGGCCTTGCAATTCCACCTGCAACTCCCCACGCCGGGCCGGGTGGGGAAGAGATGTGTCTCAGTTGCTGCCTGGCAGGAGAGATTTGAAAGGAACACCTCCAAAAGGAACACCTCTACTACCTCCGCTGAACTCTCAGCTATGGGGCAGCAAGCCCCACTACCCTCCTGGGAGAGGAGAATGGCCGGGATCTTGGCTGGTCCCAGGAGCACCTCTGAGGAATGGGCAGTGGTGGGGCAGCCGGCCCCACCCTCCTAGGAGGACATTGGATGGGGGTTGGGGGAATGTGGATGGGGGGAGGGAGAGAAAGGCCTGCCACCTAGGGAATAGGGATTGGGTTCTGTCTGGTATGGGCAGGGGGTTTCCTGTGGCCCGAATTGGTGTTGTGACGGGCATGGGGCGGCATGGCGGGTACCGAGGGGCGGGCCGCACTCGGGGAACACGGGACAGATGTTTAGTTGCTGTCCCTTGTTCTGGCCCCCCGGCTACACCTCTGGTTCCTGAGCTGCCGGTCAAGAGTGACCCTTCCCTTAGGCTGCTGCTGGTGAATGCCAGGTCAGTCTGTAACAAGGCCCCCCTGCTTTCAGATTCCATATTGGGGGTGCGGGCTGACCTGGCATGCATCACTGAAACCTGGCTGGCACCTGAGGACGGGGTTCCTCTATCCGAACTGTGTCCAGCTGGGTTCGGTATTTGGCACCAGCCTAGGGAGAAGGGGAGGGGCGGTGGGGTCGCCGTAGTAGCCAGGGAGTCGTTGGGAGTCGTCAGGGCCACGGCTCCACATATTCCGGGCTGTGAGACCCTGCTCCTGCGTTTGGGCCCTAAAGGGCAGTCGGGAATCCTACTCCTATACCTGCCTCCCTGTAGGGTAGCAGATTCCCTGCCTGAGCTCCTTGAGGCGGTCTCGATGTTGGCGTTGGAGCTCCCCAGACTTATAGTTCTGGGGGACTTCAACTTGCCATCATTAGGGGCTGGCTCGGAGGCGGCTCGGGAGTTCATGGCTTCCATGGCAGCTGTGGGCCTGACCCAGGTAATTCAGGGCCCTACCAGGAGCAGTGGTCACACCCCGGATTTAATTTTCTTATCGGAGCTGTGGCAGAGTGATCTGAAACTACAGAAATTAGACATTACCCCTGTGCCATGGTCAGATCACTATCTGGTGACTCTAGACTTCCTGGGGGCGAGGCTTCACCGCAGGGAGGTAGGGCCAGTTAAATGGGCCCGCCCTCGGCGACTAATGGATCCGGAAGGATTCCAGAGGGAACTGGGGTGTTTTCCTCTTGACCTGCAATGCGATTCGTCTGAGGCTCTTGTCAACTCATGGAACGAGAGAGTAACGGCAGCCTTGGATGTGATCGCTCCACTACGGCCTCTCCTTGCCCACGGGCATCGATCATCCCCTTGGTTCACAGAAGAGCTGAGGGAGCTCAAACGGGCAAAGAGACGCCGAGAGCGCCGCTGGGTGAAGACCCGGAGTGAGTCTGATCGAACACTTGTTAGAGCTGCCATTAAAGCCTATCTAGTGGCGATGGGGGCGGTGAAACGACAATATTTCACCGCCCTTATTGCCTCCGCAGATAATCGCCCAGCGACCTTGTTCCGGGTGACCAGGTCCCTCCTTGGAAGAGGGGGGTCTGGCCCTGGTTGGCAGGGATCGGCTGAGGCTTTTGCTGATTATCTGGCGGAGAAAATCGCTCAGATTCGCTTGAAGTTTAATCCCGGCGTGGAAGAGACAGAGCTGGGGTTGACCAGAGTACAGTCTGGCCATGTTATCTGGGATCAGTTCGATCCAGTTGGCCCTGAGGAAGTGGACAGGCTTCTTGGATCTGTTCGCGCCACTGCCTGTGAATTGGATCCATGCCCTGCCTGGCTAGTCAAGGCATCTAAGGCTGTGGCAGGCGGTTGGGTCGAGGCAATTATAAATTCATCTCTGCAGGAGGGGCTTTTTCCAGCACCCTTAAAACATGCTTTGGTGCGTCCCCTCCTGAAAAAGCCATCCCTCGACCCTACGGTACTTACCAACTACCGACCTGTATCCAACCTACCCTTTTTGGGTAAGGTCTTGGAGAAGGCAGTGGCGTGGCAGCTACAGGAAGTCCTGGATGAAGCGGATTATCTGGACCCTTTCCAGTCAGGATTCAGGCCCGGATATGGTACTGAAACTGCATTGGTCGCATTGGTGGATGATCTCTGGCGAGAACGGGATGGAGGTCATCCATCCGTCCTGGCTCTTCTTGACCTCTCAGCGGCTTTCGATACTGTCGACCACGGTATCCTTCTGGGAAGGCTCCAAGGATTGGGGATCCAGGGCACTGTGCTGGCCTGGTTCTCTTCATTTCTGAGGGGCCGGACCCAGTCGGTGTGGCTGGAAGGCGAGAGGTCCAGCCCTAGGCCCCTGCAATATGGGGTGCCTCAGGGCTCGGTACTCTCGCCTCTCCTATTTAACATCTACATGAAGCCACTGGGTGAGATCATCCGTTCCCACGGGGTGAGGTATCACCAATATGCAGATGACACCCAGCTGTATATCTCAGCCCGTGGAGATCCAATTGATGCAGTGGAAGTCCTATCCAGGTGCCTGGAGGCTGTCAGGGTCTGGATGGGGGACAACGGGCTACAACTGAATCCCGGCAAGACTGAGTGGCTATGGGTAAGGGGTCCTGCGCTATCTCGGGAGTTACCATCTTTGGTTCTGGATGGGGCAGTTTTGCCCCAAACAGACCTGGTGCGTAATCTGGGGGTCCTCTTGGACTCACGACTACTGCTCGAGGAGCAGGTGGCAGCCGTGGCCAGGAGGGCTTTTGCACAACTTCGTGTAATACGCCAGCTACGCCCACTCCTGGACCGGGATTCCTTGCTCATGATCACACATGCTTTGGTCACCTCCAGACTTGATTACTGTAATGCGCTCTACATGGGGCTGCCCTTGGTGACCATTCGGAGGCTGCAGCTGGTCCAGAATGCGGCTGCTCGGGTAGTGATGGGGTGCGGGCGTTATGCTCGTGCCTCACCACTGCTTCGGGAGCTGCACTGGTTGCCAGTATGTCTCCGGGTGCAATTCAAGGTGCTGGTTATTACCTTTAAAGCCCTACATGGTAGTGGGCCAGGATACTTAAGAGACCGCATCGTCCCAAGAACATCTGTCCGTCCCACCAGGGCGGATCGGAGAGGCTCTCTTATCATTCCATCGGCTAGAGAGGCGCATCTCTCTAGCACCAGGAGGAGGGCCTTCTCCGTGGCCGCCCCGGCCCTTTGGAACCTCCTGCCAACTGAGTTACGTCTCCAGACAGAGCTCCTGCCCTTTCGGAAGGGCCTAAAAACCTGGCTGGCAGGGCAGGTATGGGGGTCCAGGAACATGGGGTCCCATGTTGCGTGGCTGATATGATGGGACAGCCACCCCTCCCTCACTCTTTTAAACTTTTAAAATCTTTTTAAACCTTTTAACCTTTTTAAATCTTTTAAATTTGTGTAAATTCATGGTTTAATTCATTTTTAATTGACTTTTAAGTAATTTATGAACTTTAAGGTTTTAATTTATGAATTTCTGTAAGCCGCCTAGAGTCAGGTTCGCCTGATTAGGGCGGGGTAATAAATCTAAATAAATAAATAAATAAAAGGTTCCATTGAATGTGCATTTCAGTACTGAAAAATGTATCTGACTGGAGGCATATCATTGTAAGACAAGAAATGTATATTTGTTTAGATCTGACCCAAAAAATGATTCATAGAGTAACATCTTTGTGGGATTGTCTGCTAGTCTCTCTTGTTTGGTTTGGGAGATGCTTCCTTTTTAAAAATGCTGTCACTGTTTTTGTAACAGGAAACTTGCATTAAATGCAGGGCATGTTGGAATATAGTGAAGATTGTCAATGAACTGGAAAAAAGTTTTTAACTACAGCTAAAGATTCCACCAATGAGTATTTCCAGTGCCCATGCTAGCTGAGAGATTCTAAAGTTTGCCATCCAAAAAGATAATTTTTCCAAATTGTGGGTTGGTTAAGCTCTGGCCAAGAAGATAGGTTGTTGCATTTCTTATATTCCACAGTGTTGCACAATGCATTTGTCTTCAACCCAGCCTATGGGGAGGTCTTTTGTTGTTGTTCAGTTGCACAGTCGATTCCGACCCTCTGCGACCCCATGGACCACTGCCCGCCGGGCACCTCTGTCCTCCACCATCCTCCTCAACTCGCTCAGCTCTGTACCCATTGTCTCCACAATACCATCTAGCCATCTCATTTTTGCCACCCCCTTTTTCTTTTGCATCAAAATCTTCTCATTTGATGTCCAAAGTACTTTAGCTTCATCTTTACTATTTGACCTTCAAGGGAGCAGTCAGGGTTGATTTCTTCTAAGATTGACTTATTTGTTCTCCTCGCTGTCCAGGGGACTCTCAAAACTTTCCTCCAGCACCACATCTCAAAGGCATCTATTCTTCTGCGCTCAGCTTTCCTTATGGTCCAGCTCTCACAACCATACATTGCCACAGGGAATACCATTGCTTTGACTATATGAATTTTTGTTTGCAATGTGATGTCTCTACTTTTCACTATGATCCCCAGGTTTCTCATCGCTTGCCTCCCAAGAATCAGTCGTCTTTTTATTTCATGGCTGCAATCACCATCTGCAGTGAGCTTTGATCCTAGGAAAGTAAAATCTGTCACTGCTTCTACTTCTTCCCCATCTATTTCCCAGGGACTGATAGGACCTGTTGCCATTATCTTGGTTTTCTTGATATTAAGTCTCAAGCCAGCTTTTGCACTTTCATCTTTCAACCTAATCTGGAGCTTCTTTAAGTCCTCTTCACTTTCTGCCATTAGTGTGGTATCATCTGCATATCTCAAGTTGTTAATGTTTCTCCCAGCAATTTTGACCCCAAATTGTGATTCCTCCATCCCTGCATTGTGCATTATGTACTCTGTGTATAAGTTGTATAAGCAGGATGACAAAATGCAGCCTTGTCTTACTCCTTTTCCTATTCAAAACCACTCTGTCCTTCCGTATTCTGTCCTAACTGTTGCTTCTTGATTCATGTACAGATTTCTCATGAGGCATATAAGGTGTTCTGGTATTCCCATCTCTTTCATTACTTGCCACATTTTGTTGTGATCCACACAGTCAGAGGCCTTAGTGTAATCAATGAAACAGAAATAGACTTGTTTCTGGTATTCCTTTGTTTTCTCCATGATCAAAACAATTGTGATACTGTATATGTTTGTGTTATGTGAGCCCCTCTGAGTCGCCTCAGTGAGGTGAGTAGAGGGGCATATAAATCTAATTTAATAATAATAATAATAATAATCCAATGTATGTTGGCAATGTGGTCTCTAGTCCCCCTGCCTCTTCTGAACCCCGCCTGCACATCTGGTAATTCTCTCTCCACGTGCTGCTGCAGTCTATCCTGTATTATCTTGAGCATCACCTTGCTAGCGTGTGGGATGAGTGCAATTGTTCGATAATTTGAACATTCTTTGGCATTACCCTTTTTGGGGATTGGAACGTACACTGATCTTTTCCAATCCTGTGGCCATTGTTGTGTTTTCCAAATCTGCTGGCATATAGAATGCAATAATTTGATTCCATCATCTTTTAGGGCTTTGAAAAATTCAACTGGAATACCATCATCTCCGCTGCCTTTATTGTTTGCAGTGCTTTTTAGGGCCTTTCTGACTTCACTCTCTAGGATGTCTGGCTCATGTTCAATTTCTTCATCATTGCTATTATCAGGAGTGTTGAGGTCCTTTTTGTAGAGTTCCTCTGTGTACTCTTTCCATCTTTTCTTAATCTCTTCTGCATCAGCTACCTCCTTGCCTTCTTTGTCCCTTATCATGGTCATTTTTGCTTTAAACGTTCCCTTGATTTCACCAATTTTTTTGAAAAGATCTCTAGTCCTGCCTTTTGTGTTGTTTTCTTCTATTTCTTTGCACTGTTCATTCAGGTAGGTTTCCTTATCTCTCCTTGCTTTTCTTTGAAATTTTGTATTCAAGTGATTGTATTTTTTCCTTTCTCCTTTGCCTTTTGCGTCCCTTCTTTCCTCTGCTATTTTAAGAGCTTCATCGGACAACCACTTAGCTTTCTTACGCTTCTTTTCTTTTGGTATGGTTTTCCTTGCTGCATCCTGCATGATGTCCTGCATCTCTGTCCATAATTCTTCTGGCACTCTGTCTATCTGGTCCAAGCCATTGAATCTGTTCCACACATCCACTGTGTATTCCTTAGGGATGTTGTGTAGGTCATATCTGTCTGGGTTAATTGTTTTCCCTATTTTCTTTAGTCTAAGCCTGAATTTTGCGATCAATAGGTTGTGATCTGAGCCTAGACTTAACATAAGTGTTCTTTGAGCAATCCAGTATGGAATTTGCTTCAAGGAACGGAAAAACCATCTCAGAGCAGAAACCTGCAAAACATCTTTAATGAAGGACGGCTAGTGTCATAACAATAAAAAAGTATAGATGGTTAAATCCATATGGGAGGATGAGGTAGGAAGGCAAAATCCCTTTTATTGTCCTTATCTTACGCACTAGGCCTCTGCTGAAAACTTGATAACATCTTAATAGGGTATTTCCTGCTAAACTGTGTTGTAAAGGCAAAGCTAAGCAGCACATGCCAGACATTAGTGAAGCTATAGGCAGTTCCCAACATGGGAAATTTGCCTTAGCAACAGGCTATAAACCAAACACAGAAGCAGAAACGTATGAGAGAGAAAAGGAGGGTGGATGTCAAGAAGGCATTTTATACAGAGAAAGAGAGAGAGCGCACATAAATCTACCCAAGTGGCAGACTCTCCCCGTCTCTGCTGTGTATGTTTAGCTGCAGTCTCCTCTCTCTCAACACACACATCAGACAAACAAATTGCTGGTAGGGTGAGAGGTAATTAAACACCACAGCTGGAATAACTGAAAAGAAAAGGCTGCTTTTCTAAGGAATGGGAAAAAACTGAATTTCTAGAACCGACTAAAACATCCTAAAAAAAACAGGAGCAGGGGAAAAGAGGGGAGACAGGAAACAAGAAGGGAGAATGGATTTTGTGGGCAGTTCATGAAGTCCAGGTATGACCTTGGGCGCATTGAGATACTGACTGAGCAAAAGATTCGAATCTTTGATTGCCTAAAATGGACGGGGGTCACTTAATTTCCAGAGCTCAACCACCAAAGGCAGCTTTTCACATTTGGAAAGAGGCCTTGTTTCCCCTCCACAATAACATGCTCACCATCACAGAGAGCGGCACTTTTACTTTCCTGAACCAGTGAATAACAACCAAAGAGGAGCTTTCTTTGCTGATGCTTGATGCAAAAGGATGTTAATAAAAATAGAAGTCCTATCAGCACTTCACATGTGCCGTTCACTGTGTGGTGGGCAGGACCAGACTTGGGGGGGGGGGCGCAGAGGGCGCATGGCAAGCCCTGCAGGGAATATGGCAGGCTACCCTTAACCATCCATGAGGCTGTAATTATATCTCATATTAGGGCAGACAGCTGCATTGCACATGTTGCAGAATTTTGCGTCAGCGCTTTCTTTTCTTTCCTCTAAAAAAAATAAACCAGCTTCTGCTACTTGCTTTTCTTGTGGGTAAACCTAAATGTATTGGTCATTTCTCAGTAGGTAAGGGATTGTTAGATGCCCTCGTTGGTTTTGCTTTTCAGTTAAATTAAAAACAACACATTAGATTTGAGGTGAAAGGCAGGGCCAAAAGTAAAATACACAATATTTTTGCAACTAAAAAACCTCTTCCTGTATGTCTGTATTTGTGCATGGCACATTTCTGTTGGATATGAACATCTGAAATGGTATCCTAGAAGTTCACAAGGAGTTGTGATGTTGGTCACAATCCTATTGCCAATTTACACTTGTATATGAGAAATCAGGGACTGCAGTGGCTTAGTGGTTAAGACTCTAAACTTGACAATGGGAAGGTTAGCAGTTCAAGGCTGAAGCACTGCAAGATGGAGTAGGCCAATTGATCAGTGGAATTTACAGAGGAGTTGACTCTCTACAACCCCATTGAGTCAGTAAGCCTCCTTGTGTGTGTGTAGGTGTGATACTATTTTGAAATTTTTCATTCCAAAATATGGCAAGCCATTGCTGCCACCACCATCACCACCACACTGCTGCCGCCACCGCCAGCGATAACAACAACAACTCACTCTGTGTGCATAGTCTCTAGTCTAAGCCATCCCTCCCCTTCACATAGGGAAAAAAAGCTTGCCACTTCATTGTCTTGTTTTTATGTCATGTCAGTTTCTCTATAGCAGGACTGGTCAAATAACGGGGGGGGGGGGGGAGTGGCTCAGGAGGTGAAAATATGTTTGTTCCAATAAGCAACAAAACAATATTTGTCTGTTGTCAGCAAATTAATAACTGTCCATAAATCAGGCTTTTTCTTCACAGTCTAGCTCAGCAGTTCCTTTAATGGATCTATTGTGTTTTATGTTCCATTATAATCTCAATTGATGTAAGATCAAGAGTCACTATAGTTCCAGCTAAAGATAGTTATGGAGTTGGAGCATTAGAGCATCTTTACTTGAGCACAGTTGCATCCCTCAATTGTAGTGCTGCATTCTTCTCAAGAAACTCAGCAAGAAACCTGACCCTTTCTGATGACCAGATGTTGTACATTTGCTGTATGCTTATCCTTAAATGAGGAATAAATATTTATTTTCCCAGATTAACACCTCTTCTTTCACACAGTTTCCATTTTTAAAAATACTATTCTTTCTTTCTTTCTTTCTTTCTTTCTTTCTTTCTTTCTTTCTTTCTTTCTTTCTTTCTTTCTTTCTTTCTTTCTTTCTTTCTTTCTTTCTTTCTTTCTTCAAAGACCCCCATTTTTCTTTCGCCCAGCCTCTTGAGTTTGTTTTGTCTATTTACAATCATTTGTTTTTGTGAGGAAGATACCAAATGCATAGAGAAAATTGGTTCCAAGATACAAAGTGCTTTGAAATGCTTGATAGGCAGATGTAACAAAATTTTAGAGTCACTAAAACAGCTACAGATAAGCTAATTTCCTCTTCCTCCTCCTCTTCTCATCTGGATTGCTGTTAAAGTCATCATTCCAGAACAGAGCACTCCAATGTCTTTTGCAATAAATAGTTTTATATTAAAACTCCAGACTCACTATAGCATGCCATTTTTAAAAACCATCTGTCCATTTAAATCTCAACCTTATGTTAAGCATATTATTTTGGACATTTTTCTGGTTTACAAAGGGAAAGCAAACAATAATCATAATCATTCTGCTTCTCTAGTTCCAAGGGCATGACATTACTTTAAGTAGGAGGTCCCTGGAGGTTTTTGTAGTTTTTGACTTTATTTACAAAGACACAGGTTCAGCCTAAAAGAGGCCCAGGGAAAAAAAAGAACACTCTGAGGGCGAGAATCCATTGCTTTTACACAGATCTCTAGTAAGAAAGCTAGTGCACACTATAGAACCTAAACACAGCTTTCTATGCCAATGTATTGTTCTCTCCATACTTCATGCTCTCTCCCATACAAATATGCAAATTGGGGGATTATCTTTACCAGTTGTTGTTTTGCAGAGGTATGCCTCTGAGATGTAAAATATATATTGTTGTTGTAGTACGTTCTCTCTCCCCCATCCCCCACTCAATATAGGTAGTACACTCTGTATGTGTCTGGTCAGTGAAAGGTCCAACTGCTGAGCAATCCCATCAGGGAGGGGAAATGGATTTATTATCCTAGGGCAGCAGTGATGGAATTGTTGTAGAATTGTCGTATCAGAGATGAGACAGGACAGCAATTCCAGATCATACAGATTCAAAGGTCTTTTATTGCGCAATGGTTCACAGATAGTATAGCTACTCAGAATCTGAGAACCTCGAGGATTCAAAGACAAAGGTTTATATACCCAGTAGTAAACAGGAAATGCATGGCACTTCGACCATGCGGTGGTTTTACAATCTTAACACCTTAGTATTGGTCCCAGGGACAAAGGAATTCAAACTACAACACTAACATTGGCTGATGGCCAAAACTTCACACTTATCTATCCTCTACCATTGGGTACACTTATAAGCCCTCTATTCTAATGAGGAAAGGGTTTATTGCCTCTGCCTGAACAACAGGCAGGCAAGTTTTAACTGAATCATGTCACGCCACTTTGTAGGTTACTGAGAGGGCAAAGATGGAGTCTCTTTGGTTTTATATTTCTCTATTTTCCATCACATTTCCCCCCTTTGAAAGTTTTCTTATCTTAAACTTTCACCCTTAGATTTCCATATCTGAGTCAATTTGGGGAACACTTCCGTATTCCCATATAGCTAAGATAGCTTCTTGTTTGGCTGTTGCTTCAGTGATTTGGTGTATTATACGCATAAAACAAGGAATTAAACAAGGCAGAATTAAACATACTAACACAAGTATACATACAATAGCAATTATAGCTTGTAAACCAGGCATTTGAGGTAACCAGTTTCCAAAGAATTATTTAAAATTAAGTCCTTTGTTCCATATTTGAGCTGGGTTATATGTTAACTGATGGATTTCTTTCGTTAACTGGGACACTACTTTTCCCAATATGTAAACAACAGTTGCTGAGGTTAAATTTACCACACACACCTCCTTCTAGGAGATAATCAAATGCAAGCCTATTCTGATATACAGCAGTTCTTAGGTGGTCAGCGCTATATGCCAGGATTTCCAGGGCCTTGTATACATACTCCAGCCATATCTAGCACCGCTTGCAACCTGATGATGCGATTCAACATATAAATTGGTGTGCGATACCCCCAGGTCCCATCTTCCGACCACGTGGCTTTATTGTAAATGCAAATTATTCTCTCATTTGTCCATAACTGAGTGTCGGCAGTATCTTGTTCCTCATAGGCCGCAACATCCTTGCACGGGAAATTAGAAAACGCCGTGGCCATACTTTCGTATGACACCGACCTTTTCCTTTTTTCACTCCCTAAGGCCTCATAAACTGGAACGCCTAAGATCTGCCTGTTTTGCAATGGTAACAGAAAGAAAGACGGTTTTATCCATCCCAGGACACATGAGCCAGACCAATTGGATGGCAATTGCTCATATGCTAGATTTCCACAGATCCAGTACATGTCTTGTGGTGCTGTCCATATTGCTTTAGTATTCAAGTAAGTCAAAACTGAAGCATTGTATTTTTCAGGTTTGGCGAGACCTGAGGGCGATTCCCATGTTTTCTGCCCTTGGATCCAACTTCCCAGGCAAAACAAATTCCCCACTGGTACTGTTCCATTTCGTTTGAAACAGATGTGACCAACCAGATTAGTTGTGAGGGTCCAAATAATACCCTCTGTTTTTGTTCTTTTAGTAATGTTCCCTGCTTGGGACATATTATTAAAGATTTTGGGGGTTGCTTCCAAAGCTGACCAGGGCCACTGTTCACCCATATTAGTACCTCCACATACAAAGCAATTCTTTACGGTGAGAGTTTTAGCTATTTTCTCAGCCATATCTACAAACAAATTCTTAGCAATAGGGCTAATTGGTAAATGTTTTCCTTCCAATTGTTGAAGTTCATCATAAACCGACCAACCCACACTCTTGACTTCCCCTTCATACAAAGTCTGTATTTTAATGGTGATATAGGTTGATGGATCAACCCCTCTTCCATCTATTCCAATACCATAACTTACCAGGGCAGGATGTTCCCTGGAGATTTCAAGCAACACTCTATTTGATCCTCTTATTTTCTTAAATTTTGAAATATGGGGGCACCCCTTATATTCTTCTCCATTATAGTCACACACACAAGATCATCCACTACAATCACAATTATAAAACTTGAATACATCTTTGGATGTCCTCAATTCTTCAACCTGTGCGTAGAGAGACAGCTATCCGGTTTTGTGTCTCAGCAAGGTGCAGTCTTCTTTCTTCTTATATGATGTTAAATAGTGTAGAAAGTGTACAATGTATTAATTCAGTCCAGTACTTTATTAGTCCAGCAAACTTTTCTTCTTATGTGATGTTAAATAGTGTAGAAAGTGTACAATGTTATTGTTATTGGTTCAGTAAATGAAAAGGTGTAATGCTTATGCGTATAACAGTAATAGTACCTTGAAACAGCAAATCAGGCACTCTTCTTGAACTTCAGGACCAATGGTTTCTGGGTCTGGTCACTTGATATTTCACTGGGTCATTTACAGCTGCTGATGGATTTCCCTTCTAGGGTTTTTACTGCAAGAGGAGAAAACAGAACAAAACGACAGTACACAGTCCTTTCCATCTGGCTGAAAGTTATGAGTTGCTATAGTGATTAGGGGAGGGCTAACTTCTTGCATATAACTTCTTACTCTCTATTCCCCCCTTATGGGCCAAATCTGGCCCACCTTCAAAGGTGTGCTTGAACAGAGCAGGCAGACGGCCATATAGAAGTTCAAAAGGGGAGAGATTGTACTTATTGCAATGTAAAGAGCCATGGGTAACACTTGAACCCATGTGGCTTGTGTTTCATATTTTTCAATTAACTGTTGGATCACTTCAACTGCTTCCTTAACATATCTCTGGGGAACACGTAGAGATTGTGCTCCAGGCTTTATTTGCACAACTACAGGTGTGGCATATTTTGCAAATCCAGGGAGGTTACCTTCAGCCCACAATTCTGGTACATCAAATAGCTTCCATTTGTCATCTATTTCTTCTGAGATCCCCATTAGTCTCCAGGTTTCACTGATTCCTAACAGTTCATCTCTAGGGACAGGAGAGGCTGCTTGTGGGCCAAGAGTTGATAATCCAGTCTCTATCCCTACTCCGCCTCTTTCTTCATACCCAGCCTCTGCCCCTGTTGAGCCTCTGTCTCCATAATGCCTGGGGTATCCCCTTCCTCTGGATGGTGGTCCATCATCAAATCCTCTTCCTGATCCTCTTTCAAATCCTCTTCCTCCCATCAGGCCTATCATCTGAGGGCACCCTCTCTTCCAGTGGCCTTCTTGCTTGCAGTATGCACACTGATCTGGTCCCAATCCTGTCCTTCCCATAGCTAAGGCCAAAATTTCAAATTTATTATTGTCCTTCATATCCTGCTTCTTTTCTTCCTCTTTATCTCTGTTTAGAAAAACTTTCTTGGCCAGTTCCACCAGTTCACTGGTGTTCTTTCCTAAAGCTCCTTCCAAGCGCTGCAATTTTTGCTTAATATCTGGTGCGCTCTGAATGATGAATCTTTCATTCAACATTTGTCGGTTAGCCACATCTTCCATATTTACTCCTGCATTGACTTTATCTGATTCAATAAGCTGGGCCAAAAAACCTTCTGGGGATTCTCCTTTCTCTTGGAGTATTGTGGCAGGAATGCTGAAATTAACAGGCCCTTTTGCTGCTTCTTTTAGACTGTCCAAAACTAATATTCTGTACTCCATTAAGGCTCCGAAATCTCTTCCATCGTTTGGGTCCCAATTGGGGTCTAGTTCAGCAGCTGCTAACCTTAATTCTTGCACTTTACCTTCTACTGTTGTTTGAACAACTTCCCTCAAAGGTGCAATAATTTCTGTTTGTTTTATTTCTGGGGTTTTAATTTCTTTCTGATCTGCAGCCAATGGTATAATGGAATTATCTACAGCCCCCACCTGTACTTTTTCCTTATGTTCTTTGAACAGTTTCTCAATGTATTTAGCTGCTTCAGGGTCTAATTCATTTTCTTTTTCAGCTGGTGGATTTTGGGCTTCCTGTACTTTCAATTTTTCTTGATGTGCCTTATAAAGTCCAGCCATGAATTGGGCGATTTGGACTGTATCAGAGTCTACATCCTGTCTCCCTCTGCCTGATTGGTTATGAATTTCATGATTTTGGACTTCTTGTACCCCTAACGGTACTGGAAGTTGGGCTTCTTGCTGTACCTCTACTGGTATTGTAATTTGTGGGGCTCTTTGTACTGGAAGTTGTACTGCTTGTTGTACTGGAATTGGTGGGTCTATGTATACCCCTGCTTGAATTGGAAGTTGTGGGTATATTGAAAGGGGCCGGTAGTTTGGACTATAAGGCGGTGGAATAGTCTCCTCCTCTGCTTGTACTAAAATAGGTTTGTTTGCCTGAACTAGGATTGGTCTGTTAGAGCCCAGGTCTTTCTTCCCACTGTCCTCATCATCTGGAGGGGGCAAGGGAGGTGTAGAAACTTCTATTTTTGGTGCCAAGGAAGGCGCAGACGCTGTGGTCTTCATTTTCTGCCTATTTTTAAAACTTTCTGTCTTTTCTCTGGACAGGCATACTTTAGCATATTCAAACTTGCACTCTTTAAGCCAAGCTGGATTTCCTTCTACAGTTCTTTGCCACTGATAAATATAGGGATATTGATCCCATTTTTGTTTATCGATCACTTTATGGGTTAGTTTAGTTATTAAAGTCAGATCCAGTGATCCTTCTTTGGGCCACCCTACGCCAAAGGCGGTCCATTCCTCACTACAGAGAGTTTTCAAAGTGTCTGGGTTACAAGGGACTTTTCCTAAGTTCCTACTAAACCCTGCCTTAAAATTTTCTAACATATACTCAATTGGTGTCCTGGGGACACTGTTTTGCCCACCCATCTTCCTATCACACTACCACCGACCCGGGGCGCCCACACCACAGGGGGTCAGGGTCACCGTCAGGAAATGCGATGGTTTAACCGTCCCACAACAATAAAAAACCTAACACTGGAAACTTCAGAAACGCCGTCTGGTTCCCTCGTGGGTGTACCTTCCACGCTTCCGCTCTCAAATGGAGTGGGTACAGATACAGATTCCCTTATCCCAAATACTTGCCTTGCAAGCTTTTAAACCAGCTCCTTTAATGACCATCTGATACGACCGTGGATCCTTGCTTCAGTGTCACTCCAGCAGTTGCGAAACCTCTTCACGGAGCTCTCTTTGTTTAGACTTCAAAGGGTCTAGATGCCGGCTTGCAGAGTGGTCCTTGGAAAGGCTTCGTCCCCTGCTGGGACAGCTTAAAGCACGAGAGGCAAAGGCTCTTTGCTGTCTTGTCCCATCTGGGGTGCCAAAACTGTTGTAGAATTGTCGTATCAGAGATGAGACAGGACAGCAATTCCAGATCATACAGATTCAAAGGTCTTTTATTGCGCAATGGTTCACAGATAGTATAGCTACTCAGAATCTGAGAACCTCGAGGATTCAAAGACAAAGGTTTATATACCCAGTAGTAAACAGGAAATGCATGGCACTTCGACCACGCGGTGGTTTTACAATCTTAACACCTTAGTATTGGTCCCAGGGACAAAGGAATTCAAACTACAACACTAACATTGGCTGATGGCCAAAACTTCACACTTATCTATCCTCTACCATTGGGTACACTTATAAGCCCTCTATTCTAATGAGGAAAGGGTTTATTGCCTCTGCCTGAACAACAGGCAGGCAAGTTTTAACTGAATCATGTCACGCCACTTTGTAGGTTACTGAGAGGGCAAAGATGGAGTCTCTTTGGTTTTATATTTCTCTATTTTCCATCACAGAATGATCCAGTTCCCACTGGATCATTCCATCATTGGAATGATCCATTTTGGAGCTTGACCCACCCCTCTGCCCAGCAGCCCAATGGGAGTGTTTCCTCCCTCCCCCAGCACAAAGTTTATTCCACCCCTATACCCAGGAGCCCAATGGGAGCACTTCCTCCCTCTGCCTAGCAGCCCAAAGGGAGCGTTTCCTTTCTCCCTTGTTGCTCTGTTGGCACTTTGTGAGAAATAAGTGGGTTTTGGGTTGCAGTTTGGGCACACGGTCTCTAAAAGGTTCACCATCACTGTCCTAGGGAGTGCATATTCTCATTATCATCTTGTTTGACTCCTAGATCACATCATCCTTTCCTAACGGGTGAAGGAATGCCTGCACCGTGTTCTAATGGTTCTTCCTCTCTAGACTAACCAACACTCACACAGACAGATTTCAGTGCCCCAAATCCCTGAAAATGGACCATGCTGGCTGTAGCACTTGGGAACAGTACCCCAAAACATAGGGAGTGTTTGGGACTTGAAAACCTGTGCTACAAGGAAGAATAGAGCGAGTTGCCTATCTTCTGTCAGAGCGTTTAGCCAAATGCTTTCTGTTTTGATTAATAGCAATTCACTAGTGCTGCAGGCAAAGGATCTTCCCATTGCCTGTTAGATGAGTCTTTAAAAACAACAACAGATTGACTGTACCAGAGATTGAAACTGGCACTCTGGTTGGCCCCAGGTATTTTGCTGATTGAGACAAGATGGTGCCTCTCCCTTCCAAATACACAAGCAAGCTAGATTTTAAGATGGGGAAAGGGCTCGGATTTGTTCAGGTGCTGTTGGAAGGTGTGTGTAGTGTGCACAGGTATGAGTTCCCCCTCATGAGAGGGAAATAACCAAGAGGTCATTCAGGAGGATTAGCTAAAGGACCATGTTTGCACCTCAGCAGGTGCAAACCTTTCTCAGGACGTCCTCCATATAAGACAAGGGTCCCCAACCTTTTCATGCCATGGGCCTGACCATACCCCCTGGACAGTTGGTTCCTCTCACTATAAATGCTGCTGTAAAATGTGTCTGTGACTGTTGTAAATGCACTTACAACATCCGTGGATGCATTTATGGCAGTGTTTATGGCAGGTGCAGGCGCATTTACACATGTGCGGGTGCATTTAACAGCTGTTGTAAACATGTCTGCTTCTGGTAGTGGTGAGGGCAGTGACAGGTCACATGAAATGGTACCATGGGCCGGGGCTTGGCCACACCTGATATAATATATGCAGTGATGGGTTGTTACCGGTTCAGACTGGTTCACCCGAACCAGTAACACCCATCAGGAGGGCGTCGCTGGGGAGTGGTAAACTCCCGGGTGACCCGGTTCAGTCACCTCTCAGGCCCCTTCTCCAGAAGTGTACTTCTGGGCAGCCAAAATGGCTGCCCAGAACTGTGCATGTTTCAAACCTCTATTTGACACATGTGCTGTAAAAAATAGAACTGTGCATGAGTCAAATGGAGGTTTGACGCATGCGCAGTTCCGGGCAGCCATTTTGGCTGCCCGGAAAGGAAGGGTGCAGGGAGCGCCTCTACAAGCAGCGGTGACAGTGGCAGCCTTTCTTCACTACGCCGCAATGCACTGCCAGGCCACCGCACCACAACGGCGATTTGCCGCTGCACCGCCACAGTTCCTGCCTGCCTACTGCCGCCTGCCGCCTGCCTAGGTAAGTGGCAGGTTTGTGTTTGGGGTGGGTGGGTTGATTGTTTTAATATTAACATGTATTTTTATTTAATTTTTATTGAATTTATTTTATTTTATTTTTATTTTTTGGCTCCGCCCACAATGTCATGATGTCATGATGTTGGCTCTGCCCATGACATCATGACATCATGATGTTATGACATTGGCCCAGCCCACGATGTCCATGACATCACGGTGGGGTAGTAGAAAATTTGAAAACCCACCACTGATTGAAAGGATTTTTTCTGGAGAAACTCTACTCAGGGGATGCCTGAATGAGGTTCCTTTCATGTCCCCAAGTGCAGCCCTTGAGTATCAAAACCCAACCTTCCAATCTCCAGCTCAGTGTCTTAACCACTAAGCCACCAGGGGAGCTCCGTGTGAGCTACTATGAGGCACTGTATCTGAATGGGGGTTTGGTCTGGCACCCAATCTCACTTTTAAAAGAAGAGATGAGCAAGGTTATCCCCATTCAAGCTTGAATGTTATCCCCATTCAAGCTTGGAATTGATTGCTGCTATTCCTAGCAGAACTTGGAATGGGTTATAATGTCACTCCAAAGGTAATCATTTTTTTGAGCCTCAGAAAAAGGGTTTATGAAATTTGATATCACCATTTCTCTTCATCAGTGGTACACAGGTGACAGATCATGATCTACCTGTTGATTTTGACATGACTGACAGTCAATAAGCAAAAGTGTCTCAAAATCCCATTTGTTCATGCATAACAACAACAGAAAGACACCCCTCTAAAATTTGGCTTTTGAAACAACCGAATGCTTAGGAATGGTAAAGTGAAAACTCATGTTTGTGCAAAGAGACTGCAAGATCATTTCGTAGAAAACATGAACTGCTGAACTAAACATATGCTCCGAAGAGTCCTATTCCATTATTTTGGGATTTCCTGCCATCAATCATTTGCACTTGGCTGCCACTAGTGGACCTCAAAATGTTAAACGTCACAATGGGACAAACAAGTAAAATCTAAACCACAAAGTGCTGATCCATCACAAGCTGCTTTGACGTGGATGGGAGTTGCGCTAAACTGGTGCTCAGCTGATTGCATTCTTAAGCAATTGCTTACACTGCTGACTGCCTGATAAGATAAAGGTGCACCCAGAACAAAGGCACATAAAGGATGTGAGCATCTGTCTTTAGGACTAGGAGAGGAATTACTTAGCTAAGATGAAAGACCTTGGGTGACTTGATCAATATAGGTCCAGGACAGATTTTTGGCATTCTATTTGCATGTTATCTCCACTATCAAGATAATGACAGTCTCTGGTGCAATGCAAAGTAAGCCGTTTTAGCAATTGTCTGTGGTCACAGTTTCTGTGTATTCCAGTTCCTTAAGTTCAGTTTTCCTGGAGAAACCATTTCTTCAAATATACCTGAAGCAGCTTGGGAGACAAGCTATGAGAAACCTGGGGAACATAGTTAAAAGTAGAAACATCACCTTGCAAACAAAAATTCTCATAGTCAAAGCAATGGTATTCCCGGTGGTAATGTATGGTTGTGAGAGCTGGACCATAAGGAAAGCTGAGCACAGAAGAATAGATGCCTTTGAAATGTGGTGTTGGAGGACAGTTTTGAGAGTCCCCTGGACAGGTCAAATAGTAAAGATGAAGCTAAAGTACTTTGGACATCAAATGAGAAGAGAAAGCCTTGATGCTGGAAAAGGTGGAGGGTAAAAGAAGAAGGGGCGGCCAAAAATGAGATGGCTAGATGGTATTGTAGATTCAATGGGTATAAAGCTGGGCAGGCTGAGGAGGATGGTGGAAGACAGAGGTGCCTGGCGGGCAATAGTCCATACGGTTGCAAAGGGTCGGAATCGACTGTGCGACTGAACAACAACAAAGCACCTTCAATGTGACATTTTAGGCTTTACTATAGAAGTTCATTCAACTGTTCAGCTTGTAACTTGGAGTCAGAAGGGTCTGTTTTGCGTTCTTCTTTTAAATATTTTCCCCTTTCACATAAGAAGACATTGACAAATTATGATAATTTTTTAAGGTCTCACTCTTATATCTGACGAAGTGGACTTGATCCACAAAAGATACAGGAATTCATCTTTAAGGTGCCATAATGTTTTTGTCTTTTTGTTGTTGTTTTGTTTATCCTCTGATATGCTTGCACAGACTAACACAGCTATCACTTCAAAAATTCCACCTAACACTAAACCAGTGGTGGGCAACAAAACATTTTGCTACCACACTGTGGGCGGAGCCTATGTCATGTGCAGAGCTTACATCATGGGCAGAGCCTACATCGTGGGTGATCTTGTCATGCCTGCCATATGGCCATGTATACATCTGCAAACACAGGCAGCACTGGAACAAAACCTGATGGGGCAGGGCAGGGAGATGGCCGTGGGAACACAATTTTGCTTTTCATCCCCTGCCCAGAGGCTACACAATTTTGCTACCTCCCTCCACCACTGCACTATTTATTTTTATTTATTTATTTATTTCTCACACTTGCTAACCCGCCCCAATCGGGCAAGCCCGACTCTGGGCGGCTTACAGCACAGAATAAAACACATCAATATAAAAATTTAAAATCCATAAACTAAAAACAGTATCTGGGGGTGTCGTCAAGGGTAGTATCCCTAGACTAACCACCCCACATGGGATCCCCCATCCCTGGAACCCCACACTTGTCCTGCCAGCCAGGTCTTTAAGTTCTTCCGGAAGGACAGGAGCTCTGTCTGCATGCGCAGCTCAGTTGGGAGGAGGTTCCAGAGGGCCGGGGCGAACACAGAGAAGGCCCTCTTCCTGGTGCTAGCGAGGCGAGCCTCCCTAGCCGATGGAACAACAAGAGAGCCCCTCCGATCCGCCCTGGTGGGACGGACAGATGTTCTTAGGGTGACGCGGTCTCTTAGGTATCCTGGCCCACTACCATATAGGGCTTTAAAGGTAATAACCAGCACCTTGAATTGCACCCGGAGACAAACTGGCAACCAATGCAGCTCCCGAAGCAGTGGCGAGGCCCGAGCATAACGCCTGCATCCCATCACTACCCGGGCTGCCGCATTTTGGACCAGCTGCAGTCTCCGAATGGTCACCAAGGGCAGCCCCATGTAGAGCGCATTACAGTAATCAAGTCTGGAGGTGACCAAAGCGTGCATGACCATAAGCAAGGCGTCCCGGTCTAGGAGCGGGCGTAACTGGCGTATTACACGAAGTTGTGCAAAAGCCCTCCTGGCCACGGCTGCCACCTGCTCATTGAACAGTAGCCGTGAGTCCAGGAGGACCCCCAGATTACGCACCGGGTCTGTTTGGGGCAAAACTGCCCCAACCAGAACCAAAGTTGGTAACTCCCGTGTTAGCACAGGGCCCCTTACCCATAGCCACTCAGTCTTGCCGGGATTCAGCTGTAGCCCGTTTTCCCCCATCCAGACCTTAACAGCCTCCAGGCACCTGGAAAGGACTTCCACTGCACCGCCTGGGTCCCCACGGGCTGAGATGTACAACTGGGTATCATCTGCATACCCCGTGGGAACGGATGATCTCACCCAGCGGCTTCATATAGATGTTAAATAGGAGAGGAGAAAGTACTAAACTCTCCTTTATTTGCATTGTTGTATCTATTTGCCATGCAGGTGTGAAATGAGAGATGGTAACTCTAATTCAGCATTCACATGGCTGAATACACAGAAATTCAAACCCAAACTTCAACACACACTCAAATCCTTGGATTTAGAGAGACAAATACAACAATTTTATTTTCTCTGACCTTTTTTTTTAAAGCATGCATTTTCTGTCCCAAATAAAGACATTTGAGAAAATAAATAAATTCTTATTAAAAATGAACTGAAGAAGCAAAATTGTCATCCTTTGACATTTTCAATAGGCTTCTGTTTCTCTTTTGTTTTGGCCCCTTGAAACTGAACTGAAATCCCCGTCTGAGGATGGCGAATCTCCCATAATGTTATGCCATTTAAGGAGATCTATACATTTTTTCCATTAGAGAAATATAGGGAAAGAAACATTAGAACAACAGTATTGAAAGGACTGGAATTCTATCTGTAGGTCATTTGAGGGTTTAGTAATTTACACTGGAAACAGATTAAAGCTCTGACTCACAAATTATTGTGATTCTGTTGCCATGAGAAGGGGACTGCTACTTCAAATTCTCCACACAGGTAAAATACAGTATAGGGACTTTTACATCATTCAATGATGAGCCTAGAGGACCTACCCATAAAGTGACAATTGAAATTTATTTATTTATTTATTCAAACTTGTATGCTGCCCTACTTGCAGAGCGACTCAAGGCGGCTAACATCGTATCACAGAACAAAATAACAATTAATCCAGTACTAAAATTTACAACAACACCAAGAACAATCACATAAGAGTTTAAAAGGTTAAAATATTTAAAATAATTAGAAAAGAGAGGAGTAATTACTGGCTCAACTAGGGGAAAGCAGGATAACTGTCTAATTTTTTAAAACTTTTTTTACATGTACTTAGTTTAAGTGTGATGAAATTTGGTTAGCCTCACTCTGGTACAGTGATTTCATCCACATCTAATCAATTAGTTGTGGTACCAAGTACTATAGTTTGATGGGTTATGGACACAACAAATAGAAAGTACACAGACAATTTTAAAAAAAACCAACCTACCTATATAGGTCTCTTACAGTTTTTTGGAATATTGCCAGTGATTGGATGACAAACTTTTTGCTATCACACCATGACATCATGGACGTCGTGGGTGTGGCCAACATCATGACTTCATGACATCATGGGCGGAGCCGACGTCATGATGTCATGACATTGTGGGTGGGGCCGAAAAATAAAAAATAAATAAAAATTAAATTAAAATAAACACACACACACACACACACACACACACACACACACACGTCAGCCCACCCACACAACCAAACAACCACAACACAAACCTGTAAATAAAAAAATAATAAAGAAATAATAAAGAAATAAAATAAAAATACACCCAAACACCCACCCCAAACACAAATAAACTCACCCACCCACCCCAACACAAACCCCTCACTTACCCTTGGAAGCAGCAGGGCGGCAAACCGCCACTGTGGCAAACCACCGCAACAGCGTGGTGTCCTGGCGGTGCGGTGGGTCCAGGTACAGAAAGGCCACCACCGCTACCACTTCTTCAGGTGCTCCCTGAGCCATTCCTTTCCCGACAGCCAAAATGGCTGCCGGGAACTGTGCATGCATCAAACTTTCATTTGACGCATGTGCAGTAAAAAAATAGAACTGCGCATGCATCGAATGAAGGTTTGATGCATGTGCAGTACCCGTGAGCCATTTTGGCCACAAATTTAAATATATATTTTTGCCAGTGAGGTGTCCAAACCGGACGCCTCAAAAAAAATATACACACACACCAAAACTGGGCGGTTGCTACCAGTTCGGCAAACCACCTGGGAATGTTGCTACCAGTTCAGGTGAACCAGTGCAAACCAGGAACATCATATCACTGAATATTGCTCAAAATTCAACAACCTAATTCCATCAGGGAAATGGGAAGTCTATCTGTAATAAATCAAAATAGCATCACCAGACAAGTGAAAAATTCACTAGAGCTCAGTTGGGGACAGAATAAATGAGTGCAGAAGGAAGGGAGAAAAAGGTCCCATTACCTTAATGGTCTGACTTTGGATTTAGGCCATTAGCTCAATTTGTTCTCATTTTTAAGCTATTAGCCACTTTGGCCAGTTGGAGGAAAACTGCATACGGAACAAGACTGTCTTGCTTTTCATTCTCTTGCAGACTCCCATTTGCATGGTGAAGCAAACAACCAGATATGACCTGAATTTCACAGTAAGATCAGGCATGTGAATGAGAGCCTGCTGGAGCAAGAGAAAGTGACATAACATGGTTGTATAAATAAACAGGACTGTGCCCTTTGGGTATTCCTATTGGACAAAAGTAGCATAAATTTTTAAATCAAGTCACTCATTGCATTTCTTGTTGTCATGCTTTAAAGCTGTAAGGTAACACTGTCATCATCCTAGAACAGGGGGTCTCAACCTATGGCCCACAGGCCAGATCTGGCCCACAGCACCATTTCATGTGGCCTGCCACTGCTGCTGCCAGAAGCGCGGAAGCAGTGGAGACATAGAGGGACTGAACATTGCTGAGGAAGTGGCAGTGTTTCCTTCCAGAAGTGTAGGCCTCAGAGAGAGTATTCCTAGCTGAAGGAGGAGAGGACCACACTGCCAGAAGTCAAGCAGCTGAGACATTGCTGGGGCTGCCATGAGGGAAGAGGAGAGATGGGCTGGAACTGCTACAGGTCCCCTGTGGAAAAGGGGTCAGTATCCCCTGCCTTTACCTGGAGGGAGGACAAGAGAGGGAGGGAGGGGTCTCCAATTCTCTCCCCCCCTTAACAACCTTCCAAATGACACCCCCCACCCCCGCTGGCCTACCTCATAGGTTGTGAGTGGTGGTAGAGTGACTTAAGGAGTAAATGCACCTGCAGCTTCCTAAAAACATTTACGACAGCCGCAGATGCATTTTACGGCAGCATTTATGGCAGGGGGGACCACGAAGCCATCCCGCTTACCTGTCTGAAGGACCGTGACCCAGTCTGCATCTTGAAAAGGTTGAGAAACCCTGTCCTAGAAGATGGGAGCTATATAACATTACTTAAGAGTCCTGAGACTAACCAATTGAATTTTCGAAAGCTTCCCATGATGAATGAAAAGAACTTTGAAAAAGATGGAGTAATAAGGTACTTGCAAAAGAAGTCTAAGTGAGTAAAATACTTCCAAAAGGCATACAGAAATGGGAAGTACTTCAAATGGGGAGAGCACCTTCCTTGTTCAGAATCACCCCTGTAGCAAATCTTCCCTTAGTGTGCTATAATTAGCATTACTTTTATAGCTTCTCTTATAGAACAGCCAGGAGCATAATAGAACATTAAAATCTTCATGTCATACTGAGAAAACACATATTCCAGAAGGGTTTTGAGCTAGTCAGCTGTAGCAACAAAGAGTCAAGTGGTGTGACTGCAGGTGTCTTCTGCAGTCCCATGCAGTCAATCAGAAGTATGCCCCACTGTGTTTAATGGTGCAACTATGTTATGGCAAGTAGTATTATGCTATTGGTGATGCATATGTAAAAACGGAGGGACTTTGATTATCCAAAATTGCACTTCCAGAGTAGCAGTGTGCTCTGCCCAAGGTTGATCTTATAATTAGGCCAAAGCAGGTGCATTTATGTCTAAGGTAAGTAAGCATCACATTTACTTTAACCTTTTGGGGCACTTAAGCTTTACATAGTGTAAGGTCTCAGCATGTCCAGGTAACATACAAAATGGTTGCTTACTTGCCATTATTACTGCCAGAAATTGGAAGAGGTTCCCCCACACAAACCTCATGTATCAATATTTCTTGGATAATGTGCACCTTATAGTAATAATAATACTGTAATTGCATGCTGTTAAATCAGTACTGATTTAATGGTGACCCTTTTCAGGGTTTTTCAGGTAGAATGTTCTCAGAGGTAGTTCACCATTCACTTCTTATGGAAGCATCCAGGGACTGTGCCTCTTGCCCATGACTGCAAAGGCTGGCTCTTCTGCGATACACAGTGGAGTATCCTAACCTCTTGCTCCATGACTGCTCTTAGAGCAGATTTGGAGCTCCTTTTTGTCAATGCCCCATTTTATAGGCCCTTATAATTTTGGGTTATATGTCTTCTTTATGCTGGGAAGAGGCAGAATGACTGCAGTTTACACTTATCTCTTAGCCTAAGCCCACACCCACAAATCCAAGAACTCAGCCACCAGTTTCCAGGTAGCATCTATTCTTTGAACACCTCCATCCAGACCCAAAGCCAGATATCATGGCTTAATCCTGTTGAAGCCTTTTAAGTAGCACCCCTCCGCTCATTTGCTGAGAAAGAATGTCATCTGCAAAGATCAAACATAGCAACAAGAAAGTTATGCACATGTCTAGACTTGTTCTTACCAAACTTCAGTGCATTTTATTGTTATCATCTCCTCCTAAACTAGTGCATGCATTTCTTAGTAATCCAGCAGTGTAACATCATGGCCAACTATATCCTGTCCAAAGGGTTTTTAATATTATCTTAAACATTTGGATGTTTAACTAGGGTCATTAATCACTTTGTTGCTGGTAGTATATGAACTCTGGAGTCATGAGGAAGGGGGTGGAACTGTGAGATTCAGAAATATGATGTATTAATTACTTACTATTCCTGTCATATTAATGTCAGGAAATGCTACCGTTTACTCAGTCATGTGTGCTAGTGTCTCCTTAGTTTCCTGTATACAAACTTCATCTCATTTGTTCAGTAAAGCAACACTGAGGGCTGACTCTCCTTTGTGGTACAGTGAGGCAGCCACCTCAGGTAACATTCTTGATTATCCTGAAGGCTATAAAATCATTCAATCATTCAATATATCATTCAATGATATATCTTTATGGCTTTAGTACCAGAGATAATAATAATAATGTTTGTCTGAGATTACTCTTGGTTAAAAGGATTTTTGCTGGAGAAACTCTGCTCAGGGGATGCCTGAATGAGGCTCCTTTCATGTCCCCAAGTGCAGCCCTCAGGTATAGAAACCCAACCTTCCAGTCTCCACCTCAGCGTCTTAATCACTAAGCCACTGGGGGAGCTGCAGGGAGATTAATATTTTCTGCTTTAGAAATACAAACAGAACATGTTAAGAATCAAATAAGGAGATGATTATTGACATGGCAACTTTATTTCTTTTTTAGCCAATAATAAGCAGCATTCTGAAACAGCATCACGTCTGTGATGGTGCACATCAGAGCACCAATGCATCTTGCTTCTCTAGAAAAGCACTGCATCAGTGGGAAAATATATTTTTAAAATTAAGACAATAGAGTAGAACAGAACAGCATAATGGCAAGACGTGGTGGGTTGGGTTCATTATCTCTCTCTCATCCAACTCAGCATGACACAGGCTCTGATTAAAAACTCTGAATCTTGGTGTATTTTGCATAATCACTGTTCAGTTTTCTGAAGCCCTGTACTCTTAGAGCAGGGGTGGCCAACATATGGCCTGTGGGCCAGTCCTGGCCCATGGCACCATTTCATGTTGCCCACTGCCACCCTCACCACCACTGGAAGTAGAAGAGGAAGCAGAAATGGCCGTGTTTATTGACAGCCATAAAATGCACCCATGCATGCATAAACACATCCATGCCTGCCATAACTGCTGCCATAAATGCATCTGTGGCTGTCGTAAATGCGTTTACGACAGCCGCAGATGTATTTTACAGCAGCGTTTATGGCAGGAGGAACCACATGACTGGCCCACTCAGCTGTCCTGGGGGGGGGGGCTGGTCCAGCTCGCAGCACAAAAAGGATGGGAATCCCTGCCGTAGAGTGTGAAATGACTTTCCAAGTGATATTTTTCTATGAATAAGTTTTATTTAAGGAAGTGATCGTAAGCATCCTTAACATTTGCTTTTAAACAAAAATGTGAATAAATCTAAACTCTAAAAGACAGCAGCAACAGCAACAAGTTCTTTTAAGATGACAAGATGTTAAGGATATGATGTGAAGGAGAAGATATTCAAATGTTAGGGCTGGGAGACGGAATAACCATCTGTGTTTGGAAACCCTTCTTTTATCTGTGGCCAAAATCCTGTTGCTTCATGTAGTAAATTGCACTAGACTAAATGGTAACATATGAGAAATTTTTGTTGTTGCTTTGTTTAACCTTAATTAAACCTGCCTTTATTTTTTTTTAGAATAAACAAATGCTTCTGTATGAATCATTAGCATCCCTGGTTTTATCAAGATAAATCTGGTTTAAATACATAATACAGTAGTCTGAAACTTTATTCTAGACAAGCTGATATTTTGATTAGCAGTGATCAATGTTATGGATGTTTAACACAAAAGCAGAAATGTCTAATTTAACAGTTCAATCTACTACATGCTTACCGAGGAACAAATCCTATTACCTGGGACTTCTCCTGGGTAATCAGGTAGAGAATTGTAACCTTGACTTTAGCTGAGTACTGTACTTTCTTCTGAGAAGACATACCGGTATATAAGATTGCACTGTGACTTTATGTTTCTTTTTTAAATAAAAAAAAACAGATTTTCTATCTTCTAGAATCAAAAGGTAGGAAATTAAACATACCAAACTGTACTTCCCGGACTTTTAAAAACAGTTTTTCTGGTCAAATATACTTGCAAGATTTATGTCACCAAAGTCATAAAGACAGAGCCTGGGGCATCAAACTGATGAGCTTTAGGAAAAGGCTAGTTGGAAGAAAGTGTTAACACATTTATTGTTACTCTAGGGGAAGGTATATTTTACAGCCTTATCAGAGCAGCTGCTGAACTAAAAAGACACCGAACTTTGCATATGATCTTGAAAACCAGACATGGACCCACGACTGACATTCAGTGCTGAGCTGGTCAGATCTATTTAACTCTGAAATGCCTTATTACATTAGGCCTTAAGCCAAAGAATTGGCCCAGTGTGGTCAGAGTACAGACTTTTCTGTTCATATTCATTTTGTTGTCAAAGATGCAGCTGTTATAGGAAATATTTTGAATTTCTAGTACCATCTGGTGTGTCAAAAACAGTAGCAGCATGTCAAGTGCTGGCAGGCTGCCATTTTTTAAGTGGGTAATATGGGTGCTTTGAGAAGGGGGTTGTCAGAACACGGGCTGAAAGGAGTCATTAATCTGGGTTGTTTTTGTCTTTTGATCATGCTACAAATCCTACTATGCCTCAATTAAAGCAAACATGTTTATGTCTCACACAATGTCTCATCATTTTGAAAGGTATTTGCATTATCAAACTTTTTCTTCTTCTTCTCAAACCTTGATGTTCAGTAGTAAGCACAGAAAGAATTGGGCAAATGCTATCAGACTATTGCATGGATGGAGACCTTGTGTCAAAATGGTGAAGATACATGATTAGGTGAGTGAATACTTTCTTAATGACAATTAGGGTACTTCATCTCTCACAAAGATCTTCTTGTGACCCAGTTAACATCTCTCTATATTCATAACCACCATATTTTGCAGATGGCTTATTTGAATGTGAAACATACACAGGGGGGAAAGGATCTTACTACAGTTTCTATTTTGACAGAACTTTTCACAGAGATACATTATCTCGTGAATGCTGCAAAGGATTTATTACTTAAATAATAATCAACAACACTAGAGATGACAAAAGGAGAAGTAAATGTCAAGGTGGGCAGAAATTATTGAGCTTGCACAGTCTCAGTCAATGTCTGCTTTAACTAAGTGTTCTGTAAAAGAGTACCTTAAAGCTTGAGTCTTATGGAGATTGGTCCTTGGCACAATGGAAAAAATTGTACCTTCTCCATTTTATGGACAGAAGCCAAACAGAATGGTACCTCACTTCACTACTGGCAATGAAACACCATCCTTCACTGTACCTGAAAATGACAGGCCAACATATGGACCACAAAACTGTGTGTCATGTACATTCTGGGTTGCAAGTCAGCAGCATCAAATTCACTAAGATTTCAGAACCCAAAAGTGAGATCAGTGAGTGGGCCTTTATAATGTCACAGAGGAGGGAAGGCAAGAGTTTGCTGCAGGCCATCTGCTCAAGTACTTTGGCCACCAAATGAGAAGAGAGGACTCACTTGAGAAGGCCTTGATGCTGGGAAAGATCGAAGGCAAAAGGAGAAGGCAGAGAATGAGGTGGCTGGACAGCATCATTGATGTGATGGGCATAGAACTGTGTGGGCTGCGGAGAATGGCAGAGGACAGGGGAGCCTGGCATGCGGTGGTCCATGGGGTCGCAAAGGGTCGGACTCGACTGTGCGTCTGAACAACAACAAAATCTGCCAAGGCCTGTGCAATAAGAAAGCTTATGAGTCCTGTTGGCAGTGTGACATTCTGCGCTTTGTTGCAAGTGACATAATAGCGCCAATGTAATCAAGCAAAGCCCTGGGAATGAGTACCTAGGCTTCAAACTGATCTTGCACACAAAAATCAAATTATCTTCACTAATGCTGATCACATTCAGATATCTCTCCCTACCTAGAGACCTGAAGAAGCATAAAAATCTCCCGTGGTGTTAACAGACTCCTCAGTTGGTAGAACTGACCTCTCCACATAAACCTCTATCTTTCAGTTCTTCTCTGTTGTTCCCTCTTCTTAGGGTCTTAAGTTAAATTAAGGTAGGTGGCTTATGTTTCCTAATGGTAGGGCCAGCCTTGCGAGGTTTGGAGAATTGCCTCATAATTCTCTCACCCTTTCAAGGATTCTCTACAGGTCATCAACAAGATAATTTGCTCAACATGCCTGCACTTATTTTTATTTTCTAAATTAATTAATTAATTGGTCGGTTTGTTGAGCCTCAGCACTGGTAAATCAACAGAAGGTTGGGTATGTTAAATCGTGCTGTACATATTTGTATTCTGTGACTTGGGAGAATAAAGACAAAACTCATATTAGAAGGAAATGCAGGATCCTAATTATTCACTCTGAATCACAAAAAAGAAATCTATCAGCTAGTGGAAACTTTGGGGCTGAATATAAACATTCTTATCTCCTTGCCCTAGGAAGGAATCACAAAAAAAAAAAACCCAACAGATTTAGGGTCTCATAAGCTGCAATTGAAACAAGCTCTAAACTAATCAAGTCCTTTATAAAGATGAATATAAAGAGGCTTGATGAGGCACAGCTGCACCCAATCCTCATAAAACCTTCCAAAAGAAAGAAAGAAGTGAAGTGTCATGACAGGATGATCTCCTGCTGTTCCAGTACACCACAGTCTTTCGGGGGAACTTGGTTGCAGTGGAAAAGATCATTATTCCAAGGAAGTTTTCCTTTCCGGGTGATCTTACCTGAGTTATACTATTCTAAGGACTGCTCACAAATAAAAGCAGGTTCACTGTTGCTTTGTTTAATCTGCATCCTGGCAATGAGACCTTCTAGGAAAATGACCAGATCACTTAAGGCAGGGTTCCCAAATGACAGCCCATGGGCCAGATCTGGTCCCTGGGCCAAATTGCTGACATCACTGGAAGTGCTGGAATTGCTAAATTTTTGCACCAAAGCACTGTGAAAAAATGACAAAAAAATTCAAAAGTGGCATGAAAATGTTCCTCCCCTGCTACATCCTCCAAGGGAAGTGGCGGAGGTGGGGAAAATGCCTGGAAACATGGCACAAATCAGTGGTGGATTGACAAAATCTTTGCTACCCCACCGTGACGTCAGCGACATCGTGGGTGTAGCCGACATCATGATGTCATGATGTCATTACGTCATGGGCGGAGCAAAAATAAAAATAAAAAAATAAATAAAAATGTCTGTGCATGCGTCAAACCTCCATTTGACGCATGCACAGTTTTTTTTAGTGCGCATGCGTCAAACCTCTTTTTGACACATGCACACTAAAAAATAGAACTGAGGGGGCATAGTCAGGCCAATGGCAGGAAAAGGCTGGGAACCTGACTTAAGGCAACTTCCATGGGGTCTATATCAATGTAGACACATCAAACTGTAGTTTACATCTCATGAATGCAGGCCTTGGACACAAGTGTAATTACTGCATTAAAAAAGAGGGCAAGATGGCCATACTGTATCTTTAAAAACAGTTGCATGAAAATAGCTTTTTATTAGCAACAATAGTTTGTATGACAAGTTTTTAAGCCAGATTTTTAACTTGAAATTCTATAGAACAGAGGAGCCCAAACTATGGCCCGGAGACCAGATGGAGCCCCCGATGCCAATTCATCTGGCCCACAAAGCCCTTGTTGCTCGGGCACATTTTACTTCCGCTTCCAGGAATTTCAGGCTTTGCGGACTGGATGAATTGGCATCGGGGCCCGTATCTGACCCCTGGGCCGTAGTGACCAGTTCCCTGAACTGGCCCATGACCGGCTCGTGACCTGAAAAGTTTGGGAAGATTCTTAATGGGAAGTTTGTAGCATACAGTACTGTGTTTGAAAGATACTAGAAACACTTGAGGAAGAAAGAACTGGAGTACACACTTAGGTGTGGCATTCCTCACAACTGAAAAGATTCCCCCCCCCCTCTTAAAATATTTAGGAAATAGGAGTAAACTGAGCTGTGATAGTGAGCACACACATTTGAGAAGTAGAACGCATTAAAGTGACAGAAATGCAAGAGTGGGTGATGCCTTTATTAGACCACTAATAAAATCAAACAGTATGCAGGCGTTCATGAATAAAAATGTACTTATTCAGGCTTTATTAACTAATACAGGATGGAGTAATGTTGAAGTTGGCAATCATGGGCCTGTTGGCAAAGGAAAGGCGGTAACAGCATATTGAGGCAAACCCAAAGTATGCAGGAACATGAACCATTAGCAGGAAGTGCTTCCCGAAGGTCTGAAGGAAAGTCTATATTACCAGTTCATTGGCTTATCTAGTTTGGCCCTAAGCACCTCAATGACTTCCAATAGCCAAATATTTTGAATGTCAGTTGAACAAGAATTCTGGAGTGAATTGCTAGGTTTTAGCACCAAGCAGCTTATGGTATCGTGAAGGAGGGTATGCTGACTAGCATTCAGAACAAGCACGTTCCTTTTCCAGATTAATGTCTCTGGCTAGTACATTTTAACTGTATCTTGTGCATTTACATTTTTTTAAAAAGTCTCCTTATTTTATTTATTTATTTATTTATTTAAATTTGTTTATCTCCCTCCTCCCCGAAGGGACCCAGGGCAATTCCCAACACAATCAGCAAGACAACAATTTAAAACCAATTTAGAAATTAAAAGTTTTAAAAGTTTTAAAAGAAGCTTAAAAACTTAGCATTAAAAACCAGGCATTATAGCTAGGCGTTATAGCTAGGAGGCACTGGGTGTCAAACCATCCAGCCTGCTGGGGAAATTGATTGATCCATTCCCCCATTACTATGCTGGTTGTTGACCATAATTGATTGATTGATTTTCAAAACTGAAATATACTGCAATGTATATGTTGCAGCTCCCAGTTCTGATTCTCCAAGTATAAAATCTGCCTGGATAAATATACAGTAAAACCCCAGATTATGACAGAGGTCCGTTCTAACAGCCTCTGTTGTAACCCCAAAAAAATTGTAACCCAAAACATCCATCGGGATGCAGTGAAAAATTTAAAAAGGTCCTGAATTGATTGTTGTAAACCAAAACAAACACTGTATATACTTGAGTATAAGCCTAGTTTTTCAGACCTAAAAATGAGGTCAAATAAGTGGTCTTGGCTTATACGCAGGTCACTGAGTGTGATGGAAAAAGGCGGTGGCAGCTAATAACCTTCACCACCCACTTCTCTCATCCTATCGTCAGTGCATCTCAATCGGCATGGAGAAAACTCCTTTCTGCTGCATCTTATTTTCATGTACCGTATTTTGATTATTGAAACTCACTAACAGCAGCTGCGTTTGCTGTCCTCGGCTTATATTTGGGTTGGCTTATACTCAAATATATACAGGGGACATTAAAAATTTGTAAACCAGGATAACATTTCCATAGGATTTGCCATTGTAAACTGGAGCAAACTTAAACGAAGGAAGTTGTAACCTGGGTTTTTACTGTATACATTTTTGCATTAGCTTTTTTCTTCTTACCTAAAGATTCTGCTTGTGATGCCTATGCTCTGACCCTCAGGTACTCCCACTCTCCTTGGTTTAAAATGTTTATTGCTATTAACAACCCAGCCCCCAGGCTTAGGAAACATGCAGGTGTCTGGTGTTCCCTTTTCCAAATTGCACCCAACTAGATTTTGCTGGGAGGGCTGCTGAAAGAATTACCTGAGAAATTCCATGAAAGCAGGCCAGCCTAACAATATAACATCTTCTGGCACAGCAAATTTGCTATGCTTTCCCCCCTCCAACACTTGGATCAAGTATTCTGTTCATCAGGAATGCAGTGCAGTAGGCTTCAAGTCAATGTAAGATGTCTTAAATTCACAACAGTGGGATAATTGAGAAATCCAATAAAGCAAAGTTGCCATTTTTTTCTTTCTCCTTCCCTGTAGGAGCTATAAATACTTCCTGAGAAAACTAACATCTACACCTGGTCTTGGCGATAATAATTTTTTCTCTTAAAATATTTAGAAATTGTGTTCTTGTGAGTCAACTGAAATGTGGATACTGACCACAGACATTGGGAAGTAGAACCCTTTAAAATGAGTGGGTGATACCTTTATCGGAATATATTAAAAAATCAAATAATCAGCAAGTTTTCATGAATAAAAATTTACTTATTCAGGCTTTATGCACCAATGTTTTATGGATAATGCAGAAAAATGTGAATCAAACTTTCAAAAATTCATGGCAGATGGCTATGCCAGGTCTTCTTGAGGTGAGTTGAAACAAAGACTGCAAATCTGAACTTACTTTAGGTTGACCTAGCAATTATCTTCCATGCATTTTTATGACTCCTAGTCACATTTTTCTTCATTATCCCAAAAATATTGGTGCATAGCACTAAATAAGTGATTTTTTAATTCATGAAAACATGCTGTTTGCTCAGGTTTTTTTTAGAGTTCTAATAAGGCATCACCTATTTTTACATTTGTGTAATCTTGAGATTTTACTTTCTTAGGATCAAAGCTCACTGCAGATGGAGAGTGCAGCCATGAAATAAAAAGGCGACTGATTCTTGGGAGGTAAGCAATGGGAAACCTGGGAAGCATAGTGCAAAGTAGAGACATCACATTGCAAACAAAGATTCGCATAGTCAAAGCAGTAGTATTCCCTGTGGCAATGTATGGTTGTGAGAGTTGGACCATTAGGAAAACTAAGCGCAGAAGAATAGACGCCTTTGAGATGTGGTGTTGGAGAAGGGTTTTGAGAGTCTCCTGGACAGCAAGGAGAACAAATAGGTCAATCTTAGAAGAAATCAACCCTGACTGCTCATTAGAAGGTCAAATAATAAATATGAACCTAAAGTACTTTGGACATCAGATGAGAAGAGAGGATTCACTTGAGAAAGCCTTGATGCTTGGAAAGGTCGAGGGCAAAAGAGGAAGGGGCCAGCCCAAGATGAGATGGCTAGATGGTATTGTGGAGACAATGGGCACAGAGCTGAGCGAGTTGAGGGGGATGGTGGAGGACAGGAGTGCCTGGCGGACAGTGGCCCATGGGGTCGCAGAGGGTCGGAATCGACTGTGCGACTGAACAACAACAAATCTTGAGGACTCTGTGTCCTTTTATGATCTAGTTATTCATTTGCATTTCTGTTTCTAAGTTTTTCTACCTGATGAGCCAAGATGACTGAGAGGCAGCAGGAGCTATGCTGAATCCATGTGAAGGATGCTGAAATTGTAAGGGCTACTATCATACTGGCCTAACTTTGAGATGGAATATTTGCTATGTCTCTAAGATGAAGGCAGTTTGGATCTGGCATCACTCTGTGCTTCCCTTAGTTCTTCTACCAACAAATCTTAGCTGGAAGAGTAGTTGGGTGGGTGGGTGGGTGGGGGGAGATGCCTCCATCAGCAATTCTCAAGGTCAGCAATTCCCTACACCAGGGGTGCCCAAACTTTTCAGGCCGTGGACCAATCACTGAAGAGGAGATAATAGCATAATCCTGGGCTGCATTTTTCTGGCCTCCTCCACCAGACATCACTTGGAGAGGCTGATGGACAAAATAACACAAAGATATTGCAAGCATTATGATCCTATGTTAGTGGTTATTAGCATCTATGAGTAATATTTATTTATGAGGAGGTGTGTGCATGCAGAAAATCAGAGTTCATGATGAAAATGACAGGAACTGGGGATTGTGAAAGCCAAATTACAAGAACTCCTCTGGTAATTAGCTCTAATTTGCCTTTTTGTCTATTTACTGCCATTTAAGTTCATAATAGGCAGCAGAATAAAAAGTAGAGATGTCACCCTGCCAACAAAAGTCTGCACAGTCAAAGCAATAGTATTCCCAGTAGTAATGTATGCAGTGATGGGATGTCACCGGTTCCAGACGGATCTCTGGAACCGGTAAGACCAATCCCGGAGGGTTCTCCGTGAGGGGAAGTCCACTTTTGGGGCGTCCGGTTCCGGACGCCTGACCGAAAGAAAAAAAAAATTAAAACCGGAGCGAAAATGGCTCTAATTGACTGCGCATGCGCAGAAACTCAATCTGACGCATTGCACATGCGTCAGATTGAGTTTCTGCGCATGCGCAGTCAATTAGAGCCATTTTCGCTCCGGTTTTCAAAACATTTAGAACTTTCAGGGCAGCGGCGGCGGCAGCAGCCCTCTGAGGGGGGCGCCTCCCCGCGGCACGTTGAGGGCTGCCTCGGCCGTCCGCTGCTGACAAGCCCCATGTCCTGGGGACGCCCGGCGGGGTACACCGCTGCCGCCGCCTCCGCCGGGCGCCTGTGGGCCGGGGCCCGGGTGCCTGCACCCGGCGTCCACAGCCGCCGCCCGCCGCCGCCGGAGCTGCCGCTGCCTGAATCCCTGTGGACTCCTTCTTGGGTCGGTCCCTTTTGAGCTCGGCTGCCGCGCGCTGCGGAGGAGGAAGCTGTAGGCGGCGGCGGTGCGGCATGGGGACGGCCCAGGGAGGCGCAGCAGCCGCGGCTGCCCGTCGCCCCTCGCCATGGCCGGAGCCGGGCTAAAAAGGTACCGGCCCAAGGAGGACGCCACAGGGGTGCAGGCAGCTCCGGCGGCGGCGGCGGCTGTGGACAGCAATCGGGGTGCCGGGTCCCAAGAAAGGTAAGCGAGGGGTTTTTATTTGGGGTGGGTGGGTAATTTATTTGTGTTTTGGGTGGGTGGTTGTTTTTATTTTATTTATTTATTTGTGTCTGGGTGGGTGGGCTGAGAGGGAGGGGTGTGTGTGTATGTTTATTTTTATTTTTTATTTATTTTTATTTTGGCCCCGCCCACAACGTCATGACGTCATGACGTCGGCCGTGACGTCATGACGTCATGCCATTGGCCACGCCCATGACGTCCGTGACGTCATGGCGTGGTAGTAGATTTTTTGTCATCCCATCACTGAATGTATGGTTGTGAGAGTTGGACCATTAGGAAGGGTGAGCACAGAAGAATAGATGCCTTTGAACTGTGGTGCTGTTGAGATTCCAGAGGCTCTTGAGAGTCCCCTGGACTACAAAGAGATCAAATCAGTCAATCCTGAAGGAAATCAATCCTGACTGCTCATTAGAAGGACAAGTGCTTAAGATGAAGCTCAAGTACTTTGGCTGCCAAATGATAAGAGAGGACTCACTTGAGAAGGCCTTGATGTTGGAAAAGATGAAAGGCAAAAGGAGGAGAAGGCTCCTAGACCGGGACGCCTTGCTTATGGTCATGCACGCTTTGGTCACCTCCAGACTTGATTACTGTAATGCGCTCTACATGGGGCTGCGCTTGGTGACCATTCGGAGACTGCAGCTGGTCCAAAATGCGGCAGCCCGGGTAGTGATGGGATGCGGGCGTTATGCTCAGGCCTCGCCACTGCTTCGGGAGCTGCACTGGTTGCCAGTTTGTCTCCGGGTGCAATTCAAGGTGCTGGTTATTACCTTTAAAGCCCTATATGGTAGTGGGCCAGGATACCTAAGAGACCGCGTCACCCTAAGAACATCTGTCCGTCCCACCAGGGCGGATCGGAGGGGCTCTCTTGTTGTTCCATCGGCTAGGGAGGCTCGCCTCGCTAGCACCAGGAAGAGGGCCTTCTCCGTGTTCGCCCCGGCCCTCTGGAACCTCCTCCCAACTGAGCTGCGCATGCAGACAGAGCTCCTGTCCTTCCGGAAGAACTTAAAGACCTGGCTGGCAGGACAAGTGTGGGGTTCCAGGGATGGGGGATCCCATGTGGGGTGGTTAGTCTAGGGATACTACCCTTGACGACACCCCCAGATACTGTTTTTAGTTTATGAATTTTAAATTTTTATATTGATGTGTTTTATTCTGTGCTGTAAGCCGCCCAGAGTCAGGCTTGCCCGATTGGGGCGGGTTAGCAAGTGTGAGAAAATAAATAAATAAATAATAAATAAGGCAGAGGATGAGGTGGCTGGATGGCATCGTTAACGCAATGGGCATAGATCTGTGTGGGCTGCGGAGGATGGCAGAGGACGGAGGAGCCTGATGTGCAGTAGTCTATGGGGTCGCAAAGGGTCGGACTCGACTGTGTGACTGAACAACAACAAGTATCTGTTCTTTTCTCCCAAAATGTAGCAAAAACACTATATTTATTTAATCAATTTGTATAGGCACCTCAATTGGCATGCGACTCGGGGCAGCATACATAAAATCCCCAACGTTTAAACTCTAGAATTTCTAAACCCTTAAAATTTCTAAAAACACTGGAAAAACTACCTCCCACCCACATCAATTAAAAATCTAGTTAAAAACTTTTAAAAGCATGAGTGATCCTGCTCTAAATTAGCCAGTCCGGTGGGGTGGGGGTTGGTTGCTCCCTCTGCATCTCCCCACACCTGCCCTGCCAGCCAAGTTTTCAGCTCTTTCCTGAAGGGCAGCAGCTTGTCTGGAGATGCAGTTCAACTGGCAGGAGGTTCCACAGGGCCGGAGTGGATCTCGAATAGGCTCTTCTTCTAGTACTAGAGAGGCAAGCCTCTCTAGCAGTTGGTATTTTTAAAGTGCCCCTCCAATCCGCTCTGGTGGGACGGGCAGAAGTCTCGGGGTGATGCAGTTTCTTAAGTATCCTGGCCCACTACCCTGTAGCCCTTTAAAGGTAATTACCAGCACCTTGAATTGTACCCGGAGACACACTAGCAACCAATGCAGCTCCCGTAGCAGGGGTGAGGCATGGGTATAACACCCGCACCCCATCACTATTCTTTATAGTTCTGTCAGTGCTCAAGAGTTGGTGAAGACGAGCCATGTTCAGAGAATGCACGACCACCGCCACTAGTCTGACACTCAAAGAAAACAAAAATAGCAGCAACCTCATTTCCCCAAAAACAGAACAGAATGGTTTTTCTTAGAAAAATGAGCAATCCTTTAAAAATAAACAGTTCTTTAAAAATTAATCCCAGTCTTCCTTCAGAATGAAATAAATCAAGTGTGCCCAATTTTGGAAGCATGCGGTTAAAAATAAAAATGTACACAGTATGTGGAGAGTTGTGTTCCTCAGTTCCTCGTCTGCTGGCTTCTGGTCCCATCACTCTTTTATCTCTGTAGAAAAGGATGCACATTGGTAAGCCTTTGATCAAGGCCTAATGAGTTATTCTTTAAACACACACACACACACATGCATGCACGCACGCGCACACACACACACACACACACACACACACACACACACCAGTTTTACCAATCCTCAATGCAGTCAGTAAATGAGATTCACTATTTCCTTGAACAAGGATTATGAAAATGATTCCCCTGTGCTATTAAGTATTCTGATTTCCTAGATAAATGTTCATCAATATTAATAGTTTTATTCTTACAAGACAGCCACTCTGGAATCACTGTAATAAAAATATTGTGACACTATCGGGTGCTAAGAGGAAGCACGGGAGACTGGCGTCGCAAAATGCAAATACAGCAGTCGTTCTCATGAAAGACCGCTGTCTGCTACTAGCTGTCTGACTAAAATTGGTTATAGGGAAAATAAAAATCCCTTATAACCACAGCAGTGGTGGGCAGCAAAGGTTTTCGCTACCACACCGTGGCGGAGCCTATGTCATAGGTGGAGCCTACATCATGGGTGGAGTCTACATCATGGGCGGAGCCTACATCATGGGCAATCTACTCATGCCTGCCATATGGCCATGTATACATCTGCAAGCACAGGCAGCAGTGGCTCTTGGGCTGTAAATGGAGATGAGCACTGCACCCTAGAGTCGGATATGACTGGCTTTTGAGCAAGGGAGACCTTGAACCCTGATGGGGAAGGGCAGGGAGGTGGTCATGGCCACCCAATTTCGCTACCTGCCTGCCTGAAGGCCACCCAATTTTGCCACACACACACCGCCTAGAGGCAACCCAATTTTGCTACCCCCCTTCCTGTGTGTGTGTGAACCTAGTGCTGCCCACCACTGAACCACAGCTTCAGTACCTTCTGATCTGCCTCTGAGCACAATCTCAATGTTGACCAACGTAGCCCTATGTCAAACTGGGTCCCTTTAAAAGCCTGCCTAGTCTTCAAGGGACTGCAGTGGCTCATGTGGTTAAGTCACTAAGCTTGAGGACCAGGGTTCAATACCCGGGTACTGGACGATGGCGTGAGCTCCCATCTCTGTCCCAGCTCCTGCCACGCTAGCAGTTCAAAAGGAAGAAATTCCAAGTAAATAAATAGGGACCACTTTGGTGGGAAGGTAAACAGCGTTCAGTGCATTCTGGTGTTGAGGCATGCCTGCCACATGTCCATGGAAAGGTCTGCAGATGCAGACAGTGCTGGTTCTTTGGCTATAAACAGGGATGAGCACTGAACCCTAGAGTCAGATATAACTGGTTTTCAAGCAAGGGTGACCTTTACCTTTAGTCTTCAAGGACAGGCCTTCCTCTTGGATCCTTGATGTGAGCACAAGGAAGGCCTTTTTAGCAGCAGCTTTCAGGCTAGTAGGAAATCTCTTACATGAAAGATCAGGCTGGTTCCCTCCCTACTATCCTTTGGCGGGCATTCTTTTTAGGCTGAATTGTTCATTCATTCATTCATTCATTTAGTTCGACTTTTTCGCCTCCTCCTCACCAAGGCAGCTCCAAGCAGCTTACAGTCTAACCCAGGGGTGGCCAAACTATGGCCCACCAGCCGGATGCAGCCCCTGGTGCCTATTCATCCAGCCCACAAAGCCCTCGTCGCTCCTGGAAGCGGAAGTAAAATGTGCCCATACGGGCACGTTTTACTTCCGCTTCCAGGAGCGACGAGGGCTTTGTGGGCCAGATGAATTGGCATCGGGGGCTGCATCCGGCCCCCAGGCATTAGTGACCGGCTCCCTGAACGATGTGATTGGCTCACAGCTCAAAAACATTTGGCACCCCTGGTCTAACCAATAACGATACTAAAATATAAAAACATCCCCACAATAACAATTAAAATCATAAAAGCATTAAAAACCATTTAAAAAACTCTCCACATTCACAACAGTTAAAAACTAAAACCCAGATGGCCATTCATATGAACCGGGGGGGGGGGGGCCTTTGAGGCCTTTTCTGAAGGCTAATACAGTAACTCTGATTGGAGGCATAGGAGGTTCCACAGGGCCAGAGCAGATACTGAAAAGGCCCTCCTTCTAGCACTAGAGAGATGAGGCTCTCTAGCCATGCTAGGCCCATCCCTTCCATTAGGCAAAATGAGATAACTGCCTCATGTAGCAGGTTCTGAGGTGTAGCAATCGCAGCCTTTTGCATCATCTGACTGAAATGTTCAGATTATTCTCTTGAATGAAGGGCGGAATTCTGTCTCCCACAGAATTTGTGCAAGCTGTTCTGCTACCTCAGTGATGGTGGAAGGAACAAATCATTTTAACAGTGTTAAATGCAAAGCAATCACACACATATACCACCCCATAGTGCTTAGAGCACCGTCTGGGTGGTTCACAAGTTAATTAGCATTTTGCCCCCAACATTCTGGGTACTCATTTTACCAAACTCGGAAGGATGGGTCAACCTGGTCAGGATAGAAATCGCAACTTTTTGGTTGTAGGACAGCAGTTTAACCACTGCACCACCAGGGCTCTGATAAGATTTAACTGCTTCTACATCTTCCCCAGCTATTTCCACGTCCTGATAGGGCCTGTAGCCATTACTGTATCTTGGTTTTCTTGATGTTGAGTCTCAAGCCAGCTTTTGCACTCTCCTCCTTCAATCTAATCAGGAGCTTCTTTAGGTCTTCCTCACTTTCTGCCGTTAGGGTGGTATCATCTGCGTATCTCAAGTTGTTGATGTTTCTCCCAGCAATTTTGATCCCAACTTGTGATTCAGCCAACCCTGCATTGTGCATTATGTGTTCTGTGTATAAGTTAAATAAGCAGGATGACAAAATGCAGCCTTGTCTTACTCCTTTTCCTATTCCAATGCCATTTTAGGCACCAAAATGTCTTAAGGCAGAGCAAGATAATCTGGACCTGTAACCAGTGAAGAACATTGTCACTTCCCTCAGTTTGTGTGCAAGAAACCACTTCTAAAACTGATCGGTCTTGAAAGGCAACTCATGCATAAAGCTGAACAGGATACACACACATACATACCCCAGTCTTAATTAACTTACATAACTGGGAAGAGGAAGAAAAGAACTAAAGTTAGAAATTGCAATTTGAACTTTGGAACTCTTTAACAATTTTTTTTAAAAAAATGCAATATAAAAGTTATACAGCCAATGCCAAGATGAACTGGTTTACATAAAATATGACTTAAATCTTCTAAATTATATAAATAAACATTTAAAGCAATGGGCTTCGCAATTTCAAATTCACATATACCCTAAACAAACATGCTTCCATTGGGTTACTATACCAACTGAAACATACTGATATGCAGTTAAATACAGTCTTTATACAACCCCAGAGCATAATCCACAAATCTATGGCAATGAAGGGAAGTTGACATGTCCATGTGAGGTTTAAAAAATGGACCTTTTTCTTTCTTTCAGGATTATTTACAGTGTTAGATATGTTTATAGGTGAAGTAAGATGCATCTTAAGTGTCTTGGATTATGAGATTTCTTATTTAAAATAAAAACGCTATGTCAGATCAACACTGCAATCAATTTGAATTATGGTGTGGAGTCTTGCCATTAAAATTGTGCCTGGTACTAAAGATTTCTGTATAAATGGCAACCATTTAACTGCTATGGGAAACTTTAACCCAAGTCAACCTAGGATAGCCTCCTTGTCTAGTTGCATCCATAGTTTAGGGCTAAGATGGACAAAGTTTTGTTCCCTACGTGTTGTTGAACCACAGTTCCTGTCATACTTTCCCATTGGCTATGCTGGCTAGGGCTCATAGGAGTTGCAGTATGAGGAGAGCAGTGATGGTGAACCTTGGCACTCCAGATGTTCTTGAATGTAAATTCCAACAGCCCTGGTCAGCAGGAGTGCTGACTAGGGCTTCTGGTAATTGAAGTCCAAGAACACCTGGAGTGCTGAGGTTCACCATTACTGATTTAGAGGATTTATGACCTCAGCACAGTGATGGGCAGCAACAGGTTCACACCAGTTCACCAGAACCGGTAGTAACTGTTCCCAGTGTCCTGGAGAACTGGTAGCGGCTTTTGGGGGGAACCACCTCGGGGGTTTACCTTTTCGCCAGTTCCCCCACTGCGCATGCATTGCCTCCTTGCTATCCTCCCAAGCGGGGAGGAGAAAGAGAAGCTGCTAGCCTGAAGCTCCCTATACCCTTCTCCCCAGGGTAAGTGACTCACCTTTGGGTGTGGGGTGTGGGTATGTATTTTAATGTGTATTTAATGTGTAATTATTTTTAATGTGTATTTTTATGTGTTTTATCTGTATTTAATTTGTATTTTATGTGTTTTTATGTCTATTTAATGTGTATTTATTTTGATGTGTATTTTATGTGTTTCATGTGTATTTTATGTATATTTTTATGTCTATTTAATTTGTATTTTTATGTGTACTTATTTTTATGGTTTTTTTATGTTGGCTCTACCCACATCACTGGCTCCACCCACAACATCATGATGTTGGCTCCGCCCATGATGTCGGCTCTGCCCATGATGTTGGCTCCGCTCACAGTGTGGTAATAAAATTTTTGGCTGCCCACCACTGCCTCAGCATGTCTGAATCTGGCCCTGGATAAAGGAACTCTTTTGTCAATTATTTTGATGCATTAAATAGCAAAAGCAATAGCAATACATTCTGTATTTGTATGTATCTGTTAATATGAAAAGACAGTTATCTGTTCAGCTGGAATTAAATTTAGAAAAAATTCAATTACTTAGACATGTCTAGCGTGACACCCCAATTATGTGATTATGTCTTCTGATTTAAAAAGAAATCAAAATAGAGCCTGCTAACTGGAACAAATTAAAGCTAGCTAGCTTTGCCTTGGAAGATGTTTGTTAAGGTTATAATCTTGTAGAAGTCAGTGGTCAAATTTTACAGATTAATTGGGAAGAAATTGAAATGGTGGTATAGGCTACAAAATAGTTGATTTTATTCATATGGCCAATGTTTTAGCAATGTTTTTACTCTTATACTGAATAATGTGTTAGCAGCTTCATTGTGTATCCTAAAAGTACAAAAAGGTATACTTGGTACCAAAGTAAACATGATGTTTACTATGTCATTAGTAATGTAACATGATGTTTACTATGTTGTTAGAAATGACATCTGTTTTGTTTTTTAAAAGATAAGCTGGTGAAGTGGGATCACATTTTTGTTGAGTCTGGAGCAATTTTGGATGTGAGATCTTAACCCTTCATTCTCAACTATATTTTCAACAAAATTCTCCTACAGTTCAACTATGAATTTTTTTAAAAAATCTCAATTTTGAAATCTTTCATTATGGATCATTTCCCCCCCCCCCTTTCCAGGCTTATAGCTGGGGTGGGGTGGAGTATAAAGAGCTATTATATCAGGACAGGATAAGGTTTTCCTTCCCTCCAAGTATGCAGACATCTCAGTGAAAATTGCAGATTAAATAAGGAAACAACAAAATGCTTTTTCTAGGATTGTTTTTCAATTAGAGCCTTCTCAGTGTCTGCTCATAAGCTGTGAAACTACCTTCCAAGGCTGGGCCGTTTCTTGATGTGATTCACCTACATAAGTAAAACTGTCTGGTTCGTTAAAACTAAAATTTGCATCTGGCGGCTTATAGGCAGAAGTAACAGAGTTGTGAGGTTTGGATGGTGAGAATTTCAGTGTTGTTTGTTTCCATCAATGTAGCTGATATTATGCTGTAACAAAAATTGAACTCACATATTGGTCATGCAGTCTCTCAATCACTAGTTCCATTCCAGCCACTTTGGATCTGTCTCTAGCTGCCCCCTGATGCGTTTCCTGGACCAGAAGTATGTCACATTTGTATTTCTTACACATGTCCGCTAGAAGGACACTCTTATTACTCAAAACTCCTTCAATATTTATTGAGAATATTGTTACGGTTGGTCTTGACAAAGACCTTTCTGGTGGGTTCATTCTTCAGTTCCTTTGGTTTGATCCAGTGTTGGAAAGATTAGCCAGCAAGGTTGCCACCCAGGGCACACCCAATTGTATTCACAATTTTCTCGGAGGCTCTTTCTGTGTACTCCATGTGAGCCACCTGAGGGGCAGAGATATTTTTATGAATAAAGTTTTTGGTCAATCATTGGCTGTTGAGGATGCAGTTTTTACTGGTCAGTGCTGTCCTTTTTTCTTTTCCTGTTTTGCTTCTAAATAGTTTTTTGTTTTTTAATTCTGCTTGGGGCTTGTTTTCCATATGATGGCTTATTTAGCTGTGTATTTTTAGCTGTTATCTGTCTTTAGCGCATGCCGTGAGATACCTTGGGTCTGGTAGCAGGAGAAGGGTGGGATAGAAATAAACCAGAACAGAGCAAAACAAAAAGACATTTCTGTGCTCACAAGCCCTTGAACACAACAAAGTAGTTCTTTGGACTTTGCATACCTAACTTAATAGCTACATTCCCTTATCCTGAAGTCCATACTATTAAAAAGGACAACGACTAGTACTCCCATTCCAAAGTTTTAATTCCTCTTGTGAGTTAACAAAAACACTGATTGCTTGAGAGGATGCTGTGTGTTCCTCTTCATTAGCCCGATGTTGGCAGTGATACTTGTGCTAAGAAGGCATCAAATGATCTGTGTCACTTTGTCCAACCAAGGGTGGCTCTGACTACTGCATTGCAGGCCTTTAGTTCACACTTCTCTTCTTCCTTCTGAAAGAACTCCCTGCCTGGGTTGTTCGGCTATTCAGTTGGTGTCCAGTGAATGCTGTCTTGGGTTCTTCTTTGAGTCATCACCTTTTTTCACAGAAGCCTCGTGTAACAGTGATGGTGTCTTGGTAAATGCAGGGATTGAGAACAAAGCCATCATTCTTTGGAGCAATGTAATTGTCATAATGAATGAAAGTAATGCAGAATGCAAAGGGATGAAAATACAGGCAATCTGTTGGAAAGCAAAGCCATTAAAAATAACGAGCAGCCCTTCCCTTCCTTATTTATTAATATTAGCTTTCTTTAAAATGTTGCCCAACATTTTGTTTTCAGTACAGTCACTGTGCTTGTAATACCCATTAGAATGCCTTTATCCACAATGTGGTTCCCAATATTCATAACAACGAAAACAACACTCAGGTTTGTTTCACCTTTTCATTTGACTCTTGGCTAGTCCCACATTCCACGTTATGTTCAATGGTTCTTTTTATTTCGTTTTCCTTTGTAAACAGGAATAACAGACCTACAGTATGAAATGGCAAGACATGGTGCTATGATCCTATGTTCAAACATTGCTGGGGAGATTGAGAAGGATATAAGGGGGAAACAGAGGGAGGGGAGGAAAGGAAGAGGCAAAGAGAAGAAAACATGCACATAGAAAAGGGTTAAGGATTGTATAGAACAAGGGGAAAAACTACATATTATTATTTGTATTTGTTGGCTGTATCTCACTATTTCTTTCAATGAGCTCAAGGCAGCACAGAGGGTTCTCCTCCTCCCCACTTTATTCTCATAGTAAGAACTCTGTGATGTAGATCAGGTCAAGAGTGATTGTCCAATTCAAAATTACCTAGGCAGTTTTGTGTCTTATTGGGGACTCAGATGTGGCCCTTCGAACTCCCAGTCTACCATTCTAATCTTGACAACATCCTGGTTCTCAAAAATGTGGACGAATTCATTTAACATGCTGCAAAAGCAGAAAATTCAAAGTACTTTGCTTTTGATTGAAATCATTTATTTTTAAAGAGTGTATAGATCACTTTCAATTCCTCAAATTCCCCAGACAGCAGCATAGCTCCAATTCACTTAAGTAAATCATTTAAGCTCCACACATTCTGAACTGAGCCACTTTCTCTGGTTGTAATCATAGGAACTTGATAAATCCTGGAAGTGTCTATACTGCTAAAGATAGGGACCTCTGGAGACGTATAATCAGTAGTACATAAGGATCTTCAAGGTATGTACTGTAAAGCATATGGGGTTGTTTTGACATACTAGGAGGGGATGGTTGTTATTGAGATATGGGGGCTTAAGCCAGAGATTCTCAACCTTTTCAAGCTAAGGGCCAGGTCACTCTCTCTCAGACAGCTTCAGGGGCCAGAAAACCATTTTGCCTTGCCTGCCACACAGGGCACTTCCAGGAGTGGCGGAGGCGGTGGGGGCACATGAAATGGTGTTGTGGCCCACATCCAGCTCCTGATCCATAGGTTGAGAACCCCTGGCCTAAGCTGTTCTGAATAAGAGTGGATGAACATTGGTCCCTCTGAAGAACCAGCCAAATCTAGGATATCTCAGTGAAAAACACTTTTATGTACACTGAATGCAGGAGGAAATGGTACCCAGCCAGAATTTTAATATTTCCCAAGAAAAAGTCTCAACTTTGTATTCACAACCACTAAATACATTGCATATGAAAAAAAATTTTTCCAGATAACAGGATATTTAACTTTCTCATCCAGTTTAGACGGAGAACCTGACTGGGTTTAACTTCACTGGAAATGATTGATCTGACTTACCCAGACACTTTTCTGCAGTATTAGTCATGTTAGGAGCTACTTCTAGGACACTGGTATAATAGGTAGCTAGTTGTGTCTGGTAGTGGTTATCATCTGATTATGAGCATTTGGTGAAAGCAGGAAAGAGGTTCAAGAGCCAGTTGCTTTTGGATACTTCAAATTGAGGAAATATAAGGTGGAACAATCATGGTTAAACTGTACATTATCACTTCACTTCATAACAAGTGGTCATGGCCCATTACTCTACTTCCAACTAATTCTTCAAAGGTGGCATAAGGTTTTCCTTGTATACCTTTCCCTTTGTGAGATTTTTACACTTTGATCGGTGTTGTAGAACTAAATGTCAAATCTCTGTCAGGCATGGAAACTACAGCTAAGATCTAGTAGAGTACCTCTGCTGGTTCCCATGACTTATCAGACTTGGTAATTGCCTTCCATCCTGTAACTCACCTCAATGCACAGGAAAAACCTGCTCTGGGAAGTTGGGGGAACTCATGTGCCTTTTGAATTAAAATAAGATAATGGTGAATTTAAAGATAAATTTGTTTGTTGAGTTGTTTCTGTCTAAAAGAAATGCATTTCAGTCTCCTTCTTTCTGTCTGCCTTTTGTTTAATTTCTTTTTCGTGTTTGTGAAAATGTTCACCTTGTTTAAAGTAGAAGTGTGATTGTTCTATCTCCCTTTGTTGGCTTCCAATGCTACATACCAATATGGATTTTCACAGTGTGGTAATGGGTGACAGAAAGTAACCACAGTTTATTTAACCCAAGACCAATGATGTTTGTTATTAGCTGGATCTGCAAAACTGGTGCAGAGATTTACTCACTAGCCATTTGACATCTAAGCTCATCTATCTAGGTATCAGCCATATCCTCCCAACTCTATTTGAAATAGCTGTTAGGCAACACCATCCAATTCACAGCTTGTGGCTATTGTAGTCCTATGCTTATTCTGGCTGTGGTTTTAGCCAAGGTTGTGTTTTATGTAAAAATGACAATTGAAATCTTCCAGTTTCCACTGTAGGTGCTTTGGGGACTGAGTTCTAGGCCAACAGCTAGCTTTTCTTTCCATTGTTATCGATGAACTGTGAGACAACTTCCCAAACAAATCAAAGCACATTCCCAAGTGCCAGAAATGTTTCCTGCAGGACATGTTCACTTTCAGACTTTATCTGATGGGATGCATAACAGGAACAATTTTCATAGCTGTCTTCTTCAGAACTGAGAATAGTCACTTTTAGGGACTGCAATGTCCACAGTCCTTTAGTTTATTCTAGGTGATGAACCTTAGGTTCTAGTGACGAACAAGTTAGTCTAAACTCTAAAGAGAGATTATAGAATTTGTAGTTCAAAAAGTAATTTTCTTAAATGCTGTTGGAATTATTGACTAAAAGGTTTTATTATAAATTTGCCCCATGATCATCATCTTGTTCTGATTTTAACCAGTGTAGTTTCCACTGATGTAGGATTTTAACTAGGGTTATCTAGTCGATTGATTGATAGATAAATCTGTTTTCCTTTCCTTTTTCTTGAGCCTAGTGGTTTGGTCCAACTGCCCCTGCTGTTGCAAAACAGCAGCTATTTCCTCCTGCTAATCCCGGAAGTTTTGTTTGAACTAGCATCCATCAGAAAGGGTGTTGGCTCATGCAACATCTAAATTGAAGGGACCTGGTGTGCCAATGGTATGACACATCAGTCATAACAATACTGATTGCCTGAAGCAACCTAGGGCCAGCAATGTCAGCCCAGTGTTGTCTGGGATTAGAACAAGTTTTATGACATTGAGAAGAGCCTGGTATCTGCTTTTAAAAGAAATAAACCTTTGTCAGAAAAAAAGCATCTAGAATTCAAAGATATGAGGGTATCCTTGATTCTACTGAAGCAAGTAGCTAAATCCCCATTAAGCTGAAAGAAGTCAATTTTGCAGGTTCTGATGCAATCTTACACGTATATTCTAAAGCAGGGGACCCCCAACCTTTTTTGCACCATGGACCAGTTTCATGCGAAACAATTTTCCCATGGATCAGTAAGTGGGGGTGGTGGGATTAAATGGTGCAAACGCATAATAAAATACAATAAAGTGCATAATTACCATAAGAGTCATAGTTAAGCAATGTGGAGGAGGGGCCTGGCCAACTGCCTATCAGCTGTGTATGAAACCCATGCTCTCACGCCATTTTCTGGTTAGACCCAATGGAGCATGTTGAGGGCCATCAGGGCTCCCAGCACTACTGCCCCACAGCTCCTATCCTGGTACCAGTCCATGGCTCAGGGGTGGGGACCCTTATTCTAAAGGATCATTTGTTTTAATGGCTATTATTGTTGTTATGTGCCAAGTGACATCTGACATATGGTGAGTACCACTCTAGTCCATGAATTCCCATGGCCACGCAGGTATTCAAACCTTGATCTCAAGAGTCCCAGTCTTTCACTTTACCCACATTTCACATTGGCTCTGGTGAAAAATTCTACATCTTGGTTTTTGTCCTTTTAAGATTTAAGTGGTCCTTTCCAGTCCATGTGGGACTGCAATGGCTTAGTGGTTAAGACACTAAACTTGATGACTGGAAGGTCAGCAGGTCAGCAGTTTGAAGCCTTAGTACTGTACGATGGAGTGAGCTCCCATCTCCATCCCAGCTCCTGCCAACCTAGCAGTTCGAAAGCAAGAAATTGCAACTAGATAAATAGGTACCACTTCGGTGGGAAGGTAAACAGTGTTCTGTACTCCCCATTGTTTAGTCATGCCTGCCACATATCAATGGAAATGTCTACAGACACTGCTCTTTGGCTATAAACAGAGATGAGCACTGAACCCTAGAGTCTGATATGACTGGCTTTCAAGCAAGGGCGACTTTACTCTCCCTCCAAGCTTGTTCATCGTCAAGCTATTCTGACTAGGGATGTGTCCCCTCTAAACAAGGAACTTGTGCTATAATCAAATCAGTGCCAGAATTCTTCATGATTTCTTGATTGCTATTCATTTGCTTTAGTATTTCTACATCCGTTACCCTCTCAGTCCAAGAGATTCTTACAATTCTGTGATAAACCCATGTGTCAAACGTTTCTGCCTTTCTTACCATGTTGTAGAACCAGGCATGTACATCGAAAAGAGGCTGCAGACTTCAAAGCATTGAATATGTGTTTACTTAAAAGGCATCTTGTCTTCCTTGGTTAGTTGAAATGATTTCCAGTGAATGCAGTCCTCTTGCACATGCTTTTTTCTGAGCCTGCCAAATCCTCACAGTCTTAGAAGTCAGCACTGCATTAATCAGCTGTTGTTATGAATGCCTGGCACAAAAATACTTGTGCTGCACATTTAGCCAAAGGATTCAGGAAGAAATGTTGTGTGATATACACATTTGGATTCAAATGCAGGTTTTTTGTCTCTGCTAATAAAACATTTCTTGGAATTAATATGGAAAAGAGTGGGCACCACTTTAAATCATGCAAAGCCACAAATTCCCTCCACTTTAAGATCATGCCTTCTATAATATTATAACCAGTCTATAATCTATCCAGCAGAACATTAACACAAAAAATAGGGTTTTTTTTATCTAATGCTCTTAAAGAAAAAATGAACACTGAAAATCTTTAAAGTGACAAAATTTGTAAATCTATAATTTCAGTGTAAAATCTCAAAAATTTGCTTGCAATTCAGTATCCATTTAGATTATCCTACTAAAGGACCATGCACGTTGGGTTTCTTCTTCTTGTGTACCCACACAAGCTTTTTGTTTTGTTTTATGGTTTAACTTTGGGCATGACCAGATTGCCTGTTTAGGCATCACCCAACTTGCCCCCAAAAAATTGGAAACAGTCATGGGGGGGGGGGGCGGCGGCAATGTGCCATTAGGTGCCCTTCTCTCCTCTTTGAGATCGAGTACTTCCCCTATGTCTCTAGATTGCTGGAGGAAGAGTGATTTAAAAAATAAATAATGAAATATAATATACCATATTTGTTGATGTATAAGACCAACTCCCCCACCTTAAAATACACTGGAAAATGGAGTGCATCTTGTACTGTATATAGTGGCCTATTTTGGTAACAACAGCATGTGTCTTATACTCTGATGCATCTTATATGCTGGCAAATACGGTATATACTTCCTCTGACTGTTCAGAAATGTTCGGGGGAAAATTCACATTGTTGAAGTCTGGAAGTATCTAATCAGGCAATTCTTAATCTGTTGTACGCCACCCAGAGTGGGAGAATATCTCAGATGGGCAGGATATAGATGTAATAAACAAAATAAAATATCAGCAAATTTTCCCGATGGATGAACTGATGAAGGGAGCTGCTCCATCAGGAAATACAGAGAGAGAGAGAGCACAAGAGAGAGAGAGAGATTGAGCAATGGCTTTTTCCCTTTTGAATTGCTAGCATCACAACTCCAACAGTGCTAAAGGGAAACAACCTTTGCTTCTTTGTTTTGCTGTTCTGTACAGCAGTTTGTAGCTTACTATCTCTTTTGTGATTTGGTCTTGACTGAGGACTAGAATTTCCCATGTAGGAGTGCTGTCACTATGTGGCCAGACTAACGAACTGCACAGAACACTGTTCGGCTGCTTCTGTTCTCCCATTGTTAATGCCTGTTTCATGCTAACTCGGATTGAAGTAAGAATTCTTCTGATCAGTATCTCAGTGCCTTATCTGCTGACAGCCCTTGTAGATCTCTTTCATTATCTTCTTTCTATCTCTTACTCACAATAGATATGGCAACTCTGTCCTGAAGCATTGCAGGTAATTTTGTCCCAATCACAGTTATATATATCATCAAGGGACTGTGGTGGCTCAAGTGGTTAAGATGCTGAACTCGCTGACTGGAAGGTCGGAGATCGATTCCCAGGCACTACATGATGGAGTGAATGCCTGTCTCTGTTCCAGCTCTTGTCAACCTAGCAGTTCGAAAGCAAGAAATTGCAAGTAGATAAATAGAAAACCAAGATCATGGCAACAGGCCCTATCAGTCCCTGGAAAATAGATGGGGAAGAAGTAGAAGCAGCGAGAGATTTTATTTTCTTAGGATCAAAGCTCACTGAAGATGGTGATTGCAGCCATGAAATAAAAAGGCGACTGATTCTTGGGAGGCAAGTGATGAGAAACCTGGGGAGCATAGTGAAAAGTAGAGACATCACATTACAAACAAAGATTAGCATAGTCAAAGCAATGGTATTCCCTGTGGCAATGTATGGTTGTGAGAGCTGGACCATTAGGAAAGCTGAGCGCAGAAAAATAGATGCCTTTGAGATGTGGTGTTGGAGAAGGGTTTTGAGAGTCCCATGGACAGCAAGGAGAACAAATAGGTCAATCTTAGAAGAAATCAACCCTGACTGCTCCTTAGAAGGTCAAATAGTAAAGATGAAGCTAAAGTACTTTGGACATCAAATGAGAAGAGAGGATTCACTTGAGAAAGCCTTGATGTTTGGAAGGGTTGAGGGCAAAAGAAGAAGGGGACGGCCCAAGATGAGATGGCTAGATGGTATTGTAGAGATAATGGGCACAGAGCTGAGCGAGTTGAGGGGGATGGTGGAAGACAGGAGTGCCTGGCGGACAGTGGTCCATGGGGTCGCAGAGGGTCGGAATTGACTGTGCGACTGAACAAAAAAAAAATAGGGACCACTTTGGTGGGAAGGTAAACCATGTTCTGTGCTCTCCGCTGTTGAGGCATGCCTGACACATGTCCACAGAAACATCTGCAGATGCAGATAGCACTGGCTCTTTGGCTATAAACAGAGATGTGCACTGAAGCCTAGAGTTGGATACGACTGGCTTTCAAGTGACCTTTACCTTTAGACAGACAGACAGACAAACAGACAGAGATTGCTTGCTTGCTTGATTGATTATAGACATTGATTACTGATTGATTATTATAGACATAAACTGAACTAACATTCTTTAAAAACAGGAGTGTGAGCTTCTTCATTATAGCGAGGAGTCATCCATGCGCGAGTCAATTGGGCACATGGATGCTCCTTGATGTTTTCAGGATGGACACAGACATAAATATCATTTCTGATGATTCAGTGAAGCATATTCAAAGAAATAGCTGAACCCAAGGGGAAATTGGTCCAGAAATAGAGCACAGAATCTTCTTCTACAGCCAAAATAAGCAAACTCAGTGAACAAATATGTGAAACAAGGCTTTGTAAAAGAGTTGGCTACCAACTGTAAAGAAAAATACAGTAATCTACTCCTCTGTGAGTTCAAACAGAACAGCCAAAGAAGCTGCTTTATTCAGAGACTGGCCATTGGTGCTAAATGTTGACATCAAGCATTAGTGGCTTTCTTGGATCCCAAAACGCAGGGCATTGTACATGGTTTATGAACAGTGGTGGACAGAGGGCAGACCTTGTGGAAAACTGAGAAACACCCAAGTCTCTTAACATTATAAAATAAATGAATGGCAACCAAAAGGAAATGTTACTTTATACATTTCATTGCTAAAAGTGATTTGTCCTGAAAGCAAAAAAAAAGTTTGGCATTGAAACAACCTAGTGACATTCTGGTTCTTTTTAAATAGTAGTAAAGTGTAACGCCAGTGGCCAGTTGTTACTCAATCCAACTTGGGGTTTACCACAAATGTTAAACACTAGGTGGAACAGTGCACATAATTTCAAAACCAGACATGATTTCAAAGCCAGTATGTAAAATGCAGGATATTTCATTATAGAAGGTTCCTGAATAGACGTTCAGTGAACAGGCAACATGTTCCAAAATATCAAATTACCCAAATTCAGAGTAAATATGCTATAGTCAATACATTCTACCTCCCACAAACTGGTGTTCTCCAACTATGTGAGACTACACATCCAATCATCTGAGCAGCATGTTTCCTAGGGATTATGAGAGTTACAATCTCATCAATCTGGAGGGCACCAGAGTGGAGAAAGCTGAACTAGACAATGTGCATATATTTGCATCAGTAAGGCCTGAGTTTGAGTCAGACAGTTCTCATTTCCCCACCCTGTTCCACTAAGTTGTCTGAACAATAGCATCCTTTGTATTGCACTCTCCGATCTCATGTTGATTATCTTAGCATCTCAGTTTGAAGAAGAACTTGTCTAACAGAATAATTTACATGCACAGAAATATTAATCCCTTGAGTCAAATCCTCTTTTAAGACAGGATAAGCATATTTCCACTTGTTTCCGTTCTGGCAGGTCTAATTTACTTTTGACTCCCCCTTCCCCATCCATTCCATCTTTCACAGGTAACTTGTGATGCAGATATAATGGCCTAAGTCAATTCCCCAAAGCACTATATAGCCAATGTACTGACTTAGGCTTCTGGGAATTGAAGTCCACCAGTATTTGGGAAATGCTGTTCTAGGACAAAGGTGAGAGTTCTATGTAAACTGTACTACCAAATTATAGCTGAAATTATGCTGCCATACTTCAGGAGCCAACTGAATGAGTGTATGGATCCTTCTATACAGTGAGTGTCCTCATTGTTTTAAATCCATTGCAGTGCTCAAAGAAAACTGCCTCTAAAATACATTTAAAGCAAACAAATTGCATGTTTTAAGAGATTTCCCCTGGTTGCCACTGATTGTTGGTGGTAAAATTGTACCTGGACTATGGTGAGTTGCTCTTCTCTAGCTTGAAACTAAATGGGGAGAGGGTCCACCATGCAATTTTTCTTTGCAAAAGAGGAAAGGAGCAAACTGAAACAGAGAAAGCTATGGTGCTTCCCCTGTTCAACCTCCTTGTGCGCAGCGACTACAAATGTTCAGAACCTCTGAGGCTTCTTCAAAAGCAGGAAAATATCAAGAGTGAAAGTTCATCAAACTGAACTGTACAAATTAGTCTGCTAGGATATACAATACAGTACCTCTATATGTTCCTGTGTCTCTGTTCTAGCTTTCTAGATTTTGCCCTGACTTATAATGGAATGGTGTGAGTTATGGCTGCAAACAAGCATATGAGAAAATTTAGGCAGTGATCACATGGTTTATTTATTACACAGAGATTTTTTTTATAATTTATAAGATAGGTAACTGTCAAAGTAAACATTCCTAGAGAAAAAGTGTTAACAGTTTTCATGTTTACAACAAGTATAGGCACATAGTGCAAAAATACTTTTCTGATACAGAGGTCACAAAATAGTTCTCTATATATGTTTGTTAAAAGGCATTTGTTTGGAATCCTGTCATATGACTTAGCCTTTAATTGAAATATATTTGTGGGTGGCATTAGTGTAGCTGCTATTTTATCTACCAATACATTGCATACAGTTAACTTGCATTTGGTTTAATTGTTGAGGGCGAAGCATGGATCCACTAAGATCAAAGGCAGTTTTGCCACTGACTCGAATGGAAGCAGAGTTGTACCCTTGGCTGGTATTTGGTTTTAACTAGGCATCACAAAAGTTAAACTACAACATCTACTACACAATATATGTTAAATATTCTGAATACCTGAGTATATATTCTGCTTTATTAATCTTTTATATAATATTTGTATTCTGCACTTTCTGTGATCCCAATGTACAATTAGAAATCAATACTATACTGCTTAATGCTACTTTATAACTAACCTCTCTGAGGGGAACTGGATCTATGCTATGCTTTAACCAAAATGTTGTGCAAATTCTAATGAGGAAACTGAGCTTCTGTCCACCACAGAATACCCAATCATTTCTATGGAGGAAGCAAAGTTGCACTTATAAAGGAAAACATACAGATCAGTTCTCTCCAGAGCAAAATGCGGTCCTGAGGAGAACATTCTGCCTCCCACTCTACCTCTTTTTTTAAAAAAGCTTGTGAAAACTTAGACCCAAAGGGAGTTTTGTTTGTTTTTTGCAATTTGGCAGGGTTTTTTGGCTCCTTCATGGTCTACTTCTTTTGGTGGTGGGGGGGGAGGTAGACTCAAATGGATTGGTGTGGGTACTCCTGACAAAATTATCCCCACACTCTGTAGAGGATATGAGAAAACCGTTTTTTGCAGAGAGAGAGTTTGTTTGTTTGTTTGTTTGTAGTGGAGAGACCATGTAAAGGGGCAGAGGGCATATACACCTTGCACAAGTTCTAGAAGTTACTGGCCCTGCTCTAACGAAATCAAAAGATTTCTAATTCAAAGTGAATAGATGGGTTGCAATAATAAGAAACTTTCACAAGCCGTTTCACAAGTCATACATTCTTGTTTCCTGTCTTTAGTGGGTGAGAGGTGGAAAATTTGGGTTACTGTGATGTATTCTAATTGGTTGGTTAAACCAAGTTAAAACCAGATGTCTTTGCTTGTTGGCTAACCTAATTAGAACAAACTCTGAGAATTGTAGCTAGTTTTAAAAAGAACAACCCCAGACATTTTTCATCTTGTGTGCTTTGAAGGAGCAGGAGAAAGAAAGGAAGTACACAGGAATCCTGGGTTCTTCTGCAAGGTTCTTCTTCTAACAATGATAATTCTCTGCTGGCCACTGCTGAATCTCACTGAAGTCAACAAGCTACCTTCTATTTCTTTCTCTTCCTTGTAAGAGATTTTAAGTTAGCAGCAATGGCATGGCATGAACATTTCAGTGCCAACATCTGCATATTAAGTATTTGTGGAAATAGTTGTATACACACAATAATGTACAAACAAATACAATATCTTATAATACAAAATTCAGTGTCTTCAGTTCATAATATATATTGATGAGAGGTAGGATTCCTAATGTTAGGTGCCAAAATGATGTTAATTCTATCATTATAACCTTGTACCCAGAACGAAAATTAATTTCTTAAAGAATGTTTCAAGAAGGTTACTTGAAAATAAGCTATTTTTATTTGAGCACCCAAAACTATGATTTTAAAAATCAACATTAACTGCCCTACAGAACTCTGTGACTTCTCATTTGGTAAGGTATGTAGGCATCTCAGCTAGAGAGTTCTAATAAGCGTCTGAACAACAGGACAGAATTCTTCAAACTGCATCAAAATACAAATCCTAGGATTCCACAAGAGGGACCCATGACAGTTAAGGATGCATCAAACTGCTGTAATGTCATAGTGTAGGTAGACTCTTAAAGTTTTAAGATTAGTAATTTCATTACAGATTGAAAAAGAGCCAGTCCAATGTTTATTTTAATCAGAGTGTATGTGCAGGGCTACCACCTTGGGGAAACGCAGTTTGCTAGCACCAGATCTACACAACAGGAGCCATCTTTCCACAATGACCAGTTGTGTAGTGAATATACATAGCAGAGGAACAGCTCACAAGAGCTTATCCTAGCCCCTAATCTTCATGCAATCATTTAATCATCTGTATGATCCCAATGCACATATAAACTGTGTACATAAAGGCACTGTCCATACAGTTGGTGCATTTCATAAGTCCTCAGCTTCTCATTAAAGTGTTTCCATATGCATATTTCATTTGCGCACAGAGACTATACAAATCATTGCCATGAGGCTGGACTGGAACAGGACTTGCCATCTATTCCTACATACACAACCACTGTGTGTGATGTCATTGAGGAGTTTTAAGCATCCCTGTCTTTCCATGAAATATGTTTATAAGTGATGAGTGTTTAGAAATGTGTTTGCCACACATTCCTTTTTTACAGTAGCTCTGTGAATCTGGTCAGAGGCAGAGAGCCAGATTTTTTGCCACCACCTGTGGCTATGTTGGCCAGATAACATTAGTGGGATCACCACATAGCACCATGTCACTGGCTTCTTTGCCAGAGCATCACATGGAGCTTCTCTGCCTGGCACTTCAGCCAGGAGCCTGGCTTTGCCCTTCTCACTTTCTTCCCTTCTCGGGAAAGGCAAAGAAAGGAGGGCAGCTGGGAGGCCACATAAGATGGTTTAAGAATGCAGCTGAATCCTGAATCCTTCTTCAAAATTTCCTAGTATAGGGAAAGGGAATAGATGTGGCGTGGCTGTTGATACTGAGATCTATGGCCTTGGTTCTTTCCCCATTTCTAAGGTGTAAGACTTTAAGCCAGAAATAGGGCAAGCCCACCTGTGGGTAGCATTGGAGATCCTGGTGGGACAAACCCAAATCTGGCTTTACATTTTTGATTCCCAATGTGCAAAATGTTTGTAAAGGTATGGTGGACCATGCTTGGAGCAGTACAAAAACGATGTTTGTGTGATGCTTCTGGCTTAGCAAGTATCCTTTGACATGTACAGCTCCCCGAACATCCTATACCAGGGTTTCTCAACCTTGGACCTACAAGTGTTCTCGGACTTCAATTCCCAGAAGCTCAAGTTAGCACACTTGCTGATCAAGGGTTCTGGGAATTGAAGTCTAAGACCATCTGGGGGCCCAAGGTTGAGAAACCTGTCCTATACCATTAGGTTGGTCAGAAGTTGGTCTTAATGAAATAAGATTGGATTTGCAAACTCCATCCACCGATGTGGGGTAATTTTTCCTTCTCACATCCATCCTCAATACTTTTTTCAGTAGGATCCCTTAACACTCTAGAGAAAGTTTTTCAGGACTTGCAAGTTACTTCAAGAAGGTCGACTAAGGAAAGTCTTTAGTCTCTTTCCACTCAGTCCAAGTCAGTATCGCTATAGAAACCTAAGCTTTGATAATGGAAGTTTATGTACATGTTTCCCTTTCAACAAATGTGGCAGCAATTGATTTGAATCCCTTGTATTAGCACCAAAGGAAGAGGAGGAATTCCATGTAAATCGACATTATGGGAAATGGCAAACTACAGCACCTTGAATATCATCTTGAAGAGTTTTCTTCTCTGTTAATCTCTCTCTTCCTCCATTTCTTTTTTATTGTAATTGAAGCTGAAGACCAGTGTCTCCATTAGGAATACATTTCCCACAGAATCCTCCACATCTTCCATATATTTTAGTATCATCCTGAAAAGAAGAGGAAATCAGTTAATAAAACCCCTCAATTATTCAAACATATGGAAAGGAAAGAAAATTGTAGAATGTAAGTAGCATGTCAGAGCTTCCTGAAGAGAGAGAAAAAGACATCTGATTGTCTTGGTATAGGACAACCTTACTTCAACTTTTGTTCTGTGATTGGTCATTAAACAGTAAATCAAACTTTGTTTGAAAGTCTGATTCTGCTCTGGAGGGACTGCATGCATGGAGGGGAAACTGTAACAGCTGGAAATACACATTTCTGTAACTTGTAATTTCAACTTCAGTCTCAGCAGAGTGATCTACCCCAGCTTTGTCTAAAAGCAAACATGAATGTAATGTGTTCATGATAATCTTGCTATTCAGATATGCTAATGTAATATTTCATTGCTGTGATTTATCTTGGATGAGGCATGCAGCCCCAAGTGAACCTAGTGCAGAAAGAAATTGGCTGTGGCTACCTGACCTTGCTATTTGTTGTTCAATCACACAGTCAATTCCGACCCTCTGCGACCCCATGGACCATTGTCCACCAGGCACTTCTGTCCTCCACCATTCTCCTCAACTCGCTCAGTTCTGTACTCATTGTCTCTACAATACCATCTAGCCATCTCATTTTTGGCCGCCCCCTTTTTCTTTTGCCCTCCACCTTTCCCAGCATCAAGGCTTTCTCAAGCGAATCCTCTCTTCTCATTTGATGTCCAAAGTACTTTAGCTTCATCTTTACTATTTGACCTTCAAGGGAGCAGTCAGGGTTGATTTCTTCTAAGATTGACCTATTTGTTCTCCTCGCTGTCCAGGGGGCTCTCAAAACTCTTCCCCAGCACCACATCTCAAAGGCATCTATTCTTCTGCGCTCAGCTTTCCTAATGGTCCAGCTCTCACAACCATAAATTGCCACCGGGAATACCATTGTTTTGACTATACGAATTTTTGTTTGGAATGTGATGTCTCTACTTTTCACTATGCTCCCCAGGTTTCTCATCGCTTGCCTCCCAAGAATCAGTCGCCTTTTTATTTCATGGCTGCAATCACCATCTGCAGTGAGCTTTGATCCTAGGAAAGTAAAATCTGTCACTGCTTCTATTCTTCCCCATCTATTTCCCAGGGACTGATAGGGCCTGTGGCCATTATTTTGGTTTTCTTTATATTGAGTCTCAAGCCAGCTTTTCCCCTCTTTTAACTTAATCAGGAGCTTCTTTAAGTCCTTCTCACTTTCTGCCATTATATAATAAGCAGAATTCCACAACATCTTAGTCTTTTCCTTAGAAATAATCATCTCAATTGAGCCAAGAAACCAATAAAAATTAAGTAATCATTTCTTTAAATATAACTCACTCGAGATTTATGTATCTGAACTGTAGCATAATTTCCCTGAGCAATCCACTTTGCATTAGTGGATAGCTTCAGTCCAGTGCCTGCCAAATTGATGCCAAACTGTCCCTGTAAAGCAGAAAAAAGCAAAGAAAGCAGATCAACTTTAGAGCACACCTGATTACTGCCCCTACTATATATGACCACATTACCTTTCTCTTTGCCAGACTATTCATTACTGTTTTGATTGACTGAATAGCAAGTATAGGGGGTGGGGTTTGATCTGGATAGGGACCTAGCATGGGGTAGGGAACTGGAAGACTTTTCCTCTGTCCCAGAGTCTCAGTGATCAGTTTCACTGTGCCAGTGTTTGCACAAACTTAGATGTGCACAAATATAAGTTAGGATGGGGAAATGGAAGCTGTGCTTCCAGTCCCTGTCTACGTTAGGCCTCCAGAATCAATTTTCAGTGGATAAAAGAAATGTAGCAGCAGTTTGTACATACATATAATAATAATAATAATAATAATAATAATAATAATAATAATAATAATAATAATAATAATAATAATAATAATAATAATAATAATAATAATAATAATAATAATAATAATAATAATAATAATAATAATAAAGCATTAGTAATTAGAATGCTATGACAGTCCTAAATACAAGCTAGTTTTTAACCTCATACTGGTCTTCATTAGACTGGGTAGAAGATGTAGTGGGTGACCAGCCAGATAGAAACCTCTGTAGGTCAAAAGCTAGCTTATGTTTGTAGTTTTTTAATAGTTCAATAAAAGTACCCAGAATGGTGTAGTGGATACAGTGGTGGATTACAATTCAGGAGACTTGGTCTAGATTTGAATCTCTGCTGGGCATGAAAGCTCAATAAGGAAAGAGGTAGAAAAAGTAAACGCATCCTTAAATATCTTAATTACCTAGAAAGCACTAATAGGTTTGGCACAAGTTGGATGTGACTTATTGCACATAATGGACACACAATAAGGATATCATCCACACTACCCTTCAGATTGTGTAGAAGGGCCTCATTTTTTTTGGTTATAAGTAACATGTAGCTTAGTACGTGAACGCACTCATCTACACATACAGTACTACATTGCATCTGCGTACCGTACACAAACATTTTCTTTCATTCCACGTAGCATTCTCATCTGTGTTATAAATTCCTAAAAACAATATTCCAAACTGTAAAATCTGTTTCCCAGCATTGTCAATGGGACCAAGCACACCATTGTAAAAAAGGTGTCTTCTGATTCATGCCTAACGCAGAGGTGTTGAAAAGGAAGCTCCAAAGCCACAAGAGGGCAGTGCTGTGTTGCAAACAGCAGACAGAAAAATCATTAAGAATCAAGACAAGGAAACTGGAAGAGTAAGAAGAAGAAAGCAGGATTTCAGGAAAGAGGATGATGAGAAAAGAAGAGGGAAACTAATTCGTCAAGCAACTGGTTTGAACTGATTTCTCCCAGACACTTGGCTGATTCCCATGTCATAATTCAGAGCTTTGTAAAACTGTCCTGCTGGTTGGGGGGATTCTATGAAAATTATTTTTTTTTCCTAAGCTCTCATCAATATGAGATGCATATGAGTATGAGTAACATATGTGGCTGTGTCTCTGGCACAACTCTAAACCGGAGGCCATATGTTAAGCGTTTTGCAGTCCCGAAAGTTTTTGAATGTTTAAACAAACGCTGCTCACATCCAATTGTAGAAGACAGGGAAACAAAATGAAGAGGGGAGAAGAGAGGGTCATTTTGCTGTTCAGAAATCTGCACCTACATACATTGGACAAACAAAATCCATGTACCTGGGGACATCTAGCAGCACTATAGCAGTCTCCAGCTGTGGCGAAAGGGACAGGCTTTCCATATATGGTGTGGGCAAAGCGGAAGTCAGTGGCTAAGTAAGCAAAATTGAAATTCTGTTACTGAAAGCAAAACAGGTTTCACTAATTATCATAGGGATTCTGGTGACGGCAGTATAAGACCATGTGGGCAGGAAGAGTCTCCATTCTCTGAAAGGAGATAACCACACAGAAATCTCCTTTCCTTCTCACAGAATGGTGGGGAGATCTTCCAGCTGCAGGCTTTATGTGGCCCATAGACTGGTCACATCTCTTGTTGTGTTGTATCTGGCAACACATCCTCCTAAGGAAAAAAAAAACACACACACACACTACTCTGTTCAGCCATGAGGTTTGAAACTGCCTCTTTGGAGGTCTTTTTTAAAAGTCTGAAAACTGCACACCTGGGATCTTCTTGGAGTTTGCAAAAAGGAAAGAGGGGTTTCCTCTCAACTGAGTGTGGTGCGATTTCAAGGGCTCCACCCACTCAACTCAGCCTTATCGCTGTGTGAAGAGGGAACCATGATTGCTATTTCTAAACTGCAAGAGAGCTATGAATCAGTATTCATTATCACACTGAGTTGGGCTTAATTTTGCCACCAAACCCATAGCTTGCCTCTTCGCTTGGTCCTAAAAATGCCCACGACTGTAACATAACATGTGATGATAAGGTTATACTTTTTTGCTGAACTCCTCATAAAAGGTACACATACACAGGATGTGCCCATGGAAAAACATATTATTGAAAGAAAACCAAGAACAAGTCCCCCCCCCCCCTCCTTTGGTTGCAATGTCTGCTACATATTATTTTGCTAGAACAGATCAGATGGAAAAACCATTTCAAAAACCATTTCAAAATGTCATCATAAGACATGCAAATTACATAAGAGTCAGCAATCATGTTAAAGCACAGCATCCCATGAAAACCACAATTCATTATATATACAGTGTAGTCTCACTTTTAATTTCCAAAGAATTGAGCTCCATCCTTATTTTTTTGAATATAGTATAGCCAGCTGCAGGGTAATCATTTCTGCATATGCAATCTTGACTTCTACTTCCATTAAAGGGACATTCATATGGATTCTGCAGGCTATAAACAAACAGCTCTTAGCTTTTATTTTAGTATTTTTCATAACATGTTGTGCCACGATACTCTTCCATATTGTAAACTTAGAAAGGCTAAAATGACTACAGCATCTTATGCTACTCAATATTTTGTACCAACCTAGCATGCAGCTATAAACTGGCTGTATGATCTATCCAGCTTAAATGGCTCAAAGTATATTCCAGCTTGGGACTCTACGGAGATGCTCTCACCAACAACCAATTTAATCACACTGCTTAAGAAACATGGTGGCCAATCTTGGCACTCCAGCTTTTTCTTGTACAGTGAAACCTCGCATAAAGAGCGCCTAGCTTAAAGAGTAACTCGATTAAAGAGCAGAATTTTCTCTGAATGTTCGCTTCGCTTAACAAATAAAACCAACCAAAAACTCACTTAACAAATAAATCGGGGTTCACAATCCCCTCCCCCCACCAGAAGTCACAATTGGTCACTTACAATGGTGTTTTGCTTAAAGAGCAAACTCGCTTAAAGAGCAATCCTGTGGAACGCATTATGCTCTTTAAGCAAGGTACAACTGTACTTCAATTCTCAGAAGCCCAAGTCAGGGCTTCTGAGAATTGAAGTCCAAGAACAGTTGGAGTGCCTAGATTGGCCATCAGGGCAATAAGAAGAAAGATGATCAATTTTTCAGTCCTTCCCTCCCATCTATCCCTCCTTTTCCTCCTGGGAAACAAATAAATACTGTATCTAACAAATAAATGCTGTATCTAACATCCTCTTCCTAGATTCTATGATGATAATTCAGAGCTGCTATTTGATTTTAAATTAGGCACATAATCTTAGAAATAGCACATAGTGATATCCACAAATAAAAAACACATTTTAAAATGTTTTAAAAACACCATACCGATATCCATATACTTCTGAAAAGTTATTTGCTTCCCCTTTAGACAATGTCAAATATTCTTTGGGATTTTCCAGCCCCATGTCTGAACAATAGATCTACCAAATAAAGATGACAATGCAGTAGTTTAGAATTGTTTTAGTTAATGATGGGTTAATTTTGTACCCTTCTCCCTCAGACAAAAAAAGTAGCAATACCTTTATCATTCTTCCTTTAATGTCCAGCAAATATTCACCATCCTTTTTAATCTTTTTTACAATCTGCATTTCTTTGCAGCTGGTTATTATCGCACCTTAAAAGCAAAAAAGAGTGTTGTTACGTCATTTTAATGGATGAAATATTCTAAGACAGTGATGGTGAACCTTGGCATTCCAGGTGTTCTTGAACTTCAAACCCCAAAAGCCCTGATCAGCAGGTGTGCTGACTTGGGCTTCTGGCAATTGAAATCCAAGAACACCTGGGGTGCCAAGGTTTGCCAACACTGTTCTAAGATATATCTCTGTTTTATCATAACCAATTACTTACAGTCTTTTGCACGGCACCTCCGTCTAGCTACAGGTTTTAAATGGGAGGGACACAAGTCACTGGTTAAGCCATTTTCAGTCACACATTCCACTCTTCTTTCCATTATTCCCACTCCACAAGGCACTGAGCACTAAACAAAGAGCATAGCAATAGCTGGAAAAAATCATGGGTAGAATTCACAGGTAGAGCACTACACTCATAATAATAAATTATCTCTTTCTCAGTTATGTGGTATACAGTGGAAAAAAGGCTCCCCTCATGGCAATCCCCTTACCACTCCACCCCTTAACAGTCCATATCTACAAATGAGTGGCTCTTAATTGACCACTTAAGACCAAATCATCATCAAACTTCTGGCCTTACAACATAGATGACTTGCAATACTCTACAATTCCTGGCGAGAACCATTGCTCTTCTGATATGGTGAGGGTTATCTAGATGGCCTGTTTTGATGGAACTGTATCAGCCTGAATAATGTTAGTTACAGTGAATGGTCAGGGGAAGTGAAGTGATTTTTATCATCTTCTAGATCAGAGGTCAGCAAACTTGGTTCTCCTGGTGTTGTTAGACTTCAATTACCAGAAGCCTAAGTCAGCACTCATGCTGACCAGGCCTTCTGGGAATTGAAGTCCAAGAACATCTGGAGAGCTAAGTTTTCCGACCTGTGTACTAGATCATTACTGATGCAGTATATTACATCATTTAAATAAATAATTATTTTCTTTAATTATTGCAAGTCAAGAGAATATCTGGCCGGACATCCTGCTACAGTAATGGAGTAGACTATACAGCCAGCAACTCAATGCTGAATGTAGATAGTGGTAAATAACCTGATTCCTTGAAGGGGCCAACGGCTACGGGCGGATGTGCCCTGTTAGGTGGAGGAAATGTCACCGGAAACCATCATATTGGGCCCAATGGCAAAATGAGCAGAGGAGGAACCAGTTCTGATTTCCAACAGTCATGGAGGTGGAAGAGTCCATGCCAGATGGACTGGCTGTGACAAGGTGTACCTTGTCAATATTCTCAAGGCTGCACAGTCTATTGCAGTCCTGGTGTTAAATCCTGCATGTTTCACTTCATATTTCCGCAGGAGATGGTTCCAAGATCACAGTGTGGGGGTCACTTCATAGCAAGCTGGGATCCACCTTAAATAAATTCATGCCAATGGCATTTTTCCTACTTCAGGGGGCATTTTTCCTACTAGTTGCAGCCGCCGCCACCAGTCAAGAAACTACCCACAGCTCCAGGGCTCACTTACATATGTTGTGAATGTGATGAGAGAGATGCATTGGAGAAGAGGTGGACAGAGTCATCATTCAACATGTGTGTATACATGTCTGGATGATCTCTAAGGCGAAGTAACAGGGCAGCTTAAGTGTGGTGGTGGCAGATGTTGTCAGGCACTGCTACTCAAAAAACGGATTCAGCCCAGTGAATTCTGGCTCTACTGTATTACTAAGGTTCCCTCTGCACTACTGCCCTTATATTCAAGTGGAAATCCCTGTCATAAAAATATTACTTACTGTTTATTATTTATTTATTGTTCGCATTTAGTATCCCGCCCCAATCGGGAAGACCTGACTCTGGGCGGCTTACAACATACATTACCGTCATAGGTAATGTTAAAGCAAAGGTCCTGGATTTTCTTTGTGAAAGCCCCATAAAAGCCAAACTCATCAAACTAGGTATATTTTGTGAGTAATCTGATCAAACAGAAACCTAGTCCATAAAAGTAAATGATAGCTGATTCATTTTTACACTCACTCAGACATTTCATAAAATTGCCTTAAAGTGAAATTCACCTTATTCCATTGTCCCACTTTCCAAGCTGAAGCATGTAGACAGGACTTAATATTGCATTTATTAGTCAACAGTGACCATTCTGGTGGGCAGTCTTGGTAGATTACTTCCTGAAGGCCAAAGGAATGGTTATTCCAAGTGTTGTGGTCTTCAACACAGAATGTGATTTTCTGCTGGTAGTCAAGATTACAACCAGCTGGGCACTAAAATGATAAACAAAATGCACACAAACATTAACCTTTAGGATGCTGTCAGTGATGTCATATGTACATTATGCAGAAGGATTGGACAAAACACAAGTCTTTTTGCATAAAAATAACTTGTGCAAATGTTACATATTTTTTACAAATTTCCACAAAAACTTTGGCAATCTCTTACAATCTCGCCCAGCAAAGGGGGGGGGGGGACCTATTGGATTTTTTTTCCATTCTCTCTTACAAGAGCACAGTATCCAAAGATTTACATTCTTTCAAGGGTAAAATTAAAAGGTTTGTCATAAATACAGTAGATACATTTACCTGTGATGAATCAACTGTAATCATAACATATTTACAGGGAACCACTCTGCATTTTCTGCTGACTGGAGGTTTTGTGGCAGGATCACAATGTTTTTCCTTTACTTGGATCCTATTTCCATCCACGCATGTCACTTTCCGGTACGTTTCCTTTGTTTGACATGAAGAACACTGACAATGACAAATACAAGCCAATTTCTTTTCCATAAGGAGCAATGGTTACATTTATGTAGCCATGTTTAAGAGAAGTCACAACAGGACCACTTCAAAGTATTAAACTGGAATCCTGGACCTATTCATTCTGAGTGCAAGTGGCTGATGAATTTCAAGGAGATAATCTTTGTTTGTGAAAGAAGTTTCAACTCTCGTTGGAGAGTTGTTTAAGTTGAGTTAGGAGTTTGGGCATTTCCTCGTTGGAGAAAGCTAGTCTATTTCTTTCTCAAGTTACAAAGGAATAAGCTAATACAACTCAAAATTGCTTCCTGTTCCAGGGTATATCCCCATTACATTTGAAGTTACTGGACAATACCCAGTAAAACAAAACACAATTTTGTTTAACTTGTAGGAATAGAAAGATTTAAAATGAAATTTGTACACTTTTTAAACAGAACCTACTGATGTTTTCAGCTGCTTTATATAATTGCAAGCAAAATCCAAGGATATACTTACATCTTGCCACTCATCAATCAACCACTGATATTGTTCACAGGCAACCAGCTCACAGAACCTATTACTAGGTGGTCGGATAAGATGATTACACATTTCTTCATTAGCTTGACCATTGCCTCTTAATCTACAGTAAACATCCCGTTGCTGAACTCCTTTCCCACAAGTCACAGAACACTGAAATACACATAAAATACACATGTATCAAAGGGGAAATCTTAGACTGCAGTCTCATGCACACTTACCTAAGAAGATGTCTTAAGGAACTCACTTTAACAGCAGATAGTGGTAGAACTCTGCAGTTAAACACTTGCTAATACTGAAAGACTAGAAATATCTACAGTAATACCTCGGATAATGCTAAGACTTGGTTCCACAAGTCTTGGTGTTATCTGATTTTTAGTGTTATCCAATGCATGTTAAAATCCTATGGGATGGATCGGATAATGTTAAAGCTCCATAGAGATAGATTGTAACCACACAGGCTTTAGCGGTTGTTATCCGATCCATCCCATAGGACTTTAACGTTATTCGATCCAATTCTCCTCCCCAGATTACTTAACGTTATGCGATTTTAGCGTTATCCTTGGTAAACGTTATCCAAGGTATTACTGTACTTTGGAGTTGTACTGAATCTGATGAAATTTTCACAGGTCAATGAGTGAAGGAAAAGCAACAATAATGGAATTGGATTAGTGTAGCCTCCTTGCTTTACAGCTATACTGCCATTGGTCAGTATCTGGTTGAATAAAATTGCTTCAGCAGCACAACTTCAGCAGGAGGTGGGGGAAGATATCAATAAAAAGAAATAACATTATTTTCCCCCAACAAAAATGCTTGTGGAACAAACCATGCATCACAAAGATGTCACAAACCACTAGTAATTAGTAAGTACACAATTATTAAATAATGATTCCAATGACATAGAGAAACACTTGTAGCCCACACCCTAGAGAACTGGGTTGTGGAAGTCTAACCATATTTAGTCAGTTATTTGGGGTCGGAGTTATACTTAGGAATGGATCTAGAGCAGGGATGCCCAAACCTTTTGGGCCATGGGCCAGTCACATGGTTCAGGAAGCCAGTTACTATGGCCCAGGGGCTGGATACAGCCTCCAATGCCAATTCATCTGACCCACAAAGCACTTGTTACTCCGGGAAGCAGAAGTAAAACACACCCGTACAGGCGTGTTTTACTTCTTCCAGGAATGACAAGGACTTCGTGGGCTGGATGACTTGGCGTCGGGGGGCACATCCAGCCCCCAGGCCATAGTTTGGGCACCCCAATCTAGAATGTGTATTTTACAAATATGAAGAGAAAGACATATACCTAAGGTCCTAAAGTAAGCAATATGCAACATTCCTGCAAAAGCCCATTCAGCATATGTGATGGCCCCAAGCTTGTTTCCTGGAGCTTGGCATTTGGAAATAAAATTACATGGTTGGAAGGATGTACCCTGGGCTGACAGCCATAAAAGCTTGTAATAAGAACTGGATACCAGCAACTTAGCATCACTTTTGTCTAAACAGGCATGAATATCTCTATGTAGCACTAGTATAACAGGCAAAACGGGAATGATTCAACATGCTGGTTTCACTCATTCTGCAGAATAAGGATACACAAATTAGGGGACAGGCCCTTTCAAGCAGCTCCAATTTCCCATTGCCAACGTTTCCCAGACCTCAGAAATAACTACATCGTATTTAGCTATTTTCTCCTCCACCCTTTCTCTGTATCTTAGTTTCTTTTTTCCCCAAAAGCCACACTGCCTTCTGGTGCTTTTTATTGTAATTCTTCCTGGAACATTTCCTAAAACATGTGCCTTCTAAAAAAAGAGAGAATGTATTACTTTCTAAAATAGGAGAGTGAAATAAAAGTGCATACAACTTTTTTCTATTAACCATGTTTGAAAATCACAGATGTAAAGTTGGGCCTCTCTTCTCCAGACTAATTAGTGTCTTAGCTTTTAACCTGACGATGCAAACAGGATTGGAAATCAGACCCTTTTTAAATGTTTTGCTTTGCAGCCATATTCATCAGTTGTGACTTTTGATGTAAGATGCATACTTTTACAGAATGCTGTCTAATGTCAGAGCTAGATTGACATAAAAAAATGTGATGTAATTAAAAATGATGTTGTAAATCAAGAGTTCTCAGCCTTTTTAAGCCTGGGGCCTCGTCACACTCCTTCAGATAGCTTTGGGGGCTGGACTGACATTTTGCCCTTCCTCCACCACATGGCACTTCCTGGTGTGGAAATGGTGTGGCCCATGGGCCGGAGGTTGAGAAAAATTAGCTGGCACAAGGTGCCCATTGCCTGGGGTATGCCCGATTGTGGTTCAAAAATACCACACACTTTGAAGAGACTCTTTCCATGTACCCCAGAATCTCACTGGGAGCAAATTATTTTTGACACATGCCGGCTTCTTATCTTCAGAAAGAACAGAGTCTGAAAGTGATATGTTAAAGGCAATACCTTTTTAAAAGGGTTAATTTACTTGTTATTCACAACCAACAAATAATGGCAATTAGCAATGTGTTTCTAGACTCTCAAACACACAAAAGAGTAATGCTTATTTAAAAAACAGATAATTCCAAATTCAGAAAGCCGTGTCTGCAATAGGAAGTTGTGAAACTAGTGTCTCCCTCACTTTAGCCCTCAAAGCCCTCTAATGCAACACTAACTAGCAGCACTTCACCAGGAATCTAGCCAGGACACTGTCTCATGCTCACTCGAAAGTATCAATAACTCAATCAGTAACTTTTCCAAAGTAAACCATGTACAGTAATCTACCTCTAAACTACATCTTTTTCTTTCCTCATTAGAGAAACAAGTTTCAGCATACACCGAAGATTCTATTTACACTAGATGTAAATAGATTATATTTACATTATGTCAGTCTCCATATTTCCAAGTTTACTCCTTTAACATATCAGGTCCCCCCCGCAAAAAAAACCTGTCTCATTCACTACTATTTTGTAGAAATTATAGGTCGACCTTGCTCAAAAGCCCATCATATCTGACTCTAGGGTTCAGTGCTCATCTCTGTTTATAGTCAAAGAGCCAGTGTTGTCTGTATCTGCAGATGTTTCCATGGACATGTAGCAGGCATGACTAAACACCAGAGGGCACAGAATACTGTTTGCCTTCCTACCAAAGTGGTACCTATTTATTTACTTGCAATTTTGTGCTTTTGAATTGCTAGGTTGGCAGGAGCTGGGACAGAGATTGGAGCTCACTCTATCATGCAGCTCGGGTCTCAGACTGCTGACCTGATGACCTTCCAGTCATCAAGTGCAGTGTCATAACCACTAAGCCATCACAGTCCCTGTAAAAATTATAGCACCACATTAAAAAAAAAAAACCAGAAATACCTCATTCCACCTACTGGCTTTCCATTCAGGACATCTGGCTCTTCTGCAAGCCTTTTGGGTTCGAGGTTTCTTTAGGTGTACACACTCATTCTCTCCAAGCTTACTATGCACACTGTTAATGCAATATACTTCACGTTCCTTTGATCCCTTCCCACAGGATACAGAGCACTATGAAAACAATAATTATAATATAAATGCTTCAGTATTTTGACTTTAACATTACTGTTATGCTGAATGGCAACCATTTAAATTACTATCTTAGATTACTAGATCAGTAAGCTCTACTGAACATGGACTAGTTTCCTGAAGAGCATTTATAAGATACTCTTGTTTCCAGCCATGAGTAACCAGATGCCTCCAGAAATTCACAGTGGCAACAACATTCAGCAGTTCCATTTCACTCCTGTGTTCCATGACTGCCAACAGATCTATTCTCCATGATTGATCCAGCTCCTACTTTTTTTAAAAAAAGATGATTTCAGAATAGATGAAGATATTAGCAATAGCAAGCAATAGCAATTATACTTAGTAACGTTGCGTGGATTTCAGCCGCCCAGGGCTTAAGACAAAATTGCTGCCCCCTGGTGGACGCCAGCACCCACTCCCACTAGGGCTTCTGGACATTGTAGTCCAGGAACATCCATAGCCCAAAAAGTGCCACCCGGGGTGGGGTGCCACCCTGGACCCCTCACACAATGCCACTGATTATACCTGTAAACCACCCCCGTAGCATTTAGTGCACTCTGGCAAGTTCACAAGGTAATTAGTAATCCCCCCCAACATGGGTAATAATTTTACTGATCTTGAGAAGATGGACAGCTGAATCATCCTTGATCCCTGTCAGGATTAAACTCACAACATCAGCAGGAGTTTTGGGCTACGGTACAGCAATTTAACCACTGTGCCACAAGGGCTCTGACTTATCAAGATGTCCTTTATTTATTCTATGTACTATTTATACTTATATCCCATCCCGGGGGGGGGGGGATTATTCCTGCTCAGGGCAGCTAACATCATAAAACCAGTCATATAATGATCAAAAGTTAAAAATTACATACAATAAAATTCCCAAAAAAAATCATCACCACACACTACAATAGTCAGAAACTATTTAGAACAAAAGGGAGCTGGGCAGCATATCTAATGATCAGAAACAGGCAGCACATTCCCAAAGGCCTCCTCAGAGAGGAGTGTATTTGGTTGTTTTAAAAAATGACTCTAGTTGTATATTAGTGATATTACATTATTACATTAATTGCCACGAGTGCTGCTACACAGAATCAGAAAGTATTAATACCAGCACAGGTGTCATAAAGGTCTGCATGGGGACAGTTGTCAAGGAACTAACTCTGAGATTGCTAAATGCAAAATTTCCTTGACCAACATTTCCTTGACCAACATTACCAAAACACCAAGGGGCTTAAGGCACTGAAATTGACAACTAGAAGGTTGGCAGGTCAGCAGTTTGAGATCCAAATGCTGCACAACAGAGTGAACTCCCATCTCTGTCCCAGCTCCTGCCAACCTACCAGTTTGAAAGCAAGAAATTTCAAGTAGATAAATAGGTACAACTTAAGTGGGAAGGTAAACAGCATTCCTGCCCTGTGGTGTCTACTCATGCCTGCCACATGACCATGGAAATGTCTGCAGATGTAGACAGCACTGGCTCTTTGGCTATAAACAGAGATGAGCGTCACCCCCTAGAGTTAGATATGACTGGCCTTTGAGCAAGGGTGACTTTACTAGTGCTTCCCAACCTTTGGTTTTTGCACTTCAATTCCCAGAAGCCAAAGCATTGATCAGCCAATGTACTGACTTAGGCTTCTGGGAATTTAGGTCCCCCTGTGGGGTGTGGTCCCCACGTTGAGCACCACTGATCTAGAGTGATTTGCACTCAAAATCTTGCAGCTTTTATGGTTCATTAATGCAGGAAGCCTTCACTACACAATGCCCATATAAACCACAAACTACCTAGGTAGTACTGTCTGCTCTTTTGTAATTGAGTTTTGGGCCAAACTTGTTTTTGATATCATGCCTTGATCATATTTATTGGGATTTCATACAGATTTCAATGGAACAAAGATACAGACCTTAAAAGGCAGCCTGCATATAGTCTCACTGAAAATAAAATGACTGCCTTTCCAGACCACGCAATTCAGGCAAATGCAGTGGTTTTCTTATTCAGAACTTCCAAACCCCAGAGCCTTTGCACTGAATTTGACTTACAATGAAAAATAAAGTTCTGTGTGAAGTGTATAGAATATCCCCTGTAAAGTATTCTTTTCATTTTATTTAAGCCCTTGAGTAAGATAAGACAGAGAACCTGCCACTTTTTCAAACCTTATCATTATGGAGGCATTTCAAAGACCAGTTTTAGAAGGATTAGATATCAAAGCATCCCCATAAGCTCTACTTTAAAGTCTTTACTAAGTAAATAGAAAGTGATAAAGGATGGCACTTAAATTGATAGTTAGGCAGGTGTTTAAATTATACACAAGGTGTATGTTATCTTCCAGAGGCTTGATTTTCTTTCTTTCTTTGGACACCAACTGCAAGGGAGACTTTGTCATTTCTTTTCCCCATCTGAAATGTCACTTCCTAGCTGTGTGTACCTCTTCTTTTAATAGTTTCCATCAGTCCAATATTAGTTATTCTTCATCAGCCAGTGACTTCCAGTTTCATTGTCAAGGTTTTCTATTTCAGAATTGTATTTGAAGAGGACAGATTTAAAAGGTAAGAATGATGCTGTCTTCCTTAAATTGCAATTTTAATACAAGATAATGAAATGCCTAGGCTCATCTAATAATGATAATTGGGTATCCTCAAGCCAGTTCTTACTTATGGCGATCCTTTCCAGGATTTTCTAGGTACAGAATACACAGTAGCAGTTTACCAATCCCTTCATATGGGGTTGCTCTGGGACTGTGCAGTCTCTCTAAGGCTATACTGTACATGCTGGCTCTTTTCTTGGGAGGCACAGTGGGGTTCACGGAAACGTCTGTAAATGCAAATAGCACTGGCTCTTTGGCTATAATCAGAGATGAGCACTGAACTCTAGAGTTGGATACAACTGGCTTTCGAGCAAGGGCAACCTTTACCTTTTACAGTGGGGTATGGAATTCCTAACTTCTGGCTCACCAGACCCATTGAGCTATCCAGGCAGCTGTCGGTTATATCTACTCGGTGAGTAAATCCAAATCAGACATCACAACCTATCCACAGTTGAGCATCATTAGGCATCATCATTTCAAAAGAAGACTTAATCTGGTGCCAAAGAAATCCTGTCATTAACCTTCACAGTTTTAAATAAGGACTCTGATTTTTTTAACATGGAAAAGATGAGGCCCAGAATAGTAAAGGGGGAGAGGGGGAGAAGCCTTATCATGTTACTCATTAGTAGCAAATAAACTTCCCAGTTCTATGCTCTTCAATTTGTTGCAAATGTAAATATTCATTCATTCATTCAGTGGTATAGTTTATCATCATATAAGGAATTAATAACAACATGCATGTGTCCTAAAATCTTTGATTGTACAACAATGCTATCCTTCACGCAAAATGTGAGCTGGAGGAAATCCAATATGACGAAAGCCTTGTTGTTTACAAAAAAACCCTCATTTTATGTTGTTTTTTCAAAAAACAAACTTGATTTTATGTATTGAAGCATGCATTCTAATGATTTCACTTAGTCAAACCTCGCATAAAGAGCGCCTTGCTTAAAGAGCACCTCGCTTAAAGAGCAGAATTTTCTCTGAATGTTTGCTTCACTTAACAAATAAAACCAACCAAAAACTCGCTTAACAAATAAATCGGGGTTTGCAATCCCCCCTACAATTGGTCACTTACAATGGTGTTTCGCTTAAAGAGCAAATTCGCTTAAAGAGCAATCCTGTGGAACGCATTATGCTCTTTAAGCGAGGTTCAACTGTATATTGAAATCATTGTAAGAGGTGTGATTTATTTTAATGGATAATGTCAATGTTCAACAAAAGAGATAAAAATATGAAAAATAGACTGAACATCAAATAAGATAAGGAATATATAGGGACATTGTAATTCAGAAAAGATAAACACTAATTTCAAATGAAACTAGTACTGCATGGAAATGTGGGTGAAGGTCATGAAGGGGGGGAAATTTCCTCTTTTCCAAGAATTGGAAGAGAGCCTGCCCACCCCAATTCCCAATTCCCAATCTGTCATAGACAGAAAACAACAAAAGGGTTGTAAAATATGGGGTAGAGCAATAGTAGATTAAATACTCTTATCAGCTAGCCTTAAAATGTTTTTTTTACTGCCTACTAAAAGTCTGAGAAATACATTTCTAAGGAGGTAGCCTTGTTAGTCTGTTAGTCATATTTACATACAAACGTAAATATGAAATGAAATGAAATGGCAGTAAAACCAACACAAAGTCTTCTGGCACTAACATGTTTTAACATGTGCTTCTGTGGACTTTTCCTCATCTGAAAGAGTGCGAACATCTAAGAAAATCAATGCCAAATAAAAAGTGGGGAAATGTGGTTCTAGGAAAGATTACATTCTGTCAAATGAGCAAATCTAGTTATGCTTATTTGTCTTTTTTTACTTAATTGTAAAAGTCTAATGTCTGAATAATACTGGGAATCAGAAAATTTAGTGTAAACAACTGGCATTTGGGTTGATTTTTACTTTTTAAAAAACAGCTAAGTAAGAAACAATAGAAAAATACCCTAAAACTAAAGAAACACTGATGATAATCTTCTTATTGTATTTTATTCAAATTTATGGGACACAGACAGCATCTATAATTGTACTGCTATCATGAAATCATTTCAGCTGAGTGGAAATAAGATGAGCTACTTAAATTAATAATTGGAGAGTAAGTTGGCTCATTTCTGTGGCAAACCACGTTATCACTAAGCTCCTCAAAATAAATGAATGAATGAATAAAGTTCATTTAACTAGAAAAATGTCTTTCTACCATTTCAATAGGAAGTATCTTCATGTGATTAAATCTTGCATGGAAATTAATAGGTCTTTACAATGCGTAACTGAAACTGCTGAATTTGTGACCCATCACCCAGCTCAGACCTTCTACTTGAGGTCATGCTTTGTCTGAACTAAAATGTCTTGATTATATGTCATGAATGTTGCAACAAATATTAAAATGTATAATAATAATAATAATAATAATAATAATAATAATAATAATAATAATAATAATAATAATAATAATAATAATAATAATAATAATAATAATAATAATAATAATAATAATAATAATAATAATAATTGCATGCCACCAAGTCCGTTCTGATCTATATTGCCCCTTTTCAGTTTTTTCTAAGATATGGTACAGTACAGTCCCTTCTTCTGGGAGCACTCCTAGGACTGTGCAGCTTGCCCAAGGTTAAATAGGCTGGCTGTTGTCCATTGAGGCATAAAGAAGAAATGAACTCTCAACCTCTGACTCATATCTAACTCATTACACTTTCCAATAAGGTTTACATTACCCCCATTTAATCCCATTTATTAAGCCTTAATGGAAATCTCGCTTCAGTTATGTGCTTGAGCTTCCTTGCTTTTAAAGGTCATTTTCAGAAAACTATGCAAATTCTTCATATATATTTTATGTTTTTCATTAAATCCTTACCTTTCATCAGGTGTTCTCAATCATTGTTAAATGTAATACAAGTCAATTTTCTTCAGCAACGTGAAACAAATATTTATAGGGAACTTTTAAAATGTGTGCATAGCAATAAAAATAGGAAGAGGTCAGGTTAGGGCAGTGACGGTGAACCTTGGCACTCCAGGTAAAACAAAGGAAGACTAATGTGAGATGGGGAAAACTTCTACTATGGGCTTGGAACAGTTAAGCATAGCATAGCAAGCGCCTAATAGTAGACAGTCAGGGAGTGATGGCTGTTTTGTTATTTTATTACCTTTGTAACATTTTAAATAATTTTATTCCAGAAAATTTACATTAATTAGCAAATACAATCAGTATTTAAGTCCTATTGTCTACAGGCAAATGTGCATAGGATTCTACCCTTAATCAAACTTATTTTTAGAATCACTGAAAGAAATATGTGACTGGCAGAAAATACTTGCAATGTAAAAGGGAACACAGAATAAATTCAGTTTTTAAGCATCAAATATATGGACTAAACTGAAGGTAAATATCCTATTTACACTAAGATTATCTTACTTTTCTCAACTGGGCTACACTAATATCTTCCATATGGCTGATTTTTATAAAAATATTAACACATCAAAAGGCAAAGCTGGAATTGATTAGGATTGTTTGAAGTCTGTGTGTTTCTCTGGTAACTGGGATATGTCTGCTAAATCCTCTTCCTTTTTAAATAATAAGCAGCTGCTAGCCCACTATTATCAGCAAGCAAATTTTTACTATAGGTGTAATATTTAGATTCAGAGTTGACAAAACCCATGTGACTACAGAATCTGGAATTCTTTGGCTTTTCTGCCATCTCCAAACTGAACTGGTAGAGGCTAAGATTTCTAGCTTTGTGAAGTATAACTATGATTATGCATTACACCCACTCCTATTCCTTGTTGATGCCTCTTTTTTACATCATTCTCAACTTTTTGCTGTGCCAAATGGCTTGGAGAGCCTTTATGAAGATCCCAGACAGAATTAGTGAAGTGGTAACATTTTATACTCAAATGCAGCATTTTGAAGACCAACACAAAAGTTGTCAAGATATGGATACCCTGTCCAAAGGGAAAGGCACGTTACTCCAGTTTGGGAGCGGAGGTGGTCCCCTTGTTCTGCTCTTGAGCATCTTCTGGGAGGTACTAATTTAACATACAGTATATTGGTATATGTTACGAATACGCATAAGATGACAAATTGATTACAATGAAACGAATTATGACTGGGATGGGCAGAAAGTGTTTGAACCATTCTTTTCTGGGTAAGAGTCATCACAAAGCTTGAAACATCTGACACAGGAAGATGGATGGATCACTAACTTTCCATGTGAGGCACACATAATATGTAAAAGTGAGATGCTTTCCTTCATGCGAGTAGTGGTGGTGGTGGTACAAACAGTGGATTTCTACTTTTTAATTGAAAACATCCTACTTAGCCATAACAAATTTAGTACTTAAGAACATGAAAAAATTCATGATAGACCACAGCAATGAATGATCCACTTCAGCACCCATTTTTCACAGTGATCAATGAACTGGCCTTTAAGAGCCCAGAGGCATGACATGAGTGCAGGAGCAACCTTCTACTTTAGTTCACCATCAGATGATATTCAGAGGCACACTGCCTCCGAATATAGACATGGAAGAAAATAAAACAAATAGGAAATGGCCACCACAGCTATTAGATAGGTATAGCTCTGACCTTTGCTGTGCTGCTCAACTACACTCAGTTTTCAGTAAATGGAGAATTGTCCACTATAACATGTAGAAATGTATTCTGCCTCAAATTCTGCAAAGTACTTGAAGAATTACAAGACACACAGCTGCATAGGCTATGGAACTTTACATGCCTGCCCACCAAATGCACAATTCATTTGTGGCATAAGCATATAATTTTTTTAATGTACAAAAATCTGTACAACACATAGGCTCAAGGTCCTGTTCTGTTTCAGCAGCTTAAAAGTAACTAAATAACCTGATTTTGTATGCTACAGCCCACCCCCACCCCAACAACACAAACATTGCTGTTTCACAGCTGAACTTGGGTTAAATTGATGCTGAAAACTAGTCAGAATTGTACTACATTACTGAAGGTACATAACAAAAATTGGGCAAGAATTCTCATTTCTCTTATCTATATGCTGAAAGTAAACAACATCTTGCAGGATTTGCATATTTAACTCACAATGTTACCAGCAATATTTGCTGTTATTTTTACTACTTTAAAACTGATGTAGGCTATTATCAAATGATATTAAAAGTCTTCAAATATTAAGTATAAAGTTGTGAAGTGTGCATATTTTTCAGTATATAGCTTGCAAATAATCTTAAAAGGCACCTCTTCACTCCAAATCTGTTAACTAAATTATAATCACACATGCCTAATATTGCAACCTCAAGAAAGCTAACACTGAAGCTCAATGAGGACTGACTTAGAAATAAATTCCACTGGGTCCAGCAGGTCTTTCTCCCAAAGTAAACATATGTGAGACAGCCAAAGCTCATTTATTTAGCAGAAAAGGTTATTTTACTATGAAAAACTTTATTCTGTCATAACTAAATCTACTCATTAAAGAATTAAAATGGCCATAACACTTCAGTAGTTATGAGTACTCACCCAGCATATTGGGGCCAAAAAGCTAAGTAGCTTGTGAACTGCACAGAGATTGCACGAAGTGCTATGAGATGGTATATAAGTGTGGTTGCTTTGCTAGTTAAGGAGTCATTTTCCTAGTAGAGCAGGGGTGCCCAAACTTTTCATACCAAAGGCTGGTCACATGGCTGAACAGGCTAATCACGTGGTTACTCCCACCAGAAGCAGAAGTAAAATGCACTCACACATGCAAAAAAATGCCGTAAGCACGTTTACGACAGCTGCGGGTGCATTTACGGCAGTGTTTTGCGCATGCACGGACTTGTTTAACTTCCGCTTCCAGGAGTAGTGAGAGTGGCACAGGCTGTATTATTAGGCGGCATTGGCCAGAGCCAGCCCACTGCCTTTGTTTGGGCACCCCTTTAGTAGAGCATTGATTTAAATTTCTCTGAGTGTTAAGAAACTTCCTAAACTAGATTTTAGTTAATAAATATTAAGTACACACATTAAGACCATGACAAATAGTATTTAAATCTTTAATTACATAATTATTGTGATAATAACTTCCTATGAAAACAATGGCACCAAAAACAGTAGAACATTTATTGCCGTTCAAATAGTCTTTTGAAGATAATTTAAAAACTTAAGACATCAATGGTTAATTCTACACACTGATCCAAAGCAAAGGATGTATTAATAAAAGCACACATAATTAAAACATAAGCACAGCTTTGAAGCCACAAAAATATGCTTTAAAAAAGAAATCAAATAATGATTATCTCACACGGACAGGAAATAACAGCCATATAATGGAATTATCAGAGATAAATTTTATTTTGTTAATTACATTGCAATGTAAATTAACGTGGACATTTATTGTGAATGTAATACAAATAAAACTGTAAACGTGTTTGGTAGTTTTTAGAAATGTCTGTTTTTTCTCCTTCATCAACATAATTGTGCTGGACTGAGTTTCATATGATCAATCCTGCCAAATCCATTATGAATTATAAATCAAGACACTGATAGATGGTTGTTTTCTCCTGAAGGTTTTTTTTAAAAAAATCACCAAGTACAAAGACTGAAGTTAGTAAACAAACCACTTAACAAATATTAGTTGTGAGGTATCCTGAACTTTTGCAAAAAGCAGCAGCGGAAGCAGAGGTATATGGCTGTAGTTGGTTTTGCAAGCCATGATCCTGGATTTCCTTTTAATATAAAAGGCTATCAAAAATATAAATACTTTTAGACAACATAAAGAGAATGCAAACTCTTTCATAACATAAAATCCTACATTTACATTAACATGGGTCAAATAAATATTTTTTTACTTATTTACAGATGAAACTTTGTTCCTACTAAAGCCTACAAGAGTTGGTGCCATTGGCATGGCAGTAAAAGAGGTTGAAATCAAGAAACAAATATGTCTTGATAAAAATAAAAATGCTTGATAACTCAAATACAGTACACAATGCTGGATCTAGTGCAGATTAGTTGTATTCTAATCCATTTGAAACCAACTAGGCAGTTGTGATTAATTTCCTGTTGATTTAAATGGACCTAAAATTAATTTGCAATGGAATAGATCTGGGAAGTTACAGATTAGAAGCAACAATGTTACTCATTTACTACTTTTTTGCTTTGTTTTTAGTAATGAAGGGCAATATCACTACCTTTAAACATTTTACTGATAGAAAAACTTTTTTGTATAATGTGCCATATTTCCTGCAAAAACATTAATTTTGAGAAAGACTGGTGTTGCCACTTTTTAGACAATTTATTTGGTAAAAAGTATAACAAATAACATTGAGAATACTATCAATAAATAGTTTTTCACCAATTAAAACTAGCAAGCAACAAGCAAAGTAGAAATGAACAACCAAGATGTAAGGTATGTTATCTCAACCACAAACCATTAGAAACTCTGCTCTGGATCCAACCAACACACTGTTCAATCAAACTTCACAGAGTCAGCTGTTCATATGGATTCAGAAGAGGTATTTTTTGATGTACAAGTTACGACAAAAGTAAATTTATATGTCCTAGTAAAATGAAACCCTGAGTTCGGAACATTCTTCTATATTGTATTCCTTAAAACCAATTTCCTTACTTTTTTGTTGTTGTTAAGAGTTAAACTATATTTCTTTACAGTCTCGGTAGCTTTACTAATAATATTAGTAGAAAGACAATAACTTATAATTTCAGGCAAAAACTTAAATTTCCCCATAAAGTCAATGAAAATTTAAATTAATGAAACATAGGAATGTACTGAAAATTGAGTAAAATGTTGAAGTCTTGGATGTGCATTATGTTTTTTGATATGGTCTCTGAATTTTTTTGCAACTTATTAAAATATACATTAATATAATGAATTTATAAAATGAATTTTTGCAACAGGAAAAATAACTGAATGGATAATATTCATTTCATAAACCATTGATTTGTTTAACAAGGAAACACTTAATCAGTTTGCCTGGGAAAGCATTCTTAAGACATTAGGGTTTTCCCTAATGTGGTGGAGGCAGTGGGGGGACCACATGAAATGGCACCACGGGCTGCAGGTTGAGAATCCCTGATATAAAGTATTAGCCTGAATCCATTTTTTTCCTGAGGTAGAATACATCCACTGAATCAATAAGAATCTGTAAGTCAATTCTTAGCTCTTGATTTAATCAGTGGGTCTACTCTAATTGGAACTAAAAATTAGCTTTAGATCTCTTTTATTGACTTGTGAGAAATCAGTTCCCCATTTCATCTTGGACATTTGTTTGCAGAAAGATGTAATGGGAGATTTTAAGGTTTCCCTGAAACAAACAAAGGGAGAGGGGAAATATGTCAATCCCTTGTGTTTATAACAACAAACCAGGCCAAGTTTACATTGGCAAATTGTCATAACTGCACATATATTTTATATTTAAAAAACAACTTCGTGTCCAAAACATATGCACATTTATGACACACCGTAGAGGTGGCATAGTACTGGACACTAATCTATATACAACAAAAATTAAAAGTATGTATCTTCCCCTATATACAAAAATAAATATGGAAGTATCATCATCAAAAATTACACTGACTTTTTAAAAAATGGAAATAGATTATTTGACTTTAAGGCCAACTTAGGAACAAGTCACTAACAAACCAAGTTGTTGAATGAAACTGAGTTGTTGTTGTTTTCTTTCTTAAATACAAAACACTAAATTTTCTATGTATAAATCCCATTCTTATTTGAGTAAATGGAAGAGTGGACATGGAAGAGCTATTTCCAACACTGAATCATGACTGCAGTAACAAGGCCTATGTCAGAAAGACTAGTAAAATGTATATACCACAGAATGTATCCAACTAGGGGCGTAGCTACCGCTGTATCTCCCGTATCAATTATACGGGGGCCCCGGGCCATGGGGGCCCCCAACGTGCGTAAACAAAAATAAATAAAAACTTCCCAATTTTTTTTTATTTCACAAATGACAACAGTCAAAAAAAGCAATTTTTTTTCTTTTGTGAGAAATCTTTACCCTTCCTAAGGGCCCCCAAACAAATTTTTATACGGGGCCCCGCCAAGGCACACTACGCTTCTGTATCCAACCCTCTTCATTGAACTAAGCAAAACTGTTCTATTCGAGTGTATAAAGGAAAAAATAAATATGAAGTCAATACTATCGTACCGATTTCCATGGTCCACGATGCCATGAAACTTCACCAGGACATGAATGTGTATTACACTGTGCTGTATTTGGTGGTTTTTCTAGTATTTCACAGTTTTGATCATTCAACATTTGGCCATTGGGAAGCTGACAGATCACAACTCGTGTCTTTTTTCCATTGCCGCATGTTTGAGTACACTATAAATAAAGCAAAAAAAAAAAAATTCATTCCTATTTCTGCATCAAGATGAATCCATTGTGTCCTTTATTGTAAAACACATCTCTATTGTCTCTCATTTCTTGCAGGCTTCTCTGTGTAGGTAGCCTAAAGTCAGTGATGGGGTGATAAAAAAATTTCTACCACACCCTGATGTCACGGACGTCGTGGGTGTGGCCAACGTCATGAAGTCATGGGTGGAGCCACCGTCATGACATCATGATGTTGTGGGCGGGGCCTAAAATAAAATAAATAAAATGTCTCCAACCCACCCACCCACCCAAACAACCACAACACAAACCTGTAAATAAATTAAAGAAATAAAATAAAAAAGAAATAAAATAAACATTAAATAAAAATACACCCACCCACCCCAAACACAAATACACCCACCCACCCCAAACACAAATAAACACACCCACCCACTCACCCACCTCCAACACAAACCCTGAGTCACTTACCTTTATGTTGTCTGGGAGGCTGGAGCAGAAGAGGTGGTGAAGCAGCAGCCCGGCCAGAGCAGCAGTGCAGCCAGAGCAGCGGCCTGGCTCCATGCCAAGGAAAGGCCGCTGCCACCACTTCAAAAAATTTTTTCCAGGCAGCCATTTCGTTGCACCAGTCTGGTGGCATGCCGACCCATGGAAAGGCCGCTGCCTGCCTCCACCTGCCATGTCCGCCACGTCCGCCGCATCCGCTGGAGCCGCTCCGAAAAGGTCCGTCTCCAGCAGCAATAGGCAGCAAATGGCTGCCTCTTACTGCGCATGTGCAGAAATTGATTCTGATATATGCATGCTTCACAATTGCAGCATGCATGCGTCAGATTGATTTCTGTGCATGCACACTAAATTGGAGCCATTTGGGCTCCAATTTTATTTTTTTATTATTTTTTGAGGCGTCGGAACCGGATGCCTCAAAAAAAGGACTACCCTCCCGGAGAACCCTCCGGGATTGTTCCTACCGGTTCTGGGGAACCGGTCAGAACCGGCATCATCCCATCACTGCCTAAAGTTAAACTTGACAAGAGGGGGGGCTAACACACCTCTCCAACTCTCCCCTTCCAATAAATGTTGTCCATGCCCAGTTATCTAGAAGCACCATAAAAGTAAATTTACTGATTCAGTGATTAAGAAGCTCGCCTTGTTAGCTGGGATGCCGGCAAGCTGGCAGTTTGAGACCAGGTACTGCATGACGAATTGAGTGCCTGTCTCTGTCCCAGCTCCTGCCAATCTAGGAGATCGAAAGCAACAAATTACAAGATGATAAATAGAGGCCACTTCAGTGGGAAAAGATCTTGGGGGCATGAAAGAAGCCTCGTTGGAGCATCCCCTGAGTGGAGTTTCTCCAGCAAAAATACTTCCAACCCAGAATAATTTCTGACATGAAATTACTAAATAAACAACAAAAAACACTGTGTGTGTGTGTGGGGGGGGGTATTTTGCTTGTTTGCTCGTTTCACAAATCATCTTACTTCTCCCCAACTCCCGTAGTTCCATCTTGGACAGGGACCTGAATCACAGTGGCTCAAGTCTGGCGGCCTCAGTCTCTCATCACAGTAACTGGCACTTTGTCCATCCTCATCTTGGCACACCACGACCCGGCGGTGAAATCCACTAGCACAAGTACTTGAGCACTAGGAAAACAACACACACACATATGATGTGCTAATTGTATGCACAGTACTGAATACAATATTTTTATTTATTATTTTATTTATTAGTCGTACTTATCAACCGCCCTTCTCACCGAGGTGACCCAGGACGGCTCACAATTCTTTAAAAATCCCAATAAAACACTCTTAAAAACATTCCTAAAAAACTCTCAATTTAAAACTTTAAAATCTAAATCTAAAAACTAATTGAGGGCAAGCAGGGCTTAAATCAACCAGCGGGCTGGGGTCATAGTCCCTCCCACACCCCAAACCTGCCCTGCCAGCCATGTTTTTAATTTTTTCCTAAAGGGCAGCAACTCCGTTTGGAGATGTAACTCCCTTGGCAGGAGGTTCCATAGGGCCGGGGCGGACACTGAGAAGGCCCTCCATCTTTTGCCAGAGAGACGCACCTCTTTGGCCAATGGAACAACTAGAGACCCTCTCCGATCCGCTCTAGTGGGACGGGCAGATGTTATTGGGGTGAGGCGGTCTCTTAAGTATCCTGGCCCTCTACCATATAGGGCTTTAAAGGTAATAACCAGCACCTTGAATTGCACCCGGAGACATATAGGCAACCAGTGCAGCTCCCGGAGCAGTGGTGAGGCATGTGCATACTGCCCACACCCAAACACCACCTGGACCAACTGAAGCCTCTGAATGGTCACCAAGGGCAGCCCAATGTAGAACGCATTACAGTAATCCAGTCTAGAGGTGACCAGAGTGTGTGTGACCATAAGCAAGGAGTCCCGATCTAGGAGCGGGTGTAACTAGAGAATCACACGATATACTGTATTGCTTTAATAACTCAGAAGCTTAAGTACTTGCACTGTGATCTCAAATAAAAAGCTACACAAACATCTTCCTGCCACTATTCTAAATAAAAAATTGTGATACAGATGAACGCAAGGGATGAATAATTTCAGAAGATACAGCTGACCTCCAGCATATTTCTGCCGCTAACCAATTAACAGAGTTCTTTTCCTGCTCCTGGTATTTGAGGCAAATGACGTGTTTCCACCCCTCCTCCTCCTCTCTGGCCTAGTTTCCATTGGTCTTTGTTAGTTGCTGCTAAGTTTTGGACCACACTGAATGTGATTGGGTTAGATCCCTGCCAGTCACGTGACTGAGAGACCATCTTCTTTCTTTTATTTTTATTCCCACCTTTGTAACTACTCAACAGAACTGTAAGTAAATGTACGTTTCTACTTTATATTCTTCTAGAGATGTTTTCCTTCACTATTTTAACTGCTAACTAGTGGATGGCTTAAGACAGGGGTTCTCAAACTTTTCAAGCCATGAACCAGTTCATGCTCTCTCAGTCAGCTTTGAGGGCTGGAAGGCCATTTTGCCCTGCCAGAACAATGGGGGCAGCCATTGTATCCCATTAGCTTTAAGGGGATGACCACTTTGTTTCTCAAATGCCCTTGGAGAGGTAGGGGGCCACATGAAATGGCACCACAGGCCAGATCCGGCCCATGGACCTTAGTTTGGTTTAAGAGGAAGTTGTGTTACTGCTCTCTCACATGTTTTTCCACTGATGCTGATGTGATTTTCTTGCTTTATACTCTGCTAACTAGGAAAGAAATAACTAAATTCCCAAACTATACATTCAATGCATCCCTACTTACAAGGCACAATGGCTCTTTAAAACCTTGATGGAGGTTGAAAAGAGTGTTGGGGGGGGGGGGATTCAGTGAGGACAGTAATTTGCTGGATAGTCTGAAATTATTTATAATATTACAGCAGTTATCTATAAGTTGTTTTTAACTTTTTAATTATTATTGGAATCTGTTGATTTTTATAAATTTTAAAAACTTTTTAAATTTTTATAATTGTAACTTTGAAGTTTTAGATAATGGGTTCGGGTTGTATTATGTTATGCTTTTATGATGTTGTAAACTGCCCTGGGTTGCCCCGGTGAGGAGGGCTGTATAAAAATGTGAAAAAATAATAAAATAATAAATAAATAATAATAATACTTATCTAATGATAACAACAGCAATTCACCACCACAACTTATGCAGCACTGATATTTGTAACTGTACTTCTTAGTCTTCTACTCATCTATTTAAAAAGCAAATTGGGAGCTGCTACAAGGGTAACTCTTTTAAAAAAAACCATGATAGTGTTTCAGAATGTCTAATGAAAAATACCAAATTATCAATTTTTAAATAACCATTGTCACCATGTAGTCATAATAGTGATTCTGAAAAATTCTTTCCTGACAAGTCTTAAAAATAACAGTGAGGTTCATTGGAGGAAGTTTATCTACACAAGAAATATAAAACAATTCCAGTTAATTTGCTTACAATAAACATACTTACACCTAGTGCAGGTGGCCTGTGCTACCAAAATACCAAAGAACAAAATCATGCTAATGTTTTTCAGAACAAGACGCAGAATTAAAAGATAACGATTTACTCACTGCTCCCCATGGCCCCGTTCTCCAGTGGTTCCCTTGAGGAGAGTGGTAGTTCCTTGAATTTACATTATCATGTGAGTGATGGACTTTGTATATTGGAGGATAATCCTGATGGTCTGGATGTTCGTGCATATCCGGAATATGGTGTTTAACCGTCTGGCAAGGTGGCATGTTACATTCTTGTTCTCTTGAAGGCTGGCCTTCGGGATCACAGTAATTCTCATCAATTTGTTGATGGTGGTTGACACAGACAACTTGTCTTGTTACTATTCCATTACCACATGTAACTGTGCACTGACCAAAAATTAACCCAACATTTATGTGACACAACAAAACAGGAAAAACCAATAACTAATGATAACTATTTTTAAATTACAATTAATAAGTATCTACCTGTCAAAAATAATGGATCAATAGTTCCATGCATGCCTCTTCAAAAATTAAACACAATAAGCAGATTTTCACCCTAGGTGTACGTTTGGGTTTTAATAAAATAAAAATATAATTTTAAAAAACTATAATATTTACAGGTGACCAACTTCCTTCTTGCCAAACACCACATGGATTAAAGCAGCTTGAAAGTTCTTCTGGTCTGGGTAAAGGTGCACAAAGCGAGTCTTCTACTGCTCTGCCATGTTCATCTCGACAGCTTACATAGCGGGCATGATTTCCTCTGCCACATGATGCAGAGCACTGGAAAGAGAAATAACCAAGCTCATGCTATTCCAACTATTCTATTCCACACATTCACAGTGTCTGGGATACAGCTTTTACCATCATGTTAAATGTATTTCTGAAGAATAACATGTATATTTGCATGTTGATTAACTGGCCACCTACTGGTTGCCTATGGGCAAATTAGTGTTATTTGCTATCAAATCACATTCAATTTATAGTGACCCTAACAGTGCTTCCAATTTCAGTGAGATTCAAATTTCAAAACCTAACTTGGCATTACCCCCAGCACTACAGTGCCGAAAGCATTGCGGAGAGTTGATAAAACAAGGCGTGATACAATTAAAATCATGTGAGATATTTAATTTTGTCTTAACATTTGTAACCCACTCCTCCATGAGTTTCTATAGTGGAGTGTGGATTTGAATTCAGGTCCTCTGTGTATTAGACTATCACTTTAACTTGCTTGAATACAAAAAGCTGTGGCAAAAGTCATGGATCAGGACAGCCCACCATTTCACCTTGTGTGCTATTCCATCTTAGAGCTAAAGTAATGTCATTTCTTTTTCCTTTTGTATTTTGCAAATTCAGACAGAATTTTGGAGCAAAGACAGCCTGGAGGGGAGGGTTTTTTTTAATGCAACCCATGAGCTCATAACTTCTGAGAGCTCTTATAAGCTCCAGTTCACATTAGAAAAATCCAGAAAGAATTAGTATTTAATAACCAACATCCCTGCATGTGCTACAATCCAAGGGGACACTATACTGTCATGATTTGATTTTGTTGAATAATTCATTTAGAAATTTAGGATAATTCAGTGATTTAGTAGATGAGACAATGACAAATAAAATAAAATAATGAAGAGCTGTTGGTGAACAAGGGATTGGGGAAGACTTTTTCATCTCATTCTAATAATGAACATCCTTAAAATCAGCTTCTATACTCCATATTATTTTAAGGAGCAAAGAAAAATCTGAACACAGAAGAAGTTCAAGTAAACGTAATATAAAACCAAGAAATGTTTTCTAAAATTTCAACCATGAAATCTATTGCCAGCCTTCTTGCAATATTACTCACTGGAGTCCATGATCCATATCTCCACTGAGCCACTATGTCATTCTGGATGACAGGCAATAATGTTGGCCATATCTTGAGTCCCTCTGGACAAGAGAGCATCTCACACTCCTTTAAGAAAAAAAATAGTTGCTTAAGTTCTACACATTATTAATGTGGGGAAGACAAAAAAGAATTCACTTTGAACATATTCAAATTAAATAATTAATTTATAATTTTCCTTACTTGGCTTTCTTGTGGACGTGTAGCAGCACTGCATTCTCTGTCATCATCCGTAATAGCTCCATGAATGCCAGAAACACATTTGACTGCGCGCACTTGGTATCCAAGTCCACATGTCACAGAGCACTAAATGCAAACAATTTCATAGAAACAAAACAATTTTACACTTAGAATTAGTTGCACCATCTTCACAGGTGCATTTCACGGTGACACAGGAGTAGGCCTTCTCTGTCCCTGCTCCTCGACTCGAAATCTTTCCCACAGGAGGTCAGTTTAGCCCCATCTTTGATGTCCTTCCATTAGAAGGCAAAGACATTTCTCCTCAGGCAAGTTTTTTGTGTGACTAGATAGGATTATTCTCTCTCTGTTGTTTTTAATTTTCTCTATGAGTATTTAATGATGTATTTTTAAAATGTTTTTTTAAATTATTGTAATAATTTCTTGTTCTTAACTTTTAGTACTTTTTAATACTGTGATCTGCCTTTTGGGAGAATTATATAAATAAATAATTATATATAATTATATTAATAAAATCATAACACAAATTATTTTTATCAATACACATAGCCAGTAAAAAATAAAATGTCAAATTCTTCCTTTTCAGCCATTGTCGCCTCTTTCTTCAATTTCTGCTTGGCTTTTTATCCCACAGCAGTTCACTCTTCCTAAAATTTCAGAAAGCCTTGATCTCATCCCACTTGTTCTTATGTCTTTTACACTGTTTAAAGCCATCTACCTTCTATAATAGCTCTAAAGACCCCTCTTCCCAATTAGCTACAGTCATTTTTCAGATACTTCAGTGCTTTGCAATTGTTAAAGGATTTTGGAGAACACTATATTTTAGAATACTTGGTGTAAAATTTTAATATGCTGTTTCACTTATTATTTTAATTGCATATTCTGCTAAATCTTATTTATTACCTTTACCTGGCTTATTGTTTGTTTTACCAATGCCTCGATCAAAACTAAAGTTCCCTGGTTTTTATATTATGAGCTATGGTAAGTTCTGCACTACCTATTTGTCTTCTTCAAAGTCTTTGTTTGGGTCTGCTGAAATCTTTCTTCAATAAAGTCTTCTCCAAACAATCTTATTAGATCTCTTCCTCCATATTAAAAAGAAGTAGCTGAAGTAGACACTAGTACATAAGCACAGAACAATATTATGGACTAATTTCTGTATACTCACTTCTCCCCAGGGTCCCACTTGCCAAGTTGCACATTCATGAAGTTCACATGCTGCTGTGGAATCTGGTAATGAGTTTGGATTGCAGAAAACGTATTCTAGTTGGTCATCATTTAGTTGACACCATATTTGCCGATGCTTTGTTCCCTTCCCACAAGTCACAGAACACTGCATATTTAGAGCATTAAAGTCATGTTAGCATTATATTCTGATAGACTGGTGCAACCTTTTCCCACAAGGGAAAGAGTGTGTTTTGTAACCAAGTTTATACCTTCACTTCTAAAACACTCACACAGTTCTAAAAAGGAACTGAAAGAAACCATGAAAACTATACAAGGGAAGTTATGTTGATGGGCGACAGGTATGTGTGACCGTATCCAGAACCACTTCTGGGTGCAGTGCAGGTGCATCTGGATCCACTTATGGGTGCGAGGAGGTAGGTGACAGGCCACATGTGGGCCAAGAGAGAGAGAAAAAACTCTATGATGAGTACTACATGGTATCACCGGAAGCAGCAATTGTGGGAAGTGATATTGTTTTGTGTTATCCTGAGATACAGTAAAACCTTGGATAACACTAAAACTTGGTTCCACAAGTCTTAGTGTTATCCGATTTTTAATGATATCTGATGCATGCATCGGATAACGTTAAAATCCTATGGGATGCATCGGATAACGTTAAAACTCCATAGAGATACATTGTAACCGGCACAGGCTTTAGCAAACGTTATCCAATGCATCCCATAGGATTTAACGTTATGCAATGCATTCCCCCCCCCCCCGATAGCTTAATGTTATGTGGTTTTAGCGTTATCTGATGCAAACGTTATCCGAGGTATTACTGTACTTAAGTTGCTGCAGTTATTATGTGCCCTCCCTCCAAAAGCAACCTGGATGGAGACATATGGCAATCATACAATGTTTTTTGCAAGTGGTTTCAGTGGTCATATTATCATTCAGTGAATCTTTACTATTGGCAGATAGTGAGTGATGACTGCATCAGCTATATAGCTCAACAGTGCATTAAGAGAGTAGGAGTTCAGAACAGACCCATTCAGTGTCAGATCTGTTTAAGCATTTGACCTCAATCTATACCATTCCATAGGATAAATTATTTTTAAAAAATGGGTAAAGTTTACAACACTGTCATGCTTCACACTGCCCCTCACCCAGAGAACTATGATCAATTTGTAATTTCCATTTTGTTTTTTTAATAATTTTATTTATAGTTTTCAAACAGAAAAAAGAATAACAAAAAATAATAACAATACAGTACTACAATATTACAAAACTACAGATACAGAAAATCACAACTTGAATAACACTTCAGTTCTTGTTACAATCTTACTAAAAAAAAATTGACTAAAAAGAAAAATCACCCTTGTGCTATATACAATGTCCAGGAATTACATCAATTCATTTTTCCCATTTAGGAATGTCCTTATTCCTCCATCCCAAGAGGGTGCCAGACCGACTATATCCCACGTCTCACTCCAGAAACACAACACACACTCAATATTTAAGATTATATTTAGAAGAAAATCCTTTTAGTGAACATTCAATAATAGCTAGGAGAAAATTGATCTCAACACTTGGTGAAATAAAAAGAACTTGCTGGATGGACACTATCACAATGCTTGAAATGGCAGGAAACAACCAGAAAGCTTGGAAACTACTGAACAATAATGTTGTGTTCATTATTGGTATTGTTATCTTAGACTGATGACTGCCATTATTCACAGACTTGAAAGTCTATTTTGTTACTAATGAATCTTTGTCACCTTGTCGATTACATATAACCCCACCTCGTCATGGAGCATGTATAAATATAACAATCATATAGTCTCATTCTAACATCTGAGGAAACAGATGTGATCTATAATAGCTCACATTAAAATATATAGCAGTTAGTCTTTAAGGTGTCACAATATTTTTTGTCTTTTGGTGTGTGGGTGGTTTGGATTTTTATTTTTTTGTTTTTGTCTGCCATGAGATAATTAAGAGAGGTGGTTACTAAAGGGCATCAGAGGGTCCTAAGCTAAGGATAAAATAGAGGAACAACTTGCTTCTGCCCTAACTAAAGGCAGGAACAAAGTGAGGAGGACATTATTACAGAGAGTACAGTAAAAGGAATTAAATAATTTCTGAAGAAGAAATGGAATAATAAGGGAAAGCTAAACATTTTCTGGAAGATGCTTCTTTGCAAAATATAGTACAGTATCTGTATAAATAATCAATTTGTTTCAATCTTTTTTTTTTTTGAATAAAGAAGTCAAGCTGAAATAAACAACACTGATTGCCTTAAGCAATCTGATTTCTTCCATCTTTCATGAATTTGGTTTGGTGGCCAATTGTTCATGTACCAGACTCAAACAATTTGTAAATTCAGATTGCTAGCCTCCACTGATTTGCATTTGAAAACCAAGACTGCCTTGTTTTTGTAATGATGTAGAAAGAATAGAGATATTACAAACAAGCACTGTCATTGGAGGTTAATTAAATTTTTGTCTAAGAGTTAAGGATAAAGCCTCCAATGAGCAAATTCAGCTTCTCTCCTTCTCCCTACCACCACACTATTCTCCATGTACTCACTCCTTCCCTACAGGCACAATAATTAAAATGTTATGGATATTTACATAAACCTGCTCTACAGTGGGACAGCATGGATTCTTCCCACTCATTTTGAGATTTCTAAACTCTCAAACTACCATTTTGCTTTGTCCCAGAACTGAATCTGACTATTCTGCTTTAAGTAAGACCTCTTTGAACCAAACTGGGCTAATTCAGTTCAGGATATAGCCAAATCCAACACAGGGCTCTAGCATAAACTTAATATCTATTTCACTGTAAAAGAATACATTACCTTACTCCAATCACCAACAATCCAGTGTGGACATAAAAACTCATTGCAGCTTTCAGTAATAATCTTTGGTAGTTCATTGCATTCTCTTTCTGCAAGGTGACGACCAAAATTGTTCATACAAAAAGCTTCTCTGGTTCTTTCACCTTGTCCACAGCTCCTTGAACACTGATTCATTGAGAAAAGCAGTCAAAGAAAGATATGAATGAAAAGGGTGGGGGAGCAGGAGTAAAACAAATCATTATAAAAACAAACAAAAACAAAAATTACTGTGGGTGAAGGAATAGATATACAAATGGCTCAGAGCTGGGCCAAGTCATTTCCTTCCTGAAGTGAAGGAAGATGGCACTCCTTCTCCTTATTGTATGTAAAGAACCTAACTCAACTGGGCTAGTACTTGAATATCACTTCAACACCCATGATAGATCATGTTCTCTACCCCCATCTAAAGTATAAAGTATAGCATTTTACATACCAGATGGTATGTAGCATGAAAAGCTATGTTTATTAAGAGTAGAAAACTTCCAAAAGCTTGGTAGGTTTAAGTGTTATCCCCCAACAGGGTGTGTTGCTTGAGTATCTGACTTACTCTACCTAATAACAGGTCTGGTAACACTTTATGAGGGTGAGGTAGATCTAGCTGTGTTGAAACTGTATTATTTTAAAGCCAGTTTATATTCTAAACACTTGTCCCACTGATTCAATTATTTACTCTAGTCCAGGCATTCTCAACCCACAGGCCAGCTCCAGCCCCCAAAGCTTTTTCATCTGCCCCCCTCATTCCTGCCGCCCCCATCTAGAAGCACCAAAAACTGGCAAAAACATGTGTTTTCACCAAGTTCTCATGTGAAATATCACAAGAACTCACTGAAATCTCATGAGAACTCATGCATTTTCATGTGAGAACTCACGCAGAAACACGCGATTAGCCTGCACAGCCATTCCGAGGGGAGTGACCCAGCCCCCACCCCGAAAAGGTTGAGAAAGCCTGCTCTAATCAGTGGATTTGTCCCTGGAGACCAAGACCAAGATCATCCACATTATGGATATTCCCATATACAAATGAGAAATCTGGACAATGAGAAAAACTGACAAGAAAAGATTTGTTAGAAAGTGCAATAGCACTAGGAATAGCTGAAGGCAGCTGGAAAGGAGGAAAACATGTATGAGGGGAAAACATGTATGAGGTGGATTGACTCACTACTGGAAGCAATGGCTTTGAGTGTCCAAGACATTAGTAAATGGCAAGATATTTTGGAAAGCAATCTTTCATAAGGTCACCATACCCTAGAAGTGGCTTGATGGCATTCAACAACCAGGGTTACTAGAGTCATCATTATGTTCCTTCAGGTCATTTCCAAATTACAATGATCTTATGAATAAGTGACCTCTAAAACGTCCTGCCACTAAACTCAAAGCCACAGCTTCCTTTTAATGAACTAATCCATCCCATACTTTTTACCAGGCAAAATCACTCACTTTAATGGAAAAAAAAATAACAGTAAAAAAGAATATTGAAAATACATACCTCTGACCATTCTGTGTAATGCCAACTTGTTTGAAGACAATCTCCATGACAGGCTTCCCGCACTGGAGGTTTCTGCTGATCAGCACAGTATTTATCATCCACTGGAACACTCAGTTCCTTTGAAACAGAGTACTTCATACAGTGGATGTCTAAAGACCGATACCCTGGGCCACACCGAGATGAGCATTCGCTTTTGCCAGTGTTATGCCACCTATAAGTATAAACTATTATATAAACTAAATATGTTTTAATGTGTAATGGTAATCTATATTTTGAATGTATTCAAATAGTAAGGGGAACACTGAAACAAAGGTGATGCATATTTATTACCTTTTCATTATGAAATTCAGGGAACACTGACATACTTTTTTTAGAATTAGAGGAAAACAAAATGAAAAATTAAAATCTAATGGATCAAATAGGACCATAAATTATTTTGAAATTATAAAAATGCCCAAAGCATGCAGTAATATGAGTAAATTTTTTTAAATATACCCTAGTCCAGCGTTTGTTAAACTATGTTCCACAGAACACCGGTGGGCTTCAATTCCCAGAAGCCTCAATTAGTACATTGGCTGATCAGTGCTTTGGGGGATTGACTTAGATTTCTGGCAATGGAAGTCCAAAAATCAACGTTTAGGAAACACTGTCTAGTGTATAGGTATTATGGATATGCCTCAACCAAAGTAGTACATTTTAAAAACAGAATGTTTATGGCCACTTTTTTAATTTTTACCTCAATTCACAGTCTGTGTTGCACTGTTCTGTAACAGCTGTGGGACGTGTTATATGTACACATCTTTGGTCAGACACCACCAAGTGATCACTCCTTCGTATGCATGTCATCCTTCTTCTATGAAGCCCTTAAGTAGAGTGGTTTGAAAGAGGACACTCAGAGCAACAGGACAGCAGAAGATACTATTTTATTTTTTATTTAAAAAGTACTGTAATATGTATCACAGCAAAATATCACAACTTTTATATATCCTTCTCTCCTTTTATTTACTGCTCACTTCAGAGAGCTAATCCTTATTAAAATGCATGGAGAAAGTCCCAAGGAGCTGGGATTCATTTCAACCTGAAAACTGACACAGCCCAGGTTACCATTAATTCGTCTGGCATCTCTAAAGAATGACCAAGTATATTTCACAACATATTGATACAGTACATTCTGTTACTTGCTATAGAGATTATCAGTGTTATCTTGGCCATAATAAAACTTTGATATATTAACAAATTGTTCTTACACGGATATTTCATGAAGGAAAAAGTCTGTACTGCTTTGTATTAAAACAGAAACAATTTATACTAATGTCTTCAATGTAACAGAAAATAATCAATCTGGAGGAATGATAATTAGACCTTTATGGTGGTTTTAATAGTAAATCCATTCATCTAAATTCAACTAAAATAAAATAAAATGTTACATACAAAACTATGCTTTATTCATAGAATCATACAATCAGAACTGAGTTGGATCAGGGGCATTGAGTCCAACCCTCTACTCAATGCAGTAATTCAAATCAAAGTAGACATGACAGATGCTTCTCCAATTTTCTCTTGAATGCTTCCATTACTGGAGCACTCACCATCTCCTGAGGTAACTGGTTCCATTGTCATACTGCTCTAACAGTTAAGCAATTTTTCCTCATATTCAGCCTATATCTGGCTTCCTCCAATCTCGGCCCATTATAACACAGTCCATACTCTCAGAAGATTGAGAACAGATCTTGCCTTTCCTTCTCTATTACTATATTTCAAGAAGTTCAAAAGAGCTATTATATTCTCCTTGGTCTTTTCCTCAAGTGGAAACTTATGCAGTTGTTTCAGTCTTTGTTCAAAGGGTTTGGCTTCCTGTCCTATGATCATCCTTGTTGCCACCCTCCGAATCTGTTCCAGTTTGTTGCCATTCTTTTTAAAGTGCAGTATCTAGAACTGGACAAAGTACTCTAAGCCTGGTCTGACTAGTGCTGAATAGAGAGAGACTAGTACCTCATGGATTTTGGAGACTATACTTTTGTTAATGCAGGCTAAAATAAAATTTGTCCTTTTTGCAGCCACACTGCACTGATGATTCAGATTCAGCTTGTGATCTACAACAATTCCAAGATCCTTGGGTACTGCATGATGGATTGGGCTCCTGCCAACTTAGCAGATCAAAAGCAAGAAATTGCAAGTAGATCAATAGGGACCACTTTGGTAGGAAAAGATCTTGGGGACATGAAAGGAGCCTCATTCGGGCCTCCCCTGACACATAATAATAATAATAATAATAATAATAATAATAATAATAATAATAATAATAATAATAATAATAATAATAATAATAATAATAATAACAACAACAACAACAACAACAACAACAACAACAACAACAACAACAACAATAATCATCATCATCATCATCATCATCATCATCATCATCATCATCAACAACAACAACAACAACAACAACAACAACAACAACAACAACAACAACAACAACAACAACAACAACAACAACAACAACAACAACAACAACAACAACAACAACACTTGTAGTATTTAATTCATATGCGTAATGTCAGTTAAAACTATGGGAAGTGTAAAGAGAAATCTATTTCAAACATTTATGCTACCTTAAACAAGAAAATAATAATCTGGAAAAAATGGAAATACCTTGACACATTCTGGTGCAATCTTGCCAAAGACCATATGGGTCCCATGTAAAGAGATCATTTCTTTCTTCTATAGGGACATTAAATGAATAACGAACATCGGGATTGTACAAATTTCCTACACACAACACCTAAACAAGGATTTTAAAAAACTGTATTTCAATGAATTTTCCTTACTTCTTGCATATAAAACATACAAATACTTTTCTATCAATCAAATATTAAAAATTCACCTGCAAGAGAATATCCTCTTCAAGATGCCCGGTACTGTTTATTCGCTCCACAGTGTTATTTGAACCAGTGTATTCAAAATTTATTCCATACATGCTGATTTCTTTTTTAGACAGGCTCACAACAAAATTTCCATTCAGGAAAAAATTTCCTTGAGTGTTGGATAATGCTATAACAAGGTAACAAAGGCAACCATCATTACATTTTTCATATCTAAATGCAATTTGTAAATTGTGAGAATTAATAAATTCCACATAATCTCTGTTTTTAACATCCCCCAGTGTATTTCATCCAATTTATTTCTATTCAGCTTTCATCATTTGCCATCATTTTGTCATTTGCTTCTGCATACCATTACACAGTACAAAACAGCTATATGACAAAATACATTACTTGCTGAAATGGTAAATCTCCTTTCTACGCATTAATGGTACAAAGGGCCCCCACAGGATTATGAAGTAGGGCCACATTGCTCGGGTTGGAAGTGGGGACAAACTGCAGTCTCAGAGCCAGGCATTCAACTGAATATGAAGTCAGTAGAAGCCACATCAACAAGACAAGTATCAGTCAAGCCATACATACTGCAGTAACTCCAGCATCTAAAATAAAGTTATAGTAGTTCCTTTGCCAGTAGTTAACTATTAGAAATGCATACCAAGGTAGTTGTCATCTTCCGGCTTGCCTGAATAACTGTGCTGGTATATATCAAGGTTTGTTGCTCCCACAGGAATTTTTACTACAATATTATAACCTGGAATACAATCATATACAAATTAATTCTTCAAAAGATTGTATTTGCAAGTAACACATCTGATGTGAAATTAAACCAGTCTTTTTTCTGCAAGAATTAAGGGACACCATTAAATAAATAGAGGAAAAAGAAAATACATTAATTTACTACATATGCTAGCCAATCAAATGGACCCAGATTTCTGCTGACATCAGGAAAAGAGGGTGGAAGAGTCATTTTCTCTGATTCTCTTTTTCTCCTGCAATCAATACCATTTCCTACGATATTCTTAAAAGTCCCTAAACCAGGGGTTCCCGACCCGTGGGCTGTATTTGGCCCACAGCACCATTTCATATACCCCCCACCCCTTCAAGGGCATTCAAGAAACAAAATGACTGCCCCTTTGAAGCTGTTGGGACAAAATGGCCACCTCATCATGCAGGAAAGGCAAAATGGCCATCTGACCCTCGAAGCTGACTGAGAGAGTGTGCCCCGGCCACTGGCTTGAAAACATTGGGAACCCATGCCCTAAACCTTCTAGTACAGTATAGGGGGACTTCAAAAGATAAGAAACCTTTTTTTTAAATCAACATCCTTCTCTCTCCCTCCAGCAAGAAATGTATGCTGGATCTTAGCCCATTCCACAGATGAACAACACAAAAGGGCAATCTGGATCCAAGCTGTCTTTGCTGAGAATTATTAGGCTAGTGATTAATTGCCTTATTATAGGTTATAACAAACACATTAAGACAGAAAATCACACTTCCCACACTGGTGAATAAAACATCAGCTATGTTAGCACTTTAAAAATGTTTTCCCTATTGCAGTAGTTGAGTTTAGTTTTGCTGTAACAAAAATCAGATCAGCTTTGAAGTAAATCAACATTCTGAGCACTACACTTTTGCCCCCACTAAACAAAGGAGTAGTGGGAATTGATTACATTAATTTGATTAAGTGTAATAAATATTTCAGCAATATTTAAAATTCACAATTAAAATAATTATATACTTTTCACAAGAAAAGTTAGAAAGAGTGTTAGTCAATAATATATAACCCAAGCCAAAATACAAATGTTTTGAACTATTGTCAATAAAAATAGCTCAAACAACATGCATTCAGGCTTTCTGTTTAGGATTACAGCAGTCAATACTGAAAAGAGTTGCAGCTTCCTTTATTACTAAGAAAAATCACATGATTTACAGTATACTATAGTTGCAGAGTTTATAAAAGCTCAAATTATAAAAAATCCTATACTACCATATCCAGTTGCAGCCAGGACCCTCTCTTTTTCAGGGTGCTTCTTTCATATTCAGTTGCATACACAACTTAAAATGATGAGAGGGTTTGAGTGTGTCAGAGAAGCTAAGACCAATGTCATAGAAGCAGTGATGGGATGTAACAGGTTCCCACCAGTTTGCCAAAACTGGTAGTAACTTTCCCCAGTGTCCCAGGAACCGGTAGCAGCTTTTGGGGGAACCACCTTCGGGGCTTACCTTTTCACTGGCACATGCCTCCACTGCTCATATGCGCCAAGCACTTGCGTAAGCACTACAGTGCTTACAGTGTATGCACGGCCTCCTTGCTGTCCTTCCAAGCAGGGAGGAGGAAGAGAAGCTGCTAGCCTGAAGCTCCCTATAGCCTGCTCCCCAGGGTAAGTGACTCACCTTTGGATGTGGTGTGTCTGTGTGTATTTTAATGTGTATTTAATACCTTTACCTATATTGACATACTACCACAGTTCCTAAAAAGGCATGGCAGCCGGCAGGCCTGGAGGTCTTGGCTTGGGGTTTTTAAGCAAATTCTTGGAGTTACCTCATCAATAAGTTACACCTGTGCTGTTCCAATTGGAGAATCCTTAAGGAGGTACAGCTGTTTTACATTTACATTAAGGCATATTATCCTAGAGAACTGGTGTGATGACCATATCCATCTTGCAACATGGTGCTGCCCAGGCACTTATACTAACAGGTAAGTGATGGGTTTGTGTTTGGTGGGGGTGGGGGGGGTGTATTTTAATGTATTTTTTATTTTATTTTATTTATTTAATTTATTTACGGGTTTATTATTATTATTATTTATTTAGATTTATATCACTGCCCACTCACCGTGGCAACTCAGGGTGGTTCACAATCAGGAAAACAACAACAACAACACACACACAACACAAAACAGTTTGTGTTGTGGGTGGGTGGGTGGGTTGAGGTGTGTGTGCGTGCGTGCTTATTTTTATTTTATTTTATTATTTTATTATTATTATTTATTTGGCCCCGCCCACAACATCATGACATCATGACATTAGCTCCATCCACACTGTGATGACATAACAGAGGGGTAGTAAAAATTTTGACATCCCACCACTGCATAGAAGCCTAAACTCTATTCTAAGCCTGGATTCTTAACAGAAATCCATTATTTTTTAACATGCATCATTATTTTGCTTAGAGCTTTCATGGATTAAAATCCACTTCTTCAGACTCATCTCTTTTCTTCTATGCCAACAGCTGTGTCTGAGGTTGTGGAGTATAATCATAAAATCTCACAATGAAATGGATCTGTAACTTTTTAAGGTGCTTCATGCCTTTTGTTTTTGTTATACTGCTGAATATTATTATTATTTCATTGAACATTTTACAGGTATTTTTCCTCCAAGCAAAATATAAAATATTTCCAGAATTGTACAAAATATCTAAGAATTAGTAAAAAAAATATTTAAATATTTTTTAAATATTATATATTTCAATATTTTTAAAATATTATATCCTAAGTGGTGATTGCACCTAAACAGTGCGGTATAAATGTGAATAAATAAATAAATAAATATCCAACTTTTAATTTTCTAATTAATCAGATTTAATACATCATTTTTGAATTCCCAGATATTGTTGATTAATAACCATGTAAAGCACGTACACACACAGAAATATATATGAAGAAACATACCATAGTGAGCACTGTTGAAAGTACCAGTGAGAGTTTGACATGAAGAATTATCACCACCACAGATGCCACATTTATCTATCTTTGCCTTAGAATTCAATACATGGTCACAGCCAGCTTGCTACAGAAAGAAATTAAAATACATTTACATCTATATTTATTCTTTATTTGGATATTTCATTTATAATCTGCTGAATACATTTCATTTGCTTAACAAAAGTAGAAAGATTATTTATGTTATGCTGTAATAAAGACTAATAATGCTAGCATATAAAAAGAGAATTCCCACTTAATTAGCATCAAAATCAGAGTTGCAAGTGTGTGTGCTTCTGGACACTTCTACAACCAGAATTAAAAGGTCTTATCCCACTTCTCCCTCCTGTAACCTTATGTGTATGTCCTAAAAATGTGTCCTAAAGGACCAGGACTCCCTCTAGAGCTTATTTTTCATAGCTAAGGAGGGTATGGGGGGGGGGGGAGCTCCCAACATAAGATTTAACACAAATACATCATCAGCTGCAATTCGATAAAAGCATATGCTTTTTTTCCCCTGTCCCAGGGCACCGGGAGACCTGGTCTTGGTGGCCAACTGGTTCTGGACCACCTTCATTCTCCGAAGCAAGCAGGAAGTTGTCACTGGGATGGATTTGTTTAAGGTGGATACCAGCACGCCATGAAATGACCCACATACTATGATCTCCGAGCCATCTTCTGTGGCACATATGAAATGAGACATGCAGGATTTAACACTGGGACTGTAATTGACTGCCACAGCCTTGAGGATATTATCAATGTGTGCCTTCACAGCCAGTCCATTAGGCATGGCCTCTTCCACCTCCATGACCATTGGGAATCAGAGTAGTAAAGAGGTTCCTCCTTTGTACATTTTGCTGTTGGGCCCAGTATGATGATTTCTAGTGGCATTTCCTCCACTGAGGAGACCAGCACAAATACAAATAGAATTTAAACCAAAGTGATTCAACTGGTAATGGTCATAGAAAATAAATGATATCATGAAATGTGTTGAAAAAAATAAGACTGAACTAGACATAAAAGTTATTAGTTTTAGAAATTAATCGTTCTTGACTTTGCTTCAAAAACTCCCATGACCAATGCATGGTTGGTATTGTTCATGTATGACTTAACACACATATGAATAACATGGTAATGAGAATACACCCATATTTGAAGCCACTGCAGACAATATTAACAGACAGATTTAACATGATTTGTGATGTTTCAATCATATAAAATCACCATTTGAAGTTAATTACCCTGCATAAGCCTTGAACACATATATCATGAGTATCTGATCCACATGGAGTGCCATCAGTAACTCTTTCTTTCAGCTGGTAGTAGGATGTTGTGCCAGAAACTCGACAAAAAAGTTTACAACGATCCTTCATTGCAACTATTGGAGAGGAAAAAAGCCAAATATTATTTTATCACTTTTGAAGCTTCATAAAATCAAATATTTATTTAAAAAAGAAATGTTCTGATTACGTACTTCCACTGTATTTTGGAATCCAACGTACAGTAGATGTTAGTCCATTTATGTTGAAATGTTTGCCATCAAATTCAGAGCACTGCTGGTCCCGAAAATCTTTTCTGCCTTTTGGGCATGAATCAGTGTTACATGATCGAAACCTCATTCTGCGACCTACACAGTATTTTCCTCCATGTTTTGGCCTAATAAAAATTGCATTTAAAGCATCTTAAAAATAGGCATTCAGATATTTCTATTAAAAGCAATCCTTTTAAAGATATTTTAATGCTATCATTTCAAAGAATAAATTTCTATCAAAACACAATAAGTATTACTTTAAGATCTAGTTCACTTTGATGTGGGTTGATGTTTTTTTGTTAGTCTTAAACCTCTTATAGTGCCTTTCAGTTAAAAGATTTCAGAATAGCTTCCAACAGGACAAAAAACACAATAGAATCAACAATATTCAATAAAACAATAATTAGTGAAAATTATTGAAGTGACTACAAATTGAATAGAAAGCATAAAATACCATCACTATCAATAATATTCACTTATGTTCCATTATTCTAAGAATTACCACTTAGAGCAGGAAATATCCCAGATGGGTGGTATAAAAATGTAATGAATGGATTAATAATTATGTGTCCGAAATTATTTTGGGTTGAAAGGATTTTTTGCTGGAGAAGCTCCGCTCAGGGCCACCTGAATGAGGCTTCTTTCATGTTCCCAAGAGACAGAGACAGACACTCAAACCATCATGCAGTACCCTGGTCTCAAACTGCTGACTTGCTGGCCTTCCAGCTAACAAAGTGAGCTTCTTAACCACTGAGTCACCGCAGCCCCAATGAATGAATGAGCCTGCATTACATCCACTCCAAAAGGAGTTTATCCAAAACTGCAATGTTACAATTAAATATGAAACATGTTGTAGTTCATTTGTTTTAACTCTGCAATACCTACACCAATTTGTCTTTAAAATTCAAGAAACCAACTGAAACTATGCTGTTCTTGACAGAATATTATTTTAAATACAAATATTAGTGAGGGGTTCGGGGGGGGGGGGACTCCAGTTTTTTGGACTCCAATTCCCAGAATTATCCTGCCATAATTCTGGGAGTTTCTGCACACAGACACACAGCTATAGACATCTACACGTACTTACATTTCAGTTACCTGGAACAGACTCTATTTTCCAGGTTGTCTTTGGCCTACTTCCTATACATAAAGGGAACTGCCCCACTGCTTTGTATGTCTTTATAGGAAGTGTAGTCTTGCTGACCATTAGAGTCTATAGAGGGGACCCCTCTATAAAACTACTGTACATACTCGAATATAAGCCTAGTTTTTCAGTCCTAAAATGAGGTAAAAAAATTGGACTCGGCTTATAATCGGGACACTGAGTGCGATGGAGAAAGGTGGTGGCAGCTAAGAGCCTTCACCACCCACTTCTCCCATCCTGTCATCGGCATATATCAATCAGCATGGGGAAAAGTCCTTTCTGTTGCATCTTATTTTTATGTACTGTATTTTGATTATTGAAACTCACTAATCAGCTGCTGCATTTGCCACCCTCGGCTTAAATTTGGGTCAATCTATTTTCCTGGTTTCTCAGATCAAAATTTGTTACCTCGGCTTATATTCTGGTCAGCTTATACTCGATTTTAACTGTAAAGTAATCTTCTATATCAGCAGAGCTTGCTGGGTGATCTCAAATTTGGTTAAGAAGTTTTAAAAACATTAGGCAACAACTCACCTATTTATCTTCCAGTGTTTCCCAATGTGGGGTCCAATTCCCAGAAACCTAAGTCAGTACATTGGCTGATAAGTGCTTTGGGGAAATCGAAGTCCCAAAAACCAAAGGTTAGGAAATGAGTCTAGAGCAGCAAGGAAGTGTTTCCACATGCATAAATAGTTTTAAACATACAATGATGCATAGATATGCATGAACTGAAATGAAACCATTCAGCAGTTATTTCTACTGTTAAAGGAAAATACTCTGAATACACAGATTTTTTTAAAAAAAGTAAACTGCTAAATAAAATAATTTCCTTGAACATATATTTAAAGTAAACTGAAAAATACATACTCAGGTTGATTACACAATCTGGTTCCACTTTTGATACCACCACCACAGCTTCTGCTACACGAACTATAAGGTCCCCAGGATCCCCATTCTCCATCCACAGGAAGCTTTTCTATTTCTTTGTTTACACATAACCCATGGCGGCAATGCTGTTCAACAAATGAAACATTATAAAATCACAATTGCACATTGGTGGGTTATTTAACCGTAATTAATCATATGGTTCAACACTAATGGATGGCTCCATACTATTAGGAAAATATCCAGGTGACCTAAGTTTAGTTTTCAAGTAAATGTGAACACTGAGTATGGTATTTATTAATATTTTCAGAATCCTGAAAGTGTTATCTAAGATCCAGTTTCATCAGCACATAGAGATCAGAACGGATGTACTATGTGCAATCCAGTACATACTGACACAGACCTAGAAAAATGCCTACTATTTTGTATCATACAGAAAAAATGATTCAATGGAAAGCACAATGTATATTAACCAATGTATAATAACCAAATAAATTAGACTGCTACAACAAAAGCAAATAAGTTTTTGTTTTGCCAATAATATCAAATTTAATCTTAAATAATGCTCTTTATTTTTCATAATGCTTGAAAAAAGTAATCTGAGACTGTTTCAATGGGCTGATTCTAGTTGCAACTACCAATTGGACAAGCTGATATATTCAATGTTCACATTTACCTAAAGACAATCAGTTCCAAGCTTGTACAATGTTTACAGCCTTAGAATTTAGTAAGAATGATAGACAGCAGGTTGCACAGTGACTTTATAAAAGTAGTATTGTTGTTTTCTTTGCTCATCTTGACTTTGTCCCACAGAGAAAAAAGCATGGGAAGTCACCTACACTTCCAAGAAATACATCAGCATACTTAATACCAAAAAAAAGACTCATGGGAAGAATTTCAGCAACAGACGTCACAGTGATCTACAGCCTTTTACAATGTTGTCTAAATAACATGGTGTCTGTTGTAATGTAGCTCTTTCTGAAATCTCTCTGGAACATCCGATGTCTAAATTTTCAGAAGGGAGCAAGCAACAAGGATAGTTCTCACTGCTGTCACTAATGTTTTCTGAGAACGAAGCAATGGTGAGAAGGAGACACCTTGTGGCTTCTGACACACCGAACAGTAGGTAGAGAAAATGTCCAGCCTCCAGGAGCTCCTACAATATTCAGCAATACCAGAAAACACCTTTAGACCAAAAACTATTTAAAGGATAAACATCAGCTATAAATTCACCAGATAAACAGATTAAATCATTTCACCTTGATTCTACAGGGTGGCCCATAAGTCCCTACCAGGCCCGTAAGTCCCTACCCATCATCTCTGTGGGCATGTGCCCTGCCTCTCTGCCCAGAAGTCCAATGGGAGTGCTTCCTCACTCCTCCCAGCACAGAGTTCACCCCACCCTTCTGCCCAGCAGCCTAATAGGAGCGCTTCCTCCCTCCCCCAGCAGAGCCCTACTCTTTGTGACTGGGTAGGGATTTATGGGCCACCCTATAGTGAGCCCTGAAAGGAGAATTTTTCAAGATATTAGGAAACAGTTTTGATACTCTACCAATAGCACTAGTAACTAGATTTCATCTTCAGTTATATGTTTGGTTATTGTCTAAGCTTGGGGGTGGGGAATAATCTAAACTGTCTGACCAGCAAGACAACACAACTATGCTATTTATTATCTCCATTCAGCCCTCTGTAGCATCCAAGAGAGCTACAAAGGTTTTTCAAGCTCCCCAGAATATGTTTTGATAGCATGTTCAGGAGCAATACATGGATGATCATTTATTATTATTACCCTTTCAGTTCTGGTGACAAAAGCAGTTCCAGCAACATGACAATTCCAAGGCATATTATAGACCAGGGGTTCCCAGCCTTTTCAAGCTGGAGGCCGGATCATGCTCTCTCAGTCAGCTTTGAAGGCTGGACAGCCATTTTGCACTGCCTGCATGATGGGTGTGGCCATTTTGTCCCAATAGCTTCAAAGGGGTGGTCACTTTGTCTCTCGAATGCCCTTTTAGGGGTGAGGGCTGCATGAAATGTTGACACAGGCCAAATCCGGCCCACAGGCCTTAGGTTAGGATCCCCCGTTATAGACCGATGTTTGGCAATAAAAAATATAAACTGAAAAACATTATTCAATTGATTTTTTTTGTTGTTGCTATAATTTACCAAGGAGGTCATTCAATCAAAATCAATCCAAAACATTACAGTCAGTGAGTTCCATAGTGAGCTCTATCCAGTGATGGGATGCAACAGGTTCACACCAGTTCGCCAGAACCGGTAGTAACTTTTCCCAGTGTCATGGAGAACCGGTAGCAGCTTCTGGGGGAACCACCTTCGGGGCTTACCTTTTCATTGGTTCCCCAACTGCGCATGTGCACCAAGCACTTATTGTGTTTGCACACCTACAGTGCTTGGCGTGTATGCACGGCCTCCTTGCTGTCCTCCCAAGCAGGTAAGAGGAAGAGAAGCTGCTAGCCTGAAGCTCCCTATAGCCTGCTCCCCAGGGTAAGTGATTCACTTTTGGACGTGGTGTGTCAGTGTATTTTAATGTGTATTTAATACCTTTACCTATATTGACGTACTACCACAGTTCCTAAAAAGTCCTGGTGGCCGGCCTGGCTTGGGGTTTCTAAGCAAAGTCTTGGAGTTACCTCATCAATAAGCTACACCTGTGCTGTTCCAAGTGCTGTTCCAATTGCTATTCCAATTGGAGAACCTTTAAGGAGGTACAGCTGTTTTACATTTAAATTAAGGCATATTATTCTAGAGAACTGGTACGATGACCATATCCCCATATCCATCTTGCAACATGGTGCTGCCCAGACACTTATATTAACAGGTAAGTGATGGGTTTGTGTTTGGGGTGGGTGGGTGGGTCGGTGGGTGTTTGTGTGGGTGGGTGTATTTTAATGTAATTTTTATTTATTTATTTTTTTGATTTATTTTTTTGCGGATTTGTGTTGTGGGTGGGTGGGTAGGTTGAGGGGTGTGTGTGTGTGTGCTTATTTTTATTTCATTTTTCTTTGGCCCCACCCATGATGTCATGACATCATGACGTTAGCTCCGCCCACATTGTGATGATATCACGGTGGGGTAATAAAAATTTTGACATCCCACCACTGGCTCTATCACTTTTAATCTCAAGGTCTACTTTTCCCTCAAAACACTTTTTAAAAATTACTGGTTTATTTTTTAAAATTATAGTACTTAGGAGAGTTTTGAGAGTCCCCTGGACAGCAAGGAGAACAAACAGGTGAGTCTTAGAAGAAATCAACCCTGACTGCTCCTTAGAAGGTCAAATAGTAAAGATGAAGCTAAAGTACTTTGGACATCAAACGAGAAGAGAAGATTCACTTGAGAAAGCCTTGATGCTTGGAAAAGTCGAGGGAAAAAGAAGGGGTTGGCCAAAAATGAGAGGGAGTTGAGGAGGATGGTGGAGGACAGAAGTGCCTGGCGGACAGTAGTCCATGGGGTCACAAAGGGTCGAAATCGACTGTGCGACTGAACAACAAAATGATCTTAGGAAATAATATATACTAACTCTAAAGTGAAATAAAGCCACCATAAAAACTTTATTCATATAAAGATGATATAACTTCACTACAGGGCCATTGGTAATGAAGAAGACTGACAGTCTTGTACGGACCCTAGAGCAAGATCCTTGAGCACAAACCTTCCACAGCTGTTTTCAAGGCCTGGCCAGATTCATACACCTGCATTCTCATTGCATCCAGCACAAGTAACAACACATGACTTATGACAGGAATTTACTGTGAGAAATGAGTATGCACAGTAGTTACGGCAGTTAACACTTCATAAAGTATTTTATTGTGAAGTGTGTTTAATAAATGCCAAATGGGGTACTTGTTTTACCAGTTCCCATAGAAAAAGGCAATGCTAACATACTCTCTGATGGGTTTCCTCTTAGTCTTTTGCTTGGGTGTTAGTGCTCTCCTTTGCATTTATGATTTCTACAGATCTTATAACAAGATATGTATGGAAAATGGGTACTCTTTTAAATGCAATTGTTAGAGGTTGAAGGAAATACATGAGAACATCTGGCACAGGTCTAGTGCATATTGTTCTTTTGTTGAAATGTTCCACAGCAGTAAAAATTGAGGCATCTTTATCCAATAAGCTATTATATCTCAAATTTGATCATGTATTTATTCCAGTTCTGTAGAAGTAATTGTTGTGTGGGTGCTACATTTTACATATAACTTCAGACATTTCCTAAACCTCTTTTAAAGTAAATGTAAGACTTCCATTCTCTGTTCTTATTTCACTGGCTACAGGGCCGGAGCCAGATGGGGGCCCAGGGGGACTTGGCCCACCCAGAGTTAGTAGTTTGCCCACCCTGGCCAAGTGCTATTTCCCATAGGAATGCACTGAAAAGAAGATTTGTTGTATATCCTGAAAATATATTCGCCCACCCACATATAGAATCCTGCCCGTGGTCCTGACCAGCTACATTATTTTTTTCCTCAAGTGTTATGACAGAAAACCCTTTTTCAATGAGATAAATTATATACAGTTTTATTTTTTAGCAGGAACTGCGGTGACTCAAGTGGTTAAGAGACTGAACTTGACAACTGGAAGGTTGGCAGGTCAGCAGTTTGAGACCCAAGTGCTGCACGATGGAATGAACTTCTGCCTCTGTCCCAGCTCCTGCCAACCTAGCAGTTCAAAAGCAAGACATTGCAAGTAAATAAATAGGTACCATTCTGGTGGGAAGGTAAATAGCGTTCCGCACACTCTGGTGTCTAGTTATGCCTTCCACATGTCTATAGAAACTTTGTCGACACAAACAATGCTGGCTCTTTGGCTGTAATCAGAGATGAGTACTGCTACGGATACGACTGGCTTTCAAGCAAGGGTGACCTTTACCTTTACGTTTTAGGTTGTCATTTACTCTATAGTTAGTAATAATTTCTGGCTGTGAAATCTGTTTATTTACATTCACTAAAACAGTTATACCAGAAACACTGTATCAAAAGATTCTAGTATGTAATTGTTAAAGCCTAAAATCCTATGTTTAGAGCTCTGCCTGTGCAAAGAGTATAGCCCTGCTGGCAGTATTTATTTATTTATTTATTTATTCCAATTTATATATCCGCCCAACTCGAAATGACTCTGAGCAGCTCACAACATTAAAATCAACATCACTTGAAAATGCATAAAAGTAGCTCAATACATAGTCCCTGCTTCAATTTCAGGGTACAAGTGAGTCATGTACAACGAGATGTAAAATATTATGTATTTATGTATTATTAAATATTATTAACAGAATAAAGTTCCACCTTAGCAGGCACTCCTCCCATTTTAAATTATGTTTTTTGAGATCAAGGAAGATAGCCATTGTTAAAATAGGCAACTTTGGGGACACCAAAAGTAATATAAAGTCACATATACATAACTGAGTACAAGAGTAATGTGATGCCAAATAAACCTAAGGATAAAATTTAAGAATGAGTATTTGTAAGAGGATTAATTTGTAAAAATTGGAAGAAGAGAGTAGAATGTAATGTTGTTTGAAGGTAAAGACAAGTCTGTGCTTGATTCAGGAATAGACAGCAAGCCAATACAGGTGTTTAAGCAATAAAAACTGAAATAAAGATATATGAAAGCTTACCATTCCATGGCCACATTCTGTTCCATCAGCCAGTGGCATGTGCTGTGTACGGCAACCTCGGTGAATACCTTCTGCACTCGTACACCATAAACGTTTGCATTGTTTCTGTCAAACAAACATAATGTTCTTTTTTATATGAGTAACAATGATCTGTTGACCAAATAAAGGGCAATATACCATACAGAAGCACAGGCCTGTTTTTCAATCGACAACAGGAAGATCCAAAACAATGATATTTTCTTGTGTTTCTAGCCAGGTGCAGATACCAGAATACAAAGATGTAATTTACTGCATTTAATGCATTTAATTTATTGCATTTAATGTGGTGGCTTAGTGATTAAGATGCTGAACTTGATGACTGGAAGGTCAGCAGATCAGCAGTGAACTCGCATCGCTGTCCCAGCTCCTGCCAAACTAGCAGTTCGAAAGCAAGAAATTGCAAGTAGACAAACAGGTACTGCCTCAGCAGGAAAGCTAACATCATTTGGTGTCTAGTCATGCCTACCACATGTCCACGGAAACATCTGCAGACACAGACAGTGCTGGCACTTTGTCCATAAACAGAGATGAGCACCGAACTCTATAGTTGGATACGACTGACTTTCAAGCAAAGGCAACCCTTACCTTTACTGATGTAAATGGTGGTGTGTTCATTTTTAATATATGATTGTTTTGCTTTCAGGTTGTCATTCATAGCAATCAAGAACAGAGTGGCCCATGGCTTACATTTTAAACCAAATCCATGTGTAAAACACATTTGTGGCACTTATTTCTTAAACAATATACAGTACTCTATGTTTTCCTTGAGAATATCCTGAGAATGATCTATCTTGTAAAACATTCACAAGAAATCTCCTGTTTCAGCTGAATTAGCTCAGTTTGCTTAATCAGTAAAACTGTTTGTCATTTAAGGAAAAAACAGTGATATATTGATAATGCTCAGATTGTTGTGGCTTTGGAGGGTTATTTCATCTTTATTGTCAAATAATGTTTAAAGTGGACAAATTAAACTCTTAATCTGCATTTCAAACAAAAACAAATCATTTTAGCTTTTCTTAATAGCTTCCTTTGCATGAATACTTTCAGACTGTTTTTATTTTTGAAGATGTTACTTTGCTTAATTTATTGTTATTCTGAAACATAATATTCAACTTTATGCCCAAATTACTAATATAGCTCTCAGCTTTTATTTTTCCATTTTATTCTAAAGTTTCATTAATATCAAAAATTGTACTAATATTTATCTCTGGTTTACATTTCCAGAGTCATTAATCACAAATCTAAAAACCTAAGTACTGTAATAACAAAAGATACAAGGAGTCATGACATATAAATCAGAAAAAGAGGACAGTCAACAAGGAAAGAAAAATCAGTTGAACAAAGCAAGAGCTTTTTAATTAATCAAAGTTTTCCAGATTTCAGGATTATAAAAACTTTAAGAAGCTAAAGGTGTTCAGTACAGCTCTGAACAGTTAACAAATGGTATCCACAATAAACCAGTACCTCGGACTAAAATAATCCCATTGAATCAGTGAGTATTTGGTGAGTGAACTTCTCCAAATAATATAATAATTTCATGTCAGAATGTATGGGACGCCTGAATGAGGCTCCTTTCATGTCCCCAAAAGCTGGGACAGACACAGGAGCTCAAACCATCGTGCAGTACCCAGGCCTCGAAATGCCAACTTGCCAAATTTCCAACTAACAAGGTAACCATTTTAACCAATGAGACCCTGGCCATATGTTCTATTTATTCAAACGGGCCAACTCGGACCGCAACTTAATTTAGTATAGTGATTAGATTAAATTAAGTAGAGTAATACCTCAGATAACGCTAAGACTTGGTTCCACAAGTCTTGGTGTTATCCGATGTTTAGTGTTATCCGATGCATGTTAAAATCCTATGGGATGTATCGGATAACATTAAAGCTCCATAGAGATACATTGTAACCGCACAGGCTTTAGCGGTTGTTATCCGATACATCCCATAGGACCTTAACGTTATTTGATCCAATTCTCCTCCCCAGATTACTTAACGTTATGCGATTGTAGCGTTATCCGAGGTAAACGTTATCCGAGGTATTACTGTATAGCATAGTAGAAATCCTACATAACAAGATTTAAGCCAAGAAGAATTTGCTGCCACTATGATCATTAGTAATCACTTGAATAGGCCCATCAGAATCAACAGAACATACGGAGGAATGGATTCACCACATCTCCACTGAGCTAGTGGGCCTACTCTAGTGTAATTTAGTATGCTAGGCAACAAGATTTCAGTTACTGTTTCACTAATATCAACAATACTGTCCATCTTAAGTAACTTACCATGTAAGGACATACTTGTGACCCAGGACCAAACATAAGTTCACATTGTTTATTTACATCATACAGGGCACCTGGCAACGGAGACTGAAAATCAAAGATTCTTCCATTTGGTATGTCTAGCAGGCATTCCCCATAGCCGGTGCTGTAACACATTTCAACAAACAGAATTCTTTTATAAATAATTTATCCCTTTTAAACTGAACTCACACTGCAAATAAATTTCAGAATGGATTCATTTCACATGGCTCTCTTACTGAGCAATCAGTGAAGTCCACTGTAGTTTTTCTTTAATTTATAGATTGTACATGACAAAAAAAGGGGGTTGTCCCAAAAAGTTGACCTACATAGGAAAATAGGAAATTGCAGCTAAATGTAGCTTTATTGACAAAATATTAGTTACAAAATCTTACAAAATGTTTATAAAATATTCTCTATGTGTTGGCCACATCTTTCTACACACACTGGAAGTCTTCTCCTCCACTCATGGTGAACACATTTCAAGATACCTATTATCATGTATGAGAACTTTTGGGACACCCTGTACATGCACTGTATACTCAAACAGAAGAGAGGCTGTATATTAAAATATCATTTTTCAAAGCTAATTTCAGCTTATATGAAACTTGATCTCACACGTATTAACACACAAAAATGAATATTTTGGAAATAAAATAAGAGAAATACCCATTGTTTTAGGAAACTGCTAAAACCATACTTACTCTAAAAATTCAGTAATGTATTTCTGACTGCATTTTGACCATGTCCATGGATGTGAATGGTAGTTTAAAGTAGGGGCCATTACATGATATTGATGTTTTGCTCCAACTTCTTTACATTTAAAACTATCATCATGAGGAACATTAAACCTTAAAAAATACAATTAAGTTTTGATTTACTTCACTGTACTCACAGTATATCATATACATTAATATATACATAAACCATTGCAAAGCCTTTTGAATAAATTGAAGATATTTGGGGTCTGTTTCTAGAACTCATCTATGCCACATTACACAGAAGCAATGTCTAAAATGAAATTAGCATTTAGACCAGTGGTTCCCAGCCTTTTTTTTTTTTGCCATGTCCCACCTAAGCATCTTGAAAATCCTGATGCTCATTCCTGTGTGACCTATAATTCTTCTTATTCAAAATGAAAACTATTCACATGCAAGAAGCCTAAAATGTCATTAACTGTTATTAACTCATTCTCAAATTACCATCCCATAAAAATCAATGTGGGACACGTGCCCTACATTGGGAACCATGGATCAAGACTATTTCAGAATCTAAGCTAATGCTTTTTATAACCATAGTATTAGAATATCAAGAAAACAGTTTCTGTGAAGACAAAAAAAGATGAAGGGAAATTGTCGCTCTTGGACATTCTAGTAGATTCCCACCTAAGTGCCAGTTTCCCAGTAAATAGGGTAGCATAGTAAACCAATGATTAACTACATAATCAGTAGAAAATTTTCCTTTTTAAAATCTTTAGGAAGCATGTAGGATGTGCATGTTGGAACATTACAGTCTCCCAACCCTAATTTGTTTCCTCAGGTAAATTTGTTTGGTGGATAGGGTATTTTAGAACATAATCCCACATGCTTGCTTCAGAGTAAAAAGAAAATAAAGTTTAGCTGTACATGATGCTTTTAACACCATACAGTTTACCCCTAACAGACTGAGATGTGATAAGAATGTACAAAACTCAGATTTAAGCTACTCTCACCCATTTTTGATAACACAGGACTGCTGCAAGAATTCAACATGTTAATGTACATTATTCTGAATGTTGAAAGTTGCTACAAAAATGATAAGTATTACTTTGAAAGCATAGCCCCTGCTGGGAAGACCATGTTTTCTTTCAATTAAGAGAAGATGATTATGCAAAAACTGCTGTAGTAAAGCTAGTACAAAAATCTAACTTGTAGAAAAGACACACTTACACATGCCCAAGTTCATGAGCTATTGTGAATGCCGCACTTAATCCATTTTCTTCACTAATTGAACAGCTACGCAATGGATCACACATTGTACCCAATTCAGCTAAACCTGAAATATTGAATTCATTAACTAAATATGAAAAATATTACATACAGTAATTTTATACACCCAAACAAATACAGAACTAGAGCTATGCTTCAGATATTTTATGGCTGGAAAATGAAGCCATAAATTGTAACTTATTTCCAGAAGCTCAATCCTGGAAATTTTACAAAATCAAAATAAATTATACAATTTTTTTTCTTTTGCACTTTTAGATGTTCACTGCAAAATTATAATTCAATATTCATTTCTTATAAGCAGACAATTTGCAACATAATAATCCTTCTACTTCAACTTACCTAAAGTATCACATTTTTCTCTAGCTCTGCAGATATCTTCCCTTAAAAAAAAACACCAAAAGTTTTCTATGAACATATTACTGTTTCAAACCAAAATTAAAAAAACAACAACTAGATACTGATGCCTAATTTGCTGCCATAAGTATAATTCAAATCTTTTCATCAACTGAAATTCACTCTCTTTGAGTCTTAGAAATGTCAGGGTGTCAAAAGCAGAAATTTGCCCCTTTTGCCTAAAGTAAGTTATTTCTGCTATCTTGCAAAGTGATGCCTACAAATAAAGGAGGACATTGGGATCAAGCTTAAACGTATGTATGTAAGAGGGTTACTACAACTAATCTTGTCTAATTTAAAGAAAAACTGCAGCATACTGATATATGTATATAGATATAACCTTAGTTGCTCTCAACTACTACCAAAATATCAGGAGCAATAACAAAACCTTGTATTCCTTCTAGTCACTTCTTATTCTCTCTTTTATAAATTCCTTTGTCTCTCCTCATCCTGATTTATTGTTTACTCTAGTTTATGCAAATCCTGAGATACACCTCTGCTTCCCAGTTCCAATTACAGTATGTCCTATGGCATTTTATATAGCTAAGAAAATGGGACAAGAACAAATTATTATGCATTATTTCCCATACTATACCTAGTGATAAGAATTGCTGTATCATGATGAGAAGGATGAGCATCATCCAGAATGTTTTGTGTTTGTTGCCATAAACAGAAATTGCGGAGCGTTGTAGCTGCATTAAAACTGATAGCTGGTCCATCCTTTACATAAATTGCAAAGACAAAACAGAAGAAGAAAGAACAATTTTCTCATACACATACTGTATTTAAATACCAACAGTACTGTACAGTACACTTTTGGAAAAGTTTATGAACCCAGAAATTCTAAACAAGCACATCACCTCAAGACCAGAATCACAGCTACTACTGAACCTGTGTGTGCCACCAACTTAATTCTGATTTACTGCCACCATTTTCAGGGCTTTCTAGATTGAGGATATTCAGAAGTGGTTCTGATAGCATTCTGGGACTGTGCAGCTTGCCCATGATTACACAAGCTGGCTCTTTACCCAGGAGGCATAGTAGGTGAACCAAGGTCCCAACCACTGACTCCACAGCCAGTTACCTAGACCACAAGCTATCTAGCCAGCTTAATAGTGAACCTAGCCTTCATTAAATTAACTTTTAGAACTAGTTCAGCAATTTACAAATACAAATACGAGTCACACTCAAGGTTTCTTTTGCTATAGAAAATGAAACTATGAATCCAGTCCTTATTTACCATAATAAAAACATTGTAAGCTAGTTCAATATTGCACAATGTATAATACCTAAATGACACTAGCTCTCTCAAACACACACAATTTTAATGAAAGTACAGTGGAACCTCATACAACAATTGTCCCGTGTAACAACAAAATCACATAACAATTAGGGGTGGGTTGTTGTTCTTGGTTTTTTGAGGGGGTGTCCCGCATAACAATTTTCCCTATGGAAAAATCATACAACAATTTTTCAATGGGAAAAACCACTTAGCAAAAGTCATTGTATGATGCATTCCATAGGGAAAATCGCTATAAGATACATGTATCGTATAGCAATTGTTTCGTACAGCAACGAGCCCTGTGGAATGGATTAAAATCATTGTATGAGGTACCACTGTACATTAGTTTTAAACTTTTTAATTAACAATGTTTGTTAGATTTCAAAAGTACTGTATTAACATTTCAAATCCAAAAGCTGTAACAGGTTATTTGGACAGACTGAAATATATGCTATTCCTTACCTGTTCTTTGTGAACTACAATTAATTTTACAATCACTATATTTATTTGATTTCCTATACTTGAATCTTTGTAGATTGTAGCAACCTTGAAAAGAAAAGCCAAAATGTTAATAAGCTGTTATATATTATCTTTCCTTCAAACAGAAAAAGAACATAATGCAGATTTTTATTACATTCATGCTGCTCTAATGCTGTTCTGATGCAACTACTGATAACTGTGTGCTGTCAAGACAGTTCTCACTTACAGTGACCCCTTTTAGGCTTTTCTAGTTAGAGAATAATCAGCACTGCTTTACCATTCCCTTCTTCTGGGGGCATTCTGGGACTGTGTAGGTTGCCCAAGGGTTTTCTGGGATGCACAGTGGGGAACTTAACTCCCTACCTCTGGTTCTGCAGCCATGTACTAACTCATTGAACTAGCCAGCCAGACATTAATACAAATACATTGGGACAAATCATTTTGATGTAGTTATGTCAGAATTGTGGCTGGCTCACCATCTCTGGGACTGGGACTGGGACTGGGACTGGGACTGGGACTGGGACTGGGACTGGGACTGGGACTGGGACTGGGACTGGGACTGGGACCACTGTGATACAGTGGTGATGTTTTTTAATTATTAAAGGATTTGCCCCTGATTCCACAGCTCCCGATGCAAAAGTATTTTGGAACTTGGTTGTAATCCTGGATGATGCAGTCTAAATGATGCATAATTCCTTTAAGCTATTATAGGTTCACAGGAACAATTTTTTTAGGAGGGGGGCTGCATGGTGACTCTTCTAACAACACAGGAAAAACAGAGGAGGATGCCCTTGAAATACAAGTAAACTTTGAATTCTGCTGTAACACAGGTAAACTTACTATTGACATTAGCGTTAACACATAATGCTGCAAGTTCCGTCCATGGTGCTGAACCATTCTGGCATCAGCTGTCACCATCGCCTCTACATATCTTGGATAAGAAAGGAAACGTTTTCTCCGGGAATGTGGATTGTTTCTATCATTTTCTATAGACAGGTTTTTAGAAGCATATTCTAGAATTGTGTGCTCTTGAAGAACATTAATATTTTTCATCAAGCTGGCTTCATATGGAAATAATAAAGTGCTTTTCTTTGGTTCTTCTGCAAAACAGAATAAAAATACGAGATTGTATATACAGATTACAAGACATCCTAATCATTAACACATTTATGTGGTCAACACAGAATTTAGGGAATTGTGAGGAAGCAATTTGTTTTGGAAAAATCATGTGTTATTTAACATGCTCTAAAAAGAATACAATACCCTCTCCACCATCTATAGAGTATGGGAAAAGTTTACTTTGATTATGGCAACATAACTCAACTCTTAATAGTTTCTGGTCTCTACTGCCAACTATCAACAATAGCATAAGCACAGAGAGATCAATTTCTTGATATCCAGCTGATCTGTGTATGTATAGTCAGATAGTATATGACAGTGATGGCGAACCTTTAAAAGAACGAGTGCCCAAACTGCAACCTAAAAAACCTACTTATTTATCACAAAGTGCCAACAGCAACAAGGAAGGAAGTAAACTCCCCCATTGGGTTGCTGGGCAGAGGGGCAGGGCAAACTCTGTGCTGGGGGAGGGAGGAAGCACTCCCATTTGGCTGCTGGGCAGAGGTGTGGGGTGTACTGTTTGCTGGGGTGACTGCACAGGTGGCCACAGAGAGGGCTCTGAGTGTCACTTCTGGCATGCATGACATAGGTTCGCCATCACTGATATATGTTGTAATAGAATTTCCCTGCAGAAAAAAAAAAGTTCAGTCTACAGGTGAGGTGGCCAACATGTAACTTCAAAGGACCCAAATTGAGCTCTTTTGTGCCTTTGTAAAGGTGTGAGGGGAAATTCTGCCATGTTTTGTGGGCCCACAGCAGTCAGGGGAGCCCCATATATAATTCATTAAGTCATTTAAAAATTGTCCACTGAGCACATTTTTTTTCAATAAAATGACAACTTATTTTTTAAAACCAAAATAAAAGGGAAAGGTATATAAAACAGACATATGGATGGAAATATATGGCCTCTAAATCTCCAAAGACTGTCTCTCTCTGATCTAGGGAAATGTCATCTGACCACTTCATTTTTACTTAATATATTAGTTAAAGAAAAATGATCTGAGGGCTGTTTAGCCTCAGAGAAAGGCAGGTACAGTGGTGCCTCGCTTAAAGAGCATAATGTGTTCCACAGGATTGCTCTTTAAGCGAGTTTGCTCTTTAAGCGAAACACCATTGTAAATGACCAATTGTGGGAGGTGATTGCGAACCCAGATTTATTTGTTAAGCAAGTTTTTGGTTGGCTTTATTTGTTAAGCGAAGCGCTCTTTATGTGAGGTTTGACTGTAATGAAAACTGAAACAGAGGCAAACCAAACTATCATATCTACTCAAGTATAAGCTCAGTTTTTTAGCCCCAAAAATGATCCCCAAAAAGGGGTATGGCTTATATTCGGGACAACAACCATGAGGGTCCCAAGACCACATTGGATTAATATGTGCCAACAATTTAATTAATTTTACCATATTCTCATGTATTTTGAGTATTGAAACTCACTAACAGCTGCTGCATTTCCAACCCTTGGCTTATACTCAGGTCAATCTATTTTCCTGGGTTTTCAGGTCAAAATTAGTTACCTCGGCTTATATTCAGGTTGGCTTATATTTGAGTATATATGGTGTGCATGATGCAGAGAAATTGTATACACACATATTCTTTTTATCTCTCTTGTGATAAGCTAAACAACAGGACATGCAGAAGTGTTTCTTGACACAACATGAATAAGTCACAAATGGATTAAAGGCAGGTAAAACAAATCAAACAAGAATAATGCTATCAATGTCACAATATGTGATTATGATGTCTTCCAATATCAGAGGCAATATATTTCCATATACCAATCCCTGGCAAGCACAATGAAGAAGTTACTGCCTCTCAAGTCCTACTTGTGTCTTTCCCACAGACACTTAACTATCAGCTGTCGGAACAAAAAAGCAGCCAAGACAGTCCTTGTAGATGGCCATGCTCTTAAGACACCACTTTACGGAAAAGAGAAAAAAGTTGGGGTGGGCAGGAAGGAACCAATTTCATAGCTTTAAAAGACTATCACAGAGCACACCCCACCAAAAGAAAAAACCTATCCAATAGCATAGAATCACAACCCACCAAACTATTTGTATATAGGCCTATGACTGCCAGTCAGTAAATAGGTGGCATTCTAGATGCTGGACTCTTAACACCAACTAGCCTCAATAAATCCTGGCTAATGGTGAAGTACTATGGGAGTAGTGCAGCGAACCTTGGCACTCTAGCTGTTCTTGAACTTCAGTTCCCATAAGCCCAAGTCTTTGTGAATCCACACAAATGGGACTTGGGTGTCTGGGAATTGAAGTTCAAGAACAGCTGGAATGTCAAAATTGGCCATCACAGGAGTAGTGGTTTACAAACATCTGGCAGGCTATCGATTCCCTAGCCCAAGAGTTCTCAACTTTTGTAAGCCAGGGACCAGGTCATGTTCCCTAAGACAGCTTCAGGGGCCAGATGGCCATTTTGCCCTTCCTTCACCACATGGCACTTATCCATGGGCCGCAGATTGAGAAACCCTACCCAGGCCTGTCCATAGAGGTAGGCCACCACAGAGATTGATTTGGGAACTATATATAACATTCACAGCTCACACTATCTGGGCATTTTCTGCCATTCCATAATTGCCAATAGGTATGTCACGATGTCTACAGCCTCACTGGGTCACAGTCAATAACCCCAACACTGTGAAAAAGAGAATCCAGCTGGAAACAATCTTTGCTAGTATTCTTCAACCCATTCTAAACAATATCAAGAGAAATGAAGTCCATTACTTGCTAGCCTCCCTGAAGGCTGTCTTGCAAGACTCTGCTTCCGTTGTTCTCAGTGGATAAAACAACTCTGAAACATAGCATATGCTTTATAATACACGTACAATAAAAACAAAGATTATTCCAAAAATCTTTGTTTTAGAGAACTACACGCCATATGGTAACAACTGTGCATAGAGGCAGAACTCCCTAAAAACAGGCCTCTTCACTGATGGCTGTTATCCAGCAACTATTGTGCCTCTTCTAGCATTGTTTTTTAAAAGTGTAAAATCATAGGAAAAAAAGAAAGGTAGAGGAAATATTTTCATAATTCAGATTCTTTTTCTTTGCTAGTTATTGACTTTTAATGCAACCATTGTCCTTGCTAGTTCAAAGTTTGAATAATTTCTGCCATGTGGAACTACAGTATCTTCTTTCTGCCATGCAAACACATGATTAGAAATCCCTTATTGGAAGACATGCTCTTCAAGATGTTAAAAAGTAGTTTTAAATCACCTGTGTATAGCATACCTCATGGAAGCTTGTGAGTGGTCTCATTTAGCCTCCAACATATTAGGTACAAGGTCCCCTAATTCGTATTAGAAAAAAGAAAATCCTTATTTCTAAAGTACACAAAAATGAAATAATCCCTAGTTTGGTATATTTTTACACTGGAAGTTTTGTGTACCTATTTATCTCAATAACATTGTTTGTTTTAAAATGTGAAACATTATGGCTGGAACTAACAAAACAGTCTTCTGGGAGCAGAAATACTACAGAGATCATCATTCAAGTTGTTTCCCTGGGCCCCTAGAAACCACTATGCATAAGAGTTGAAGCATATTCCTGTCCTGGTGGATAAAAGACACTGCCGTGGGCTTAAAGGGCCATAGAAAATGGCAGACAATGGTCTGCTCTGGACAAAAGACAAACATTTCTACTTTGCAATGGAAGAGGCAAGAGTAGCAAACCATCTGGGCTCCAGAAGGGCAGCAGGCTGTTTACTGATTGGAAGTCAGTCGGAGCTAGATTCTTTTAGTGGCCTTTTTACAACAGCTTCAAGGAACCAGAGAGGAAGCAAAGCAGCCACCCCACCACTAATATGGTCTTCTTTTGCAGCATAGAGGGGGCACATTGCTTCTCCAAAGGTGCCACAATTCTCTTGCTCAAAACCATTACACAAGGGTCTCTACTGTTTCAGCATAAACTCTAGTGCATGGGTGAACCAAATTATGGCCTGCGGGCCCAATTAGGCCCCCACATATCATTAATGCGGCCCACCGTGAGCACCCAGGCTCACTGCAGTGCTAAAAGAGGCCCCTGGTGCGCTCGGGATGATGTCACCGCACCATGCCAAGTTTACCCTTCCAGCACCGCAAATTTTGAAACACAGGAGCAGTGGTGGGATGTCAAAAATTTTACTACCCCACCATGATGTCATCACAGTGTGGGCGGAGCTAACATGATGCCATGATGTCATGGGTGGGGCCAAAGAAAAAATAATAAAAATTACAAAATAATACAATAAAATAAAAATAAGCACACACACACATATACCTGTCAACCCACCCACCCACCCACAACACAAACCTGTAAATAAATTAAATAAACAAATAAATAATACATTAAAATACAGCCAACCACCCAAACATCCACCCACCCACCCACCCCAAATACAAATCAACCAGAGCTTTTAAACCAGAGCTTAAAGCTTATTCTGACTAATATTTCTCACACAAGGTCAGATGGAAGGAACTACAGAATGAACTCACCACAAGATGGCTTCATTTTGGCACTTTTCAACAGTTAAAGAAGTTAGGTACTAAGTCTTGGCCTAACCAGTTCTCTAGATAATATGCCTTAATGTAAATGTAAAACAGCTGTACCTCCTTAAGGGTTCTCCAGTTCAAACAGCACTTGGAACAGCACAGGTGTAGCTTATTGAGGAGGTAACTCCAAGACTTTTTCTTAAAAACCCCAAGCCAGGCCGCTTGGGAACTTTGGTAGTACATCAATATAGGTAAAGGTATTAAATACACATTAAAATACACACAGACACACAACATCCAAGCGTCAATCACTTACCCTGGGGAGCAGGCTATAGGGAGCTTCAGGCTAGCAGCTTCTCTTCCTCCTCCCAGCTTGGGAGGACAGCAAGGAGGCCGTGCATACGCGCCAAGCACTGTTAGGCATGCATGCACACCAAGTGCTTGGTTGGCATGTGCAGTGGGAGAACCAGTGAAAAGGTAAGCCCCGAAGGTGGTCCCCCCCCCCCGCAAAAAAAGCTGCTACCGGTTCTCCAGGACACTGGGGAAAGTTATTACCGGTTCTGGCAAACTGTTGAGAATCTGTTACATCCCATCACTGCACAGGAGGCTCCGAAAATTTCCCCAAAGCAGTGATCAGCTAAAGGGGATGGGACTGAGCAAGAGGCTGCTTGAAGCTGCCCAGACAAAGTGTGGTCACTGACTCTGCCGCCACCGCTGCTAATGTCAAAATTGTCAGCAGCGGGAGCAGCCCACCTCCAGCCCCCACAGCTGTGTGTCGGGAGTGGGACTGGTCTGCTACAAAAAGTTTGGGCACCACTGCTCTAGTGCTTTGACACTTTATGTTTGCCTATTCCTTAAGATGAAAAGATAAAAAATGTCATCTGCAGTGCAGTGCAGTGCAAGCTGCAAAAGCAATGTGTACTGGAATATATATACATTAGCTTTAATAAAATTTCTAGAGAACTTCATTCTAAAAGCCCATCTCCCCAAATTGATGTTATGATTTTTAGCTACTTATACTTCTTCTTCTTGTTGTTGTGCCATATTCAATTCCAAATGAAGTATTGGCAATCATCATGTGATCTGCCATGAAGACTGTCCTGTGAATATAATGCTGTGGCCTTTCAACTACCTTCCACATCACAGCATGACCTCCATGCCAGTGATCCAGCTCCACAAGTCACTTTCTGGTCCTGAGCCCTTTGGGCACGCAAAGTCCTCCTCAGCCCCAGGGCAGTATTGATGAACCTGCTGCCCTCCATCAAGATGAATTCAAGTGGGATTTAATCCACTTGGGAACCATCACCTTTCCCTATGGACTTCTAGTCCTCAGGGTTGTCAGGTTAGTTAACTGCTGCCTGGCGTTCGGCGTTGAGCTGATTGCAGTATGGTCTACTCTCTACTCTATTACCATAGCAGGATAACCTGGCCAGACTTGGCTAATTATACTATTTCATCAAAATTATAGCAATACTGCTTAGTGGACACTGGGAGGCACTAAAGGATAGGGAAACAGATGTTCTCAAAGAAGGTGTAACTGAGTAACATTTCAAGGGAATGGGAGAAAGCCATGAAACCGAATACAGTACCTGTGTATCATTACATCATTTCCATGCAATCAGAGAATATTCACAAAGATGGCACAGCTTCCTTAATGGAGCATGCCTGATTTGATTCATAGTCTTGAATCCAAGCGTATCAAAACTGCTTTACCACAAGGAATGAAATAACAGGTTCCGTTCTAAGTTTATGTATATAGTTTTACTTTGAATCAATGCTAGTTGGTATTTAAGAAATTCCAACAGTCTTCACACAGGTAAAACATATAATGAAAACAAGGTTTTTAAAAACTAATTACTATTGACTTAACAGTAGTAAAATATTTAAAAACAGCTAACATTGAAGAATAGTCAAAATACATATTTCACTGACATTACATTTATATAGCCAAACTTCTGTTAGTTAACTATAGTAAATTACACTAGAGTAGGCCCATAGCATCAATTAGAATTTACCATTAATAACTGTTCCTTTGATTCAAATGGGCCTACTCTAACTGCAATTTATTATTCTAATATGAGTCACCAAGTAGTCCTACATGAATCAATAGACTAGGATTCACCAAATCCTCACTGATCCAACAAGCCTACTCCAGTGCAATTAAATAAGCAACAGGATTTTGGTATCTGTTGAATATCCAGAACATTTTCATTAGGAAAGTGCATATTATGGGTTAGAAATAGAATATGAAGTTAAATAAAAGTGCATTCAGATTTCTTAATTCTGCATGAGTAGCCTCAGATTTATCATAAACATGCAGTATTAGCATGATCAGTAGAATTTGGGTATTTCCCCTATTTTAACTTCACAAATGACATGATGAGTAAATAGGTGACAGCATAAGCATAGGGTCTTGTTATATAAATACCTGTGTATGTTTCATCATGTCAGTTGTGTCAGTCCACCTAAACAAGTTTGTTGTTGTTCAGTCGCACAGTCGATTCCAACCCTTTGCAACCCCATGGACCATTGTCTTCCAGGCACTTCTGTCCTTCACCATCCTCCTCAACCTACCCAGCTCTGTGCCCATTGCATCTACAATACCATCTAGTCATCTCATCTTTGGCTGACCCCTTCTTCCTTAGCCCTCCACCTTTTCCAGCATGAAGGCTTTCTCAAGTGAATATTCTCTTCTCATTTGACGTCCAAAGTACTTTAGCTTCATCTTTACTATTTGACCTTCTAAGGAGCAGTCAGGTTTAATTTCTTCAAAGATTGACTTATTTGTTCTCCTCACTGTCCAGGGGATTCTTAAAACTCTCCTCCAACACCATATTTCAAAGGCATCTATTCTTCTGAGCTCAGCTTTCCTAATGGTCCAGCTCTCACAACCATACATTACCACTGGGAATACCATTGCTTTGACTATGTGTATTTTTGTTTGCAAGGTGATGTCTCTGCTTTTAACTGTGTTACCCACGTTTCTTATCACTTGCCTCCCAAGAATCAGTCACTTTTTAATTTCATGGCTGCAATCTCCATCTGCAGTGAGCTTTGATCCTAGGAAAGTAAAATCTGTCACTTCTTCTACTTCTTCCCCATCTATTTTCCAGGGACTGACAGGGCTTGTTGCCATTATCTTGGTTTGCTTGATATTGAGTCTTAAGCCAGTGTTTGCAGTCTCTTCTTTCAACCTAATCAGGAGCTTCTTTAGGTCTTCCTCACTTTCTGCCACTAGGGTGGTATCATCTGCATATCTCAGATTGTTGATGTTTCTCCCAGCAATTTTGATCCCATGTTGTGATTCCTCCATCCCTGCATTGTGCATTATGTGCTCTGTGTATAAGTTGAATAAGCAGGGTGACAAAATGCAGCCTTGTTTTACTCCTTTTACTATTCCAAACCACTCCGTCATACCATATTCTGTCCTAACTGTTGCTTCTTGACTCATGTACAGATTTCTCATGAGGCATATAAGGTCCACTGGCATTTCCATCTCTTTAATTACTTGCCACATTTTGTTGTGGTCCACTAAACAAGTACACCAGCATAAATACAATGGCATAATTTGGAATATCAAATGTATTCAACTATATTCTGGCCAATAAATCTATTGCATTTGGGCCTAACACCTGGATTTATCCTGGAAATGTTGTTCTCTTGACAATAATGCATTTACTTCTTAACCATAAAGGCAATATACAGAATAAAAGCACATTTTAAAAATATATTACCTGGTGAGACTAACACAATCCTTTTATAGGTACCAAATAGGAAATAATCCTGCACATAAATAGTGGTAGAAAATTACCAGTGCATTTTTAATTATTAACACTTGACAGTATATCTGCTATTTCCATTCTCATGAAAATATGTTTCTACTCCTAAAGATAGTGTTTCTTTTTTTGATGCAGCCTTAGGCCATCTAATTGAAAATCATACTAGATCCCACAAGAATGACTGGAAATTGCTAGTCCAATTTCTGGGAAAGCAATGGACACTGTTCACTAGCAAAACAAACATTGGGAGAAAAGTCATTTGGCTTTATCCGATGCATGTTCAGCCAAGAGTCACCACACACCTTCAGACTGCAAAGCTTTCTTAATGAAAAGAAGCCACACACTATAAGATGAAAATGGAGGAAGAAACTGTCCCCTCACATCTTCCATTAACTTTCAATAGCCAACCAGTAACTTTCCAACCTTATTCTGCAATCAAGCTCTACTTGGTATTCTCCATGCTTGTTCTAAGAGAGACAATGTAAAATAAAAACCAAGTTGTAGTCCAAAAAAAGGAGCAGCATACTAATGACACTGAAGCCTTTCAAAGGAACCCTTAGAGAAGGCATTCTCAACCTCCAGTCCGTGGGCTAGACCTGGCCCCCAAAGCCTTTTCATCCAGCCCCTAATGCCCTCCTTGTTCTCATCACCGCCGCCACCCAGAAGCGCCAAAAACCGACAAAAATGTGCCTTTCCAGCGAGTTCTCACGCAAAAATGTGCGGTTTTGGTGAGTTTTCGCATGATTTTGATCAGTTCTTGTGTGATCTCAGCGAGTTCTTGTACAATTTCATGCGTGAACTCACCAAAATCGCACAGGAACTCACCGAAATTGTGTGAGAACTCACTGAAATTGCACGAGAACTCACTGAAATCATGCAAGAACTTGTGCAGAAACACGTGACTGACCCATGCAGCAATACTGAGGGGACTGATCTGGCCCCCATCCCGAAAAGGTTGAGAAAGCCTGCCTTAGAGCACCTGCAGCTGAAAGATATTTTCCACATTTAAAAAAAATCTTAGTAGTGGCTCTTACTGCCTATGTATGTAGAACTAGAAATAAGTACTGTACAGTGGAACCTCACTTAACAAATGGCTCGGTTAACACAAAAATCGCATAACAAAAGGAAATCCATAGAAAACAGTGGTTCGGTTAACAATTTTTTTCCAGAATGGATTGATTGGTTCTCAATGCATTCCTATGGGAAACTGAGTTTTGGTTAATAAATTTTGGTTTTCAGTGCATTCCTATGGAAAATTTCATTCAATGCATTCCTATGAGAAACCGAGTTTTGGTTAATAAATTTTGGTTTTCAGTGCATTCCTATGGAAAATTTCATTCAATGCATTCCTATGGGAAATTTCATTCAATGCATTCCTATGGGAAATTCACTTTACAAATTTTTTCATAGTACAAAAGGTCCCAGAGAATGTATTAAATTTGTTAACCGAGGTTTCACTCTATACACATATCTGCTGTTTAAGGCCCAGTTTGTTCCTTTTTTTAGATTTACATGAAACAACTTCTTTTAAAGGTATAGTTTTTGGACAACAATACTATGTTTGAGAGATGAGGAAAGAGCTGCTCTGACGTTGCTTATATGACCCTTAGTAATATCAAATTTTCCTGCCCTAGTACAAAAAAAAGATACATCAACAATCCTGGAAGCCTAAAGAAGAAGAGATCCACTTTAGGCAACAGTTGCAGTGACCACTTCCAGTATTTACCAGATCGCCATCACTATCTCACTTTTCAAAACTTGAATGGGGGCATCTAGACAATTCTGATGGGTTTTTCTTCTCAACCCGTTTGCTGGATGTCAGAGATTTGGGGTGGTGTTGAACAGAAACCTACTGAACTCATCCATTCCTGCGGTATTATATTGTTTAGCAAATCTATGGGAGAAACGGAATGAATGGAATGCTGTTACCTTTTCTGCCTAAGTGGTATACATTTATCTACTTGCAATTTTTGCTTTTGAACTGCTTAGGTTGACAGGAACTGGGTAAATGATAGGAGCTCTCTCCATCTCACAGTACTTGGGTCTTGAACAGCTGACCTCCTGACCTTCCAGTCATCATATTCAATTTCTTAACCACTAAGTCACTATGGCCCCTAACATTTTTGGTACCCCACTTCATATCGGCAATAGGCATTTTTAAATAAGAAACAAAAGAAAACCTTTACAAAAAAGCCGACAGTTGAAAACTTAGCCATACCTGAAGTTTCACAAGGCTTATAGGAATTCTGATCAGAATCTCTCTTAAATTCTTCATGTTTGTATATAAGATGTGGTTTGTTATGGTCATCTTCATATTCCTTTTCATCCACCATCATCAAAGGCTCTAAAAAATATTCACCATCATGGGATCTAAATGTCCCCATCTGAAAGCAAGAGAGAAGGTCACTAGAACTGAGCAAGAAGGAAGCTTCAGTGAAGTAGCACCTAAAGACTAACCTGGAAAGAGAGAATTAAAATATATAAATTCTGGTTGGATAAGATGTTGAAAAAGATCATCTCAATTCCATGACATATTACATGAATGAATTACAAATGGTAATTACAAACTGGGGCTTAATAAAGAAACACTGGGACACAGTCCAATGTTTACTTACCTTGGAGTAAGACACACTGAACTTAGCAGACCTTCTTAGCAGACATCTATAGTATTGGACTGTTTTATTTGTGGCACGGTCTGAGATATCAATTATGGTTTACAATTTAGATTAGTGTCTCTAATTTCAATGAAAATACAGTGGTACCTAAAGAGCATAATGTGTTCCATGGGATTGCTCTTTAAGTGAGTTTGCTCTTTAAGCGAAACACCATTGTAAGTGACCAAATGTGACTTCTGTCTGGCAAGGGGGACTGCGAACCCCAATTTAGTTGTTAAGTGAGTTTTTGGTTGGTTTTAGTTGTTGAGCGAGACAACCATTCAGAGAAAATTCTGCTCTTTAAAGCAAATTAGTATCTAAGCGAGGCACTCTTTATGCAAAGTTTTACTTTTCTAAATGAAGTGTGATATAACATGTGCTGGCTGAATGTAAACAGCAAATTACAAAATATTCATTCACTTCTAGCTGGCAACTATCCTGTCCCCAATAGGATGCTGTAAAAAAATGTAAAATTCTTGATCTGCCTCGAAGGAATGAAGCAGACAAAGGGCAATAAGTAGCTCTAACGCTCAGCAGTGGGAAAGTTTGCTTTTTTGAACAACATCTCCCGGAATATCCTGGTCAGAATGGTCAATGGATATTCTGGGAGTTGTAATCCAAAAAAGCTAGTTTTGCATCTCCTGCAAATTCCATTGTTTTTCGTTTGCTTGCAGAAATCCAATGTTGTGACATTTAATTACTTCTATCTTTCAGTTAAAGAGTTGCTGGTGGAATTCTTGGGAGTCCATAAACTCACTACAACAGCCCCTTCCCACAACAAAACCATCCTGAATCCCACTGCAGTGGCTTAGTGGTTAAGACGCTAAGTTTGGAGACTGAAAGGTCAGGTTTCAATACCCGAATGCTGCACAATGGATCTTGGGGACATGAAAGAAGCCTCATTCAGTCATCCCCCAATTAAAAATCCTTTCAATCCAGAGTAATTTCTGACACGAAATTTATTTAATTATCCCTAATTTAAGCCCTAGATCATTCTCTATTTTAGCAAGAATCATACTCCTAGACCAGGGGTTCCCAAAAATTTTGGGTTGTGGGCCAATCATGTGGTTCAGGAAGCCGGTCACTAAGGCCCGTGAAGCCCTCGTCGCTCCTGGACGAGGCACGTTTTACTTCCACTTCCAGGAGCAATGAGGGCTTTGCGGGCCAGATGAATTGGCATCGGGGGCCACACCCAGCCCCCGGGCCTTAGTTTGGGCACCACTGTCCTAGACCAAAGGAAGAAAGTATATACTGTACAGTATCCCAAAAGGTTTTTTTAATCCTTTCCCCAAATACAAAAATATGTGTTAAAAATGGAAACACACACTCCTAGAGCTTCCTAGAAAGTTTAAGAGAATGACACCCCCAGATCTTGTTTCTGAGTTGAGGATAGAAAATTTGTCCTTTGGAGTCTACAGTTATCCATCCCTACTCTCAACCCATAGCCAAAATAATGGCTAATCTTTCTCACATTAGGTCAGATGAAAGGAACTGCAGAATAAACTCACCAAAAGGTGCCTTCATTTTGGCAGTTTCTTATTTGGCCTAGACACAGGAGAAGAAGAGGAAGAATAAAACCAAATCCTGCTCCTCTGTGTTCATGCTTGAGCCACTCTTAAGCATTATTTGAAAGTCCGTAGCAAAGACTGTATGTAATGTCTGCAATCCTGAAGAGTAACACTTTGCTTTTGCAGAAAAGGTTGAATGAAAACTCAGCCAAGGTCAGCCTAGAAGTGATTGAAATATTATCTTTTATGACAACGTGTCATAAGGGAACAGATCTGCCTTTGGGAAGCAGCAAGGGAAGATGTGATTGAATTGTCCTTTCACACATCCTTTTATCCTAATAGTTATAAACTCTTTCTGATGATGGCATTTGTATTTTTAAAATCTGTACACTAATATATCACATACCATTTGGCAAACTGAAGCACATTCTGTTTTACTTACCGGAAATCTTACATAGGCCTCTAAATTACAGGAAATGAGCATATTACTTTTCTTATGTGTGTCATTATAGCCTTACACGTATTTTTCACAATATATTCTCAACTCTATTATTTCCCTTCACATATTTTCTGTTGCATTACCACTGTGTAAAACTGATCATTTTACAGCCTGCCTATTCCAGTTAACTCAGAAGAAAATCCCACTCTACTCAGTGTGTGCCATACTTTGCCTGCAGATTTAGTTTCTCCAAGAAACTTGAAAACCACATAATGTAACAGTATTTTGTTATTTATTTTGTACTTCTGTAAGATTTATGCAAAAGAAAATTAATAAAAGTAGCTATGCAGGCTGCCACACATTTTGATACTGACAGTCCTCAAAAGGCAGCCGAAAGTAATTGAAGCATGGCTCTTGGAGAATCATCAATTATTGTCTAATCCAGTGTTTCCAAACCTTTGGTTTTTGGACTTCAGTTCCCAGAAGCCTTGAATTGAAGTTTCTCGGGGGGGGGGGGACCCACGTTGGAAACCACTGGTCTAATGAGAGGAATATGGGGCTGATTAACAATAACAAATATTTGCCAAAGCAAGCTAAAGGGAGTTCTGAACAATATTTGGTGGTCTCTTATCAAGACAGTATAGGAGGAAACTTAAAAGAACCAAACAAAACTATACCCGGTGGCAAGGTACTGTATTATGTGTTTTAAGTGATATTTCCAGACAAGAAATAGGAGATGAAGTCATTAAAATCTTTCAGGGCTTTAGACACAAAAGGATATAACAACAGATTATAGTTTCATTCTAAAGCGATATAAGCTAGTATGAGCCATCTAACATCTTCAGTAAAATGTTACAACTAACAAATGTAAACAATATCCAATGTTTTGTAAATTTAAACACTAACAAGAGATAAACAATGCAGCCATTAGCCAAATTCTTCCAATCAGGAAGTATTTTTAAAAGTATCAAATTCATGCCATTTGTAGACTAATAAATACTGGGATAGACATGGGAATAAGTGGAGAAGAAAAGGGCAGAATCAGGTTTTAAAAGGCTACAGCAACCCTGCAAGAGCATTGCAAGTGAGTTAAGAGCTCAACTGACCACTGGCAAGGATTTCCTACCCCTATCCTACTAGGTTGGGCTGGCTCGAAATCCAGTCATATCTGACTCTATGGTTCAGTGGTCATCTCTGTTTGAAGCCAGAGACATCCCTGTGGACATGTGGCAGGCATAACTAAACACCGGAGTGCATGGAACACTGTTTACCTTCCCACCAAAGTGGTAATTATTCAGTGATGGGCAGCCAATGATGTGGGTGGAGCCAAAGTAAAAAAAAAATACAGGTGCCTGACAGCCTGATCTTAAATGAGGCAGCCTGCCTGGGCAGCCTCCCTTAAGAATGAGCTGGCTAGAGGTACCTGACACACCTAGCAAGGCCCATCTTAATGGAGGCAGCCCAGTGCTCCAGGACTTGCCTTGCAGAGGGTTGGAGAGAAGTCCTCCCCCCCTCCACAAAGCAAGTGCCTGGATCCCAGTATTCAGGCGTTTGCCTTGTGGAGGGGGGAGAGGGCTTCCTTCCTTCCTTTGCAGAGGGAGGAGGGCTTCTCTCCCCCCCCCCTCCACAAAGAAAGCGCCTGGTGAAAGTAGCAATCCCGGGAGACCACCCAGAATTGTTGCTACCGGTTCTGGAGAGCCAGTCCAAACCACCCCATGCCCAGCACTGTACCTATTTATCTAATTGCAATTTCTTGCTTTCGAACTGCTAGGTTGACAGGAGCTGAGACAGAGATGGATGCTCACACTGCCATGCAGCACTCGGGTCTTGAACTGCTGAACTACCAGTCTTTCCCTACTATTTATAGGTAATTTTAAATTATTATTGTTATTTTAAAAGAAATGTTTTCTAAGCTGTTTGCATCAAACATAATTTTAACACAACTATTCACTGATTTGTAATAAAGTGTTAAATACACATAACCAGTAAACAAGACGTCAGAATATGAGCTTAGAATTCAAAGTTAAATCATTAATTGCATCAATTAAATGTTCCTTTCTAGTGTAACAGGCCACAATTACATCAAAGACAGTTTTAAATCTCACTTCAAGAGATTTAAGGTCAAATTCTACCTTTCCATTTACAAGTTTAAATCTCATTTTCTTCACTAGGCATTGTTTTTGCAGAAAAAACCGTTTTGATATATGCATACAATAAATAGAACCATCCATGCTGGAAGGGTCTTCTAAATGACAGTTTTAAAAAACTTGCATAGTGTAGTATTTTACATTTTGGCAAATAATAACTATGAACTAAATGCATATGCATTGTACATAAACTCATGTGCTTATATTTAACAAGAAAGAAAGAGAACAAAGAAACTATTAACTGAAATGTGCCAAAACAAAAAGGACAACTCACACATACAGTTCTACGGCTGTTTCCATGTATTATTGTCTATTCTTTGGAAGCTAGGCTAATTTTTGGATTCTGGATTAACCAAAGATTGGAATATAACTATGAGAATCTAATTCATTAGTCTAGTGTTTCCCAAACTATGTTCCACAGAACACTGTGACTAATACAGTTTTTCATGTAAACATGAAACTTTTCTTTATCCCCCGAACTATTGCTGTTTCAGCAATCACAAATAGAACAAATTATATAAAACACATATGAGGAATTGACTTAGGCTTCTGGGAATTGAAGTCCAAGAATCAAAATTTGGGGAAAACAGCATTAGTCACTTGTTCATGTTTTTTCAAAGCAACTTGATAACATTTCTCATTACTTTAAAAGACTACACCAATGTTGTATTACTAACCCAATCCAAAATCCTGTTGCATAATTTACACTAGCAAAAGGATTAGGCTGTCAGTTGCAGGAGGACAATTTTGAGTAATTAAAAACTTCCTCTTTCTATCCTATGGTTTTTCCAAATGCAGCTGCAGGAAGGAAGGTCTTTAATTTCCAAAAATCTTCTCTACTGGTAACGTTATCCAATGTAAGCGATTTCTAGTAATTAGCAGAAATAGCAGTAACTATTACACTTATATACCATCCCACAGCACTTAAGAGTGCTCTCTAGGCAGTTCACAGATTAGCATTTTGGCCCCAACATGCTGAGTACTCATTTCACTGTCCTCACAAATCCAGCCCATCTGAGCAAAGTTTTGGCTGCAGTACTATAACTTAACTATTACACCCAAAAACCATTTCTTCCTTCCCTCCTATGGCTCCCATAACTTTCACATATTGATTAAGCAACAGTAAAAAAATCCATAGAACAGAAAGAGGATGTTTTTAATTACGAAAAAAAAAATAGGAACTAAATGAATAATAGTAGGAGCAAGAATGGCAATGGTGGTAGTGCTATAGTTATATTAACTCATTTGACTCTATAATAATGAATGTTCTACTGAACAATGATTCCTTCAGCAAGTTAGAATAGTTCCTTAAGTGTTTCAGAGAGGCCTCTAACATGTATTAGAACTGACTAATATAAAAGTACAGTACCAAGCATTTAGGAAAGGACTTGAGCTATCTTAACTATACATAGCAGAACCACATCTATAGCATCTGTGAGGAAATGTTTGGCCACAAAATTATTCTATATTATAGAAGTGAGGAAATATTTGGCCACAAAACTATTCTAATTACAGACAGATGATCTATCATCATTCTTGAATCAGTCAAAAGTACACTCAAAAGATGCAAGGGTGTTTTTTGTTTTTTTGTTTTTGCTTTTGGATTAGGAAATAGGACTTTTGTTTCTTTTTAAAAATAAGGTTTGCCTTGAATTGAAGACTAAAATATAAATATATATTTGTATACTGAAAAAAATGTTACAGACTGCTTGCTGGTCTCTTCCATCCTGCATTTCTTAACAGACATGGGTAGCAACTGAGTTAAATGTAATAATCAATATATTTTACCATTTAGATTCCTGTCTGGACTATGTTTAAGAGGCCAGTTTGATCCACCAGCAGCCAGTGAAATCCTCAGTAGATATGATAGTTCATGTTTGTAGGAAGCTAAAACTGACCAATGAAGTGAAAGTGAAAAAACCTTGGGAAAATATAGTTTGTTCACATCTCTAGAATGATTTCTAAACTGTGTGCCTGCAAATAATCAGATTTCAATTCAGATTTTATGTTGTCACCACGTCTAACCCCAGGTTTTGTTCAACAAGAAAAATCATTATTAGAGCTATATGACCACTACTTCATATTATCATATTTATAGTCATCGTTAATTCATCATCACTGGCAACCCAACAATAACAATCACCCACATAGCTAAATGCAGGAGTTCTCAACCTTTTTAAGCTGTGAGCTGGATCATGCCCCTCAGACAGCTTCGGGGGCCGGATGGCCATTTTGCCCCTCCTCCAGGTTTGGTATGTGGCCACATGAAATGACATTGGGGGCCGCATCTGGCCTATGGTCTGCAGGTTGAGAATCCCTGTCTAAATGACACATTGTCACAGTGGCAAAGTCCATCCTCTGGTCAACATACCCCATGGAAGCAAACAAAAAGCCCCTGAGAAACCAGATAAAATAAACAACTCTAACAACTCTTGGGAATAACCAAATAATCCAAAGTAATCACACACACACACACACACACACACACACACACACACACACACACACACACACACAATCAATCAATCAATCAATCAATCAATCAATCAATCATGGCAAAATATGGAGATACAGCAGTCAGATTGGAAGGCAGCAACCCAAGATGGAGGGAATCAGCACATAGTAATCCAACAAGAAACAACAGAAGAAATGATCCTTAAGTCCAGACCCTTCTGCTGATCCAAAATTCCTGCTCTCTGACACCCCAGACATTCTAATTAACTGCCTTGAAATGTTGGGTGAAAAATTATGATGCAATTTGACAAACAAAGGGGCACCAAAAAGTTACATGAAGAAATAACAAAAAAAGAGAAACTTTTATTTATCCCCCTAACTATTGCTGTTTCAGCAATCACAAATAGAACAAAGTATATAAAACACAGCCTCTTTTATGCTTTAGGTCTTTCAATCAGACATGAAAGGTTCATCCCAGTTCTAACAACTTTATGGAATATGACATACAATAAACCCCTGATGAATCTGGTGAGGCACCCCAAATGCTCTTTGATATTCTTCTGAGCATTCTTTGACTCTTATTATTCAAACCAATGACTGGTTTGCTGACCTTACTCTTCTTTCCTTTGACATCACCAGTTTCACAAAGGCTTGACTTTGTTTGAAGGAAAGAAGTGAAAGAATCCTTGCAGACTCATATGAAGGGTTCAAGACTGACAATAACAGTGCTCATGCATCTGTATCTGGTGCTCTATGCCTCTGTATCTGGTATATACAAGTTCATGCCTTGAAGTCTCACTCCTCTGTCTGATGAAGTGGAATTCATCCACAAAAGCTCACATTAAAAATATTGCAATTATTTAAAGTGCTGCAGCTATTATTATTTTTTTTTGGGGGGGGAGGGTCCTGATATGCCTAATAGTGCTCAGTCTCCCTCACCACCCAAGGTTAGAGTACCAGGTGACAAGAGCTACTTATGTAGTCTGGATCTGATGGTAGTGCCATCATCTGTATCATGAAGGTGAGTTTCACTGTCTTACAATGCAGTGGCAAATGCAGTAATAGGTACCATGGACAGAGACGATAAAAATGGTTTAGTATCTTCCTCTCTAGTTCCTTAGCTTCCATGTCCAGAGGCACAGAAGAAACATTACAAATAGACAGACATCACCAGTTCACTTGCAACAAGTGCTGTATGTAACAGACTAAAGCAAACTCAGATCTATTATGTTCTATTGCTCAACTGAAAGAGAGGAAGATTAAACATTCAATAACATCACAAACATTCTTTTGTTATAATGGAAAAGAGAAGTAGCAACTACTTTGAGCAGACTACTTTTATATCTTTCGGTTTAATATTCTTAGGAAAACAAATCAAAGTGCCAAATTCCCCAATACTGTATATGGAACCCTTATACAATATATAACATGTCAGTGGTTTATGAAACATATAATGATAAATGCATAAACGATGTGGTATCCTATGTAGACCAATTTTGGTTCAAAAAGTGTCAAGATCCAGATCTTCCAACTTTATACAGTATATATATGGTACATATGACACGATGTCATTAATGCACATCAGTACAGTGGAACCTCATACAACAATCGCCCTGTATAGCAATGAAATCACATAACAATTAGGTTTTGGTGGGAAATGGCGTCCCGCATAACAATTTTCCCTATGGAAAAAAATCATACGACAATTTTTCAATGGTAAAAACTATTTAACAAAAAAATGCATTCCATAGGGAAAATTGCTATATGATGCATGCATCGTATAACAATTATTTCATACAATGAGCCCCATGGGACGGATTAAAATTGTTGTATGAGGTACCACTGTATAGGTTTCATAAACAACTGGCAGTAAATCTTCATCAGATTTCAGACTGCAAACAATACAATATAAACAATAAAATACTCAAATGGAATTCAGAAAATAGTTTTGAAATTCAAAAGGCAATCATTTCAACAAATCCCATGGAATACAACCCAATCATCCTATGCACATTCCCCATCCTTTCCCATGTATTCTGCTCCATGTGTAGAAGTTTAATGCTCCTCTCAGCTACCTTTCCATGGCCAAAAGCTGCCTTTAAAACATGTAAATGAATCTAATAGCACACAAGGAACTTACTCAGTCTGGTTCTTTACTTAACTTTCACTGCTATTTAATGTAATAAATACTGCTATAATGAAACACAATGGGGTTTTGCAATAGCAACTAGAATAAAAGCATCCAGGCAAGATAAATTACAAACTACAGTACATCACAACCGGAGAGGCTCTCTGGTTGTGCCATCGGCCAGAGAGCCGTACTTCTCTGGCACTAGAAGGAGGGCCTTCTCGGTGTCCGCTCTGGCCCTATGGAACCTCCTCCCAATAGAACTACGCCTGCAGACGGAGCTGCTGTCCTTCAGAAAAGGAGTGAAAACCTGGTTGGCAAGTCAGGTCTGGTGAATGGATGGATCAATTTCCCCAGCCGGCTGGATGGTTTGAACAAATTTACCCCCAGTGCCTCCTAGCTACAACGCCTCGTTTTTAATGTTAAGTTTTTAAGCTTCTTTTAAAACTTTTAAAACTTTTAATTTTTGAACAGGTTTTAAATTGTTGTCAATGCTGACATGTTGTGAATCGCCCTGGGTCCATTCAGGGAGGAGGGTGATAAACAAATTTAAATAAATAAATAAATAATATGAAATACGGACTGAAATTTGAAAGACCTAAGTGGTTTCTGTTATGACAAAAGCTAATACATCAGACATTCCATTCATTTTTATTGAAACAATCTCCCATAAGTAAACTCACAAATAGTCTCTTGTCTCTGAAAGTCATCATTTGCTTTAGCTACCTGTAAAAGGTGCCTAAATACTGCAATTGTAGATAACAAGGTAAGAGGACTGCATTAGGAATTCAGAAGAGCTTCCCTATGTCCATAATGGTTTGAACAAAGGCAGGACAATGGCAATTGCTCACTGGAAATAATGAAACTGTCCCTTGTGGGCAAGTCGGGAAGTTCCTCTCATCTTCAGGTAAGTACAGCAACAGGAAACAAAGCGGAAAGAGGGTAAAGAAGAGTAATGAGAAGACCCAAGTAAAAAGATTACTGAGGTCTCTATTTCCATGGCCTGAATATTACTGATGTGTTTTACTGTATTTTCCCGAAGGAGAAAGGATTTATAAAGCATTTATTTTATATAAATGTGTGTTACAACATCACAGAGAAGGCAAAGGGGTTACAACAGACTCTAAATGTAACGTTGCTTACCAGGCCACCACAGATACTGAAGACTGCTGTATATGTCTCCTGTGCATTGACATGTCCACGATAGAAGCAGTGATGCAAGTCTGTTGTAGACTGTTTCTTTGTGGCCCCCAGATGCACCTCAATGAAGTGAGGAGCAATGAAGCTTGTATCAGCACTCAAATTCAGCTGGAAAACTTGTCCGTAGGCACTGAGGTGGTAATGAGTCCTGAAAGGTATTGGTTCTAGTATTGCTTCCATACTCCTTTTCCTCCTCTTGAAGTAATGAGTGTGAGGGAAAGCTTCTCCAAACTCGTTCACTCTTGTAGGTTTCACTATTTCATATGATGACAGATGCTTCATCAAAGCCTCTGCAACAAACCAGCAAAGGAATAGATATGAATAGATGAATACTTGATACAGTTTAGTCAAGAAAACCAGCCTAATCTATTTACACCTGGGGAAACCTTAAGGTCACATTATGGTCTTCTGAAAGCCCATATGGACTCATATATTATCTATTTCTGCTAGCGCTTGGATGTATAGACCAGGATTCGTCAATCTTTTTAAGTCAGGGGCTGGGTCATGCTTCCTCAGACAGTTGAAGGAGCCGGACTGGTGGTCCTCCCGCTGTTTACAGCTATCATAAACACATCCATGGCCAATTGGGGGGCCAGAGCAAGGGCAGGGGCCAGATTCTTTTCTACCATTAGCCAGATCTGGCCCACAGGCCATAGGTTGCCTACCGTTGGTATAGACCATAGTTGTTCAGGCTCTGCCCAAAAAATTTCTGCCTACACATGTCCTTGTTGTTTGTTGTTGTTCAGTCACACAGTCGATTCCGACCCTTTGCGACCCCATGGACCACTGTCTGCCAGGCACTTCTGTCCTCCACCATCTTCCTCAGCCCGCCCAGCTCTGTGCCCATTGCATCTACAATACCATCTAGCCATCTCATTTTTGGCCCTCCCCCTTTCTCAGCATCAAGGCTTTCTCAAGTGAATCTTCTCTTCTCATTTGATGTCCACAGTACTTCAGCTTCATCTTTACTATTTGACCTTCTAAGGAGCAGTCAGGGTTGATTTCTTCTATTGACCTATTTGTTCTCCTCACTGTCCAGGGTACTCTCAAAACTCTCCTCCAGCACATCTCAAAGGCATATTCTTCATCCCAGCCATACTGAAAGCATTCAGAATTCTACAAAGTTTCCTATGTAGACCCATTTCCTGGATATGTTTTGAGAAGAGATATGTAGAAGCAAACAAAATGGTAAAGCAGGGTAGGCAACCTACGGCCCGTGTGCCAGATACTGCCCGGGGTGCCAAATAATCTCGCCCCCACCTTCACTCCAGCACCAAAATCAGCAGCAGACTCATTTACGACAGCCATGGACGCGTTTACAGCAGTCATAAACAACAGGGGGACCACCAATCTGGCCCCCTCGACTTTCTGAGGGAGTGTGACCCGGCCAATGACTTAAAAAGGTTGGTGACTCCTGTGGTAAAGCATATGCTGCCATGTAAGATCAAAAGGACTCCAAAGAATCCTTTCAGATCAGTCACGTCTGTCTTTCCCAGCCATATGTGGTCGTTTTCTGGATGCTTTCCTGAGCTCTGTTTTTTTGGAGCCAAAAAGATCAACAGATTCAGATTGTAAAACTTCTCCAAGGCTTAAGTCTCAGAACAAATACATTGCCAGTTAACTCCCAATGTATGGAAACCTCAGCAGGATTCTGAGATGTTCAAGTAATGGTTTACCACCGACATCACCCTGCAATGACTTTCTACCACCCGAAGAGGCTTTGAACCTGAAAACTATCATTCTATGCCAGGTGTGCCCAAACTTTTTGGGCCATGGGCTGATCATGTAGTTCAGGGAGCTGGTCATTAAGGCCTGGGGGCCAGGTGCGGCCCCCAATGCCAATTCATCTGGCCCACAAAGCCCTCATCGCTCCTGGAAGTGGAAGTAAAATGCGCCCATACGGACGCGTTTTACTTCCGCTTCCAGGAGCGACAAGGGCTTCGTGGGCTGGATGAATTGGTGTCGGGGGCTGCACCCAGCCCCCAGGTCTTAGTTTGGGCACCATTGTTCTATGCACTACACGCAGTGGTGGGCATCAACAGGTTCACACACACACCCCAAGAGAGGGGGGTAGCAAAATTGGGTGGGTTCTGGGTAGGGCAGTGGCAAAATTGGGTGGCCAAACCTAACACCCTGCCCTCCCCTGCCCTGCCCTGCCCCATCAGGTTTTGTCCTTGCACGTGGTTCAAGGTGTCCCTTGCTCAAAAGCCAGTCATATCTGACTCTAGGGTGCAGTGCTCATCTCCATTTACAGCCAAAGAGCCAGTGCTGCCTGTGTTTCCAGATGTATACATGGCCATATGGCAGGCATGACTAGATCGCCCATGACGAAGACTCCGCCCATGATGTAGGCTCCAACCACGGTGTGGTAGCAATTTTTTTTTTTGCTGCCCACCACTGACAACACCACTGTGTCTCTCAGTTCTGAAATTTATGGACTAATGACCAAGCAGATTCACACCCTGACCCAAAAGACAAGACAGCACTCTCCCCCTTTTAAGTGCAGAATGGTTTGGGACTCAGAAAGAGCCACTATTATGACTGTCTCTCAGTATCTGTTACACTGAGATAGTTGTTCCCCTTGTCTAAGAGAAGGGCTGTCCTTGCTTCTGGTACCGCCTATCATTAGGGCACATCTACGTAAAGGTAAAGGTTGTCCTTGCTCAAAAGCCAGTCGTATCCAACTCTAGAGTGCGGTGCTCACCTCCATTTGCAGTCAAAGAGCCAGCACTGTCTTCATCTGCAGACGTTTCTGTGGTCATGTGGCAGGCATGACTAGATGCTAAAGTGCACGCTGTTACCTTTCCTGCCAAAGCAGTACCTACTTACAATTTCTTGCTTTTCAACTGCTAGGTTGGCAGGAGCTGGGACAAATGACGGGAGCTCACTCCATCAGGCAGCACTCGGGTCTCAAACTGCTGACCTGCCAACCTTCCAGTTCTCACGTTCAGCACCTTAACCACACAGTCCCTAATAATGTCTAAAACTCTTGATAGTGTGATACAGTGAAACCTTGCATAAAGAGCGCCTCGCTTGGAGACTAGCTCACTTAAAGAGCAGAATTTTCTCTGAATGGTCGCCTCGCTTAACAACTAAAACCATCCAAAAACTCACTTAACAACTAAATTGGGGTTCACAATCCCACCTGCCAGAAGTCACAATTGGTCACTTACAATTGTGTTTTGCTTAAAGAGCAAACTCACTTAAAGATCAATCCCGTGGAACGCATTATGCTCTTTAAGCGAGGTACCACTGTAATTGTTTTTAGCCTTTTAAATGATGTAAACCAGTTTGGGTCCTGTATAAGAGAAGTACAGAACAAAAATATCTGTGAATTTTGATTCTATTTATATATTACTTCAGCAGCATCTATTAAGGGCTCTTGCCTGCCCTGTTTCCCTCTCCAGCCTTCTTCACCGTCTATTCAACACAAAATAAAATCAAACAAGAAACAGACTCTTCCCGCTGTCAACAGAAACAAAACAACTGCTGGAAAACCTGAAAGGTTTGAAAATCTGAAAAATCATGGAGGTGGAAGCTCTGTGCAACAAACAAGTGTTAGATGCAGTGCTATTCCGTCTAGGTCTAGTCAGAAGCAAGTCCCATTCATGTTTCAGAGGCTGAAAATATTTGTCACACTGGGGATGGAAGGTTTACACCTCGAACACCACTAATTTAAAAAAAAAAAAAACCAGAACACTGAAGCTGTTACGGTTGGTGTGGGTCCCTCGTTTTCAGACCAGCGAGCTGGTTCTAATAATACCCACGGTTTGGAAAGGCAAGGCGGACTTGACAGGCTCGTCTCGGGCCGCCTCCTTTTTTCGCGCACGTGCGGCGCTCCTGCCCCCCCCCCGCCCCCCCAGGGCCAGGGCGAGCGCGCGCCCTCCCGCCCGCGCCTCCTCCCTCTCCTCGCGCCGGGGCTCCCCAGCTCGCGCCAAATGCCCGGGGTTCCTAGAGAGGCGACGCTTTCGGTCACCGGGGGGGGGGGGGGGCGCCGCTTCCCTCTCTGAGGCGCTGCCTTACCGTGCTTCGAGTGCAGGCGGACTCCCCACGTCTTGGAGACCAGAAGGGCGACGCACCCCAGCAGCCCCGCGAGCCACTGGGGAACCCACATGGTGCCCTCCCCCCGGTCCCCGTGTCGTCCCCCACTGCTTCCTTCGAGGCTGGTCCCACTCCCGCGGTTGGTTTGCAGGCGGCGGCTCCCTCAGTGGCTCCTGCTGCCGCCCGCCCGCCGGGCTGCCTGAGGAGTGCGGGGCTCGTTCATGTCCCTGCGGCGCCCACCCTGTCGCCCCGCTCTGCGTCCTCCCGCCCACAGCCCCGCGTTGTCCCCCCTCTCGCCTCACGCGCGCCGAGCCCAGAGGAGCGGAAGGGTGCCGGCTCCGCGGACTCCGCCACTGCCGCCACCCCGGGACCCCCTGACATCAAAGTGTTCTGCCCGCCCCCTTGGGGCAGGGACTTCGCCCCTGATTGGAGGAGCCCCGACGCCACGGGTTCCCTCGCTCACGCACACACTGAGGGGTGGAGGGGCGGGGGGCGGCGGCGGCTGAGGGAACAGTAAGAGCCAGGGGCCGCGGCGGACGTCTCGGTCTTTACACTCGGTTTACACGGATTCACGGCGCGAAAAGAAGCGGCGAAAGAGCAAGGTGGCTGGAGTCCCTTTTTATTTATTTATTCAGATTTATATTGCCGTCGAGGCGACTCTGGGCGGCTTACAGTCAAAAGAGCAACAGTACAGTAAAAATCACAAAACAACCAATTCGTTTCGTTGCGCTCGCTGGAGTCGCGCGCCTCTTCCCTGCCTGCGCTGGGGACTCGAAATAATAATAATAGTTTTGTGTCGGACATTATTCTGGGGTGAAAGGATTTTTGCTGAAGACACTCCGCTCAAGGGACGCCCGGATGAGGCTCCTTTCATGTCCCCAAGAGCTCAGACAGAGACGGGCGCTCAATCCGTCATGCAGTACCGGGGTCTCGAACTGCAGCTAACTTCCAGCTAACCAGGCGAGCTTCTTAACCCATGAGGCACCGCAGCCCCTGACGGGACTCGAACTGCCCGAAGGAAAGGCTCCCTGCGACTTTAGGAAGCAACAGACTCGGGGTGGGAAGGCTTGCAAGTGCGGCTTTAGGTTCCATGAAGAGCCTTCATCCAAGCGTTATCTTCGGGTTTCTTGCTGTCTGGCTGCCCCACCCACTCCGTGCCCTGCAGTGGTCCTCCCAAACCTCTCCGAGGCGAAGTGTCAATAGGGTTATCCTTGATGTCAGAAAGGGGCCTCCGTGACTTAGTGTTTAAGATGCTGAGCTTGAAGGTCGGCAGGTCGAGATCAGAGCAATGTGCAACAGTCTGTCCCAGCTCCTGCCAACCTAGCAGTTGAAAGCAAGAAATTGCAAGTAGATAAATAGGGACCATTTTGGTGGGAAAGGTAACAGCATTCCATGCACTCTAGCATCTAATTATGCCTACTACATGACCACAGGAACATCTGCAGGTAGTGCTGGCTCTTGGGCTGAAAACTGTAATGCTCTTGGGCTGATTACTGTAATGCGCTCTACATGGGGCTGCCCTTGGTGACCATTCGGAGACTGCAGCTGGTTCAGAATGCGGCAGCTCGGGTAGTGATGGGGTGTGGGCGTTATGCTCGGGCCTCACCACTGCTCCGGGAGCTGCACTGGTTATCAGTATGCCACCGGGTGCAATTCAAGGTGCTGGTCATTACCTTTAAAGCCTTATATAGTAGTGGGCCAGGATACCTAAGAGACGCGTCACCCTAAGAATGTCTGCCCGTCCCACCAGGGCGGATCGGAGGGGCTCTCTTGTTACTCCATCGGCTCTTACGAGCACTAGGAAGAGGGCCTTCTCCGTGTTCGCCCCGGCCCTTTGGAACCTCCTTCCGACAGAGCTGCGCCTGCAGACGGAGCTCCTGCCCTTTCGAAAGGGTTTAAAGACATGGCTGGCAGGTCAAGTGTGGGGACACAGTAATGTAGGTTCCCATCCAGGATGGCTGATTTAAGGGCAGCCATCCCCCCCCCCTAACCTGGTATCTGTACCTGTTATTGTTTTTATCTGCTTTACTGTTTTAATGTTTTAAATTTTTATGAATTTATGAATTTTTAAGGTTTTATATATTGTTTGTTTATAGATTACCTATTACGGTAATTTATTCTGTAAGCCGCCCAGAGTCGGGTCTTCCCGAGTGGGGCAGGGTATTAAATGCGAACAATAAAATAAATAAATAAATAAAAACAGAGATGAGCACCAATTAGCTTTTGAGCAAGGGAGCCCTTTAACTAGATGTCAAAAAGAGAAGGATGGATACAGGGTAGTCATCTGTTTGGTTTACCTTAAATTTTTCTATGCTGTTTTTTTTTTAACTGGCCTGCACTGATCAAGTGCTGGCCAGTTTAAAAAAAAACCATCAGACAGGGGGGTTAAAACCAACACAGAGGGGGCCAGGGGGGTGAAAACCCTCCTGAGGTAACAACCTCCCCCTCCCCAACAGAGGATGTCAATGTTATATAAGAATGTGTGACATTGTTGCCCCTCCTGAACCCACCCACACCCCAATCTAGAATCCTGGCTACGGTCTTGATCAAGCAGGTCCAAGAGCAAATCAAGCCTGGAGGCAAAAATGATAAAGTTGAGGTTCTCCTGCTCTGGACATGTCATGAGAAGAGAAGACTATCTGGAAAAGACAATAATGCTGGAAAAAGCTGAAAGCAGCAAAAAAAGAGAGGATATACGTGATGGATTGACTCTCTAAAACACTGATGGCCAAACTTGGCTCTCCAGATGTTCTTGGACTTCAATTCCCAGAAGCCCTGATCAGTAGGAGTGCTGACTTGGGGTTCTGGTAATTGAAATCCAAGAACACCTAGAGTGCCAAGGTTGGCCACCACCACCCTAAAGACTTGAATATGCAAGAACCAAGTAGGGCTGAGGGAGACAGAATGTCTTGGAGATCTCTCATTCATACAGTTGCCATAGGTCAGAGACACCTTGGTGGCATGTACCAACAACAACAAACTGGTTAATTGCATAATATAAAAGAGAGTAACAACCCTATCTTTGAATGGCAAAGTGTGTATTGTACTAAGGTAAGATATTTCCCAAATCAATTGTCAAAACTATAGTGATGCCATGAATAGCAATCAGCAGCAAAGGAGCTCAGTTTCTTCAAACAATCAGTCCCCACGTCATTTAAATCAGAGGTGCCAAAACTATGCCCTGGATCTGGCCCCCAACAGGCCAGATGAATTGGTGTCAGGGGCCATATCTGGCCCCCAGGCGATAGTGACCAGCTCCTTGAAACATGTGACTGGCTCACGGCCTGAAAAGTTTGGGTGCACATGGTTTAAATTACAGTATAGTGTTAGATAATACTAATAGTAATAAATAACCAAGACAACAACAGTAATGTGTAGCATTTTATAACAGTATTTTATGCATTTGCTCTCTGGGTCTGCTTACATCTGCTTGTTCCTCACTACAGTCTGACAATGGGATCAGACACTAGATCATCTGTGTGTGAATGAGCCATTACAGATTAGGTGCTACTGACAAATTTCACTCAGTGTCAACTCAGATGAGAGTTTTCAATTGAGTTAACCTAAAGAATTTGTTGTTTTCAAAGAGATAGCTATGTTAGTCTGTGCAAAAGAGTTAAAATATTCTGGCACTTTAAAGACTGCTGTACTTTAATACATATAAGCTTTAGAGCCTCTAATCTTCTCCCTAGGGGACTGCAGTGGCTCAAGTGGCTAAGACGCTGACTGGAAGGTGGCAGGTCAGCAGTTCAATTCCCGAGTAGTGCACGATGGAATGAACTCCCATCTCTGTCCCAGCTCCTGCCAACCTAGCAGTTCAAAAGCAAGAAATTGCAAGTAGATAAATAGGGACCACTTCGGTAGGAAGGTAAACAGTGTGCTGTGCACTCCAGTGTCTAGGCATGCCTGCCACATGTCCATGGAAACATCTGCAGATACAGACAGTGCTGGCTCTTCGGCTATAAACAGAGATGAGCACTGAACCCTAGAGTCAGATACGACTGGCTTTTGAACAAGAGTGGCTGTCTTCTCTCTAGTTTTTCTTTGTTTTTGTTTTGGCTTAAATAATTTGGTACTTTTAAAATGAAGTATGTGTCTTGTAGCAATGCATAGTAATTGAAGGACAGTTCATGACTGATTTTCTATACATCCATTTATATTTGCAAAAGTAGGGATCAAAAATATAAATACAGTAAAATGAACCAGTGAGATTCAACAGGATTGTTTTACTGACTAAACTACTAGCAGAACTGTCAATTCTTGCAGTTCCCTGTATGTTCTACAAACCTCTTCTGGTGATATGGGAAAACCCCTCTGAGCACATATCCAATGCTTGGAAGGTTGCATTGGAGGAGAAAAAATGACTAATTGTGCCAGCAGTCATAGCTTTGCATAATGGTGGATGTGCCAGCAGTTATAGCTTTGCATAATGGTGGATTTATGCCAATGACAAGCATTAAGATCCACAGAGTACTGTGGCCAAAATCCTAGTAGGAATTTATGCTTTTGTCAGGTCTGAACCTGATCTTTGCCATTACAGAACTTTACTGATCTCTAGCAGAAAATGTCAGAAGTCTGTGTTCATAACAACCGGCATTTATCTCAGTAAAGTGTTAATTCCAGTTTGAAATCAGAATTGATCTGGGTATCAGGGTATAAGCCTTTCCATTGTGGAAATAATTCCAGACAACTTCAGTTTATCAATTTCTATATGTTTTACCTATACAGTCATACCTCGCATAATGAATTTAATTCGTTCTGCAAGGCTGTTCGCTATGTGAGTTTTTCGCTATGTGAAATAAACTCGCATAGCGAAAATTCCTATGGGAAAACTCGCATAATGAGCTTTTTTAAGGGGAAAACTCACGTAGCAAATTTTTTTCGTTATGTGAGTTTTCCCCATAGGGAAAGTCCATAGGGAAAGTCCAACTCGCATAGCGAAAATTTTTGTTATGCAAGTCGGACCACTTAGCGAAAAACCCGTTTATTATGCAAGTTTTTCGCTAAGCGAGTCACTCGTTAGGTGAGGTTTGACTGTATTACTTCTATGTTCCATAAACACAAAAACTTGAAGTTATGTAAACATCCAGAAGTATAACACTTATGAAAATATATATGAAAACTCAATTTAAGTTGCAGACAAGTATTTTATTCAGAATTCAATCTAAACAACAACTTACTACAACAATAGGATGCTATCAAGTCAATTCTGGCTTATGGTAACCCTTTCCAAGTTCTTCTTGGTAAAGAATATGCAGAAGGTGTTCGCCATTCTCTTCTGGAGGGAAACCTATATTATCTTTATTTGCTGCTATTGGTATGGTGTGTTGGGGGTATGTTCATCCTACGCTCTAGCTGTCTTTCTGGCCATTATTTATCCTCTTCATGAACTATCAACAATCCTTTCTGCTGAACCTGGAAGTTACCTTAAGGTGTCCCAATTGGAAATTCATTAATATTTTAAACAAAAAACATTTCAGGACTGTTGTTTCTGTGCCTGAAATCTCTTTGTACCAAGTGTGATTTAGAAAAACTATGCTTATTCCTATTTGTGAAAAATTATTAGTTCTATAACAATATTTTTGTGAGATTTTGGTATCTGATTGTCCCACACATAATGATGGAATGGTCCATTAGAGTTATGCCAGTTTGAATTCCCAGGAGGTGTTTGGCCTGTAAGGTCACCCTTGCTTGAAAGCCAGTTGTATCCGACTCTAGGGTTCAGCACTCATCTGTTTCATACCCAAAGAGCCAGCGCTGTCTGCTTCTGCAGACATTTCCATGGTCACGTGGCAGGCATGCCTTCCCATCAAAGTGGTCCCTATTTATCTACTTTGCAATTTCTTGCTTTCAAACTGTTAGGTTGGCAGGAGCTGGGACAAACACAGGAACTCATTCTGTCCTTCAATATTTGAGTATCGAACTTCTGACCTGCCACCTTCCACTCAGCGTCTTAGCCACTTGAGTCACTGCAGTCTCATTTTGGCCTGTAAAACTAGATTATTATTCAGTCATTCAGTCATTAAATTTCTAAAGTACTTTTTACCACAAAAGCAACTTTAAAAGTAAATGATGTAAGAATTAGTACAAAAATCCATGGTATAGCTTGGGAGACAAAGTCAGTATACAAAAGTAAGATGTAATCTGATACTAGTACAATGCTGGTATTTTTCCTCTGCAGCACACAAAATGTATACTGCAAGTATGTTTCTACACAGAGACTTAAAAATGTTGTACTGATGCTTTTGAGGCCACCATTCTTCACACAGTGAAGGAAATATACAGCACAGCTAAAGGATAGGCTTCCATCCTTCTTCTATCTAGACCATTGCCTTCTCTTTTCTCCTCCTTTCTGCACAGCAACTAGGCATGGAGGTAAAAAAATTATTGGTACCATATAATAAATATAAATGTATTTTTGCTCCTTATTCTCTCATTCTTTGTAGAAAGAAATGAAAAATCTATTGGACAACTATGATTCTAGTAGGAAGTAACTGAAAAACATTAGTAGCTTTGCCTACTGAAGTCGATTACATCAACAAATATATCTTATTTTACAACTCCTAAAAATATAAATTCTGATAACAAAATCTTTTTGGTTTCTTGAAATGCATGTAAATGTGATCATTGCTGACAAAGAACCGTCTTTGTGAAATTATTCAAACAGCAATAAAATGAATCCGCCCACTTACGTTGTCTGGTAGAAATGTGTGGAATGATGTATGTATGCTAGTCTCTTCAGAAGTCTATGAATGAAAAGGCAAAAATCTGTGCTTATTCATACTTCCTTCTTTCTTTTCATTGCAGCAGAATTTTAGACCTTTTGAACAGTGATGTATACTGAAATGAATGTCTAGAAGAGTCCGGCTTAAAATTCCCCTTCATTTTACAAAGACTCCATTATATCCTTCTCCTCGGTCCCTAGCCTCTGGCTCAGCCCTCTCAGTAGCACTGGAAAACTGATATTTGAAATAAATATATTAAAATTAACAAAGTTCAGGTATATGTACTGTATCTTAGATAAGGTAAAAGTAAAGGTTGGCCTTGCTCGAAATCCAGTCATATCTGACTCTAGGGTGTGGTGCTCATCTACATCTACATTTACAACTAAAGAGCCAGCACTGTCTGTATCTATAGATGTTTCTGTGGTCATGTGGAAGGCATGAATAGACACGTAACATTGTTTATCTTCCCACTAAAGTGGTACCTATTTATCTACTTGCAATTTCTTGTTTTTAAACTGCCAGGTTGGCAGGAACTGAGACAGAGATGGGAGCTCACTCTGTCATGCAGCACTCTGGTCTCAAACTGCTGACCTGCTGACCTTCTGGTTGTCAAGTTCAGCATCTTAACCACTAAGTCACCACAGTCTTCACTATGTATTGCCACCCATACTTACCATTTTACCAGGAGAAACAGCCTTTTGAGAGAAAAATAATAGAAACTAGCTTAATTTTATTCTTTCTATACTTTGGTGGTGGCTTCATTTTGCCGGTTTTATTTCTTGCCTAGACACAGAAGAAGGAGGAGGTAGCTATACCTGCCTTAGTACTTCTGGCTTTATGCCAATATTCCTTCTACCTTATGATCTGTTTGGTTTGAAGTTGTCAGGTATAGACCCAGAAACCTAGGAGGCAGCAGCTGTAGATCGCCCACTTTGGTGCCAAACCATCTCTGCTGCTACCAATCACTTCGAAGGAGAATGCTGCAGACACGAAGAGGCTAAGAGACAAGCATGAAATCTTCATCAAACTCAAATACTCCTAACACCATCTATTCAGTGTAATGTGTGTGGTTACATGTTTCATGCCAGGATCAGTTTTTTGAGTCACCAGAGACACATCCATCAACTGTGAAAATGACTTCCGGGAAAAAATGTATACAGTTGTACCTCGCTTAACGAGCATAATGTGTTTCACAGGATTGCTCTTTAAGCGAAACACCATTGTAAATTACCAATTGTGACTTCCAGGGGGGGGGGGATTGCGAACCCCGATTTATTTGTTAAGTGAGTTTTTGGTTGGTTTTATTTGTTAAGCGAAGCGAACATTCAGAGACAATTCTGCTCTTTAAGCGAGTTACTCTTTAAACGAGGCGCTCTTTATGTGAGGTTTGACTGTACTCAGATACGAGTAGCAGCCAACGACGATGACCTGTTGTTGTAAAGAGAAGAAATCTCAGATAGTAATACATGTCCTGCTAGAGTCCATATTATAAACTGGATCTTTTCCTTCCTAGCTTGCAAAAACATTGGGATGGGGCTGATCATGGCAACCCCCTTTTAACAAATCTGCCTAAAAATGTGAACAAAGTGAATCTCCAGATAAGACATACAATAGTTGCTGAAGAACTTCAGTGAGTCAAAAACATTGTAACTAAATCTCTTACATGAGCTGATTAAAACTTGTTACATGTGCTGCACTTGCTCCTGGTTACAGTATTTGTTTGGCACAAGTTAAAGCGTTTTATTTGACCTATGAAGTCTGAAGTAACTTCAGGTCAGGTAATCAGAAAGAGTCAACCTCCCTCATTGAGGTACCACAGTTTAAGGTCCCTTGGCCCCATTGACCTCACAGGCACAATTGGCTGAGGTCACAATAGATAGCCTTTTCAGTGCCTGTTCCCAGGTCAGGGTGGACAAAAAATCAATGAATGCTTTTTAAAAATGGATTTTTAAATTGTGAATTGGGTTTTAAAAGAAAATACTTTATGAGGAAAATCTTAAGAAGATACTCTTCTATTTAAGAAACATTGTAGTCCAAAGATTCTTCATCAAGAAATAAGGACTAGTTTTTAATTCTGTAGCACAAGGGTATACATTCATGCAATGTTTGAATGTTTTGGTAAATGAATTCCATTAATACATTCCCAAGGTCATGCTCTTCCAGAGGTTTCTATAAGATTGCTCAGCAATGTTTCTGTCTAGAACATATTATCACAGATATTTTGTTTTACAGTTCTCAAAACTGTGAATTTATGTCTAGAGAGATGACATGCCTCTTTACAAATTTTTTTAAATAAAATAAACATACATAGTTGAAAAAAGACCTTAATCCCATTGTTTCTTTTCAAAGCTATGTAGGCAGAATTAACCTTTTACCTCATAAGTGGTAAGTTTTACAAAATAATAATAATAATCAGTGATTACAAGAAGATTTTGAGTAGTGGAAGAGACGCACAAGAAGCTAAGGCAGAAAGAAGGGGGCAAGGAGTAGAAATAAGAATGAAACTTTCTGAGAAGAATACTCCACAAGTCTTTATATCTTTTTGTATAAACTGTAGCCTGAGTTTTATCATACTATTCTTTCCCTGGAAAGGAAAAAGCTTAATGGCAGCAGGTCATAAAAGAGATCCCATTTGTGAACAGTTTAATGAATTTCCTTTACCTGTGGGTAAAGCAGCCATACATGTGAAATGCAACCACTGCAACAAAGAAATGTAAGGCCTGATGGCCCAAAGGGAACAACATCATGAGGTGTTGAGATGAAGATGATTAAAGGAAAATTCATACTAGGGAGAGCGAGGACAGCTGTGTCCGGGGCTGGCAGCTTTAAAAAAACCACTGCTGCCCAAACGGACTTTGACTCTGCTCTTGCCTGGCCTCGGACCTGAGAAAGCTATGTGGGTCTTTTCCCCTCCACCACAAATTTGGGTGCGAAGTAGCAGGGAATACTGGCAAGGAAGGTGACAACCAGGAGAAGAGCCTTTTCAGTGGCAGCACCATCCCTATGGAACTCCCTTCTGGCGGAACTGCGCCAGATCACTTCTTTGCTGGCATTCAGAAAACAACTTAAAGCACTTCTGTTCAGGGAGGCATTTGAGTAGGGGCACTCACCGGACTACTGTTAGGCTTTCATTCAGTCCCTGGTTTTAATTAGGTTTTATATTTGTATTTTATTAGGTGATTTATTATGTGATTTTATTATGTGTTTTAATGTGTTATTGTTAGCTGCCCAGAGTGAGGGTAACAACAGATTGGTGAGATATACTGTAAATGGAAGTTAATAATAATAATAATAATAATAATAATAATAATAATAATAATAATAATAATAATAATAATAATAATAATAATAATAATAATAATGATGATGATGATGATGATGATGATGATGATGATGATGATGATGATGATGATGATGATGATGATGATGATGATGATGATGATGCTAGCAAGGTGATGCTCAAGATAATACAGGATAGACTGCAACAGTATGTGGAGAGAGAATTACCAGAAGTGCAGGCGGGTTTCAGAAGAGGCAGGGGGACTGGAGACCACATTGCCAACATAAGATGGATCATGGAAAAAACAAAGGAATATCAGAAACAAGTCTACTTCTGTTTCATTGATTACACTAAGGCTTTTGACTGTGTCGACCATAACAAAATGTGGCAAGTAATTAAAGAGATGGGAATACCGGACACCTTATACACCTCATGAGAAATCTGTACATGAATCAAGAGGCAACAGTTAGGACAGAAAATGGAATGACAGAGTGGTTTGGAATAGGAAAAGGAGTAAGACAAGGCTGCATTTTGTCACCCTGCTTATTCAACTTATACACAGAACACATAATGCGCAATGCAGGGATGGAGGAATCACAATTTGGGATCAAAATTGCTGGAAGAGACATCAACAATTTGAGATATGCAGATGATACCACCCTCATGGCAGAAAGTGAGGAGGACCTAAAGAAGCTCCTGATTAGGTTGAAAGAAGAAGGTGAAAAAGCTGGCTTGAGACTCAATATCAAGAAAACCAAGATAATGGCAACAGGCCCTATCAGTCCCTGGAAAATAGATGGGGAAGAAGTAGAAGCAGTGACAGATTTTACTTTCCTAGGATCAAAGCTCACTGCAGATGGTGATTGGAGCCATGAAATAAAAAGACGACTGATTCTTGGGAGGCAAGCGATGAGAAACCTGGGGAGCATAGTAAAAAGTAGAGACATCACATTGCAAACAAAAATTCGCATAGTCAAAACAATGGTATTCCCTGTGGCAATGTATGGTTGTGAGAGCTGGACCATTAGGAAAGCTGAGCGCAGAAGAATAGACGCCTTTGAGATGTGGTGTTGGAGGAGAGTTTTGAAAGTCCCCTGGACAGCGAGGAGAACAAATAGGTCAATCTTAGAAGAAATCAACCTTGACTGCTCCTTACAAGGTCAAATAATAAAGATGAAGCTAAAGTACTTTGGACATCAAATGAGAAGATTCACTTGAGAAAGCCTTGATGCTTGGAAGGGTCGAGGGCAAAAGAAGAAGGGGGCGGCCCAAGATGAGATGGCTAGATGGTATTGTAGAAGCAATGGGCACAGAGCTGAGCGATGATGGAGGACAGGAGCGCCTGGCGGACGGTGGTCCATGGGGTCGCAGAGGGTCGGAATCGACTGTGCGACTGAACAACAAACAAACAAACTAATAATAATAATAATAATAATAATAATAATAATAATAATAATAATAATAATAATAATAATAATAATAATAAGATGATGATGATGATGATGATGATGATGATGATGATGATGTCTGAACACACAGAATGCTGAAAATGTATCCAAAATGAGAAGAAACTTTAAAAATCAGGAAGGAAATACAAAGCTTGTAACATATGATTGTAGTGCTCATTTGTTGCACTTCCTAGCCAAAGACTTCAAGTCTTCCGGAAATAAAGATTAATGTCATTGAAATTGCTAAATACTTCAATAACAGTCAGCAGCTCTGAAAATAATGAGTGGAACCAATGTTAGCTGGAACTCGGTAGTAGACTATTTTGAGTAATACATCAAGAACTAATCTGTTTGTGAACAGAATTAAGAGGAAATAGATGGAATGGTCGCAGTCAAAATTGGCAACATTGGGCAGAAGAGAAATGTGGAACATATGCTGAGCATCCTGAAAACCATTTCTGAAGCCATAAACAAAGTAAAAAAAATAGCTGTTTTATTGCTGATGCTATTGAAATGTGAAAGGAATGGAGTGAGCTATTAAAAACAGAACTACACACTGAGAGAATTAAATTACAAGCATTAAAAACTGAATGGGATAAGCACTGTCTCTAGCTCATTTTTTATTTTGCAAATATTATCAATATCCAGTATCAGAGTCAAACCTTGAGAAAGAATAGCTGTGACATATGTATTCAGCAGTCATCCATCTGTAATGCCAGCTATAATAAACTTCAGAACTAAGTGGGAACCATTCAAGAAATATACGTTTTTGGATGATGTTTTAAAGAAAGTCTCACCAGTAAGTTTTGATTTTATCTGATTTATTAGATTTGCATGGTGTAAGTTATGTAAGCACTTGGTTTTAGAGACTATTGAAGAAATGATTTAAGTTTTAGCAGGAGTAGCTTCTTTTGCTGATCTAGAAACTGAGGAATTGTTTGGGAGAAGCTTGTTTTTCTTTTCCAAATTAATAAACATGGATGCAGGGCCATGGGGGGCGGCAGCGGCGGCGGCAAAAACCCTCCTGAGCTAAGGCCCACACCCACACCCCATGACGCCAATGTTATATATGTGAGTGTGACATTGTTGCCCCTCCTGCATTTTTTTTTGCCCCTCCTGAAGATTTATTCCCCCCCCCCCATCTAGAATCCTGGAGATGTTTAAGCAAATATAAGAATATATATGCTATAGCATTTTTGTCTTAGTTAAATAAAACTATTTACATTCTTACTGTTAAATAAGATAATGATTTTTCTTCCAATAAAGTACAGCAGAAACGTTGTCAAAAAATGAACAATTAACCTATTAAAATGAAAAAAGTTCACCTTGTGATAATTTCATAATTATTTATGTATGATGTGTTTCTAACAGTATAATTAAATCAGTAATTTTTTTGATATAACTTTAAACTTAATCTGAAAACATGTTATTCTAAAAATGAAACCTTTATCAGGTTGTCAACATTAAGATTATACCTGCAAGAATGTGTCTTTATGTAGAAACCCATAATTTAAATCTAGCCTTACTGATTTAAATTAAACCTACCTTGTCCCAGGTTGCGGAACTTCCTTTAATAGAAAACCAATCTAATCTCCTACCTTCTGTCCTTCTAATTACTGAATTTATAAGCACATTCTTTTCAAATGAGGGTATTACAGAGCTATTTTTTTTTAGGTACAGTACCTTCATTTTGCAGCTTCACTTCTGGCATAGACACGAAAGAAGAAGAGCTATGCTACCAATTGATATAAAATTTCAAGAAGTACTGTACTGTAATTTTTAGAAGTTTTCATTTTTAATTCTTTGAAACATAACTCAAAACTTACAAACCAGGCTTCTGTTATTTAGCCATTTAAATTAAGTATATTATATTAAAAATGCTGTTAAAGACTAACTACATTATTTTCCAGGTTTGTTAATCCCGCCCCGCCCCCAAGGAATCAGTTTATTTTTATATATATATATATATATATACAACAATATAAACAGTATTGTCTCAACAACATGCAAATTCACAACATTTTAGGCTTAGGTATTACTGTCCCCTTTTTTGTTTTTTCCTTCTTTTCTTCCTTCCTTTATAAAGCAAAGATACTTTGGAGTCCAGAGCTGAGAAGTAATAGGGGAAAAGGGGATAGTTTTCCTCTGCCTAGGATTCCCGTTTTCTTCTTCCACTCAACACCATGCAGCTATGGAACATGTTCAGTCTTTGCTGGGGTTTTGGAAGTGTGTTAACTGTGGTAACCCGATCCTCTGGTTCCCGTTTCTTATTTCATAGCGGTCCCATTTTGGCTCCATTTATATCTGCACTCAGCATCTCATACTAGAGAAAAGGTGCTATGGGGGTGAGAGCAGAATCAGAAACCAGCAGCAAAATTAAATAGTCTACAAACTGAAGTCACCTTATGTAACCTCAGTTTGTAGTATACTTGGCTATCCTGCTTTCAGTGAAACAGATGTAATGCCATGCAATCATTATGCAAGTGAATACCTGGTTATGTTCCAGCAGATCAGAAGATGGCAACTGAATTGGTTGCCACATTCATACATGTCAAACTTGAAACAGCAGTCAGAGGGTGGTACTTCACCCACTTTCAGAGCTCCTTCAATAGTGTATAGTTGTTATATCTGTCAGCAAGAATTTACAACTACACAAAGAAAGGAACGGAAATGTAGGTCACTAAAAACTCTGGAGACAGGGGTCTAGGAAGAAAACACAGAAGTTGCATAAGAACTGAGATTTACTCCTATCCCATATGATATGATGAGGAAAAGCTACAATTTATTCCTCCACTGCAGAGACAGAAACTTTGGACTATTATTCTACTATGAAATGAGAGGGTTTCCCCCCTCTTTTTTACTGTTGTTAAGAATATACTGCAGCTGTTACTTTGGCAAATGAGAAATAGCTTTCATGAGGAAAGGAACAGAGGATCAAAATCATCTTAGTATAACTCCAACTCACATCAGCAATATCCCGAAAGAGATCAATCTGGCTTAAACAATATTTCTCCCTAAGTGTTTTATGCTTCTCAAGCCATGATTTCTACACGGATTTTCAATGGTGATGGATTCTGTTTTCACTTTGGATCAGTCTGTTTGGATGGATAACTTTTTATGAGACTGTAAAATCTGAGAATTGTCTTATGGAAGACAAAATCATGTATGCATAGTAAGGAAGCAAGCCAAGATTCAAATTCAAGAATGAGAATTCACTAGTAGAGCAAAATGCCCGCTGATTCTGTCCAACATAATTTCTTAAGATATGGTAGAAGATTATTGGACATGTTAGAGCTGTGCCAGTTCACTAGCTATTCCAAGCACAGTTTTCATTGTAATAAAATACTGTATGTCTGTTTTAATGTAATGAAAGCAGTGGTGTCTCCTGCATATACTATATTTTTCTAAATCTGCATGTATTATATTTTGAACTGGGAGAAATGAAATCTTTACACCACATAAAGTATCCACTTTGCAGTCTTAAGGATGCTAAATATAGTGCCAACAAAAGTAAAATTGTTAATCTCTATCTGAGTATGTACCTTACTTTTTTGAGTTCTTGTATTGATGTTTTTGATATTTCTGCAAAGATATATGTATTGCAGATGACACTGGATCTCATATCCAAGGAATAGGCAACAAGCATCTGTAGGTCATACAAATGTTCTTTTCATTTTCTTGGAAGCAATTAATGATGATGATGATGGAGCGGAAGAATACATTGATAGGGTGGTCTCATTGCCTAAGTGGGTTCATAGTCCTCATGTTGTTTAGGAAGGCTGTATTCCATGTATCTCTGCCCACTCCAGGGGTTAATTCATCATCAGTGCTCCACTATCCAGTCTTGCTCTGTCAGTCCTTCCCAAGCTATATTTGCTAGGTGAATGAATGGGATCAATTTGCCCAGAAAGTGGGATGGTTGTTATTTGGTTGTTCTTGGCCATTTGAAGAATTTTGTGTGCTGTCTTTTGAACCTGCTCACATTTTAATACACGTGTGGGAGGCTTTTTTCAATACCTTACCACCTTCAAAAGTAAGTGAAGTAGAGATGAAAGACAATATATTTTTGGTGGTAGCACCAGTGGTGGGCATTAGCAGGTTCACACCAGTTTGCCAGAACTGGTAGCAGAAATTATGTCTGGCTGCGCCCATCCAAGTTTTGAAATAAAGTACTGTAGTCCTAATTCTTGGCTGTGAAAATGACTAGTATGGGCATGATATTTTTTCAGCATCAGTCACTAGTCTCTTAATGTGAAAAGAGGAAACAATATACGCTATGCAGTTGAATTTTTTGGGTACTCAACAGCAAAAGGTCTCATACTTGGCCATTTGAGGGACTGCAGTGGCTCAAGTGGCTAAGACACTGACTGGAAGGTGGGAGGTCAGCAGTTCGATTCCCGAGTACTTCAGGATGGAATGAGCTCCCGTCTTTGTCCCAGCTCCTGCCAACCTAGCAGTTCGAAAGCAAGAAATTGCTAGTAGATAAATAGGGATCACTTCAGTGGGAAGGTAAACAGCATTCCGTGCACTCTGGTGTCTAGTCATGCCTGCCACATGACCACAGAAACATCTGCAGAAGCCTCTTTGGTTTGAAACAGAGATGAGCACTGAACCCTAGATTCAGATACGACTGGCTTTTGAGCAAGGGAAACCTGGACATTTGAGCATTCAGGAGGATAAAAAATTATTAGCAAAATAATCTATATTAAAATAAAGTCAAGAAATACTGTTGACTCAGCCTTCCATCCTTCAAAGGTCAGTAAACTGAGTACCTAGCATGTTGGAGGCAAAATGCTAATTAACTTGTGAACCGCCAAGAAATTGCACTATGCACTATCGGGAAGTATATGTGTGATTGATTTGATTTATGTTGAAGACAGGTGGGAAATATATATGTTAGTAGCAAATTGGCCTCTATAGGTTTTTCAAGAAGTTGGATACATTTTTTGTGGCATGACTGTAAAATGGACAAAACAGTTCTTATTGTACAGTATATACTTGAGTATAAGTCGGGTTTTTTAGCCCCCAAAATGAGGTCCAAAAATGGGACTCGACTTATACTCGGGTCAAAGTAAACACTCAAAAACATATGCACAAATGTATAAATTAATTAATTTTATTGTATTTTCATGTATTTTAATTATTGAAACTCACTAGCAGCTGCTGCATTTTCTACCCCTGACTTATACTCGGGTCAATCTATTTTCCTAGTTTTAGACGTCCAAATTAGGTACTGTACTTCAATTTATATTGGGGATGAATTATACTTGAGTATATACAGTATTTAGAATCAAGGCTGAATTAAGGAGTGAAATACAGTGGTACCTCACTTAAAGAGCATAATGTGTTCCATAGGATTGCTCTTTAAGTGAGTTTGCTCTTCAAGCGAAACACCACTGTAAGTGACCAGTTGTGACTTGTGGTGGTGGTGGTGGTGGGAATTGTGAACCCCGATTTAGTTGTTAAGTGAGTTTTTGGTTGGTTTTATTTGTTAAACGAAGTGACCATTCAGAGAAAATTCTGCTCTTTAAGCGAGTTACTCTTTAAGCAAGGAGCTCTTTATGTGAGGTTTGACTGTATACCTGTTCGTCATAGGACATGCTCCCCATCACCTCTGTGTCTTACGTTTCTGCTTCCGTTGTTTTATAATTGGTCACTGGAAGGTAAACATTGCCTCACTTTGCAAGTATGATTGCTTAGACATGAAGTTCTGAGAAATCCTTTTGCTGGAGGGAAGATGTGGTAATAAGAAGAAGTATATAGCACTCTCAGTTATAAGTTTCAAGAAATAGGCTGCAGCATGAAAGTTTATTCTAAATAAAACATCTTAGTCACCCATGTTGATTTATTTAAGAACATACCCCCTAGTGCTTTATCAGAAATTCAATAGATCAACTCTAGTTGAAACCAAGATCTAGATTTATCCTATCAGTCTGTTTATGTGATATCTGAGTGCAACGTAGCACCATAATGGAACTTGTGCAACTATCTTTTATTTCTTTTTTCTTTTTTTTTTACAAAAATCCATACAAAAATAAAATTAGGCGGCCCAACATAAAACCAAGTACTGTCATGTAAAAGATGGCAAATTCTAGGATAGAACTCACTGTATGTCAGAATTTTTCAGCTAGAAAATATAGCAAGCATTGTTGCCTGTGAGGAACAATCTGCCTTTGTACTGTTCAGTGGTGGTGGGTAGTAGGGATTTTCCAACCACAATAAAAAGATATTATCAGAAATATGGTAATGCATGTCATGCCTTTCATCTTAAGATATATAGCATGAAAGCAAAATCAAATTGGTTTCATGTTAATATAAATAAATTACCTTCAAAGCAAACCAGAGTCATACCTTTACGGAGGCACACCAAAGTGAAACTGGCTAGATCAGCTTACAGCAGATGTTTCTGTGAGACAACCGAAAAGACAAAAGGATGAAGGAGACAGAAGCAATGACAATGGTTGGCTATAAGATGGAGCCATGACAAAATCTAGCCTACCAATGCAGAATTCAATATATACCGTAATTCACTGAAACTATTCTTTTTCTTTTTACCACAGAGTATTTATTTTAGAAAAACCACATTGACTTCTGCATGTTAAAAAATAAAAACTGGATGTACTTTAATGCATCACAGCTTATACAAACCCGAACTGCCACATTGCATGGGGACACAAATCTGTTTCTAAAATTAGCATTTCTACAGACTTGAATTCCAGTTCAAATTAGGTTACACATTTGAGGTGCAAACCTTCTATCCTCAGTATGACAGATATTTTCAACCTCTGGACATTAATGGGATTTGCTTCTGACTAAGGTAAAGGTTGCACTTGCTCAAAAGCCAGTCATATCTGACTCTAGAGTTGGTGTTCATCTCCGTTTATAGCCAAAGAGTCAGTACTGTCTGCATTGGCAGACGTTTCCAAGGATATGTGGCAGAAATGACTTGACATCAGAATGCACAAAACACTGTTTACTTTCCCACTGATGTGGTACCTATTTATCTACTTGCAATTTCTTGCTTCCGAACTGCTAGGTTGGGAGGAGCTGGGACAGTGACAGGAGCTCGCTCTGTCATGCAGTACCCGGGAATTGACCTGCTGACCTGCTGGCCTTCCAGTCCTTAAGTTCAGCATCTTCACCACTAAGCCACTTCAGTCCCTGCTTCTGACTAAACCTGTACAGAATTGAATTGCATATAATGTTTGTTTGCTGCCCAGGGCTTCTACCTCCATGACCTTTCAGATTATCAAACCTTATAGGTTTTCCAGGAATTGGTTTGTAGGTTTTTTTGACAGCAGAAAGAGTCTCTTTCTTGTTTGATTTTATTTTGTATTGAATATATAATGAAAAATGCTGTAGAGGCAAACAGATTTGTCAATAGTCTTTAATAGATGCTGCCAAAGTAATATATGAACAGAAACAAAATTTAAAAATATTTCTATTCTGTCTTTCTCTTATACAGGACCCAAAAGGGTTTACCTCATTTAAAAAAGACAATATAAAAGCTAAAAACAATTATCACAATATTAAGTTTTAGACATATTATTAGGGGCTGTGGTGACTTAGTGGTTAAGGCGCTGGACTTGACAACTGGAAGGTCAGAAGGTCAGCAGTCCAAGACATGAGTGCTGCACAACAGAGTGAGCTCCCGTCTCTGTCCCAGCTCCTACCAACCTATCTGATCAAAATTAAGAAATTGCAAGTAGATAAATAGGTACTATTTGGATGGGAAGGTAACAGTGCTCCATGCACTCCTGTGTCTAGTTATGCCTGCCACATGACAACGGAAATGTCTGCAGACACAGGCAGAGCTGTCTCTTTGGTGTAAATGGAGATGAGCACTGCACCCTAGAGTCAGAAACATCTGGCTTTTGAGCAAGGGCAACCTTTACCTTTACATATTATTAAAAATAGTGTGTAAAAACATTTAAAGGCAAAAAAAAATGTGCAAGTAATCTCATTTTAAGAACTTGCTTAGACAGCCAGTCACTGGGGGAAGGACTGCTTAAAGATTAAGGTTTCCACTTGTGAAAGAACAGCAAAGATGGGCCCATTCATGGGAAGGAGTTCCAGAGTCTGGGAGCAGTGACAGAGAAGATGGACACCTTCCCTACAAGTGCACCTAAGAGAAAGTTCCCCTTTGAAGGAGAATCCTGTTCACCCATGAACTGACATGATTTAAGGGACTGCAGAATACTCTCTGCCTTTATAATAAAGCTCCAGAGCTCTTGGTCATCAGATCAGGACTTGCATGCTACCCCTACAGGATATTTTGTAAGAGATTTGAATGAAACTTTGCTTCTTTCTTCTGCTTGCCCTCCTCAATAATGTGGTACAACTATTGAATACCATGTGCTCTTTATAGTCCATACTAGGAAGCGAGGAGTGAATGGAGTGGTATGAAGGTCATATGACCCTCCCCGGACTTTGTTCTGAATACCAACACCATGAATAACTTATACTCTACACTCCAAAGACTTTTCAGTGGCATCTTCTGGTCACCCATGGGTTGACATGATTTAAGGGACTGCTGGCTACTCCCTGCCTGTATAATAAATCTCCAGAGCTCTCATTCATCAGCTCAGGACCTACAAAGTACCCCATGCCATTTTATTAACTGAGTTGCCATCCAGGAGAACTGCTCCAGTTCCAAAAAACAATTGAGTGTGTGCTGTTACCAACTAAACAGTTAAGCACAGCTCACTGATCTTATTTAATCCCCCCCCCTCCATTTCTACCCTGCTTTTCCCATTCCTAGATAGTAACCAATGTGGCTTACATTACGCTGCATTACACCACATCACTGCATCACAAAAATAATAATAGTGTCCTATACTAAATAAAGTGTGCTGAATCCAAATCTGAAGGCCAAATTTGCCTAGGATGTCAGGATCTTAAGTTAGCAAATCTCACCCTCTTGGTTAGGTTCTTGCATTGATCAAGTGGGGTATATTTGCTGCAAATGTAGCAAAAATTGTCCAGTTTATTAACACAGCTGTGCCTACTCATCTTTATCTCAAAACAGACTCACTATGGCCTACCTGTACTATCCGATAAAATGTTTTAGCACTAGATAAAAGCCTTTGATCCATCTCACCTTATATGCCTATTTCTGATGTCAGCTCACTGACTTGTCCAGACATGCCCAGCCACTGCTAGAACATGCATGCCACCAGGGGATATGATTCAGCTAGGCGGCAGCAGGCATAGTGGTAGCTGCAACTGTTATAATGTTCATATGTAAAAAATACAATACCCAATTACCGGCCATTTGTAGACGATGCAGCTCTTATTGCCAGGACCAGTTCTAAACTCCAATCTAAACCTGTGGAACAGGGAGATGGAGAAAGGAGGGATGTCCATTAATGAAATGTGGCAAAGACAAAGACCATTCTGATCTCCAGGAACAAGAAGCAGTATACCATCCAGCTGAAAGGGCAAGTCCTAGAGCAGCTAGAAGACTTCAAGTACCTTGGTGCCATAGTCAATGAAAGGGGACAAGTGAATCCTGAGATCAAGCAAAGGGTGGCAGCTTCTGGCAGACTCTTCTACAGGATCAATTGGGGGTTCTTCAGTAAAGACAAAGACATCAAGGCCACTAAGATGGCAGCCTACAAATCAACCTTTGTTCCTATGCTCATTTAAGCAGCAACTCATGGTCGTTCACTTCCAGGCATTACAGCCAATTGCAAGCAATGGAGATGAGATATCTGAGGAAGGTTGAGAAGAAAACCAAGCATGACTGAATGCAAAATGTGACCATCAGACAGAACCTGAACATTCAGCCTTTGAGCAGAACAATTGAGAAGGGTCAGCTATACTGGATTGGCCACATCAACCAAATGACTGAAACCAGGATCCTACAGCCGGCATGGGAGGCCCAAGTACAGGGCACAAGACCCCAAAGCAGGCCCGCATCAAGTGGATTGATAACATTAAGGAGGCCCTGCATGTTTGTGGTAGTGACCTGTCCAAGGAGAGATCCCAAAGGAGATCCTTTGTGGAATCTTCTACAGTGTAAGGTAGAAAAGGAAGTAATTAAGTAAGTAAGTTGAACAGCTATTGCATGCCTTAAAATCTATATGTGACAGGCAAATTCTGAGTTAAGATTTGGAATCAGCATACTCGATATCATATAAATCACATGTGTTATTCCCAGTAGCAAAATCATTGTTATGCAGTGTTATAAACCATCATAAACATAATATGATTATTTTAAACATCTTAAGAATAACAAGGGGGGATCAAGAATTGAACTGTTAAAATCAAATATAACCATATAAACTGTTAACATCAGTTAAGTCTAAATGCATTTAAAAGTCTAAAAAGCACACCTGCTGATCAGGGCTTCTGGGAATTGAAGTCCAAGAACAGCTGGAGCACCAAGTTTGGCCATCCCTGCACTAGGGGCTGTTGCTGTAAGATGTCTGAACTGCCTTAAATTTTCATGCTCTACATGCAACTACCCCATTAACTTGTTGCCTTTTCTAGCAACAGTGATTCCAGCCCGGTCTCCTATGGTTTCTCTCTCTAGTCCTCTTCAGTGATGTGTGTTTCCTTTCTCTTCTACAGTCACAATCAGCATATAGGTAGCATATAGTCTGGGAGTCAATTGGCTTCATACTGCTTCAGGGTAACTAATCTTAGATTCTGCCCACTTATTTTTTATTGGTTGGTTGATCAAAGGATATATCCCACCCTTATAATAGATTTCTAGGACAGCTTAATAAGTATATCATGAAACATTGAAAATCCAAGAAAACACCTGATGAGTTTCTATCAAAATGTTGCTGTGAAAAAGAATGTGCTTCTTTCGCTTTAGATGGAAATCAGCACAACTGAAAGTGGAGATCAAGAAAAGTCATAGTGAATGCTCTGTATTGGTTAGTATAAGGATACAGTATTTGTATTTTAAAAGGAAGTTTTTATCAGGATCCGATTTCTGAAATTTGTATCTGTGACAGTGAGCCAAAGGAGATGTTCATAAGTAGTGGTAAACTGTAATGCTAACACAATGGGCAGTGTAATCTATCCTGGAAACAAACAATACTTTTAACAGAAGCCTGAAATAGTTAATGAGATAAATTATCCTGGAGAGACACTAGACTGATCACTAAGGTCCACCTCCTGAGTTCTTCTTCAACTCTGCTTTTGTCTTGGTTTAAATAGATTCGTCATGATTTCAAATATGGTAACATGCAGGCTTTGTTTATCAGAGGAGAATGTGGAATATAGTACAGTGGTTGCTCTTACACATTCCCTTCAAGCTAGAAGAATATCTTCAGTCTCTCCTGTCTGAATCAGTGGCTTATTGAAATAGCAGTATGCTACTGGAACTACAATATGCCTGGCCATTAACCAAAGGATCAAATAGTAGTAGCATATTTGCCATTGCTCAAATGATTGCTGAGGCACGCCATACTGAAGTTTCCTGCACCTGATAGTTAATAAAGCCAGTAAACATAGATTTAAATGCTGGCTTCTTTGGAATTAGTGTTCCTAGAATTTTGGCATTGGTCTTTGTGTTACAATATGAAACTTATAGTTATGAAATTCAGCTGAAATTATATGAAGTCAAAAGCTGTGCTTCCTTATGACACTAGCTATTTGAAACAATGTCTTAATTGGATAATCCTGTACGTACATGTTTAGTCAGAAGTAAGTTCAACTGTGTTCAATGGGGCATATCCTTGACAAGGGACTAAATCCTGAGCAAATCTTAAATTTCTTGCTGGAATGTGCAGTAAAGGTAATTCTTTAATATATTTGTTGATATTTTGTAAACGCTCAAGGTGGAGTGGGGGTTTTGGATTAAAAACCAAAATCATTTTCATACAGTTTATTGGAGTCATTAGTTTGATGGTTTTGGCATATTATTTCTATTTTAGTGAAAGGGAACTGAGGCTGGGAGAAAGTGATATGACTTTGGCAAGTCCATGACTGGACAGAACCCAGAGCCAGACAAGATGTTGTAAACCCATTGTGTGAATGCAATTAATGTGCATATTTTAAAAAGCAGTAAGCAGCTGCAGGGGAAATAAGAAGTGCCAAGAATCTCAAAAAGGGGGAAAGAGAGAGGAAAGTTTCATCATTTCTTTCTTGTTATGGAAAATATTGTTTTCCTCTTAATTTCCTACTATCAATATCCAGCTTTACAAGTGTTAGAAAACCGCCATTCCCCTGCCCCATCTCAGTGTTCTCCCCTCTCTTCAACTATTTGGAAAGTTGAGGCAATGCAAAAGAGAAGCACCACATAGAGGAGGATAAACCTTGCCAAGTCTAAACTTCTGTACAATTCCCAGAACACTATTTTCCATTTCTAGCACATTAGAAGCTGTAATCGAAAAAGTATTTCCCACCAATGACACAAGTTATATGGATGCTTAGAGACCTTGTGGAGAAAAATGAACATCCCAGATTTCCGGGCACATTTGTCTTTGTCAATTGGGGAAGTTAGAGAAGTTTCCCATCTAGTGGCTGAAGATGATACTGCTGAAGGTGACACTGCAGGTATTAAATACTACTAAGTATCAAATGTCCCAGTTTTGTGGCTGTGGAGGTTCAATTGGTAGACATCAGATAAAGCTCTAGCTCAGGGGTGTCCAAACTTTTTGGGCTGTGCTTCAGGAAACATCACTATGGCCCAGGAGCCATATCGAGCCCCCAATGCCACATCTGGCCCATGAAGCCCTCGTTGTTCCTGGAAACAGAAGGAAAATGCACCAGTACGATCATGTTTTACTTTCAATTCCAGGAGCAATGAGGGCTTTGTGGACTGGATGAATTGGCATCAGGGGCCAGATCCAGGCCCCAGACTGTAGTTTGGGCACCCCTGCTCTTGCTGGTTCATTGATAGGTGGCAATTTTAATAAGCAAGAACAAATTTAATCAGTAGAACTATGAATGAAGAACTCATAGTGATGCTATTTGGGTTAGTACTGTGTTCTAATTATTATCTGTAATAATAAAATAATTTATAACTGCGCACACACACACACACACACGTGCACACACACGCACGCATGCACGCACGCACGCACGCACGCGCGCGCGCACACACACACACACACACACACACACATCCTCCATCTTCCTCCATGTTGGAATTAGCTGCAGAAACTTAACCAACTTTAATTTTTAAAAAAAACGTATAAAACAATGTTATTGACAAGATTAAGTATTTACAGTTGAGGTGCAACAATTACATCACTACCCCCAGCCTTTCAGTCTCTTATAATTCACTTTTAATATCACACAATGTAGTGTTGGCCGTGAGCTCAGGTAGTTGGACAATGTATTGGAGTGCTTGCCTCAGAAAGTCCTTTAGGTACCCAGCTTTGCCATCTTGTCTCCCAAGCATTTGCTCATCAGAGTTCCTGTAAGAGGATTCCCGAAGTATCTTTGCCCTTGCCTGCCTCTTGGCCACCTCAAGGGGCACTCAGGGCCAGGGGGCACCGTGGGTCCTCTTTGTCTATCCTAGAGGCAGCATAAACTCTTCCTGTACTTAGCACCTTTCCTCATACTTCTCCCCTTTTTCTGTTCCTCTGTCCCTTTTGTCTCCTCCATCGTTTCCAGGCCAGCTCTTTTTCCACCTCCAAACCCAGCTGTTTCACTCCTTTTTCTACAGCTGTTAACTTTTGCCTTTCCTCTCCCACCACTACTATCTTTAATCCATCCTTCTCCCACCTCCCTGCCAGAACCTCTAAACCTCCAATCCTTTCTAAGTAATCCCAACCTCAATCCATTGGAGTACTGGGGATCTTGAAATCTAGACCCTCATCAACAACTGCCTGAGGGAGAAGACTCCATGACCTGGAAGGCAGCTGAGGACCTTGTCCCCCTCCTCTGGGCCCACAGCAATGGCCTGAGAGAGAAGATTCCATGGCCTGGCAGGCGGCTGAGAAGATCGCTTCCTCCTCTGGGCCCACAACAACAGCCTGAGGGAGAAGACTCCATGGCCTGGCAGGCGGCTGAGAACATCGCTCCCTCCTCTGAGCCCACAACAATGGCCTGAGGGGAGTTAGTCTGTGTTCTGCTTTGGTTGTTTTGTGAGGTTGTATTTTATTATTTTTACTGTACTGTTCCTGTTTTGACTGTAAGCCGCCCTGAATTGCCTCGGTGAGTGAACGGCAATATAAATCTGAATAAATAAATAAATAAATCTGCAGGAGAAGACAGACCACCTTGTCCTCTGGGGTCTCCACCACATATTTGAATAAACATTATAGGATAGCGGTGCCAAGTTTTCAGCCTAAAATTGTTGTTATTTGTAAAGAGACATGATGAGTAAATAGTCACCAGTGAAAGCACTGTAAGGACATGATGGAAATATCTGAGAGAAAGTTCTCCTTTCTCAAGCAAAGCAGAACACATCTCATGTTTTGTCCAGAAATGGGCATAATTCATCTTTCCATAAATGTCATCCAGCTGATCCCACACTTCTGCATCCTAAGGGCTCTGAGTTCACTTAAATTCACATTTGAATAGTGACACGGAAACTCACAAGAGCCAGCTGTATCCGAAAACAATTGGGTGGTGTTTTTGTAACTGTTAACACTAATGGAAGAACCTAATCCACTTGTCACATGTAATTAAGCTATTTTGGGAAACTTCAACAATTTACATTCTGACTCTTAGCTAAAACTCACATGGAGATGGTGCCAAGTATTTGTATAAACCTGAGCTGAGGAACAATTTTAAGCTTTTAACATAACAGAGAAACTATTAAAGTAATATGTATATATATATTCTCTCTCTCTCTCTCTCTCTCTCACACACACACACACACCTATAAACCATCATTACAGTTACAATACTCTGACACTACTTTTACACTTCAGTGAAATAAACTGTTGCCAAGCAAAAAGTAAATATTTCCTGGAAAGTTGTCAATGCCATTTTCATACATTTTCTTTCTTTCCAGCTTTTTTGACTTCTCTTGGCATCTTATGTCTTAAAAGTTATTGCAAATTTCAGCAAGTTGTATTTTCCTTTCACAAATAACTTGAAATAAAATTAAATATATGTAATCTTCTTTCGTATAACAGTAGTTGCTGTCTCTAAAGATCTGTGTTTATATTATTTTTCAGAGTCTTGATGTGACAATTTCAGAGTATCAGCCAGTTTGGGAAGCAATATCTGTTTTAAAAAACCCTCAAGTCCCTGTCCCTTCCTTAGGTAGATGCCATGAGGACTGTCAGCCCATTATTTTTTAGTACCTTCTTACTGCGGTACTTATTGCACTAGGCATGTGTTCTAGGTGTCAGAGATGGTGTGAAAGTGAGGTCAGAGTTAAGGATGCCAACTGTACATTCTTCAGATATCTGAGTTAGTTTTTATGCCTCCTGATCTGATCGTGTATTCTTCTACCACTCTCCAGAGGTATCAACAGCTATGCCATCTATGCAACATGGACAAGAATATACACTGCCCATATCTGAGATGGGATAATTTGATGGCTATAATTCTATATCTGGTAACACAAAATACAGCAACTGGTTACATAAACTTTACTTCTCCAGTAGTATTTTTCTAAAAGGTGAATAAATTTGAGTCTGATCTGCGGTTGTTTTAAAGTAACATGCAGTCAATTGGAGGATCCTTTTAAACATTTAAATGAAAGTCTAGGACAGTATTTTTAAAACAATTCCAAATTGAACTAGGTTTATCTTGTGAATTATAAAAATACTGTTGAGGTAGTGGAATGTATGTAATTAAAAGCCTTCACTGGTTAATGCCTTTGTCTTCTTGCTATGGCAGTGGGTAGTCAGGGCCTCTGTTGTGCCACCTGCCTTCACCTCATTCCACATCTTTTCATTCATATCCTTATGTCCCCTTTTGAGTATCTTCCTGACTCCCTGGGAGGGCCTTCCTCACTGTTTGGGAAACAGTGAATTAGATTCCTTATGGTCTTAAATTCCACTCAACAGCAACAACAAACAACAACAACAACAACCCAGTCCTCAAATGTGAACCAAATGGTTGATTCATATCCACTTCTTCTTCTTCTTCTTCTTCTTCTTCTTCTTCTTCTTCTTCTTCTTCTTCTTCTTCTTCTTCTTCCTCCTCCTCCTCCTCCTCCTCCTCCTCCTCCTCCTCCTCCTCCTCCTCCTCCTCCTCCTCCTCCTCCATATCTGAATATTGGCAATCATCATGGCGATCAGCCATGAAGTCTGTCCTGAGAATATAATGCTGTGCTCTTTCATCTGCCTTCCGCTTCGCACCATGACACTCATACCACTGATCCAGTTCTGTGAGTCATTTTCTGGTCCTGAGCCCTTTTGGCACACAAAGTCCTCATCAGTATTGATGAAGCTGCTGCCCTTCATCAAGATGGATATAAGTGAGATTTAATCCACTTGGGGACCATCTCCCTTCCCTGTGGACTTCAGCACCCAAAGCCATTAGTCCTCAGGATTGTCAGGTTAGTTAACCGCTGCCTGGCATTTGGCGTTGAGTCGCTGGCAGTATGGTCTACTCTATTAACATAGGAGGATAGGCTGGCAAGACCTGAATTCTACTGGTTTTAAATAATTAAGCCAGGACATAGCTAAAAATGGCATTTCATTTCAATAACAAGTCCTTTCTGCTCCTTATTCTTTCAGAGATAATTGGGTACTACAAAAAAAAGCGGTACTATCACTACTGATGCTCTTCAATACATGTAGGAGACCTGTTCCTTTATTCCTCAGCGAGGATTTTAGGCACCTGCCACAGGATCCCACTGCAAACCTGGTCACAACGCTCCTCCTTCCACAATTGTTTAGAGCTGCCATGCCACCAAACATCAGTGATCCAACTGTCTATGTACTGATGACAACACTAATCATTAAACAAATCTTTTAAATAGCATTGAAGAGCAGAAGCTAATTGGGACTGTGAAGAGGAGTGAATCATGTGGAAAAGTTTGGGGTTGGCTCTCTATGGATGGGACAGGTCAGGCCCTGCATACACTGCCTGTGGTTGACAATCCCTACATTGAAAGCTTAAAACAGAGGAACTGGAAGTGAGTGGAAAGAAAGAGGGCAATTACATGAGCTGTTTAACCCACCATTTTGGAGGACTGCCAGGTGTACTCTTAAAGACAGCTATTTGATGACATCTTTGCTAAAGTGCACCAGCCTCACCCACCCTTCAAACAGTCCTACAACACCTTTCTGGTCCCTGGTGTGGGTAGGATCACTTTGTTTGGTTCAGTTTTATTGTTGGAATGGATCCATTGCTGGAATGGATACCAAACAGGCCTTCCAATCTGAATTTGCCAATATTGTGAAACAATCCACTTCAGGGTATTGGCAAATTAATCACTTCCCTTGTTTGACCGAGGGCAGGGGAAGTGGGGGGGAAATGTGGGCTGCTAATAGACAATTGCTGATGTGCTACATCTGTTAATTTTTTTTTTAATCTTCCTTGCCACATCAAAGCCAGTTGAAAAATCACCTGAAGTCAAATCCATGGTTGTGTATTTGGCTGCAGGCAATTTTCTGACTAGGCCTTTAAGAGATTGCAAAGAAAAATATATTTATTACTTACAAATGATGTAGCACATTAGACATAGTCAATATATGGTCCCCAAAAAATTACTTCTTAGGCCTTCTGCTGAGCAGAAGTGATAAATTTGCCAATGTTCTGAAGTGACTCACTCGTCATTTCATGATTTTGGCAGACCTCTTCCATGTGAATGATATGGCTGGATTTGTTCATTCTAACAAAGCCCAACCATTTCCAATTGGCCCACACTAGCTCAATCCCTGTCGCTAATCTTGTTGTTATGTGTCATCTGGTCAGAACTGATTTATAGCAACTCTCACAGGGCTTTCAAGGTAAGTGAGATTATTTAAACGGTATTTTTACCAGTTCCACACCACAAGTGATTTGAAACCTGGTCTTCAAAGTCCTAGTTCATCATTCTGTCCACTATACCACACCGGATAGCCAGTATGATCTGGTGTAGCCGCACCCAGAGTCAACAACATCTGGAAGACCAGATTTTGATTCATGTTTTTAGTCTTAGGATGACTTGTGAGTAAATAATTTGGGGTTTTCTCTTCTGAGCAAAGATCATATTTCCATAGATAAATGAAGTGACAGCTGTATCACCCAAGCTAGACTGTAATAGAATATGACGGAAACATATTAAAATAACTCATTTGTTTAAGCAGAAGATGTTGCCGCTGGGTTACAAACTAGAAATAGCAATCCCACAAACATGTATGCACACAACTGTTATTTGAGACAGGGGCCAGAGGTGGCTAAATAAGTCTGTGGTAGCTGCTGCAATCTGCTTTCTATTTTCCAGATTCAGCCTCAGTTCACTGGCTTTGGTTTGAAAGTAACTTCCATATCACTACTGAGTCCAATATCAGATTACACCAGTTGAGGTGTTTGCTTTGTTTTAACTTACCAGTAGCTTATTACAGACCTAATCTGGCAGGGGGATATCATTTCAACCTTTAGGGCTAAAGGCCACGAAGGCAAATATATCTGAGAGTGGCCATCTATATATTTATATATAGCAAGCGGAGAAAATGACTAAACATTCCTACACATCTTTAAAGAAATTGTTTATTGTATTAATAACATGGGAGCTGGCTGCCAGGGGAGACTAGCCATATAAGCCTTCTACAACAGGGAGGGAGCTCAGAATGTTTCATGATATATTGAAGGCGAATACATTTTATCTGGCATTAATTGCAGAGTGGAGGATGGTCTATTAGTGAAACTGACACTGACCCACATCAGCCTCAGGCTGTCCTGCCAGATGAGTCATGCTTGCCTGCCTTCCTGAATAAGACATTAGACCCTACCTTCTCTTGAAAGCCAAACTCCATCACCCTCTGTTTATGGTGCAGGGAGGAGAAAGAAAGAAGCAGCAGAGAGGAAATCAACCTTGAAACTTTGAAAGCAGACAAAAATGGAAGCCATAATAAGTATAACAAGTAGGAAAATTCTAATTTGTATGAAAAGGTGTGATTTTGTGTTCCTCAGCTGAATAAATGGGGAATTAATGAGATGAGGTGAATTATCAAGATGAATGTGTCTGAAAAGTCATTTTTAGCCCACTTCTAGTTGACATTCCACCTATCCTGGGCTGATAGGCCTTATGCCCCAGTGATTACAACAGGCACCAACTATTACTGGAACTGTGCCTCACTACAGCAGATGCATATTAAATATATTTTACAAATACAGTTGTACCTCGCTTAAAGAGCATAATGTGTTCCACAGGATTGCTCTTTAAGCGAGTTTGCTCTTTAAGCAAAACACCATTGTAAATGACCAATTGTGGGGGGGATTGCGAACCCTGATTTATTTGTTAAGCGAGTTTTGGGTTGGTTTTATTTGTTAAGCGAAGTGAACATTCAGAGAAAATTCTATTCTTTAAGCGAGTTACTCTGTAAACGAGATGCTCTTTATGCGAGGTTTGACTGTATATACAGTAATACCTTGGATAACGTTTACCTCGGATAACGCTAAAATCGTATAATGTTAAGTAATCTGGGGAGGAGAATTGGATCGAATAACATTAAGGTCCTATGGGATGGATCAGATAACAACCGCTAAAGCCTGTGTGGTTATAATGTATCTCTATGGAGCTTTAACGTTATTCGATCCATCCCATAGGATTTTAACCAGCAACAGATAACACTAAAAATCGGATAACACCAAGACTTGTGGAACCAAGTCTTACCATTATCCAAGGTATTACTGTAATTTATATTTATATACAGTAATACCTTGCATAACGAATTTAATTCATTCTGCAAGGCTGATCGCTATGCGAGTTTTTTGCTATGTGAGTCAGACTCGCATAGTGAAAATCTCTATGGGAAAACTCGCATAACGAGCTTTTTTAGGGAAAAACTCACATAGCAAATTTGTTTCATTATGCGAGTTTTCCCCATAGAAACTCTCATTATGTGAGTTTTCTATGGGAAAAATCTGACTCACATAGTGAATATTTTTGCTATGTGCATTGGACTTGCATGGCGAAAAAAATTCGTTATGCGAGTCCCCCCCCCCCCAATAGAAATGCTTGCTATGTGAGAGTTTCCATAGCGGAAATCTGACTCACATAGCAAAAAATTTTAAGTGAGAAAAACTCACTTAACGAGCGGGTTTTTCAAAAAGCGAGTTGACTTGCATAACGAATATTTTCACTATGCAAGTCGGACTCACATAGCTATGTGAGTCCGACTTGCATAGTGAAAATATTCGTTATGCAAGTCAACTCGCTTTTTGAAAAACCTGCTCGTTAAGTGAGTTTTTCTCTATGTGACTTGCTCGCTAAGCAAGGTTTGACTGTATTTTTTACTTACTTACTTACTTACTTACTTACTTACTTATATTTATACCCCACCCTTTTGGTACAAGCACCACCCAAGCCAGCTTACACTGTGTATAAACATTTTATATATAATATTAAAAACATTTTGTAATAAAAACACAAGAAAAAAAACACTGAGAACAGCCAGATGGCATACAAACTCTTAAATTAGATTAAAAAAAATCTAGCACAGGATTTTACTTTATTCAGCATTTCTACAAATCACAATCCAATTCCATATTTTGTCAGAGACACCCATATTCAGGATTTGGTATGGAAAATATCCACAAAATTGTGGCACTGTGGATTTAGAGCAGGAAAGCAGGAAAACAACAAATATATTCTATGAACATATGAGAGCTGGGTGCCAGGGGAGACTATAGCATATGCAGTACAGTGAGACCTTGGATAACATTTGCATCAGATAACGCTAAAACTGCATAACATTAAGCAATCGGGGGGGGAGGGGTTCCATCGAATAACATTAAGGTCCTATGGGATGTATCGGATAACGTTCACTAAAGCCTGTGCCTGTTACATGTATCTCTATGGAGTTTTAATGTTATCTGATGCATCCCATAGGATTTTAACATGCATCGGATAACATTAAAAATTGGATAACCTAAGACTTGTGGAACCAAGTTTTAGCATTACCCGAGGTTTTACTGTATGTGCCCAGTTATTTTGTATGGTGTTAACCATTCTATCATTTCCTTATCTGCAAGTGTAGGATATTTTAAATTTACAAATTAGGGGACATCCTTTATTTTATGTCTATTTGATGCACATTTGAATCTTACAGGGGCCCTGCTAGGTTTGACTACACCTTGAAAAAGTTTTTTTTTTACAATGTCCCCCAGAATCTCTGGCTCCTTGTTACATTCTGACCTATTTTAGTGCTATCTTTACTCCCTTGATTCCTTTGATAAAAATAATATTTTGCAGATAGCATCCCGTTTACCGTACCAGGTACCCAGTCTATAAACCTGAGGTCATAACATTTTTCAAGAAGCTGTGTATAGAATTCTGGCATTTCCAGATTATTGTTTTTTCTTGTTCCGTTTATCTAATGGAATTATCTAGCATTTGCTATTTCAGATAAAGTTCATCTGTGAGACCATAATATTTCCATGTCATGTGGGGACTAATGTAACTGTGATTATACTAAAGAATGTGGTGTCGTTTTTCTAATGGGAGAATATTGGCAGGAACAAATCTCTTAACCATCTTTTCCACAGCTGCAAACAAGCCTTTGTGTATTCATTTTTTCTGGTAATCAAAATGCAGAATTAATTTCCATTTTGATGAATGTGTTTTATATCTCTCAGCTGTGGTAGAATGTTCTACTTTTAAGGATAAGAAACAAATAGCCAATTACTTGCTTCTCTAATATCTCAGTAAAATGCTTATGAATACTGTGTTTTAAAATTTTCATATGCGACTTTATGTATTGCATTGATTTATTTCTCCCAGAACAATACAATGTCTTATGTGCCAAGAAGATCATGATTTGTTAATGGAAAAATGGTGCTCATAAATGTTTGTGGAGGACTGGAATGTAACAGTTGATGAGTGATATTTACTGTTATGTTATCATCTAAGAACCTTTAACATTTGGAAATTCAAAAGTGTATGATGCAATGTGCCCTACACAATGGCACACAGATCTCTTTTGTGTTAAGTTTTTCTTTTTTCTTCATTGCACTAACATCCAGTCAGTAGCAATAGTAAAAATTTAATATGTCCAGCACAGATGCTATAATGCTTTCTTACTGAAGAGCTTTATGACAAGAACAAACATTCTTGAGGTTACACAAGAGCAAAACCAAATTAGAAGATGGAGGAAGGAGCTTGCTGGACAAGGAACAATATTAAAAGTGGATATAGCTGAAGATCTCAACCTCCCCTGTGTCACTTGGGGATCCTGAACAGGCTGAGGGTTAGAGTCCCTAAATGCAAGGCCAATGTGTTCAAGTGGGGGCTGCTGGCAGGCAACAACACATGGTGTGAATGTGGAGAGATGCAGAATTTGGCTCATTTACTGGTCTGCTGATTGCTGCCAGAGATATGAATCGACTTGGGTTTGGTCAACAACAAAGTGAAGAAAGTAGTTTCATTTTGACAGTCCAGGGTTTGATCAGGACACGAAAGAAGAAGATTGAAGATGCGTATCAAGAAAAGAGCAGACACAATCTTACATAAATCAGAACCATCTTATCAGAAACATTGAACTTTCAGCAAATGATTAAAAAAATTCCTAACTAAGCAGCCACTCAAAGTAGAGGATAATTCAGATTTTTCACAACTTTTTTCTCTGAATTTCAAACACTTAGGGAATTGTTATGTAACACAATTGTATAACACAATGCTGGATCCTAGGAACCAGGGGAAGAATGAAACCAACCACAAATGTTTGTACAAGCATTGATATAAGAGCTTATGTAGTGGCAGAAATCCTACAGTATGAATATACATCCAGGTAAGTTGATGATGTTGTCAGCTGTGGGCTTTTGTTACTCTTTAAAAGTTTCCTATTCCACCACAACCCCAAGTTCTGAGGCTCCCTCAGGATTCTTCTTATCTGGGACAAATTTGGAGTTCTCAGGATATAGGGGAGAGATTTTAATGCCCCCTCCCCAAATTACCACCAATAGTCCTAGTCCAGGTGGCAGAACTGACAGCAGTAATTTTGGGACATTAAGGGCTTCTCCCTTTCCATTCTAATGCTCAGATAAAAAATGTCCCCAAGGAAGACTCAAGACCTGAAATAGGAAACTTAATGAGCAATAAAAGCCCATGACTGATGAGGTCATCAACTTCTGTGGGCATAAATTGTGCAATAGGATTTTAGCCAATGTTAAATAGCATTCTGTGCACTCCGGTATCTAGTCATGCCTGCCACATGTCCACGGAAATGTCTGCAAACGCAGATAGGCCTGGCTCTTCAGCTTTAAACAGAGATGAGCACTGAACCTTAGAGTCAGATACGACTGGCTTTCGAGCAAGGGTGACCTTTACCTTACAGTAGATAGGTCCTATGACAAAGCTCCTGCTTTGAATTCTGTGAGGAGTTGCATAAATTATTGAGGGATGGGGGAATGAACATTTTGAGACTTAGTTTCAGTTTTTATTTTACCAGTAGTTGGCAGCCTGTGGGTCTTTCTATTTTATTTGTCTTCTTGGCTGTTTTTGTTTCAAGGAATGGTCCCTGAAGTTCCAGGTGGTCAGATGCCTACCTAGATCGGGCACTTCAGATGGTAAAACCAAAAACAAAATGGTAGCTATCTCGTTTTAAACCCATTTGGTGTCTTGTTGCTATTGTTAGCTTTTACCTTCTTTTCAATATTTTCCCCTACACAATTTTGTTTTTTAAAAGGAAGAAGTATAATTTTGGAAGAGCTTGAATAATTAATTGTTTGGGCTACAAGTCCAAGAACCCCTTGGTCAACATGCCCAGTGGATTTGATGGATGAGGCATTTTACTGGTTGCAGATAAATATTTTCCCAAGCTTCGGAACTACTAATATGCTAACACAGGCATGCCCAAACTTTTCAGGCTGTGGTCTAGTTATGTGGTTCAGGGAGCTGGTCACTATGGCCCAAGGGCCAGATCTGGCTCCCAATGCCAATTCATCCGGCCCACAAAGCCCTCATCACTCCTGGAAGCAGAAGTAAAATGTGCCCGTATGGATGAATTTATGTTGGGGCCCAGATCTGGCCCCAGGCCATAGTTTGGGCATCCCTGTGCTAACACATAAGCTTAGTCAACTTTTCAGCTAAACCAAGACTCAAGAGGGAACATATATACCATATCAACTGCTGCCATAGGATAACTTCAGCTATCGTCGTTATCTGCTCATGTGAGGCTCAGTTTAATAAGACCCTTCAGAGAATCTGAAAGTAGTTTTGAACAGCTTAATTGCATATACCTTCAACAGGCTAATTAATGCAAGCAACCAACATTCTTCCACTGACATTTTGGAATTGTCACTTAATGAAAAGGTTAGTCAGCAAGCTGTTGACAAATGTGAAGTGACATTTTACCGATGTCTTTTGTACAGATATATAAAAGCACCAGTTCATCTAAAAAGCTTCCCCAGCAGGTTGAAATGAGAAAGACAATACTTATCCCCAAAGCAGTGTTGAACTAAATAAGTGGTTCACACATCTTGGTCACAAGAGATGAAAGAGTATGATTATCAGCTCATTGTCTATTTGATCATTGGAAAGGAATCTTCCAGATCAAAGAGGAACATTATAATGGAGCCTAACAAAGGGAACGTGATCCAAACACAACTTTAAAGATTTATTCTTCTAATGTAAAAAAATAATAATGAGTCCACATTAAATTATTACCGTACCTATAAGAGCAAAACCTCTTAATACATGGTAAATAATCCTGTTAGTACATGATTAGGGAAAAAAATAAATGAGCCAATAGAAAATACGGGTATTCATAAAGTGTTTTCACTTCAGCATGAATGAGCTGAAATGTAAGAAGACTTCACTGCCCTGTTGAACAACTAGACAATATTTTTGAGAGGGGCAAAGCTATAAATGCGGTAATGACCTGAATAAAAGCTTCAGTGATTTCCACATATCAGCAGGATAGGAAATGAGTCTGATGGTCTTAATCCAATTCCCAAACTTCACCACTACAATTAGCACTAATTGGCAAGTTTTTGGCAGTCTCCTGAGAAAGGCCGAGGCCTGAATAAGCAGGAGACCGAAGCCTGCATTTATTCGTGCTAGACGTGATCTTTTCAAATAAGAGCAAGAAAGATTGTGGAGAAACATGAGGAGGTTTGTATTGCTATGTTCTAAACAGTACTTCATGAGTTAAGTGAGGAGTTTTTTTTAATGATGGTGATATTTTCTTTGGACTGCCATTGCATTTCAAGGAACATATGACTGAAGAACATACAGTCACTTTAACCATTCATTTTAGGAGAAAGTTGTCTGATCTGAAACCAGTCTTACTTACAGATTTCTTCTCTTTAAAAAATGGATGACAGCTTCCCTAGAAATTTTCCTACAATGGTATATTCTCCAGTTAACTACTTTAACTGTGGATTGATGAAAATGTACCTAATTTAAATGAAATTACTGATTTAAAAAGTTAAACACTATAATTATATGATCCTGTTTTGCTATATTGCAAGAATTATTTACAATTTAGTATCAGATGTGAGTTTGCCTTAGAAAATGCAGATTCTGATATTGTGGACACAAAAATGGCTACTGTAAGATACAGTCTGGTATATCAAAGTATTTTTTTTTTGTTTCTCATATTTAATTTTTTACATATCCTACGAGAGAACACAGGGACTTTTCCCCCAGACTTTGAGAGTAAGTAATCATTTTTTTGAACATGTAAGCATATTGTTAATGTAAGAGAAGGAAGTGTGTATATGTACTAATCTAAGACCAACTGTATTTCCTTTTTAGAGTCACAGTCAAAGAGACAAGCAAGCTACACGTTGTATGGAAAATCTGAATCTCTAACTTGGTGTACTTGAAAATTAGGATTCTTGCATCTATGATCAGGAATCTTTATTATTTAGATCGGTGTTTCCCAACCTTTGGTTTTTGGACTTCAATTCCAAGAAGCCTATGTTAATTCCCAAAAGCACTGATCAGGCAATGTACTGACGTAGGCTTCTGGGAATTGAAGTCTAAAAAACCAAAAGTTGGGAAACAGTGATTTAGGTAAATCACTCTTCATACAACAACATGTTTGTTGTCAAAAAACTGTTAGGATTTTATAACAATCTCACATGCTGCCTGTAGATGGAGTGACTGGGAGGACTTCTTTGGGCTAGGGGTAACTGTCTATCTATCCAGCACTAACCAATTGTTCCTTCCAGTCTTTCAGTTCAAAGTGAGCTCCACCTCTCTCTGTTTGGTGTTCTTTCCTTCTCTTTGTCAATTTGTATCATTTGTTTCTTGTTGTTCTTCTGTTCAATTCAATGCAATAAAAAGAACAGCACATACACATTTGTAATTCCAAGTAATTTAAAGTAAAGAAATGTTTTTTATTCTTTTTCGTACAAATGCCTCAGAGTGAGTTATTGAGACTTTGGGTGCCAGTTAATGAGAAAGGGGTGGATTCTGTAGCTGGGAGAATTGTAGCTATTCTCTGTGGGTCTTTGCATTTATACTGGGCAATCAAAGGAAATTCTACCACAAAAACAAGGTAAAGGCAGATATAAGCCCTACTTAAGCATTGAATGAAAGAGAACCATGACCAATGAAGCTAGTCCTGCCATCTCCATCCTAGTATCCAGGTGCTATGGACAAAATCTGAATAGAATGATGTTTTCTAGCTGTACAACATCTCCACACAAGCAAGACCAGAATTTTCACAATTTCCAATCTTATGAAAGACCCAAATGGATAAAAGCCAATTTCTTGTTCAAATTTTGCTATCTGTGTATGAAAGTTAGGATGAAGGGAAGGCTGATTTAGCTTGAGTTCTCTATGTTCGTGGGCTAAGTTTAATTCTTTTATTCAACACCTAAATAGGATGATAAATAGTGGGCAAAATCCTATTGTGTAAAGTTATGTTGGCATGAACTAGATCTTCTTCTGCTGCAATATGTGAATATTGGTGACCCTCATAGAGATAAGCCATGAAGAGTGTCCTGAGAATATAATGCAATGGCCTTTCACCTGCCTTCCGCATTGCAGCATGACACCTATACCAGTGATTCAGTTCCACGAGTTACTTTCTGGTCCTGAGCCCTTTTGGCACACAAAATCCTCATCAACCCCAGGCCAGTACTGATGAAGCTGCTGCCCTCCATCAAGATGAATTCAAGTGGAATTTAATCCACTTGAGGACCATCACCCTTCCCTGTGGACTTCGGCACCCAAGGCCGTTAGTCCTCAGGGTTGTCAGGTTAGTTAACCACCACCCAACAATCGGTTTTGAGTATGGCAGTATGGTCTACTCTATTACCATAGCAGGATAACCTGGCCAGACTGGTTTGTTTTCTGTCTGATATATCTGCACAGACTAAAATGGCTTCCACTCTGAAAACTTATCTACATTAGTTGTCCCAATCTGGTGGCATTCGAGACTCTTTCAGACAGAGTATGTTACTTTTTAAAGGTGTCCTTATCCATATTCTTCTGTGCATGCACACAAGTATGCACAAACACATCCCAAAGTCTTAGTTAACTTGTTGCTTTGCTGCACCTATTTAGCGTTTCAATTCCTGGGGGAAAATCTGGCAATTTAAAATAAAGAAGGATCTTCTATTTCACATGGAACAGAAGGGGGAACTGGATAAAGAAAGTAACTGTATCTAGTGGAGCAGTAAATGTCCTTTATGCATACATCCGTGTATATAGTATGTCACAAAACAAAACAGGTCAGCAGAAGCAAATGACTACATCGTGATTAACTTTTGCATTGCTGCATTGCTAAACAAAACAAAAGAAGTAAACAATTTTTTGGATGAACTCCAAGAGTTTGAAGTTACTAAAAGAGTCCCCACCAGCATTATCACTAATAAAAGATAATAGGAGTTATATTCCAAGTTGGAGAAGGACAAAATATAATGAGCAGTGACGTAACAGATAAAATCAATGGGAGATGGAAGAGATAGGACTACATTTGATTTATTGGTTTATTCCATTGTTTTAGTTTGAATAAAACATACATTTGCTCCATAGTATAGTAGTGCTTTGAAATGTTTATGCATCCTGGTAAAAAAAAAAGTTTTCCCAGTTCAAAGAATAAAAAACACCTGGTTTGACATATTTTATCTCTATAGGTAAAGGTTACCCTTGCTTGGAAGCCACTCATATCTGACCCTAGGATTCAGTGTTTATCTCTGTTTATAGAAAAAGAGCCAGAGTTGTCTGCACCTGCAGACGTTTCCGTGGACATGTGGCAGGCATGACTAAATACCTACCTGGAATACTGTTTACCTACCTGGAATTCTGTTTACTTTCCCACTGAAGTGGTACCTATTTATCTACTTGCAACTTCTTGCTTTTGACCTGCTAGGTTGGCAGGAGCTGGGACAAAGATGGGAGCTCATTCCGTCCTGCAGTACTTAGGCCTTGAACTGCTGACCTGACGACCTTCCAGCAGTCAAGTTTAGCATCTTAACCACTAAGCCACCACAGTTATCTTTTATCTATATAACCAACCCCAAAAAAAGATACAGTACATTTTCCCTACTTCAAAAGACAATATCTGAAAGAGCTAGGTTTCATGAATTAAACACCTTCATCTTATTTAATCAGTAATTTTTTTCCATGGGAACATTTTTAAAAAATGCAAGTGATACTTTTGTATGTCCCCCCCCCCATTTCTACACTGCTAATAACGTTTCAGAAAAAAGGGGAGGGTTGTCCACGTGAATGAAACTTGTGCTCCAGAACACACATCACTAGTTGTACTTGGAAGCAAAACTCACTGGAACAAAATCAGTTTAAAATAACTGCTGGCTAATAATAGCTCTGTAGATAAAGATGTTATGTTATGTCACTTGAGTTATGCCTGTAGCAACCATTTGTGCTGTGCTGAATATTCAAGCCAACTTTATTGCTACATTATTAAAACAAGGAACTTTGGGGGAGAGGTTCTGTTCTCTATTCACATCATCTGCATCATCCTAAGGCTGATTTGCATGCTTGCTGTTTCTACACAGGCTATAATCCTGTCCATTCCATCAAGATGCTTTTCCAACGTCAAGTGGAAATAGCAGCTGACAAATTGTGGATATTTCAATAATGTCATCTTCTCTCTGCAATACGTGAGTTAATGGGTAGCTCCACTCTGAAATATTGTTTTTAGATTGCTGCAAAGCATTTAATAATAATCACATGCTGTCAGCTTGAGTCTGGTTTATGTCAATGCTCCCCAGGGTTTTCTAGGTATAGAGTACCTGTACTCCAAAGTAAGCTATTTCATTCTTCTAGGGGTGCTCTGGAACTGTTCATCTTGCTCTGGGCTACACAGCTGACTTTTCTCATTGAGCATGCTGGGGAATCAGGCATCCAACTCAATGAGCAAGCCAGTCAATCCAAGTAGTAACATATATAGTAATATAATTAATTAGTCTTAGCAACTTACAACATGGCTCTTTTGAGAACCACACCTCTCAGGACAGCCTGAAAAGGCAAACAGTTATGTTGACTCATGCCAGTAAAAGGTTTAGCAGCTTTAATTTCCAGTTGCAACAGTTGTTTTGTAAAGTTAATGGGTTTTAACTGCAAATTCCAGGCCAAGCCATCCCAAAGGATTTTGGCATAAAACAGACACAGCTCCTAACAATTTATTGTTGTTGGAGAGAGAGAGAGATACTTTCTTCAGCTACTACAAGGATTACATCTAAGCTAGAGGAAACAGGTAGTCCTGAAGGAGATGGCAAATCACATTGGTATCTTTGCAGACCCAAAAATCTTTGTGCTTTGATTCTGTGAGTCCTACACCATTATTCCTGGACACTTTGAAATTTAGCTTGAGGAATCACAAATGCAAAGCCAATAAAAATGTATAAAAATTAGGGCAACAGCACAATAAGGTAAAGGTTGCTCTTGCTCAAAAGCCAGTCATATCCGACTCTAGAATTCGGTGCTCATCTCCATTTATAGCCAACAACCCAGCACTGTCTGCATTTACAGACATTTCCATGGACATATGGCAGGCATGACTAGACAACGGAGTGCACGGAACACTGTCTACCTTCCCACCAAAGTGGTACCTATTTATCTACTTGCAATTTCTTGCTTTTGAACTGCTAGGTTGGCAGAAGCTGGGACAGAGACAGGAGCTCACTCCATCATGGAGTACTTGGGTCTTGAACTGCTGACCTGCCTAACCTTCTAGTCGTCAAGTTCAGTGTCTTAACCACTACGCCACTGCAGTCCCACAGCAACACAGTACAGAAACCTAAATCCAACTGCTAGGCCCAAGTGGAGTAGCATGGACTCGACAAATAACTGAAAAATGAATCAGCACCTACATGCATAAATTCCATTGATTCTAAATGGGGCTACCATCTGAATTCAGACCATAGGCTGAATGCGGAAGAATGAATAGAGTAGGTAATGTTCAGTTGTGATTACATAGAAAGAAGCCCTGCTCCTAATAAGGAAAAGAGGGGGAAATGAGAATGAGGCCAACAGAGTAATCTAGATCTGGAAATGTTTCCTGAGTTGTTGGCTATAAATGGAGATGAGCACTGAATCCTAGAGTCGGATGACTGGCTTTTGAGTAAGAGAGACCTTTAACTTATTGTGCCGTTGCCCTCATTTTTATACATTTTAATGGCTTTGCATTTGTGATTCCTCATGCTAAATTTCAAAGAATCTACGAATAATGGTGTAAGACTCATGGGATCAAAGCACAAAGACTTTTGGGTATCCCAACATGGGACTCATGCACCACACAGAGGACTTCAATTCCCAGAAGCCTAAGTCAGTACATTGGTTGATCAGGGCTTTGGGGAATTGACTTAGGCTTCTGGGAATTGAAGTCCAAAAACCAAAGATTGGGAAACACTGATCTAGATCTAATCGTTGTGACCTTGGGGTTGCAGGGGCAGTAAGACAGAGGAATCAGGAAAAGAAAACTATTAGAAAGGGCCACTGATGTTTTCCCATATGCTTCAAACCTCCACTAAAGAATAATAACAGGGGTCCCAGCATTAATAAGGAAATGTCTCTGAAAACAGACATTAGAGATAATAATATGAACCATAGTGAAAATGGGGGGGGGGGGATGTGACTATTGACATTGCATTGTGTTGTGGTCCCATCTCCATTCGCTGCATGGGAAAACATAAGGGGTTAAACTAGACAAGATGATCAGCCTCACACCAAGATTTGGTGCTGTCTTAAGTGATAGAAGATGTCTGATTGTTGTAACATGGTTTTTTAAAAAAATTAACTGGCTTTGTTATACTACTGGTAAAGATGGGCTTCATTTGCAAGTCTGATTGCTCAGGCACATAATTCTGAAAGTATTACATTGTTGAAGGAGAAAAGTGTTATGATTCAATACAGTTTAGCCCTTCACCACTACACAAAGTGGCTTACTTATGTAGCATATATTTTTTAAGTTCCTAAATAGTCAATTTGTTGTTTCAGCTTATTAAACTGTGAAGAAGAAACAATTACTGTGTGATATGTCTCAACTTCAATTATTATCAAGAGGTATTAAAGAATATCAGGTATTAAGCCACTGAGATGAGAAACAATGTATTGTTGTATTTATCTGTTTCTTCCGTGTTCTTTTGAAAAGTCTTTCTTGGGGCATTGTTTTACTTATGGCACATTTCCTCATGTAACTAATTCCTAATGCACAGTTGGGGCTTGAAACTTGTGTTTCCTAAACAATACCTTAAGCCGTGCATGCAGCTGAGAAACTCCTTTTTTTAAAGTATAGGGGTGGTTTCAAAAAAGGAAGATGAACAGAAATTAACACAAATCACTCAACCTTACGCTGGATTCTGGATTCCTACCACATCTGATGCTTGGCCAGCGGCCATCAAACTGTAATGTGTCCCTTTCAAAGACAGCAATGTGTGAGCATATAAAGACAAGATGATGATAAGAAATCGTTTTGGGGGGTTTAATTAGGGTCCAAATTCTTCTACCAACTTTATTCCAGATTTTTAAAAATGCAGGGTTTTTTTTTCTCTCAATGCAAAATGCATGTTAGTCTCTTCTGTCTGTGAAAGGCTTTCTTATGAGACTCTTTAAAAAGGGAAAGCCATCCATGACCTGAATGGTGGCATTCAAAACAAAGGCCCATGCCATTAGGCCAAGCTCCTTTGGTTTTTGTGTTGTTTTCCTGCTCAGGGTTCCATTAAGATGCTTCAAGAAATGGAGTTTTTGAGGCAAAGCCAAGTGTCTGCTTTCAAGCGGGACAAAAATCAGTATTGAATTGGCATCATTGGACTAGGTAACCACTGGGTGCATGGCACAATTTGTGTGAATCAACTGCATCCACATGGCTCGCCATGAGGCAGCTTTGTGGGATGACAACATTCATTTTCAAGGTAGAAATGCCCCAAAGACATCTATCCAACTGAGCCAGCCTATGGAGGCTGTGAGGATACAGCACTGCACAGAGGCTAGAGATTCACCCATCTGGGCTAGCTGAGGGGGTCTGCCTGCCTGCTCTACTACCAGGTTTATATACTACCATGGGCCCCACTGCAGAATAGGGGATTTAATTTTAATAAAATGTGACCCAAGTTTTAATCACAACATTAGGTGTTTTGCCTCTTTATTTGGTGGGGAAGGGGCAATGCTTTTCCTTAACACTTCTTGTTCTAGCTCGCGGTTGCCCAAACTTTTCAGGCAGCGGGCCGGTCGTGTGGTTCAGAGAACTGGTCAATATGGCTGGAGGGCCAGATGCAGCCCCTGATGCCAATTCATCCCACCCACAAGGCCCTCGTTGCTCCTGGAAGTGTAAGTAAAACATGCCTGTATTCCACTTCCAGGAGCAACAAGGGCTTCATGGGCCAGATGAATTGGTGTCGGGGTCCACATTCAGCCCCTAGGCCATACTTTGGGCACCCCTGTTCCAGCTAGTCTAATTACTATACATCAAAAATGCAGATGAGTTTTCCATGTCTTATTATCATACCATACTGTTTGTTCTTTTCTGGGCCACTTTAGCAGCATTTTGGGTTTTGTGCTATGTGATCCCCTCCTTTTTCAATGTATTTGAAGAGATACTACAGAAGTGCAGCTGACCAAGTTAAAAAGAATGAAAAAAAGTTGTCTGGCTGTTAGATTGGGATCCTGAGGGAAGCTTTGTTTATCAGCAAGATAAACTGGAAAAAAAACAGGTGTGGATGGAGACCATCAGTGTTCAATTAATAGATTTGTAAATCTGGAACATAATGTGAATTTTAATTCAAGAATTATGCCATGTTTATTCTCCAAAAAGTAGCAAATTCCTTCAGTTTCATCTTCTTTATTCATAATCTCCTCTTTTCCAAACACATTGAATGGGAATGGGGTCCATTCACTCCTCCCTGTCCATTTCCTTCCCATTTTGATTTTGGCTGACAGTAGAATACCATTTGCAAATACAGTAATACCTTGGATAACGTTTACCTCGGATAACGCTAAAATCATTAAGTAATCTGGGGAGGGGAATTGGATCGAATAACGTTAAGGTCCTATGGGATGGATTGGATAACAACCGCTAAAGCCTGTGCAGTTACAATGTATCTCTATGGAGCTTTAACGTTATCCGATCCATCCCATAGGATTTTAAAATGGATCGGATAACACTAAAAATCGGATAACACCAAGACTTGTAGAACCAAGTCTTAGTGTTATCCGAGGTATTACTGTATGCATATTGTGCTTCTTTCCCATATGTCAGGAATGTGGCAACATGGGGCTAACCAGGTTTTGCTGGATTCCTCTCATGGCGCGGCCAATAATCAGAAATAATGGGAGTTGACATCTTGTAACATCTGAAGGGCAGATTCTTTGGCCCTGCTATATACATTTTCTCTCTAAATGGAAAAATGCAGTTGATTTAAACATAAGCATCTGTGAACTTACACAGATATAAAGCCGATGATGTACATTGTAAACATAAACCATTTACAACCAATCTGACCAGTTTCATTATGGCAGGAACAAAGGAATACACTTATGTAGATAAGTAGGGAACAGTTTGGTGGGAAAAGATCTTGGGGACCTGAAAGGAGCCTCATTCCGCCGTCCCCTGAATGGAGTTTCTCCAGCAACAACAACAACAACAACAACAACTTATTATTATTATTATTATTATTATTATTATTATTATTATTATTATTATTATTATTATTATTATTATTATTATTATTATTATTATTATTATTATTATTATTATTATTATTATTATTATTATTATTATTATTATTATTATTATGTGTCTAGGTCATAATGTAGCACCCCTTGGTGAATTCATTCTGCAGTTCCTTTCACCTGACCTAGTGTGAGGATTAAGTAAAGTACACCCATATAGACACATTTAGAATAATCTTTTTTCTTTGGAGAAAACTAACAACATCCCCACTCAACTTCTATTGCTCAGCTATTCCTAGTTCTCCACCTGTTGAAAACATGTTATGAGGGTGTGGCCATTTTTAAAGGGTTTTTTTCCCTTAAGAAGTGAATGGAGAAACTAGGCACATACAGTTTTTAAGAGATGGCAGGCCACAAGGTCTATACAGCAGTGATGTGAGGATTTGCAAGCCAACAGCATCTTGAAGGCCTGCAAGTTCTTCTCCCTGTAATGTCCTGGAAATCAGAATTGCTAAACAAAAAAACCGGGGAAAGATGTACCCTCTCTCCCCTTTCAATGCACCTGGGGAAGAGGACATTTTTTTAATTTTGACAATGAAATTAAAGTAATGCCATTCACTCTCTTCAAAGAACAAATGAGGATAAATTAGTGTTAAAATGACAGGAACAATCTTAATATTAAAGAACTGCCTTGCTTGGAAGCCAGTCCAACTCTAGGGTGCAGTGCTCTACAGTCAAAGAGGCAGGGCTAACTGCGTCTGCAGATGTTTTCGTGGTCATGTGACAGGCATGCGTATATGCCGAAGCACACAGAATGCTGTCATATTTCCCACCACAGTGGAACCTATTTGTTTACTTGTAATTTATTGCTTTTGAACTGCTAGATTGGCTGAAACCGGGACAGACAACAGACACTCAATCAGTCGCACAGTACAGTAATACCTCAGATAATGTTTGCATAAGATAATGCTAAAACCGCATAACGTTAAGCAATCTGAGGAAAAAATTGCATCGAATAACGTTAAGATCCTATGGGATGCATCAAATAACATTTGCTAAAGCCTGTGCAGTTACAATGTATCTCTATGGAGTTTTAACGGTATCCGATGCATCCCATAGGATTTTTACATGCATCGGGTAACATTAAAAATCAGATAACACTAAGACTTGTGGAACCAAGTTTTAGCGTTATCCAAGGTTTTACTGTACAGTACTTAGGTCTCGAATTGCTGACCTGCTGACCTTCCAGTTGTCAAACTCAGCTAAATATTGGTGTGTATTAAAAGCTGCCACTTATCAGAAAGGCCTTTTATTATGCAGTTGTCCTGCCAACCACCCCACATTTTCCTACAGCTATTTCAATATGTTTTCTTTTCGGCACCACACAATGTCTTTCGGTTTATAGTTCTAGAGAAGTCCTCTTCCTGGAAACACCCCTTTTGTAAGACAGCAACTGCTGAGAACCTGTGTGTCATGAACTTGACTCATTTATGTTTATATAGATTTTAGGCAAATTCCCTTACCTGGAAATGTATCTGTATGAAGTGGCAAATCTTATACTTTTCAAAACAGTAAATGTCAGTACTGTATTCAGTTACAGTAAAACCTCACATAAAGAGTGTCTCGCTTAGAGACTAACTCGCTTAAAGAGCAGAATTTTCTCTGAATGGTCGCCTCGCTTAACAACTTAAACCAACCAAAAATTTGCTTAACAACTAAATTGGGGTTTGCAATCATCCTCCAAGTCACAATTGGTCACTTACAATGGTGTTTTGCTTAAAGAGCAAACTCACTTAAAGAACAATCCCGTGGAAGAAGTGGTTGAAATGAAATGATGGGCCAGCACAGATAGATCTGCAATCAAGGAATTGTACAGATGTTCAGGAATGTGGATACCTCAGAAGGTGAGATGGAGTCAGGAACTCGAAGTTTTGAGTCCCCATTGTAATGTCCTGCAGAGTAGCCAGCTGTAACTACTAATAATAGTAATTTCATGTCAGAGATTATTCTGGGTTGAAAGGATTTTTGCTGGAGAAACTTTGCTCAGGGGCTGCCCGAATGAGGCTCCTTTCATGTCCCCAAGTGCAGGTCTCAGGTATTGAAACCCAATCTTCCAGTCTCCAGCTCAACTAGAAGTACAGGTGGCTGATAGGGCTATGTGCCTTGCCACCTGTGTGGTCTTGGGCAAACTTCATGGTCTCATGTAGGATGAACAGAAATTAACATAAATCATTCAACTCTAAACCGGACTCCATATTGCTACCACATCTGAAATCTGACCAGGGAAGACTTCTGAGAGCTTTGCTGTTGATAGTATGTACTGTCAAGTTTCTTTCTTCTTAATGCTACCACTATGAATGAATTGCCTCCAAAATGTCTCATCATCAACTGTCTTATGTTACACTTTATACTTCAAAAACCTCAAGAGGGTTACTCTAGGTCAGGACTGACTTAATAACACATTATTATTTCTAATATTGCAGACTGAGATTCTTCTAAATTATTTGAATCACTTCTCTACTTGTAGTAAATTAGAGATGCTAGTTGCCTTTCTACAATTAAATAGCCAACACATGATCAAGCTGGGAAATTAAACCAAATTCCAAGGATATAGGCTTGACAGCTCAAACCTCAAAAACAGGAACTCTGTAGAGTTTTGGCAACTGTCCTTGCCAGTTCAGTTTCATAGAATAGAGGTCTACAATACATTCTTTGGAGTTGTTCTGTAATGAAGGGCAACCCTTCACAGCAAGGCAACTGGCAAACACGGACCATTTTCACTCCTATAAGACCAATTTCTTTCTGCTGAAGGTTGTGGTGCTATTTACAATTAATGAATGTACACATTCGAGGGGAAAATTATGTGTCTTCAATAAGTCTCATGGTGTTTATGAGTTTAGTGGGGGAGACAGATATGAGCAATTTTCTTTTTCTTCCATGTTCCCTGTCCTTTTTTTTTTAATTGCATGCTGTCAGGTCAGCAAGTGGATTGCTGCAATTGTGCTAAAGAGAAATCTTTGGAGAGTTCAGAAGATAAATGAAAAGGTCAGTGAAGTATAGTTTTCTTGCACTTAAATCTTCAAAGGCAAGAAGCAGCTAATCACTAGAGACATAGCCGTGCACAGTACAAAGAACCCCAAACAGCTTATTTGAAGAGTGCTTTAAAAATCAGAGCATTTGGGAGTTGGGAAGTAGAGAACTCTTGTAAACACACAATGGCAAACTGTTGTCTACAAAAGAAGAACTACTTTCAGGGATTGCAGCTTTATCATACAGTGGACAACCAGTACACCAATAGCTAGAATCAAAAAGTAGCACTGCCATTGAGACATCCATTTATAGTCCTTATTTGAAATCCAGGGATGGCATTCCAACTGAGGAAAAGCTATGCATGCTATTGGTAATAGGAAACATGCCCAGTGGTGGGTTGTTACCGGTTTGCACCGGTTCATCCGAACCGGTAGCAACAATCCCGGGTGTTTTCCGGAGGGGGGTAGTAACCACCCGGGATTTTAAAAAAACATTTTTTTTGAGGCATCTGGTTCGGACGCCTCACTGACACATTTTTTTTAAAAAAAATTGGAACCAAAATGGCTCCCAGGTACTGTACATGCGTCAAACTTCCATTTGACGCATGCACAGGTCTATTTTTTTACTGTGCATGTGTCAAATGGAAGTTTGACGCATGTGCAGTTCCCGGCAGACATTTTGGCTGCTGGGAAAGGAAGGGCGCAGGGAGCGCCTTTCCACGCTGGGCTGCCCTGCCCCACCAGGCCATCACATTGTTGCAGCGGTTTCCTGCAGTGGCGGTTTCCCGCTGCGTTGCCGTGCCACCTCTGCCACCGCATCTGCTGCTTCGCAACGACCAAGGGTAAGTGACAGGTTTGTGTTTGGGGTGAGTGGGTAGGTAGATTTGTGTTTGGGGTGGGAGGGTGGGTTGATTTGTGTTTGAGGGGGTGGGGTGTATTTTAATGTAAATTTTATTCATTCATTTATTTATTTATTTATTTTATTTACGGGTTTGTGTTCTGGGCGGGTGGGTTGAGGTGTGTGTGTGTGTGCGTGCTTATTTTTATTTTATTTATTTATTTATTATTTTTTATTATTTGTCTTTGGCCCCACCTACAATGTCATGACATCGACTCCACCCACACTGTGATGACATCACCACGGTGTGGTAGCGAAAATTTTGACAACCCACCACTGAACATGCCTATTTGTATGTGTTTCAGTTAGTCTTCCAGTTTAGATTCAGAAAGAGCTTTATGTCAGAACAAAGATTCTTGAAGTTACAAAAGAGCAAAAACAAATTAGAAAATGGAAGAAGGAGTTCACTGGGCAAGGAACAACATTAAAGGTGGATATAGCTGAAGATCTCAGTTTCCCCTATGGCACCTGGAAGACCCTGAACAGGCTGAAGGTTGGAGTCCCTAAATGCAAGACCAACATGCACAAGTGGGGACTACTGGTGGACAATAGCACATGTTATGAATGTGAAGAGACACAGACTCCAGCCCATTTGCTGGTCTGCCGATTGCTACCAGAGACATGAACCAATAAGGACTTGCATTTGAGCAATGACAAAGCGAAGAAAGTAGCTTCATTTTGGCAGTCCAGGGTTTGATCAGGACATGAATAAAGAAGTTAGTCTTTCACAGTTTCAACTTTACAGTGTAAGGCCAGCTCAAAACAAGAAATTTTTAAAAAATGGCAGGAGGACATAGAAGAGGTAACTCCAGTACGTGATCTTATCTACAGACTGCAGAGCAACATATCAACCAAACAGCTTGTCTATATATTGCAATTATCCAGGAATTATAAAATCCTTTCATCTGCCTATAGCTAGAACACAATAGCGGAATTAAATTTTCCAAATGTTTCTTTTGTTTTCCAATTGAAACTAAGGCAGCAGAATAGTGCCAATGATGTGAGTTAAACCTGTCCTGCATAAGAATCAGACATGACAGGCCTTCCTGAAATTCTACCTCATCCTTAGAAGACTTAAGGACTGCAGTGGCTCAAGTCGCTAAGACTCTGACTGGGAGACAGAAGGACAGCAGTTCTATTCCTGAGTACTGCAGGATGGAATGAGCTCCCGTCTTTGTCCCAGCTCCTACCAACTAGCAGTTCGAAAGCAAGAAATTGCAAGTAAATAAATAGGGACCACTTCAGTGGGAAGGTAACAGTGTTCCGTGTGCTCCGGTGTCTAGTCATGCCTGCCACATGATCATGGAAATGTCTGCAAAGTCTTCGGCTTTGAAACAGAGATGAGCATTGCCCCCTACAGTCGGATACGACTGGCTTTCAAGCAAGGGAAACCTTTACCTAGAAGACTTTGTTGACAAAGCCATTTGCATGAGCAGCACTAATAGATTGGATGGGCAGGTTGCTTGCTGCCTCTGAGAGTGATTGACTGACATTCCACAGAATCACAGAGGCTAAGGCTGACAGAAACTTTCTAGCAATCACAAGCTCAAACTGCTCAGATCCCCCTCTGAGGCAAAGGGTGATCAGAGCAGCCAGTTTTAAAAAAGGACTTGGAGGGCAAAGGGAAGCAAAGAAGACTAAGAAAGAAGACAAAATATTCAGCACAATGAAGAGGAGAGTGTTTAAAATATAGACTTCTGGTAAGAGTAGAAAAATGTTAAAGAGGATATAAAAATCTGTATATGGAAATTACATAGGTGAGGAAGATGACAGTTCATGCATTTGTTTCATATCTGCCAGGAAAACTATAAGCTTTATTCTGACATTTATTCATTTTTTTTTTTGCTCTTTTCTCCTGCATGTATATTTCCAAAATATGTATAAAGATCTCTGTGTTTGGAGGATGGGTATGAGGAACTTGAAATGATGAGGAACTTTCCCCCATCATCCTGAATATACCGCCTCCCCCCCAACACCTTCCCAATCAGTTAGATGCCATCAGGACCAAGGCCAGTCCAAGGTGACATGTACTTTTGCCTGTATGACTGGTAGGAATTCCAACCCATGGTGCCAGAGTAAGGAGGCTGGTTTCATTCTGCGAGTTTTCCCAAAGCTAGAAAAAGCCTACAGAGAACAATTCTAGTATCAGAGAGAATCTTGATTAAGTCAGTTCTGGACTCCTTCACCTTTACTATTCAGAGAAGGAGCAAAGTGACTCAGGGTGAAACCAGTCTTCACAGATATAAGAAAAGTGAGCTCTTCAGATGCTGAAAGATGTATGATCAGCACAGCAGGAGTTTTTGTCAGTTCTGTACTTTCCAAATTAGCTTCTTCTCGTTTTCTTTTTGCTTTGTGATTGGTCTTGTAGACCTAAATGCAGGATTTGTTTGCAAGTGTGATTATTCCATCACAAAGGTTTGTCTCAATAATACAGTACTAAGAGTTTTCAGCTTCTAATGCTGAACTATAATGAGTTGTTTGGACTTTCGCCAAAATTTTGAGGAACCTACTAAAAAAAGACTTTTGACCTCAGCTAGTGCCTTGATGTGCTGACTGAATGAGTTTCCAAGAACCTGTTTAGAAAGCCTGTTTAGGTGCCCCTGGATCAGCTGGAAAAGTGTGGGTTCCCACTTGGTAAGTAGGGAGGAGTAATGCGCCATTTGGGAAGCTCTTTTCATCCAAACAGGAACCAACTCTTTCATTCTAATTGAACACATATTCTGATGGTCTACAAATGGTCACTGGCAGTGAAATATTTTCTTAATGCTGTCTAGATAATTGATGATGCAATGCCTCATTTTGCTTAATTAAAAAAACTTTGTGTATATTGCTAATCAAGAAAGTGCCCACAGCTGCAGTTTTAATTGACAATATATAGCCACATAATTAAAAATTAAATAAAGTGGTCCATTCTGTCCTTGAAGATTTAGAGGATATTAAAGAAATTCACTTCCCCAGACCATTCATAGATAATCAGGGAAAGTGGTCAACTACCAACATGCTGAGGCAGGTGTTAGGAATGGCATAGTTGGGAGCATGTGAAAAAAGTAGAATTCCCACCCCCAATCACCCCAGAAAGTGGACTCAATGTCCATCCAAATGACTCCCTGTGGAAAAGGTGTGACAGAACCAAAGCAACTGAACTACAGTCTTGAAGCTGAAGTTTTGTCACTCTCTTGCAACTTTTTTTGACGGGAAGAGAAGAAGATTCAGGGAGGGGTGGCACTTTAAAAGTCATGTAGGTCTCATCCTGAGCCCACATAGGCAAGCGTAGCAGACCATAATCCAAAACAATATACACTACAATATTAAAGATGTTAACTTGGACTGACTCCCACATATGTTGCTATTGCAAATGTGGCACACTTTGGTCTTCTAGATCAGTGATGGTGAACCTTGGCACTCCCGGTGTTCTTGGACTTTAATTACCAGATGCCCAAGTCAGCACTTCTGCTGATCAGGGCTTCTGGGAATTGAAGTCAAAGAACACCTGGAGTGACAAGGTTCACTATTACTGTTCTAGATGTTGGTGTAAAGTAGTCCCCATCAGCTCTTCCCAATGTATTGCAAAGTGTATCAGGAAGTATAGTCAATCAGGACCTGGAGATTTTGCCCATCCCATGCTGTCAAAATGCAGCCATTGCTCTGATTGTTTGTGCCAGTTTAAGATGTGCCAGACACAGTTGTCTTAGTGGTTAAGACACTGAACTTGGCAACCAGAAGGTTGGCAGGTTAGCATTTTGAGCCCCAAGTGCTGTGTAATAGGGTGAGTGCCTGCCACCTGCCCTAGCTCCTGCCAACCTAACAGTTCAAAAGCAAGAAATTGCAAGTAGATGTGTTTTTGTGTCAGAGATTACTCTGGGTTGAAAGGATTTTTGCAGGGGTTGCCCGAATGAGGTTCCTTTCATGTCCCCCATCATGCAGTTCTCATGGAATTGTACCCTGTCCTTCCAGTCTCCAAGCACAGTGCCTTTGCCCACTGAGCCGTAGATAAATAGGTACTGCTTTGGTGGTCATGTGGCAGGCATGACTAGATTGCCCACCCAGTCACATGCCCATGCCCACAGAATAGGCCACGCCCACAGTGTGGTAGTAAAAAAAATTGGAGCCCACCACTGAGGACAAGTCAGCTTGTTAGAAGCCATCATAGATACTATGCAAAGGAGTTGAGTTAGGAGTCCGGTTCTTAGCATTTCACTGAGGACATGTACACTCACCACAGGGGATGGTGAAAGTTAACTCATTAAAATTCTTTTCTTCAGTATGTGAACCTTAAATCAGGAGGAAGAGTTTATTTTTTCTGTCGTCCTCACTTTGGGGTTGCAGTGCCCATTTCCCCCAAGCTACCCTCAATATTTGTTCACAAACATTGGCATCTGACAGTTCCACATTCATAATCCCTTCTGAGACTTCTACTGCAGCTCTGTTTTCATGGTGAGATAACTTCATTCCACTGCACTTTGGTCACTATAATTAACTCCAAGATTAGGGGAAGAAAAGACTGCTGGAGAAGATCTGGAGTCTGTTGGCTCCCTAATGTGAGCCAGCTTCTGCTTTATGTTGCTTGTTTGATTTCTGTCAAATATGAAATGCAGATGCAGGTTCTTTTGCTGTGATCTGCTCTGTTGCTCATTAGCTACATGGGAAAAACTCAACGTTCTGTGCACTGTGATATCCACTTGAACGTGCGCGCACGCACACGCACACGCACACACACACATGTGCGCGCACTCACTCACATATAATGGCTTGAGTCTGAACAGAGCAATTCTGTAATGTCATTTTAACAAAAAAAACTGAAAGATCTGATTGCAATTGTCTCTATGTCTCCTGTGGCCACAAAGACTGCCAAATGTTGCCTCACAAATATTCAAAATGATACTAGAAGTGGCCAAACACCTACATCCAGTTGTTAAGGTTTTTTTGGAAGGTGGGTGGGAGGGTATTTGGAGACATTAAATGAAATAAGGACCCTTGCTTTGTGAATGGTAGTGAGCGCAAAAGGGTATCCTGTAGACCATCTTGACTGCTGCCATCAGTAGTGTCAACATTCAGGCCCCCCTTTGTTGTGGAGAGCTCGGCATCCTTTTTCCTGCTGGCAACACAGGGGCAATATTGTGCAGTAATGATGAGCCATTTCCTAAACTGTGGATTCAGAATCACAGGATCCTGCATTCATAAACCAGAGAGGTTTTTTTAAAAAAAGAATTGAATTTTAATTAATACGAATCAAAGTGATTAATTAACAAAGCGGAAGTGTTAATGTGCACAGTTAATGTACTATGGATATCCAGTGTGGTACAGTGAATAAAGTAATAGACTAGAACTTAGGAAGCCTGGTACCACTCAACCATGATACTCACTGGTGGTGTGGAAATGGTAAAACCACTCCTTAAATATCTTATTTACGTTGAAAGCCTTATTAGGATCGCTATAAAGTCAAACCTCGCTTAACGAGTGAAAACTTGGCAAAAAACTCACATAACAAGCGGGTTTTTTGCTAACTGGTCTGACTCGCATAACGAAAATTTTCGCTATGTGAGTCAGACTTTCCCTATGGAAACACTTGCATAGTGAGCGTTTCCATGGGGAAAGCTCACATAATGAAAAAAATTCGCTATGCAAGTTTTCCCCCTAAAAAAGCTAATTATACAATTTTTTCCATATGAGTTTTCGCTATGCGAGTTTGTTTTACATAGCAAAAAACTCACATAGCGAACAGCCTTGCAGAATGAATTAAATTCGCTATGCGAGGTATGACTGTATGTCTGTTCCAGTTGATAGCAGGTAACAATGTACTGTAGAGAATAATGTTTTTTTCTTTTAAAATCCAGTATTCCACATTCAGATTTTATTAGTTCATATTATTTATAATGGGAAATTATCCTTATAGTTCCAAACATGCATGGTACTTTTCAGATTTTATTCTAAGACAACATAATTAATAATTAATTTATGGCAAGGAAAAGAAAATCAAGGCATTTGTTCCAAGCAGATTGAAATGGTTTCATTTCCTTAAGCAAAATAAGCAGGCTAATGTTACTAAAGTAAGGTATGCTCCTATTAACATTGTTGATGATAAGTGTATGTGTGTGGTCCTCTCTATTTTTGTAAGATTCTGTAACAAAACCTGGTGCTGTCAAGTGACTAATCTGCCTAATTTATTATTTGCCTTTGCTCTTAAATTATTTTCATTCCTGTGGCTTTCTTTTATAATCAGCTAATACTTTGATTAGAGGATTAAAGCAAAATAACCAAAAAGAAACAAAAAAACACCCCTACATACACCAAGACTTCTCAGACAAAAAAGAGCTAACATTGTTTTTACAAGAAAAGATTTTCCTCCATCTGTCATTCTATGTAGTATCTCATTGTTCAGTAGAGCAAGTGACTGGTGATTTTGTTTTAACATGGATGAGATTCACCACCTTGATGGTGCCGTTTCCGAGGAGTGTTTATCAAGTCTCAACCCCCTGTAGACTTCTTCAACCCAGGACCTTTCAGATGCCAAAAACTACAACTCCCATCATGTTGGCTGAGGCTGATAGGAATGGTAACCTAAATATCTGGAAGATTCTGGTACAGAATATTATACTGAGTTCCAATGGGAACAAATCTTCTGTTATATCAGAAAACAAAATAAAATAAAAATAAAGTAAAAAACACTGTAGCACTTTAAAGACTAACTGCTATATTTTTATTGTTAGCTTTCTTGGATCAAGTCCACTTCTTCAGACAAAGAGTGAAACTTACAGGCATGGTTTTTATACACCAAATTCAGGGGGTCAAAGGGAGAAAGGTGTGGTCAAACAAGATGACAGACAAGCAAGCACAACAATCCAGCTTCACACAGTCATTAGCAACGATAGATTATTCAGATTAGCTCTAAATGACTCCCTTTCAGTCTCAAGGTTGCTGAGAAAGCCCATTCTGGTCTATGATCAACTTTTGACCTGCATGTCAGAAAACAAACAAAAACACTGTACCTGGTTACTTTCTGTTTTGCTAAAGAGAATTGGCAGGAAAGTTGTAATATAATATATAAAATCATATATCAATCTGTGTATCAAATTTGATACTGTCCCAGAAACCCTTCACTAATATTTAGTCCCCTGAGATGGGTGTCTAACAGATGGATGTATTTGATTTCTGCTATCTCCCTTTCAATCCTAGTTTTGTAATTTCTCTGTTCCAGAATTGTAACTTTCAGGTCTTGGATAGAGTGTCCAGTTAGATTGAAGTGGTTTGAGACAGGTTTCTCTGTGTTGCCATTCCAGATGTCTGATTTGTGTCCATTAATTCTTTTGCATAAAGATTGTCCTGTTCGTCCTACATAAAGCATGGATGGACATTTTTGGCAAGAGATGGCATAAATAACATTGGCAGCACAAGTAAAACTGCCTTTAATGTTGTGTGCGGTGCCGTTGGGTCCAGTAATGCTGTTTCCAGGGCGAATGTGGGGGCATAGTTGACATATGGATTTGCAGCAGGGTCTAGTTCCCATATCTCCTCCACTTCTGTGCAGTCTGTTGTGTGTCAATAGTTGTTTGAGATTGGAGGGTTGTCTATAAGTGAGTAGGGGTCTGCCACCAAGGGCTTTGGAAAGTGAAACACTCTTGTCCAAGATGGGTTGGAGATACCTCATTATGCGTGTGAGGGGTTTAAGTTGAGGGCTGAAGGTGACAATAATAAAAATATAGCAGTTAGTCTTTAAAGTGCTACAGTGTTTTTTATTTTGTTTTGTTTTGTTTTCTGATATGCCTGAATCACAGACTAATGCAGCTACCATTCCAAATCCTCTGTTAGTGACGTTTATTCATTTATTCTTTGCTGAGATGAAGAGACTGCAATTACATGGGGTTTGCTTCACAGCCTGTTGTAGGCTTCTATTCAGATTAGGTGACTGCACAGAGACCATAGATTTTTTTCAGTGTCAATGTCCACATTGACCCCACAGTCCAATGTGGTTAAATCTGTGCCATGGACCTCTTTCTGCGATCTGGCCCTTTGCCAATCCCTGGCTCTTCTTTTATGGTTCATTGTAAAGCTAGTGGTCTTCTTACAATGTTGCGTGAGGATAGAGAAAAGGGACAGTTTTCCAAAGTTCTAACATGATGTACAAACACATTCACACATGCCATGGAGACAGAATAAACTGCTGTGGCTCATCAGAGTTGTTTCTGTTTCATATTACTTTTATTTATTTCTGAGGCTTTTTTGTCATGCAAAGGTGATGTAGTGCTAAACGCGGTAGTTTAAAAGAAAATTAAATGAATACTTTTGAGTAACTAGGGAGAAAGATCATGGGGTTAGTGTTCCTGCTGTCCAAAACATTGTGCCCAGCTTAGTACATCACCAGAACACCAAAGAGTCACACACACTCCATCCTTTCAGAGAACAAAGTAATTGATCAAAGAAAAATCTGTCTAAATTGTTCCAGCTTGAACAAAGGAAAAGCCCATAGCAGCAAAGAAAAATCTCAGTCTCGGGAAGAAAGAAAGGCCTGGTGGATTTGTGTCATGTGATGAGTTTAAAAAACAAATTCTTCAGCATTTTACCATAAACGTTTTAAAAGCAAACAAATAAATTACTTCTCCAAATAAAAATATACAAATGCATTCTAGCTTGTATAACACTAGATATGTTCACACAACTCAAAGAGCCAGGATGTGCAGAAAAACTAACTTGTCGTGGATATGCAGCACACATCAGCCAAGAACAAATGCTGAAATTTTGTCTCATTTGTTCAGGAAAAAAAAGGAGGGGTCACCCTTACTCAAAAGCCAGTCATATTTGACTCTAAGGACTGGTGCTCATCTCCTTTTATAGCCAAAGAGCTAGTGCTATCTGCATCTGCAGATGTTTCTGAGGGTATGTGCCAGGGATTACTAGACACTGGAGTGCACAGAACACTGTTACCATTTCTGCCAAAGTGGTCCCTATTTATCTACCGTACTTGCAATTTCTTGCTTTCGAACTGCTAGGTTGGCAGGAGTTGGGACAGAGATGGGTGCTCAAACTGTCATGCAGTACCTGGGTCTTGAACTCCCGACTTGTCGGCCTTCTAGTTGGCAAGGCAAGTTTCTTAACCACTAAGCCACCATATTTAATTATTTCAGTCAAGGATGGGTAATTTGTGGTCCTCGAGGTATTTTTTGGGCTACAGTTCCCATGAGGCCTCACCACTGGCTGTTCTGGCTAAGCTTGATGGGAAATCCAGGCTAACATCTGCTGAACCACAAGTTGCTCTTCCCTGATTTAAATACAGTACTTGAAAAACCAAGCTGTTTGCTGTTTGAGGGGCCCATTCTGCTCCTTAGATTCAAGGCCAATCCAATGTCAAATGATTGTTGCATTTCAGCCATTTCCACTCACAAAAAAGAAGGGGATAGATGCTTAGCACTGAGCTGAAGATTACATATTTTAGTATTTCGATTGTCACACTAGTCTGCTTAGTGTCTCAAAAATGGATTCTTCTGCAGTTTTTTTTTAAAAAAAGAAAAATCCTATTTGTACTGAATTCTATAAGCAAAGTGGCAGTTGCTGCACTGTTAAAGGCAAATGGCATCTGCTGAAGTACTGAAACACAAATGTGAAGGACCCTTCAAAGTCTGCAACATTAGGCTTTGAACATGGGTTCCTTTAGCAGCAAAATAGCAGACACACACACAAGTCTCATCAACATCAAGGCCTTTTAAAGAGCTCCACTTTTACTCATTCAATGCAGTGCTGTTGATTTAAATACTCACCCACCCACCCCCATGTAGCTGCAGACAGATGACAGCTCATGTTAGCAAAAATGACATTTTGGTTGTTTACTAAACTAAGGCTTAAAAAAGTGATGGTGACACCTCTAGCCTTTGAAGACAACAAATCTTTTCTCACCCATTACTCAGAACTTAAAAGGAGGGATTTTAAAGCAAATAGAACAAAGCCCCTTAAGTATCAGCTGCAGGCCAGCTGACTAACTCAAGAAAATGTACACTTCTGGGGAGGGGGAAGCACAGCTGCAAAATCCTACTCATCACCAAAATCTCTGTGTATATAACCAGTTCTGTCAGACGGTGACACTTCTCAATCCGATTTTAAGAAAACAGGTGAAATCAGTTTTGTCCATAGCTGCCCCTTAGCTCCCTTGGCCATTGTGAGAGAAACATGCAGCCGTGCTTTTTCATGTTTGACTCAGGTATTCCCATAACAAATTGTGTTATAGAAGATTAAGAGCAGTACTGCAGTTTGTTAGGAAACTTGAGACTGCACGGTAGTATGGAGGGAGCATAGCAGAGAGTGCTAAGCTGAATGGTCAGCATTAAAGGTCACACTCTATTTCCAGCCTCCTGAGGTGAGGGCACTGAAGGGAGGAGGAGAAAAGGCTTTGAGTGAATCGAGCAAAGCTGGAGTTAAATAAAACAGAATTAAAGCAGAGAGAAAACTAATTTGGAACATACCTTTCCCTAAATTGCCATCCAACACAAAGTGATCATAAATTTACCCCAGCACTCAACACCATTTAAGGAAATTCATGGTTTCCCACGATTGAAAAGAGGTAATGTTTACCAGAAATGACAAGCATCAAATCTTGTGAATACACCACCAGTATACCTGCGATAGTCAGGCATAAATACTACATGATCTCTCAAAAACCTTAGTGGACTTCTGGATTTGCATGCTTTCAGAATTATGTCTGAGACAGATGTGTGATTTTAAGTCGAAAAATAAAAAGTTATCAATTTCCTCTAGAGCTGTCTTTTCCAACTGGTGCATTTCAAGATATATTCATTTATAGCTCCCACCGTCCCAAGACATATGATGGGAATTATCAAATCAAGCCCAAATTGTTTGCCAACTGAGGTGGCACACCAAGGTGTAGATCACCCCTCAAAGTCAGGAAAGATAATACTGTATCCTAAAAGAAAATGGGAAATAGCCATCGTTTTAACCTTCTTTTGCAAATACAGTCAAACCTCGCCTAAAGAGCGCCTCGCTTAAAGAGTAACTCGCTTAAAGAGCAGAATTTTCTCTGAATGTTCACTTCGCTTAACAAATAAAGTGGCAATTGAACCCAGGACTCCTAAGGCCTAGTCCAGCACTTTATCCACTAACACCACATTGAGTATCATATATTTCAAAGTACTACCCTTCATATAATTAACAATTTAAGATTCCTTGCTGGATAATCCTCAGGTGGTTTGGGGCCTAATTATTTCAGGAACAGTCTCTCTGTGTATCTCCCCACCCAGTCATTAAGATCCACTATGGATCCACACATCTTTTGTGTCGCAACACTGAAACCGGTATATAGGTTGAAATGGTACTGTGTAGTTATACCTGTGGAAAGCAGACAATGTAACTTGCTATGGGCTCTTGCTACTAATTAGTAGGTCCTCACTTGGATTTTCCAGTGTGAGCCAATCTGGTGGATTGGGGCACACCTTAAATTTGTTTCCTTCCTTATCTAGGCCAGATGTAAAACTGACAAAATGAAGCCACCATTTGGTGGGTTCATTCTGCACTTCCCTTCGCTGGGCCTAGTGTGAAAAAGATTAGCCGGCAACACAAGGTTGTCATTACCAGAGTACACCTGATTGTGGTTCAAAAATACCACAATCTTCAAGGAGGCTCTTTCTGAACCTGAAATTTCAACGAGTGATTTGTTAACAGTTAGTCAGAAACTACTATGAGTTACATTATTTGTCTTCTACAGGTATAACTAAGAAAAAGGATTTTGGCAATTATGTAGAGAAACAGATCGAGGCTTCCTCAGCTGTAGCGCCCTGGTTGTGGAATACCTTCTTCTTGGAGGCACAAGTGGAATCAATATTGACATTATTTTATCACCAAATTAAAACCTGGTTGTTCACTTGAGCATTTGATAATTAGAGAGAGCTTTTAATCCTTCTTCACTTCCTATTCTACTCCTTCAGGAGTTAAAGGACTTTAATCTGTCAGTTTGCTAGTCTCTTTGATATTTTTGTTTTTATTTTAATCTTATTTTAAGTGTTCAAATCTTCCAAAGTATTTATATATTATCTTTTATTGTATTATTATTTATTATACACTGCTCTGAGATCTGTTGATAAGGGGTCAGAAATGTGTACACACATGCAGACATAGAAACATACAAAATTTCTAGTGATTAAAAATGAAGTGGGGTTTTACAGGTGTTCCAGAAGCAACATTGTTTGTTTGTTTATTTGTTCATTTGATTGATTGATTTCGATGACATACAGTGGAACCTCAGTTAACGTAATTAATGTGTTATCTGGGACGTTTCTTACAGTGAAAATTACTTTAACCAAATTTCCCATAGGATTGTATTGAAAACCAAAATACTTTAACTGAAACATAGTTTCCCATAGAAATGCATTGAAAACCAATTAATCCATTCCGGGGGGAAATCTGTAAACTGAGTCACTATTTTCTATGGATTTCCTTTTGTTATGTGATTTTTATGTTAACCAACCCATTTGTTAACTGAGGTTCCACTGTATTTCTTCAGAGGGACCTCAGATGGCTTACAAATGAATAGGAGACACATACCACTAAAACAGCAATAAATTACAAAACTCAGATAAACATAGTAAAGGTAAAGGTTTCCCTTGCTCGAAAGCCAGTCGTATCCAACTCTAGGGTTAAAAGTTTCAAAGCCAGATAAAAAGACCTTGTAGAATAATCAAATGTACTGCACCTGATCCTTCAAAACTCCTTTCCTACTAGGTCATTTGTCTTACTAAACAACCTGTAATGTGTGGGAAAGTCTCTCTCAGTGGGTGAGTGACAAAATCTTGAACAACATCAGAAATGTTTATCCCAAACACTTAATTGATCTTCTGGTAATTTCAATGCACTGGGCCTACCTAAAGTGCAACATGAATTATTTATGAAGAAAATTGATTCAGTTCTGCCATTTAACTATTGTAGTACAGTTATCTTGCTTTCTGTAGAAAGCTCCTCCAGTGCAGTGAGGAAACATCCTCCAGTCAAGTAAAGCAGAAAGGGAACAGTTTGAGACATAGTGCTAGAGAGGTCAGAAGAAACATTGAAGGTCTGTCATCTGGCAGACATCCCTCTGAGGTGGAAATTTGAAGCTGCCTGGCTGGGAAGGGAAGCAACAGGTGAGAAGTAGAACTTCACATAGCATAGATTGCTGGGAATGAGTGGTCATGTCAATTTTACTTTTACTCAATTTCCATTTTTCTTAAATCAACTTCTAAGTTTATTTCCCCCTTTTGTGCATCAGTTGTGATGTGAGGAGAGTGATATTGACATGAATATTAGCGCATTTCATATGTGTCCTTCCACAATATTTGCCTTTTCATTTTTTTCAACACCTGCATCATTTAATCTTATAATCACTAACTTACTGACCTTTATGCAAGCCTTTCCTGAATATAGAACACTTCTGTGTGCATTTTTAAGAGAGCTTACAATTAAAAACTAAAATAAAAAAATGTGCGTGATTAAGTGTAGGAACCATGAGAAGGGTGGATATGAAGCAAATAAACAAAACAGGGTTTGGCTTGGTTTAAAGATCATGGAAGTCTGTCAGGCAAGTTCACATGAAAATCCAAATTTTCCGATCTATAAGTAGCAGTGGGCAATACAAAATATTAGTGGACAAATTGTGGCCAGAGGGCTACAAGTTATTTGTCTTTACCTAATTTTAAGACATAGTAGTGTTATATATCTTAATTCTACCTCCAGATTACCTTTCTCTGTATTTATGCCAGGGATTCTCAAGCTGTGGCCCATGCGCCAGATGTGGCCCACAGCACATTTCATGTGGCCCACCACCTCCACCACCCCAGGAAGTGTCATGTGGTGGAGGAAGGGCAAAATGGCCATCTGGTCCCGGAAGCTGTCTGAGGGAGTGTGACCTAGGCCACAGCTTTAAAAGGTTGAGAACTCAGGATTTAGGCCTTCCAATATTCTTTCCTAATTCATTATTTTACTAATTCTAGGATCACTTTCTGCCTGGATGGCAAGATATAAATCCTACAGATAAACACATAAACAAATGTTGAAGAGGTTTGCAATATATCATAGACACTGGGCTCAATAATATTGTCAACAGACACTTTAAAAAATAGAATGGAGAAGTACTCAGATGTAAATTCTTCCTGCCATTTTAGAAGTGGAGAGTTGGACCATATGTCATTCCAAATTAAGTTTTCTTCTGTCACTCTGAAGTTCTCAGATATGACCTATGAACTTGAAGTCACAAGTTATTAATGGTTTCTTCAGCAAAAAGAACTTTGGAAAGAGGCCGGGAGGCAAGAACTATTTGCTAATTCTTAATTTTTTTAGTACATAATCTTTTTTTTTTAAATCTGCCACAGAGGAAATAAAGTACATTGCATTCATTCTCTGATGTTTGAAATACATATTCACTTGCTAGATAGAAATTTTCATCTATTTGGCAATTAATATTATAAACAAATTTTATCACGAGATAATTTCACTTCATATTTGAATCAACATAACATTTATCCATTTTAAGATTATGGCAATAGCACAAGACTAATTGTCTTTCAGAAGCTTACCCATCTTAGCTTTTTTTAAACACTAAGTGCCATCATCATTTGCTTTTCAAGTAACATATCACTTGTTTTTTCATCAGAAAGATGGTTTGTAGCTGTACAAATGCATAAAAAATAGATTTGTAGTCTGTAATGATTCAGTTGATGCCAGCTGAGGGCAATGTAGCTCTGCAAATATAAGATCAAGCTGCAAATTACATATACCCTCAGCTTCTAAAAGACAGTAATGCATGCCATATGTCACGATCAGAGGAATAGGCAACTGGGAATAACTAAGCCAAACAAAACCTGTCAACATATGCTCGAGTAAAGGAATTCTGAGAGCTCCATGTTGCCAAAACACAGAGGTTATATCCACACCAAAGAATTATCTCGTCACAAAGTATGAAAGCAATGCTAGCCAGGACTGAGAAATCAGGTTGAGTTGTCAGTAGGTTCAATCCAAAGGGTCATAAACAACTTAAACTTAGTCTGCACATTTAGACTTAAACAGCTAGCAATGCGCAAAGATGAATTTATTCAAGCCAAGAAAAAAAAGCACAACCCAGCCATCAAGCATGGGCTGGGACAGCAGGATTCATCCTGGTGCACCCTCGCCTCTGGTGCCCTGGGGCGGAAATAATAATTTTATTATTATTTTATCTGCCTGGCGCACTGCACTTTAGATTAAGCCATTGCTCCAAGGTCCCTCCTTCAGCTTGGAGCAATGGTTTATTCTAATGTGCCACGTGCTGGGCAGAGCAAGCGAGGGGTGGCGACCAAGTGGTTCCTGGGGGCAGCCTTATCTCCCGTTCCTTGGTCACTGCCCCTTGCCCCTGTCCAGTGTCCTCCCATGGTGCCCAGCACACTTTTGTCAGCCATGTCTCCTCCGAGATGAAAAAGTTACCTATTCTGGAGTAAAGGTCAAAACAAACAAACAAAACAAACCAGCCTACATGTTTATGGATGGAGAAGCAAATCAAAACAATTAATCTGCTTTCTCAATGGAGCTTTGGTGTCAGCAAGAAACTGAGAATCAACAACAGGTGGTTTAGCACAATGAAAATATGACAAGTTTCTTGCCTGGGGACCACACATAGGCCAAAACCTGCAAACAACTGGCAATCAGGCTGAATCGACAAGGCTGGCACCTCAACCCAGGTCAAAACTGGGCAAAGGACCAAAAATTTAGGGGGGGGAGGGGAAATTGGGGAAAGAGGGCCGTTTCTCAACTAGATCCAAACAAATCTCCCCAGAAACTTAAACAGATATGTGTACTTGTAGATGAGCAGAGAATAGTGTTAAATGTGGGGGAGAGGGGGGAGAACCTTAGCAAACTTGTATCTATTAAAGACCTAGTTTGGAGGAGCTGTTAGTTCAGGGGGCTGATCCCGCCCCTGCCCCCCCCCCTGGCTACGGCCCTGGTTTTACCCGTATGAAAGCAATATTGCACAAGCACAGTGCTCAGGAACCACTTGGGTTCTTCAGCTGATAGAAGGGAAACCAAAAAGATATAACTGCCTTTACTATATTGGTCCACATGTCTTTACTCTCTGCCTTAGGTAAACTCTCCAAAGCAGAGAACTGGGTGGTGCAGAAGGTTGAATGGGGTAGGGCTGTGATGGTGAACCTTGGCACAGCAAATGTTTTGGGACTTCAATTCTCAGAAGCCCAAGTCAGCTGCCCTTGCTCAAAAGTCAGTTGAGTCCAACTCTAGGGTTCAGTGCTCATCTCCACTTACAGCCAAAGAGCCAGTGCTGTCTGCGTCTGAAGACATTTCTGTAGTCATGCAGCAGGCATGATTAGACACCAGAGTTCACGGAACGTTGTTTAACTTCCCATTGAAGTGGTACCTATTTATTTACTTGGGTACACAGAAAGAGCCTCCTCAAAGATTATGATATTTTTGAATCACAATTGGGCCTACCCTGGTAACGGCAACCATGACTTAGAAGAATAATCTATTTACAATTTCTTGCTTTCGAACTGCTAGGTTGGCATGAGCCGGGACAGATGAGAGGAGCTCACTCCGTTGTGTGGCACTCAGGTCTCAAATTGCTGTCCTGCTGACCTTCCACTCATCAAGTTCATCTTAACCACTAAGTCACCGCACTTCCCTATTATAGATAGCAATTAAATCCATAGACGAAGAAGACAAGTTTAGGACAGAGTTATGGTTGTGCATGTTTGATGTACCAAAACAGATGATAATGACCTTTGTCTTGTCCTATGGTTGTACATAAAACCAGCCTAGTTTATTTTCCAAGACTTACTGCAATACAGCTTTTTTGTTTACAAACTTTATTTCCAGATAAAGAAATAAAAAAACAATTCTTTCATTTGGTCCCCTTGATCCTGCTGGGGAAAGAGTGCAAAGTTTTCACTTTCACCAATTCTAAAAAAGCAGAATGAATATACTGGTAACTTAAATTGTCAGTTATATGGAGAATCACAGCTGTGATTAATTTGGACATCATATGCACAAGCTATTTTAAACACACAGATTAAGACAGTACTTTAAAAACAATTTTCATCAAAACCATCATCGTCCAAAAATTCTGGAGAAGAGTATCTTAAAAAATTGGAGAAATGTTATGTATAAAACTTGCTTGTTGTCCAAAGATTGCTTTGTTGCAATGTTTTGGTGCTTGTCAGATGGTTTGGCAAAGAAATAACCAAGTTGTAATTTAGTGGTGGCAAGATCACTTATTGCAAAAAATTGGAAAGTAGATTATCATATTTGAATCATGGAATTGTATAGAGAATGTTGGGATAAGTTGATGGGTGATGTTGAATTTTAAAAAGGTTTGATGAAAGGAAAAAAGTTTGGATTTCGCAGGAATTCACTTTGGTTTGTCCAGCAGTCCTACACTGTTTTAGAAATTAAATTATAGACTACACCTGATAGAAACTATCACCTCTGTGGTAGATATGAAATAAATTCATGCCAAGCAATATAAACCATTATACCTCAGTTGCCTTGTTCTTAACTCCTGCAAAGTCACAGCGCCATCTGTAGATAAACACAACTTACACAACCAGTGCTTGTCATCATTTTGCTAGCTAGTCATCTTGCAAAATAGACGTGTTTTATTTATTTTATTTATTTAGATTTCTATACCGCCCTACTTGGTGCGACCAACTCAGGGCGGTGTACAACAAAATAACATATAATAAATCAATAAGGTACAACAATAAGGCAGACAAAGCTATGAAAGGACACCACAGAGTAAAACAGCAACAATGTGGCAACACATTCAAGTAACAAAATTACAAATCAAAAAATACAAAGTAGAAATACAATTTCAAGTACAATATAACATACCGTGTAAAAATACAACAATATGATAATATAATGACAACAAATAAATTCCTTCTAGCAGTAGAAAACAATATATCAACGTCATAATTACAACGCGCACCCGCTGCCGCCAGGTCTTTTATCGAACCTCCGGGGCCGGAGGCAAGGTGGGGGCGTCACCTCAACCGGCCTCAGATGCACCGACTTGCTCGACTCTGGCCATGGTGGAAAGGGCCGGACGAAGGTCGGGAACGTCCTTTCGCCGCCCACTGGCGCCAGTCTTTTATCGAACCTCCGGGCCCGGAGGGAAGGCGGGGGCGTCACCTCAACTGGCCTCAGCTGCACCGGTGTCCTCAACTCCGGCCACGGTGGAAAGGGCCAGAGGAAGTTCGGGAGCGTCCTTTCACCACCTGCTGCTGCCGGTCTTTTATCGAACCTCTGGGCCGCGGTGGAAGGGCCCGGAGAGAAGGCGGAGGCATCGCCTCAACCGGCCTCAGCTGCGCCGGCTTGCTCGACTCCGGCCATGGTGGAAAGGGCCGGAGGAAGGTCGGGAGCGTCCTTTCGCCACCCGCTGTCGCAACCGAATATAGGCGATCATCATAGTGATCAGCCATGATGACTATCCTGAGAATATGATACAGTGGCATTTCATCTGCCTTCGCATTGCAGCATAACCTCTGGACCACAAAGGCACACAAAGTCCTCATCAGCCCCAGGCCAGCATTGATGAAGCTGCTGCCTTCCATCAAGATGGATTCAAGTGGGACTTAATCCTTTTTAAAAAGCACCATTTCTTTGGCAGGATGACAAGATACATATATATTTGATCCAAAAATTAACTCCTGTCAGTAGGGACACACTGCAGGAACATATTGCTTTCTGGGAGTTCCACTGCACTGGCTTTCTGTCAGGCATCTAAGCTCATTTTAAAACAATGGTTTTAATGTCTGAAAGCCCAGGAAGATCTTGGACTGCATTTTATTGGAATAGCCTTTCTGTTGTTCTCCCTATGATCTCCCTAGGACTGCTTCGTCAAGAACTTTATCTGATTGAACCCAAACCTGCAGTGGTGGCGACTTCTGCCTTCTCTGTGACTAGAGATAGGAACGGTTATTTTTGAGGACTGTGGTTCCTACTAGCCGCTTGTGGTACCTGAGGAATTCTAGGAGATGTCTCTGAAAAAAACCATCTTCCCCAACTATTTTTCACAGCAACCACTTTGTGAAATACTTTGCCTTCTGAAGCACATCTGCCTATTGCTCTGCTGCTTTGGTCATACCTTGTACAAAGCGTAGATTCCATGAGAAGCATTTTTCACTAGTGACTGGATCTTTCTTTCTAGTAGGCATTTTTCTCTCAACAGCTTTTGGTTGTGTTACTGCTGTTTTGTTGTGCATAGATTTCTGTATCGGTAGTTCTGTTATTGCAATTCCACAGCGTTTGGGGATTGCCACTGCCTTATCACATTTGCAGTAACATAAATAAAGCCTATGTAAATTAACTTGGCTTTGGTATAAAATTGCACTAACATTGTACAGACCGACCTGACCCGCATTCACCCACCAGGAAGTACCAGTAAAGATAATGTCTGTTGCTCCCTAGTAAGTATGATAAGAGAATCACAAATGCAGATGCTTTCAATCTGAATTTTAATGGGGAGAGGGTCAAAATGTTATCTACTACTGTAAATATAATTCTTCTTGAACTCTCAACTTTTCTTGTTTCTTACCAGGAAAATATCTGATAAGAAGGAATAATAATAATACATTGCTTTATCTCTGTTTGGACTGGCAGAATTTGGACTGCACATATTCTCAGTGTCTCTTAAACCCGCTAACCTCTACAAGGGGGTCATTACTGAATCAAGTTATATATTTAATTCAAATAAATGTTCATTACATTCATTTCAGCACTTTGTAGAGATGTGACTCTTTAAATGAGTGTCCCATATTCTTGCAAGGTGGTGCTAAGCAAAAAAATTTAAAGCTCACACTTCATGATTTCTCGCAGACAAACAGTCGCATAACATGAAGGGTCAAGCCAAAAGGACAGCAAAAGAGATGTTTCTGCATCTGGCAAGAGGCTCTCTCCAGTTCCTCCTTCTTGGCCACTGCTGTTTATGAAACGATACAACATATCATGAGGATACTTCAGAATAGGTCGATAGCAGCCAGGCACGTTCAGTTGTAACATAGGAAGCCGGAACTGGCACATCTGAAGCTTGTCTCTGGCAAGTCTTTCACGATACCACTCTCCAACTTTATGGGTGGGATAATGCACACTGTAGCCCACCATTGGGAGAACAACCTTTGAGAGGGGAGGATAAAAGAGCATGAAAAGAAACACAGCACATGGAACTACTTGTGTATGCATAGATGTAGTGGATGGGCTGCTTATAAAGAAGTTGGTGGGAGAAGTTGTTCAAAAGTAATTAGTGCCCCCCATCCCGGTAATCTGTATTTGTTCCCATACTTTCTTTCTCTTTCGGTATTCCAATAATAGGAGTGAAACTCTAGGTATACAAGCCTTGAATTGTTCTTGTACTCAGTATTTTCCTGAAATGCTGGGTGGCTGCTATGACCAAGATTTCTTTTGCTGAGCTTTGGCTACAGTACCTGCTCCGTCCCTTCAAGGGAATGACAGTAATTCACGCTAATTACCACCTGAGTAGATTACTGCAATGCAACCTACATGGCATTGCCCTTAAACAGTTCAGAAGTTACAGATGGCGCATAATAAGGACTGTGATTGTTATTTGGCATGTGGTTTAGAGACCACGTGTCTCTGGGCATCAAACAACTGAACTGGCTTTCAGTTCCTTTTTAAGAAAAATTAAGGGTGCTGGTTTGGCATAAAGGTAAAGGTTTCCCTTGCTTGAAAGCCAGTCGTATCCGACTCTAGGGTTCAGTGTTCATCTCTTTCAAAGCCGAACAGCCAGCGCTGTCTGCTTCTGCAGACATATCCGCGGTCATGTGGCAGACATGACTAGACACCGGAGTGCACGGAACACTGTTTACCTTCCCACCAAAGTGGTACCTATTTATCTACTTGCAATTTCTTGCTTTCAAATTGCTAGGCTGACAGGAACTGGGACAAAGACGGGAGCTCATTCCATCCTGCAGCACTTGGGAATTGAACTACTGACCTCCCACCTTCCAGTCAGCGTCTTAGCCACTTAAACCACTGCAGCCTTAAATAACATAAAGCCAGGGCATCCGAAAGACCTCCTCCTCCCATATCGTTCTGCCCAAAGAGTTTGAAAATTAGGTATTCTGTCCCATTATGTTGAGAGGTTAAAAAAATACACAAGGCAGAGCTTTCTCTGTAGTCCCATCTTGACTACAGAACTTTCTCCTAATGGAAAACAGGTTGTCTCCACTCTTGTTTGAATCTGCGTGTTGATCTATTTATAGTGTACATCACTTTGAGAGACCTGGTGGGCCAAAAAAGTCCTATCAAATACTTGTAATAAATAAATAAATAATATAGCTTACTGAGAGAATTACATCATTTAAACCAAAGCCTATGCCACAGACAGAGTATTTCTGTCTTACTAATAGCAATACAGGTTTGTTCCTTCCAAATACTGTATACTTACTTACTTGATTTATTACATATTTATTGGCCATTTCTTCTTCAGATGTTACCACATGTATCTGGTATAAAAGTAAAAAGAGTTATGCATTTTTATGTATTTGTTCATTGTAGAGATTCCTACCTCATCCCTCAAAACATCCTCATGGTAACTAGTGTTATTAAGATAGAAACAAAATAAAAATATATCAAACTAAAGGAGATGGTATATACAGAAGAGAAGTAAAAGGTTGTTTTATAAAAATAAATAGAAACAGAACATCAAAGCATAGAGTGTGAGCTAACTGTACACTGACTAAAGAGTTACGATGTAATCCTAGGCATACTGATTTAAAATTAAGCTCCTCTAGTTCAGGGGAAATTAAACTCAGGTAAATGGATTGCACCCTTATTATTTCTTAAATGAAAGCTTTTCCAAGCTAAGAAACAGTTGGTTTCAAACAAGGCAAAATTAGAAAGAACGAAATGTTTTGGCTACTTGCTTATCTGAATTCTAATCTCAGAACACTTCGCTTTAAATGGTAAAGAATGTGAAATTAATGTTAGCCATGCTGAACTAACTTTATGATTGAAGACCTCAGGGACTTCCTGCGGGATCAGGAATTCAAGTTTTATTTTAACACTTCTCTGTAATAACACTTTGAGCAAAAAAGATAAATAAAGACCACTGGTATATTTCATTTGTTGGGTACCCATTTATAGACAGATTCTACTCAACCTTTCAGAGAAGAGAAAATAGGGTTGAGGTTTTTTTATTTCCTTGATCTCACACACTCCGAATTTCATCTGATGCATAGTCTTAATTCCCAAGGATATAAACTCCAATTAAGAGAAACAATAGGGTTTTTTCCAGCCCTCATGATAATATGAGTTTGAAATCAAAACAATTGTCTATAGCAGTGTCCCCAACCTTTGGTTTTTGGACTTCAATTCCCAGAAGCCCAAGTCAATTCCCCAAAGCACTGATCAGCCAATGTACTAACTTAGGCTTCTGGGAATTGAAACCCACCAGTGTTCTGTGGAACACGGTTTGGGAAATGCTGATCTACAGCAAGTTCCTGTGGAGGGAAGCTTTTATTCCCAATTCATCCCATTCTCACAAAATAAACAAATGCATATCTTTTTACCCATCTTAACATTCTTTCTAAACTGTGCAGTGGTTATTGTGTTGGGTGAAAAAATGAAGAGACTGTGATTCAGCTTTCCAAAGAACAATGAAGCTGATTGGACAATTTGCACCTGCCATTACCCCTCGGCCTCTTCTACCTTACAACACTGATGTGGTGATCACATGAAATAAGGAGAATCATAAGCACTACCATGAGCAACATGCTGGAAAGGGGAAATAGAAATATAATGAACTAACTTCAAGACATTACGTCTTCCCTCCTAACTATCACTTCGATTCAGGTGTTATTAAAACCACTTACAATAATTCATGATCAGAAGTGCAGCTATGCCATGCAACTAGTCCCCAACGTGTAGCTCTCCCAGTGGCTTAGTAGTTAAGATGCTGATCTGGAGACTGGAAGGTCAGGTTTTGATAACTGAGAGCTGCACTTGGGGACATGAAAGGAGCTTCATTCAGGCATCCTCTGAGTGGAGTTTCTATGGCAAAAATCCTTTCAACCCAGAGCAATCTCTGACATGAAATTATTCTAATGCCCAACATCTGAGATATTTCATGCATCTATCTATAGAATGTGCAGATATCTGCAAAGGGGAGTCTATGTATATAAAGTTATATGTGCACACATACATTGTTCTGCTGGGCTTCAAGCTGGCCTGCAAGCCTATGTGTATGGAGCTTCCTGACCATGGGTTCTAGTACATTGTTTTGATCATTTGAACAAGGCTATAATCTGAGCATCGAATGTATATATCATGATACTGAAACAACTTTGTGTAAAATAAGTAAAACGAGTGGCTCAGCCCAGCCTTCTCGGTGCAGAAGATATACTTGCTATTTATGAGAAAATATCACCTCACATTTAGGGAAGGTTTCAGGTCTGATGGCTTTGGGGCAACTAAAACTCCAAAATTTACAAAAATTAACTAAGAGGTAGATTTCCAGCAACATCCAGTTGTGATCTTTTTACAATACTTTTTGCTCATACAGGCAGCAGTTGTAGCCCAGGAGAGTTCTGTGTTGGAAAACTGGACCCTGAACCCTTTAAAATTGCCCACTTTGGTCTTGACAGTAACCTGTCACATCATGTATCAAAATACCTTGAAGGTTTCTGCACACTTCATATTATGATTTCACAGACATTTATCTTAAAGTGAGGACAGGACTAGTCCATTTGACTCACCCATTTTGCATCTTGTTATGAGAACTCAATTGGGGTAGAGGAATTAGGCTAAATTATGTTTTTTTAAATTGTCCCTTAAAACCTGATTTCTTTGATTATCAAACAAAGATGGCAAAATAAGGTATTGGGAAGCCTTTGTTTTTGTGAAGCTTGAAATCTGATGTTTATTTATGGAATGCAAATCAGCAGCAGCAGCAACACTGGTGGTGCATGGGAGTAGGTCAAAAGGTCAAGACTGAACATTACAAGTCAAGTCCTAAAAATCTGGGTCTAAAACAGGGGTGTCCAAACTATGGCCCACGGGCCAGATCTGGCCTGTACCACCCTCACGATTCCCAGGAGCAAAAGTAAAACGCACCCGCCCATGCACAAAACGCAGATGTAAATGACCCACAGCTGTCGTAAACATATTTACAACAACCATGGGTGCATTTACAGCAGTGGTACGCGCATGTGTGGGCATGTTTTACTTCCACTTCTGGTGGGAGGAACCATGTGACCGGGCCATACAACTACATGACCGGCCTATGGCCAGAAAAGTTTAGGCACTAAAAGCAGTGATGGGATGTAACAGGTTCTCACTAGTTCGCCAGAACCAGTAATAACTTTTCCCAGTGTCCCGGAGAACCGGTGGCAGCTTTTGGGGGGAACCACCTTTGGAGCTTACCTTTTCACTGGTTCCCCCGCTGCGCATGCGCACCAAGCACTTGGTGTGCATGCACACCTACAATGCTTGGGGCATATGCACGGCCTCCTTGCTGTCCTCCCAAGTGGGGAGGAGGAAGAGAAGCTGCTAGTCTGAAGCTCCCTATAGCCTGCTCCCCAGGGTAAGTGACTCACCTTTGGATGTGGTGTGTCTGTGTGTATTTTAATGTGTATTTAATACCTTTACCTATATTGACATACTACCACAGTTCCTAAAAAGGCCTGGCAGCCTGGCTTGAGGTTTTTAAGCAAAGTCTTGGAGTTATCTCATCAATAAGCTACACCTGTGCTGTTCCAATTGCTGTTCCAATTGGATAACCCTTAAGGAGGTATAGCTGTTTTACATTTACATTAAGGCATATTATCCTAGGGAACTGGTTAGTCAAATACTTAGTACCTAACATCTTTAACAGTCAAAAAGTTGAAAAGTGCCAAAATGAAGCCATCTTGTGGTGAGTTCATTCTGTAGTTCCTTTCATCTGACCTAGTGTGAGAAAGATTAGCCAGAATAAGTTTTAAACTCTGGTTTAAAAGCTCTGGTTGATTTGTATTTGGGGTGGGTGTTTGGGGTGGGTGGGTATATTTTAATGCATTTTTATTTAATTTATTTAATTTATTTAATTTATTTACGGGTTTGTGTTGTGGGTGGGGATGGGTTGAGGTGTGTGTGTGCTTATTTTTATTTTATTGTTATTTTATTTTTTTTCCTTTGGCCCCGGCACAATGTCATGACATCATGATGTTGGCTCCACCCACACTGTGATGATGTCACGGTGGGGTAGTAAAATTTTTGACATCCCACCAAAGGAAATGTTTGCAAAACCACTGATTTTGAAATGCAGCAAGCTATTGTTTTGAATGACTCCAGTTGCTGAAATCAGCATTAGGAAGAGGATACGATCCTGCATTTTTAAATTTCTTTTCTTAATATTTTGGCATTTTGCAGTTTTTGTACTTTTTGCTTTTGAAATTGCTCGTTGATGGCACCCCAGTGACGTAGGAAGGGGGCGAGGGGGGCGGCTTGCCCAGGGCAGCGCTTTTTGGTCTATGGGTATTCTTGGACTACAGTTCCCAGAAGCCCTAGTAGGAGCGGGCGCCAGTGTCCACCAGGGGGCGGCAAATTTGGCTTATGCCCCGGGCGGCTGAAATCAATTGCGACACTACTGTGGCAGCCTAACTTCTATCAAGCATTTTTTTTGTTGCTTACACAATGTAATTTGTTAAAACCAGCTGTTATACCCATGACATCTTAATTATTGTTACTGTCACACACAAGATAAGAGAACCAGAAATTATCTTAAGTAGGGCCTCAGAACATCTGGATCTCATTACAGTAAAGCCCCTACTTAGGTAAAAAGTCTGTTCCGTAGGCTTTTATGTAAATCAGTTTTTTATTTAACTCGAAGCAAACACACAGGAAAATGATATTTATGTAAATCTAAGCAACCCCATAGGAAACATGAATTTTTTTACGTAACTCGAAGCAAACCCATAGGAAATTGTGTTATGTAAATCGGTACATAGTTTTAGTGCAAAAATCATTATGTAAGTCAAATTTCACGTAACTCAAGGCATAGGTAAGTTGGGGTTTTACTGTAGCTAATTTTTGTTTACCTTATTGTTCAGCAAAGAGTTTTCAGTGCACTCTGTAGAAAAGATTAAATCGCCAGCCACAACTCTTGTGCCATAGATCGTCATCCGGTAGGACACAGCTTCATTCCAAATTTTACTGCAGTACGCATGAACATAGAAAATACGCATGGAGTGTGGAATGCTCAGCCATGCTCTTGTACATCCCTCGTGATTTATACCATATCGGTTCAAGGCACGCAGTAACATCTTCTCTCTTACTTTAAAGTCAGGCAACATGGCAATGGTACCTTTTGCATCCTCTGAAAAATAGAGGGGGGAATTTTTGTTTTACTTCTAACACATGGGCTGGAAACCTGTTTCAACCCAAAGTTCAGTGTTAATTTCAGAGATGTTTGCAGGGCTCACGTTGCAGTTGTCAGTGGTTGCAAAAGGAAAAGACTGAAAATGGCAGCATATTTCAGCTTAGAGCAGGGGTGTCCAGATTTTTGGGGCTGCGAGCTCGTCATGTGCTTCAGGGGGCTGGTCAATATGGCCTGGGGCTGGATGTGGCCCCCAAAGCCACTTCCAGGAGTGATGAGGGCTTTTAGGGCTGGATGAATTGGTGTTGGGGGCCGCATCTGGCCCCCAGGCCATAGTTTGGGCACCCCTGGCTTAGAGCTCTCATGGTTACTGTCTCAGCTGCAGAGCTCCATTTCAATTTTTAAATGTAAAAAAGCATTTAAAAGTACTAGAGGCCATCAAATGGTATTTTCTGCTGAGAGAAGCTTCCAGAAACAAAACTAATCATCAAACATCAAAGACAGACAGAAAGAAACCCAAGTCCCACAAAAATCCCTACTGGAAATTAGCTGTCCAAGTACTTCCTGCCTTTTTAGAAGATTTTTCTGCATTTTTAACAGTGCTATAGTGTCCTGGGACTGCAGTGGCTTAGTGGTTAAGACACTGAACTTGACGACTAGAAGGTCGGCAAGTCTGTAGTTCGAGACCCAAGTGCTGTACGAGGGAATGAGCTCTCATCTCTGTCCCAGCTCCTGTTAACCTAACAGTTTGAAAGCAAGAAATTGCAAGTAGATAAATAGGTACCACATTGGTGGAAAGGTAAACACTATTCCGTGCACTCGGGTGTCTAGGCATGTCGGCCACATGTCCATGGAAACAACCGTAGACGCAGACAGTGCTGGCTATTTGACTATAAACTGAGATGAGCACTGAACCCTAGAGTCCGATACAACTGGCTTTTGAAGAATGGCAACCTTTACCTAAATACCTCTCTAGTCAAATTATCCTGCTATGGTAATAGAGTAGACCATACCCTAGAATCAGATATGACCAACTTTGGAGCAAGGATGACCTAATGTCCTGGGACAGATAATTGTCCCCTTGGTCCTTCATTTTATAAATTAACTAATGAGTAATTAGAATATTCTTATATATATATAGATATCTAGGGGCACAACCTTTAATCATTCAGCTCTGAATTTCATACTGCTACCATTATCAAACTTACAAATTTGACACTCAACAGGCCCTAAAGAATTTCATCCCATAATATATTGCACAGGCATAAGTGACTGGCATGCCATATTTACCTGTTTCAAGGAAATATTTCTTTGCCTTATTGACAGGATCATCTGAATCCTCTGGTGTGAAAAACAACTTTACAGCTTTGACCTTCAAAGTAAACAAAGGCAAACATTGTGGATTCTTCAAGGTTTTATTTAACTGTCAGCAGTTTTGATTCTAAAAGGGTTTCCTATTATTACTGACCTTTCAAGTTTAGACTATTTGAAGGTGGATTTTTTGGGGGGGCTGGGGGGTTGGGGTGGGATACAATTCTGTACACTAAGAATTGCCTAAAGCAAAGCAAGAGAATTGATAGATAAGCAACTAAGGCAGGAATGGCATTTCTTTATAATGGCGCAGTCACTCTCTTTCAATCCAAGCTACCAAGGGGCTGCTCTGGCCCATTGGTTAAGAAGTTCTCATTGTTACCTGGAAGGCCGGCAAGTCGGCATTTGAGACCCGGGTACTGCATGATGGATTGAGCACCCGTCTCTGTCCCAGGTATTAGGGATGTGAAAGGAGCCTCATTCGGGCGTCCCCTGAGCAGAGTTTCTCCAGCAAAAATCCTTTCAATCCAGAATAATTTCTGACACGAAATTATAACCCACACTGCCTCACAGGACAAGCAAACACAACATAGGAGTACTAGGTAAAGTAACACAACATAAAATATAAATAACAAGTACCAGTTCTTCATTCAACAAAGCTAATCCAATTTGATCTGTCTGAATATTCTGCCCTAGGCCAAACCGCTGAGGTCCATAGTAATTTATAAAACCATTTTTCTGTAAAATTAAAACAAAACAAAATAATTAATGTTGGTTTTGGAAATGCAAGCAGTATAGACATAAATTACAGAAGGTCTGAAAGCTAGAGATGTTTACCTTGATGTTCTCAATTGCTTCACAAATCCTCTGTTTTAGGCATGCAGAACCGTCGCTACTGTGGAGCTTTAACTTTCTCACTATGATATCAAAGTGATTTCCTTTTAGCTCACCAAGCCTCAGAGGCTGGCTTGCACACTGTATACTGGACACTCTGAGTCCTTTCTTCCCAAGTGTGTCCCCAAGTTCTTTCAATCTGCAAGAATAAAAAGACCACCTGACATTTCATATTATAATCCAGGCCAGTGGTGGAGAAGCTTTGGCACACGTGCCAGAGGTAGCACTCGGAGCTCTCTCTGGGGACACTCGTGCAGTCACCCCAGCTCAGAGTTTGCCCTGCCCAGCAGCCCAATCAGAGCGTTTCCTCCTTTCCCCCAGGGCAGAGTACACCCCACCACTTCACCAAGCAGCCCAATGGGAACGTTTCCTTCTTCCCCTGTTGCTGTGTTGGAACTTTGCGATAAATAAGTGGTTTTGGGTTGCCGTTTGGGCACTCGGTCTCTAAAAGGTTTGCCATCACTGATCTAGGCACTCCAATATCTTTTAGGCTTATTTATTTTTCATTTTATTTAATTACTAATTTACTTTACCTTTTCACTGAAAATAACAGCACTCATAGTAGTTCAGCTTTTCATTTTACTAGATGATTGTGATCTTAGAAAACACAAAACATAAAATGCTTTCAAGAGAAATCACCAAGTGAGTTGCACTAGATTCCCCTGTTCCACAACTCATTGTACAAGCCATTGCACAACTGAAGGTGCATCTAGCTGTATTTGCACCGACACATGCAACTGCTTGAGCAAGCAGGTTCACAAGTGGACTGGAGACTAGTCAATACATATTTAATGCAGTCTGGATAGGTGTTTCCCACTTCCAGAAGTCGGGAATGGTTTAGGCTGCTGTTCCTATATGGGAAAAGAACCCCAATGAAGTCAGTAAGTCACACTTTTGAGCAGATATATATGAGACTGTTCTAAAACCTAATGCCTCTCCTTATTTGAGATTTAAATGTTACATTGCCTGTCAGAATTGGTTTAGCTATTTAATTATCTCAGCTTTAAAACCACCTCTGATTGTATCTAATTGAACAAAATCCTCTTGATTAACAGTATAAATCACACTAGAGTAGGTTCATTGAGTCAATGGGGATTTTAGTTCCATTGATTGGATCAACTCTAGTTGAGACCTACTTTAACATAGTAAAGACTTGACTCGCCAAATCCACACATATTGGATGGGCCTACCTTAGTGCAATTTACGACATTAAATAACAGGGTTTCAGACACTATATAGCAGAGTGAGATTAGGCTTTGTTGTATTTCTGATGAAACATAAGAGCTGAAAAAAACCAAGAGGCAAAGCATGCTGGCAGAGACGAGTACTCAATCAAATGATGTTATTTTTGTTGTTCAGTCGCACAGTCGATTCCGACCCTTTGCAACCCCATGAACCCCTGTTCAAAAGCAAGAAATTGCAAGTTGATAAATAGGTACCACTTTGGTTGGAAAGTAAACAGAGTTCCGTGCACTCGATGTTGAGGCATGCCTGCCACATGTCCATGGAAACGTCTCTTTGGCAATAAACAGAGATGAACACATCCCAGATTCGGATACAACTGGCTTTTGAGCAAGGGTGACCTTTACCTTTACTTTATATCATACACCCAAAGAAACAGTGTTGTGAGTTTGTTTTCCCAAATCTGTCAAGGACAGTGTCATTATGGTTGAAAAAGAATGGCACTACCTATTTTTTTCTCCAATCCACAGTAAACACAAACATTTGGATTGCAATCCCTTGAGCAGAATTTTGAGTGTTCAGTTAAATATGGAGTTTCCATGTTTGTGGTAACTAAATCAGGAAACTTTTTAATGCAGCAAATTGGAACAATAACCAAATCTTGTAGGAATCAGACAATCCTGATTTGTACCTGATGGTATTCTACATTCTAGCTATTTACAACATGGAAAATAGTAGCATTTACTAATTATAATATAAGGAGGGAAATAATGCAGAGCTTCTTTATATCAGCTGCTTCCCTTTATTAATTTCACTGCTATCAGATCAGTTGCCTTCCAATATTCCATTTTGCTCCAAAGTGTTACAGAAAACAAGACAAAAATAAAATTCTCTTCCAGTTGCAGAATTCACTGGTTCTAAATTTAAAGCCAGGGAAAAGTCGCCCTTGTTCGAAAGCCAGTAATTTCTGACTGTAAGGCTCAGTGCTCATCTCTGTTTACAACCAAAGAGCCAACACTGTCTGCATCTGCAGACTTTTCCGTGGACATGTGGCAGGCATGATTTGACACCGGAGTGCACGGAACGCTATTTACCTTCCCACCAAAGTGGTACCGATTTATCTACAGTGGAACTTTGTGTAATGTAATTAATGCAGGACATTTCTTACAGCGAAAATTACTTTAACCAAATTTCCCATTGGAATGCATTAAACACCAAAATGCATTAACTGAAACCATAGAAATGCATTGAAAACCAATTAATCTATTCCAAAACAGTTTGTAAACCGAGCCACTATTTTCCATGGACTTCCCTTTGTTATGCAATTTTTATGTTAACCGAGCTGTTTGTTAACCAAGGTTCCACTGTACTTGCAATTTCTTGCTTTCAAACTACTAGGCTGGCAGGAACTGGGACAGAGAAGGGTGTTCATTCCATTGTGCAGTACCTGGGTCTTGAACTGCTGACATTCCAGTCATCAAGTTCAGCATCTTAACCACTTGAGCAACCACAATTCCTTAAAGCCAGACCATTATTCAAATGCTGAAGTACAGTAATACCTCGGATAACGTTTACCTCGGATAACGCTAAAATTGCATAACGTTAAGTAATCTGGGGAGGAGAATTGGATCGAATAACGTTAAGGTCCTATGGGATGGATCGGATAACAACCGCTAAAGCCCGTGCGGTTACAATGTATCTCTATGGAGCTTTAACATTATCCGATCCATCCCATAGGATTTTATCATGCATCGGATAACACTAAACATTGGATAACACCAAGACTTGTGGAACCGAGTCTTAGCGTTATCCGAGGTATTACTGTATAAGACTTTTCAATATCTAGAAGCAGCAGTTGCTTCCAAACTTTGGAACTCTGAACCAAATAAGGCTAATTTGCTCCCTTTCTGTTTTCTTTCTTTTGGAATTTTATTCAACCAGGTTTTTCTACGGTAATCTGTATTGAAAGGATACCTAAAACACTGAACACTGTCTACCTCATCTATTTGTCAGCTTATTTAAGGAGAAGGTAGTATGGTGCTAAGTAAGCAAAAATACAAACAAAGAAAAAAAATACCGGCTAGGAGTTACTTTCTTCACAACCATGGCTTGGTATGTAACAGCCTTCTTGTCTTTGATGCCTGTGTAACTGAAGTCTGAAGGCAGCATGCCAAGTTCAGAAGACAAATAGCTAATTGCTTCAAGTGTTTCCACATTTTCTTTTCGCAGGGTAAATGCTGTGAGAACAAGGTAACAAATTCAATCCACTCAATTAGAAAGGATTTCCTTGAAAACTGTCAATAAATTGCACTTCTTAACAATCATTATTGAAACAAAAGATCTGCTGAAAAGGTCAGTGATTTGGCTGGGGACACTGAGTTATTTCCTCTTCTTCTGCCATATCTGAATCCGAGTATTGGCGATCAGCCATGAAGACTGTCCTGAGAATATAATGTGATGGCCTTTCATCTGCATTCCGCATTGCAGCATGACACCTGTACCACTGACAATGTTCCGTGAGTCACTTTCTGGCCCTTTGGGCACACAATGTCCTCATCAGCCCCAGGTCAGTATTGATGAAGCTGCTACTTTCCATCAAGATGGATTTAAGTGGGATTTAATTCCCTTGGGGGCCATCTTCCTTCCCTGTGGACTTTGGCATCCAAGCTGCTAGTCTTAGGGTTGTCAGGTTAGTTAACCACCACCTGACACTCGGCGTTGAGTCGCTGGCAGTATGGTCTGCTCTATTACTAAACAGAGCTTTATTCTTAAGATCTAAAAATAATCTCTTTGATTAGCGACATTTTGCTGTGCCTAGTGAAGTCACTCCTATTGTGAAGGTGAAGCTATGCTATATGATAATTGCTACACCACAAAAAATTATTACAATTGCTTATCGGTAGCCACAGTGCCAAACTATTTTCATCCTTTACACCAGGAGTTCTCAACCTTTTTAAGCCAGTGCCTGGGTCACGCTACCTCAGACAACTTCAGGGGCTGGATGGCCATTTTGCCCTTCCTCCATCACATGGCACTTCTGGGTGTGGTGGAGGCAGTGTGGGGGGAGGGCACATGAAATGGAGCCTTGGGCCGAGAATCCCTGCTTTACACCATGCTTCTTTTCTCGAATAGGCACGTAACATAATGAGCGGTCTGAGCACATCAGAGAAGATGATAGCAAAATCATCAGGCTAGATCTCATTCCATTTCTAGACTTCTGGCAGGATCATCCAAAGCAGAATGGTCTAGCTGAGACATGAGACTAAGACACTCTCATTTGTCTTCAGGAATTAATGCTCACATCAACTGAAGATAACTGATGCCTCCAATGGGGATCTAGGCAGATAAATTCCAACTACTAAATGGCAAACTACTTCAGAATACGTATACCTCAAAATCACTATTATGAAATGATCCAAACCAAAACATGAGATAGTGTGGGGAAAGGAGACTCCCTGCTCAGAAGGCAATCAGTAAGCTAGTCAAGAAATGCATATACAGTATGCACAACTATGAATAGTACTCTTGGTAATGATGTAACTCAGGGATTCTCAACGTTTTCCAGAATTCATGGAAACCTATCAACATTTTATGTGGTTGCATTTCATAATTTTTATTGTACTGTTTTGTTTTGTTTTACTGTAAGCCGCCCTGAGTCACCTTGGCGAGTGGGCGGCAATATAAATCTAAATAAATAAATAAATAACCATCATTCAAGATTTATTTATTTTTTGGCAAGGGTCCAAGATGAAATTGACCATACATATGGTGTACTGATAATGACAATTGGCTGCAATGCAAAAGTAGGAAATAAAGCAAAACTGAACATCATTAAAGCATTTAGCCTTTGAGTCAGAAATGAATAAGGAAACTGAATTAATAGTTTGTGAAGCTAATATCTTTTTAAAACTGGAAACATGTATTTCTGGCAACCAAACGTATTGTACATATGAACCTCAAAATGAACCAAAAAGACTATTCAGTGATTCTCAACCTTGAGGGCTCAGATGTTCTTGGACTAAAACTTCCAAAGTCTTCACCATGGGCGTGCTGGCCAAAACTTCTGGCAACTGGAGTCCAACAATATCTGAAATCTTTTAAGTGGCAGCCCTGTTAATCTGTGCAAGCACATCAGAGAGTAAACAAAAAAAGAGGAAAAAACATTGTGGCACCTTAGAGACTAACTCCTGTATTTAAATGTGAGCTTTTGTGGCTCAAGTCCACGACAATACAGTATTTGGGGACCCAAGATTGGGAGGCATTGGACTATCTATCTCTTACCCATCTGGGATATTCTCCCACACTGGGCAGCATGCAACAAATAAAAGGTTTTTGCAAGTAACAATATAAAATTAAACATAGTACACAATGCAACAAACAATAAACCACAGTGAATAAATTATGGGCAAAAACCATAACAATACCCCAAAATATAATTATTAGCAGAAGTTGGAGGGATACACAGAAAGAGCCTAAAAGATTGTGGTATTTTTTAAATCACAATCACATATCCTGGGCAATGGCAACCTCGTGCCAGCTAATCTTTCTTACCCTAGGTCAGGCAAAAAGAACTGTGGAATGACTTCACCAAAAGGGGACTTAATTTTGGTAATATCACATCTAGGCTAGACAAAGAAGAAGATGGAGAATCTCTATTCTTTCTAAGTAAAAAGACCATATGCAGCAGGAATAAAGCAAATTCTTCAGAGGAACTCACAAATGTATTGTGTGCCTACCTGTGTAAATTTCTTCTTTCTTGCTACTCTTAGCATTAAGCCTTTTCCTGAATCCACTTTTCTCACGAAATCTTACTATAATGACAACTTTTTGTTCAGAATCGGGAAAAGTCTTTGCTTCCACCAGCTTTCCAAACCTCTTACTGAGGAAATGGTGAACCATCTTCCGGTGTTCCTTATCCCCATCAGGCCTGAAAGCAAACTTTGAACTTTCTAATTTGGCATCCAAAAATCTTAGAAAACCACAGGCTTCCTCTTCAGATACCAACTTGCAAAGCTCGTGGTAGTCTTGGTTTGCTTTTAGGACCATCTCGTCACATTTGGTCACACTGACTAAGAAAGGATATTTCTGTCTAATGGCACTATGCAAACTGGCTCGGATCTTCTTGTCAAGAACTAGACCAAGAGAGAATTCAGCAAGCAAAGGTTCTGGCTGCTGTTTTGAATGCCATACCTCTTTTATGCGACAAGCAAACTGACTTAGTTTCTCCCTTACAGATTCTTCTAATAAAGAGTCCAAAGTGAGAGCTTTGTCAAGGTGGTTTTCATGCAGATCTTTAGCATTATATTCTTCACTTTCTCCATTAGATGAGAGGAGACATTCTGGTGTATTGTAAACACTGTCATCTAGGATCCTGTAACATTCCTCCTCTGCGCACAGATCTGGAGGATTCAGCTTCAGTCTTTTGCAATTATGTTGACAAATTTGAGTTTCTTCTGACAGGGTTTCACAGGATGCATGACAAGAATCTGCTGCAATCTCATTAACTAATTGTCCAACTGCATTGATTTCTGTCACCACAAAGTCACTTGGGAATGTTTTTATATTGCCAGAGAAGCCAACGTGATCATTCACATAAACAGAAGAGTCCAGCAGAAATGCCACACAAGAATCTTCTTCCATCCTAGTATTATACCACCTAGAAAAAACAAAGAATAGCTCAAGCCAACTTGCAAGATTATTGAACATGTGTTGGGGATGGGTCAAACATGTCAAATTATATTTAGAAAACATATTTTACCTTGGTTATTAATGTCCTCAATATCAGTGGCTGAAATCCTGTTGCTTAGCATGGTAAGTCATGATTAGAGTTGGTCCATTGAATAATTTGGGATTTGGCAAGTCAACTCCCCTCTAAGTCCCATTGATTCAAACAGGCCTGCTCTAACAGTGGCTTTCGATGCTAAGCAACAGGATATTAGCTACTGTGCTTTTAAAAGGCACTGTGTTTTTAAAAGGTTACAACAACAAGTATGTAACATGAAAGCAAACATCTAGAGTAAATAATAATTTTGAAGGATTCCTCTTCAGAGGAGAAGAGAAAAGTTGTTTATGAACTCTTAGCATAAAATTGTATTATATTTTGCAAGTATTATCCAAGCTTGCTGCTATTCCCCACAGTACCATCCCCTAAATAAAGTTACAGAACTTAAGCAATACTTTAACCAGGTTACTTTGGTCAAGAATTGGCCTATGAGGACAGTGGTTGAGAAATCAGCACATCTGTAAGCTCTCATGGCATTACCCAGATGCTACTAAGGAGCATCATCCCTCAAGACTTTTGGCTTTCTCTTACCTACTATCTGTACTTCCTAGTACTGTACATGACAAGACAGAAAATTGAGTAAAATTATTATTATTATTATTATTATTATTATTATTATTATTATTATTATTATTATTATTATTATTATTATTATTATTATTATTATTATTATTATTATTATTATTA